>CAWLCU010000068.1:0-600000 GCA_963855975.1 Andrena chrysosceles
AAGATCGTCTTAAGCATCCGGCATCCTTTACTAATCTACTAGACTAGTCGAGGATGTCGCATGCTAAAAACTAAAAAACGATTGATGATAATACCGCCCTAAGACGACTGAATAAATAGTAGTTATCATTAATTCTTTTATATGTGGAAGAACTGTCTTTAAAAGTTTAAATAATTATTTTGAGCCTCCCTGGCATTCAATTGACTAACAACTAAGTAAAACATTAAAAATGTTATAATACGCGTTTAAATACATGGTTTACCAACTTTTTTTTCTTCCATAAAATATGGTTGGAATCAGATCTTTCAAGTCGGTCTTATAAACGTGTTCTATATATTATTTACGCTACAGACTTTTGCACTGTTTTGAAATCTATACTATTATATAAAATTGCCTACTATGTCCGACATCAGGATCTGCTTGATTTCTGCCACCAATCTGCGGGCGGTTTTTGTCAGCAAGATCTGATCGAAATCTGACATCAATCTGCGGTCAGATCCTGATGTCAGGCTCCGACCGCAGAACCATAGTTAAATGCGGACATAGTAGGCTCCGAATCTGACGTCAGAATCTGCTCTGTATCTGACACGAATCTGCCGTCAGATCGCGCTGCGCAGGATCTGCTCGATTTCTGCTCTCAATCTGCGGTCAGCCACGGCAGCAAGATCTGATCGAAATCTGACATCAATCTGCGGTCAGATCCTGATGTCAGGCTCTGACCACAAAACCATAGTCAAATGTGGACATAGTAGGACCCGAATCTGACGTCAGAATATACTCGAATCTGACATCAATCTGCCGTCAGACTGCAGTCAGTTTGTTTACTGGGTAACCTAATCATCATTCGACCTCTAGACTCACTTCACACACTGTCATATAATTGTATTAAAGAAAAATTGACGAAACAAATGTACGATAATTGCGTTACTATATGTTTAATATTCCATACAAATGGTGCAAAAATTTGCAAATCCTTGCGCCGGTCCTGCCTTAAGATTGCTTTTTACGGACGCCATTCGGATGGCTTTTTACCGACATCTTTAAGATGTCTTTTGACAGACATCTTTAAGATGTCTCTTGACAAACATCTTTAAGACGTCTTATGAGCATGTTAAAGACGTCTTGTGGATGTCTTAAAGACATCTTAAAGACATCTTTCACACGTCCGTACGACGTCTCAAAGATGTCTTTGTCACGAATCAGGACATTCAGACGTTCAGACGTAAAACAGACTTAAAATGGACGTCTATAAGATGTCGTGTGCTGTCTGGGTTGCGACGTAATAATAATGTTTTGGAAGGATGATAAAAAGTTCACAAATGTAGCGTAAAAGAACGAAATAGCCACTAAACATTTGTTGTCATATAGCATATACATAGGTTATATTTTCTGTCACTTCGAGGAGGGGACCACATAATAATCACGCGCGTCCAGCCTGCGCATTTTTACTAGCCCAATTCAACATCCAACACAATTTTATATATAATGTTTGTTCATAACTACTTCTGCAATGTTATAAGTGTATTTCATGTTCTGTCTCAATGTTTTGCTAATGAAAAAATGTCTATCCTAACAAACTTCATTTTCTGGGGACATCTCCTCATCTATTTTTCCTTTTTACTTATAATTCCTTACTGCTAACGTAGAATATTGTAACATAAACACATTTCAAGTAATTGAAATGTACAATGAATTTTCTACGTTTGCAGTACCAGCCGACTTTCCATTTAAATTTTTGTAAGTACAACGCAACAGCTGAGAATTTCTTTCCACATTCAAAATAGAATATGGAAATAGCAAACAGCTCCCTCTCGCGTGCATCAGGCAGTGGCGTATCTATGGGTAATACCATTTCAGTGCAGAAAAAACCTGCTGTAATACCGACCTGCCGATTTGGCCGGTCGGTATTACAGCAGGTTTTTTCTGCACAGAAATGGTAATACCCATAGATATGCGGCTGCCTGATGCACGCGAGAGGGAGCTGTTTGCTATTTCCGTATTCTATTCTGAATAAGGAAAGAAATTCTCAGCTGTTGCGTTGTACTTTTTAAACAGAAAGTCTGCTGGTACTGCAAACGTAGAAAATGCATTGTATATTTACTTGAAATGTGCTTATGTTACAATATTTTACGCTGGCAGTAAGGAATTATAAGTGAAAAGGAAAAATAGATGAGGGCATGTCCTCAAAAAATGAAGTTTGTTAGGATAGACATTTTTTAATTATCAAAACACTGAAACAGAACATGAAATACACATCCTATGCAGAAAGCAGTTATGAACAAACATATATATAAACTCGTGTTTGACGTTGAATCCAACGCGTGATTATTATGTGGTCCCTCCTCGAAGTGACAGAAAATATAACCTATGTATATGCTATACGACAATAAATGTTTAGCGGCTATTTCCTTCTATTTCGCTACATTTGTGAACTTTTCATCATCCTTCCGAAACATTATTATTACGCCGCAACAGTATCTTTAGGCAATCGGGTACAGCATATAGGTTATATTTTCTGTCACTTCGAGGACAGAAAATCTGCACCTCCAGCTGACAGAAAATTCGCCCCTGCACATTGTCACTAGCCCGGTCGGCAGCATGGAAGGGGTACCTCTTACACCCTGTATTTCTGGTAGTTGCAACGATATTCCTCAGCCCAGTGTACATATGTACACTCTGGTTTGATCTGGAAAAATAAATGAATTCAATTAAAATTAGTTTTTGTGTTTATAACACTTGAATGTAAAGACTGATACTTACACTCACTGAAGAAACCATTATTATTGTGTCCTATTTCTCATAAATATTTTCTTGGAATGGCACTGACCCCTTTCGATTCCAATTAGTTGCCATAGAACCTGTGATAAAAAGTTAGAACGAGTTGTAATCTGAATACAATAAAAATGTAAATGTGTGTATGTTATTTACTTATCTTTATGCTTGTGGAGAAGACTGCCTTCCTTTCCTCGCCTCATAGTAGTAAGGGTATGCCGGTTCTAACCCAAATTTGAGTTTGAAGGCCATTTCCCCCACCCCTCCCCCTCCCATCAAACTCAAATTTGAGTTTCAAGGTCGCACGAAATCCATCGCAGCGGACGACGCGACGGACAACCGGGCGGCGGATGACGTCATACAGATGGGCGGAGTGGTGGGGGGTATTAGCGCGAGACCAGATATCGAATCAATCGATAACCGAATCGATACCGAATCCGCATCGAAGGAGGAACCGCGGGTGAATTTTGCTGCTACTATCGGGCGTGGTATCGCCACAGTCGGTAAGGAAGGAAATATTAATTTAAGATATTAATATAAATGAAAAAACAGAATCTCGGGCGACGGGGCTCGAACCCAAGACCTCCGCGGTACGAGTCAGCCGCCTAACCAACTCCCCCAACGCCGACGCTGTAACATTAGTCTTTAATAAATGGTACATATACAGAGCGTCACCAAGCATAATACATTATTTTTTCATCGGACGATGTCGGGCAATGTCGGGAAAGATCGGCGTTTTTACACACCGCGTCTTCGGATGGATGGGAAAGAGAGAGAGCATGCATTCTAAAGCTTAAATTCAAGGGAGGGAAGAAGACAACAATACACAGTGGTACAGTCGCATGCATTCTATAGATAACAGTATTTCAAGCGCCGCCGCGTATCACGCGATCTCGCGTAATTCGACTCCTCTGGAGCAACCATCATGTAGCGGTGTGAAGAAGGCGTGAATCTTAAAATTAGAAGGCGAGGAGGAAGACGAGTAAATAAAATGGAGACAGAATATACGTTTAAGATATATATTGTTACATAAAAAAGATTGAATAATATATAAATAAAAGTAAATAGAAATTTAATATAAAATAGAATAGAATAGAATATAAAAAGAAAAGAATATAAAACAATAAAAAACTATTGGGGGACGAGGGGGGGTGATGGAGATGATGGGGGTGAAAGTTCCGACGATGGTGAGGGCGGGGGCCGCACCCGCGCACCCCTATACGACCGCGGCCGCCGCAGGGTCCCCGACCGCGGTGCGTGCGACCGCACCCGCGCCACCCGCAGCCGCAC
This sequence comes from Andrena chrysosceles, assembly GCA_963855975.1. Lineage (NCBI taxonomy): Eukaryota > Metazoa > Arthropoda > Insecta > Hymenoptera > Andrenidae > Andrena > Andrena chrysosceles. The sequence continues at coordinate 4,063 of CAWLCU010000068.1, forward strand.
AGCCCCATACGTCGTTGCCTAGAACACACAGACACATCAATATAATACTAACACATTAAACATAATAAACATGAAACACATAAAACAATGCAAAGTATTACATACCTGTGGATGCGGCGACGGTGACAGCGAACGGGGTGGTGGCGACGGCTGTGGCGACGGCCGCGGCGATCCCCAATCGCTCGACCACGTGGGCGACGGCGGTGCTGGTGGTGATGGCCCACGTGGTGGCGATGGGGATGGTGATGGGGGTGGGGACGGTGTGAGCCCTAGACATAGAAACTCATGGTAAAATATTGATACGAACACCTGATTTTAGAGCACTTGGTTTAAACAGTTAAACGCGATAAATGTTAAAATATTGTTATGTACATACCTCGCCACCTCATCGAATCATAAACGGAGGGCGGCCTCCAATATCCCATAATTTCTTGAAGAACTACACGTCTTTAATGTTTGAAGACAACTGGTCTCGCTGCATCTCCAGGCTCTCGCATGCAAACTCCTATCATGAAATCGAGAAGTGCGTATCTTTGCAAAGTGAGATGCTGTTGTTCTTCACCATCTCCATCACAAGCCACCTGCATTTTCGCTGACCATCCTCCTCCATGTACTTATCTTCTTCTTCGCTGACCGTCCTCTCCTTATTCACACGCATCTTCTTTCCCTTCTTCTCTGACACATCATTCGACTAGACCATATCACTTAAATGTATCCAACGGGTATTGAACGTTTTAGAACGTATATCAAACGGATATTGAACGGTTTCGAACTCAAGGATAAAAGTCTCGACATGTGTTGAATGTAGTATAATATCATTGTGAACGCTAAATCTTAAACCGAATCTTAAAATTAGACAGCGAAAGGAGAAGGAAGACGGGTGAATAAAAAATGGAGAAATAATATGTGTTTAAAAATGATAATATATTGTTACAAATAATGAATGAATAGTAATAGTAATAGTGAATATAATATAATAGTAATATGAATAGTAATAATAGTTAATACGGATGAAATACATGAGATAACAAAAGAAAAAAAATGAAAAAGAATTTAAATATCCTCCTCGTCGGATGACAATTGCAGAGGTGGCGTCACGAGCCCCTCTTCCATCCATGCAGGGGGCGGCGACCACCGCGGCGGTGGTGTTAACTGCCGCGACGGTGGCGGTGATGATGACGCTGAGGACGATGACGACAACATCACCCCCTCGAACTGCCATGGAGGTGATAGGGGCCCCTGAAGCGATGGCTGCGGCCTCCTCACATCGATCCAGGGAGGCGATGGTGGCGATGGGGGCTGTGGACGTCGCAGGGGCCCCATTTGGTGATATGGTACCCAGGGCCGTCGCAATCTGGCCGCCATCCTCGACCCGAATACCAGGCCCGAGCGCTGCATATGCACCGCTAAGGGTGCAGCCTCAGCCTCCCCTGCCAGAACCCGCGCCATGAGTGCCATTATAATCATCGGCACACGGTTCTAGAACAGATACACAAACATAATAAATATGACACATATCAAACATAATAAACATGAAACATGCAAAACAATGCAAACTACATACCTGCGGAGGCGGCGAAGGCGGCGAAGGTGGCGGCGACGGCGATGGCGACGGCGATGGCGATGGCGATGGCGATGGCGATGGCGAATACTAAAGCATAGAACATCATGATATTAACATGTCCACTTGATTTTAATCTCGCTCGATTTCAATGGTTATAGATGAATAATGTCAAAATATATTGTACATACCAATGAGTCATACTCCGGGGCGATGCGTTGCAATCCCATTTTTCAAGCACCAGAAAAAAATTGTCGCACACAAATTACAAAAATTGCACAAATGTCTAACGATTAAAAATCAGACTGTTCGCCTTCCACAATTAACAGACGACTGGTCTCGCTGCATCTCCTAGCTCTCACATGTAAAAACCCCCTCCTATCATGAAATCGAGAAGTGCATAGCTTTGCAAAAGTACAATGCTGTTGTTCTCCGCATTCATTTTCACAAACTGCACATTTCTTCTTCGTAGACCATCCTCTCCTTATTCCCACGCATCTTTTTCCCTTCTTCTTTGACACATCATGCGACAAGACCACATCACTTTGAATACGTATCGAACGGGTATTGAATGTTTTTGAACATATATCAAATGGATATTGAACGGCTTCGAACGTGTATTGAACGGGTATTGAACGGCTTTGATCGGATATTGAACGTCTATCATACCACTTTGATCGTGCATCGAACGGCTTTGATCGAGTATCGAACGTGTATCGAACGACTTCTGCATAAGTATCGTCTTAATCTAGCGGACATCAAACGCATGAGGTTGGGTTGGGTGAGGGTGAGGGTGAAGAAAATTATACGCATTAAAAAATTGATTATATTTTATTTATGAATTTCTCTGGTGTTTAGACCACCAGTTGAATATTTTAAATACATTTTGCATGGCACAGTGTTTCGCGTGTCTGCCACATCGCAGAGTATTAACTACATTTAGCTTATTTAGAGATTTGATATCCTCGTAGTCAATGTCCAGCGTCTCGATGACCGCGTCTGCTCTCGTACTTTCATCGAGGAAATCCGCAAGCCAGTCGCGTTTCTGCAGCCCTTTAACATATACGACATGGCACGTGTCATCCTCTTCTTCATCGATCGCATCAGCTACAGCTTTCGAAATTAGCCGTTTAGCCATACTGTATGGAACTTCTCCATCGTCCCAGCGTAACCCATGATGTTTCGCCGTTAACCAGCGGATGCTTGATTTGTCAGATTTCGAAAGAAGATAATGCGGCATCGAACTCCCAAAAATATAGTGCGAGAGAATTGTTCCCATTCGTAGGACAGCCACTTCCTTGACGACAAATCTTCCATCAACGATGAACCCTTGCATGTCAACGAACGTTGGTACAGCCATTATCGATACAATTTGGAGGTCCACTCGCTTCCAAGACAGATGAGAGAATGCAGTCTTTCTCGTAAAACATCTCGATTTTCACGATGAAATTTTTTTGCGAATTTCATACAGGAGAGGGCGGGCAAGTAGCGTGGTAATTTAATTTATTTTGCGCACCATGTTTGTCAATGGATTGTATTCAACCACTCTATCGTGTAGAATCAGACAGTAGGCTGTAGTATTTGCAGGCACATTCTCTTTACACTCGAATTCTATGCGCACGTCCACGGTGCCATTCTTGATCGACTCATTTTGTCGCGAGCAATCAATTACCACGAGGGGGCCAAATTGTAAAAATTCAGCCACGGTGAATAATGCCTCGTTGCAACTATACCCATAATATGATTTACGGAATTGCGTATACATGTGATACAAGATGGCGTGCTTATTCTTGTCAAAGTCCAAGTTCAGATCATCATATGGGTAAAATTCCGAGTTGAGAAAAAGTTTTACATTGGCCAATTTGCAGTTGTTGAACATAGTAACGTCTTCACTCATCACATTTCTTCGACCAGTCTGTAGAGCAAGGATCACGCATCGCGGCTTCTCCAGCTGTGCAGATGCCTTCACGGCCCACGAATGCTTGGTCGTGCTCTGTAAGAGAGGATACTCGTACAGATCCCACGATTGAAAACAAATGCTCAGGTTTTGTCCACGTTCCAAAGTATGTAGCAACGATAGCTTATTAACGTCATTTAACGTCACATGGGGCATCCGCCATTGTAGTTTAACCAATTCAATTTCTGGTTCCAACATCGACGATCCTATCAGAGCATTGTTGTCGTTGCGCGATCGTATTAAAATCAATTCGTGACGCGCATTAATAATCATGCGTTTGTAGTCCTCACAAAATCCCAGCAAATATTTGAGTGGGATGCAAAAATTGAAATGACTTTTCACTATTGGCTCATCCCGCCGTTTCAACCCCCATCCAACATTCTCCATATTTTTGTCTTCGCCAGATGTCAGCGATACATAGTTTTTAAGCGTGCTAGTTATTCCAACGTTTCTGCTGCGATCAATCTCCACGCCATTCAGCTCGTATCGAATCTCATCGAATAAGAACGCCATGCAATTATTTCCCAACGTCACCGTTAATGCATCTTTTGGCTTATTTATCTTCAATTTCCCCTCCACATAGAGAAAACTTTCACACGGCAATGTGTATAAATCCTGCTGTTGTATCGGTATTCTTATCTCATCGCTGTATCCAAACGTTGTGTTGACGTATGGGTTGTATGTGTGAGTCTGAAGCTTGACGATGCGATCATCAAACGTCGGCTTCCCTCCAATACTTAGAATGTCAACCATTTTCAACCTAAATGCGCACAATGAATCCCAATGATTTCAAAAATGCAATGTTCGCAGCACTGAGCCTCTTCTTTTTAGCGTGATCGGAGCTGTTGCAGTTGTTGTTGCAGTTGTAAACAATTTCACTTGGAAGAAACGGGTTTCTAGAGTCGTTCAATACAAGCATCTCTTTCGTTCGCACTACATGTATTATCGTCGTCGCCGTCGTACGTGCAATCTGATGGTAATCTCTTCACCTCGAAAATCGAGCAACCGTCCGTTTTGATCCACAACGCGTATCGTTAGATCCGTAATGATCCGTGCGGTGATTGGAAGGTAAATGATCTGCGCGGGCGTTTCCGATATCTTATATCCTGGTGGAACTCTCGGAGAAAATTCATGTATCGTATGGACACGCCTCCCACTGTTGTACGCACCAGCGGTCACGCTACATTCTATACGAACAATGTTCACGTTCATGATATTAATTGGATCGTCCGATTCGTGCCACCGTCCTGGTTCTAATACCCGATTCGTCGAGAATCCCAATAGCGATCCAATGTTATTAGGCTTTGTAAAATCTATGGTGAACCGACAGTACAGTTCGCTTTTCATGGTGTTGTTGTTGGGACGCAACACTATTGGATACGCATCGTTGTCACCACCATCGGTACCGTCGAGATTTTGAGGATACCGTTCGAGTAATCGCTGCTTCAAATACTTGGCAATGGCGTCTAGTTCGTAGGAGCCATGGGGAATCGTAATGTATTCAGGAGTGGTGTCGACGCTGTTGCTGATGTCATAGTTTACGGTGAAGTAGAATTTATCATTGCTCGAGTCGATGTTTGGTATGGTGTGATAAGTTTCAAAGGTTGTTAGACCAAGCTCGTAATCATCGTCACTCAAATCTATGGGTGGAAAGTAGCTCACCGCGAGGGTGCTACTCTTGCCGGTTAGAGTGAATGTTAACGACATATTCCGAACTGTACGGCTCGATTAGTACTGAATCAGAGTGGCGGGAAGTCAATCCTTAAATTTGGTACCGATCGTTTGTAGAAAGCGTAGACATAGTTGTCCACAATTGCTCTGATCGTACTTTTGATAAGACGTTCGATTGTATTCAATTTTCACAGCATCCTTATCCAGATATTTTACCAATTCCTTGGGCGGTCGAAGATTTCCAAAGCTGTCGAAATATATAGCTCGACACCCTCTCTTCGCATATGCCACCCAATGAGTCCCCGACCCCTCGACATTGTCCAAATTTACAATACCGCTCTCGTTTCGACGTACTCCTCCGACTGGTAGCGCGTTTCGCATAAAAACACCTCTAAAGAATGGAATACGCATACGTTTTGCCAACTCCTCCAATTGTGCATCGGTAGTTACACCCGCGGGCATTTTTATTTTTTTTTCGACGTTTTTTTTTTTCGTTTCGATATTCCCTGTCCACGCTTGTATGGTGCGAGATAAAGTCCGCGACCTTCCATGGAGCGATTATGACGTTGCATTTCCTGCAGCTGATGTTGTGCCGCCTTATTATCGTTTACCGCCTTGGCGATCCCCGCCGCTCCACCAGCTAATGATCCGAGAACACCTAGCAGCGGGAGAAGTGGTAATATACCACCCCGTTTTGCCACCGGAAGAATCCGCTTTTTCGGCGCTCTCTTTGGAGTACTTTTGCGGGGTTTTCTTTTCATCCCCATTCCGATTTTCGTCTTGGCCTTCATAGCTGCCCAAACAGCTGTAGCAGCACCTCTTTCACCCAGAGTCGAGTCTCGCGCAACGATGCGTTTTCGCGCTTTGTCAGCGAGAACTTTATCTGCCGCGTGCCTTTCGCCGAGGTCGTTGCTGTACGAATACGCAATATCGTGTTCGCGACACGCCGCGTCCAACGGATTGATGCCTTGATCCCCTCTAGCCAATCGTTTTGCCAGATGTGTTCCTGGACCGCAAAACTGGTATCCCGGAATATGTAATTCGATAGGTAGCGCGTTTATCGCTCGATTTAACAAACCACAGCCTTTCTTTACTCTCGTCGGCGACATTCGCTACAGTTTTTAATCAATGGTGCTGGACCGTCGATATGCGTTCGTTGCCAAGGACGATTATAATGCTCCAGACACCGACGATACTGCCGAACCTCAGAATCGGCTTTTATGTGCTCGGGGAGTCTGTCCCACAACTGATCAATGTGTCTCCCAAACTCTCGGAGTAGAATAATCTTTGGTATATATTTCAACTGCTCAGAGGTTAGGTCTCGAATATCACAATTATCAGACAGGATCAGAAGCATTTTGAATACTGAGCTGTTTTGAGTCGATGCGGACCTATAAATAGGGCGCTTCGACGTATCAAAATCATTTTTCACAGTTTGCGGAGAGGATGCGATTCGTGCGACAACCTGTAACGATACGCGTGACAAATTTTGACGATAAATCACGAGTTATGTCTTCGAAAACCAGACGCAGACATGGTAGCATGCTACCAAACACTATACGCTGCCTCGTTTGTGGCCCATCAAATTGCGGAAAGACAAACGTGTTGGTGAGCTTGTTGGAAAGTCCTCACGGCGTCCGCTTCGAGAACGTGTACGTGTACTCCAAGTCGTTGCAACAGCCGAAATATCAGTATTTGGAGAATTTATTGACTCCGATAGATGAAATTGGCTACTTTACGTTTTCGAATAACAGTGACGTCATCCCACCGTGCGAATCGCTTCCGAATTCTATTTTCATCTTTGATGACGTGGCATGCGACAAGCAAGATACGATAAGGGAATACTTTGCAATGGGGCGCCACTCAAACGTTGACTGCTTCTATCTCTGTCAGACGTATGCAAAGATACCTAAACATCTTATACGCGACAATGCCAATCTGTTGATTCTGTTTAAGCAGGATGGTACCAACTTGAAACATGTGTACAACGATCACGTAAACACTGACATGTCTTACGAGGATTTCTGCGCTTTGTGTCGTAATTGTTGGCAACGGGAGTATGGTTTCGTGGTAATAGACAAGGATAGCGCGATGTCCAATGGACGTTACAGAAAGGGATTTAACGAGTTTGCGGTACCGTGAGACGGTCAATTGTCATCAACACATCGGTGGGAACGCAACGTCAGCGGTACAACGATGATTGATATCGATACTCTGGAGATTAAGGATCGCGAGAGAATAGCGAAGGAAATTGCAAAAACTAGCGAATCCATTCGCAAGAAACATCAGGCTTTGAAGACAGGCAAGATGGAGGAAGATGTCGCGTTGGAGAGATACTTCAAACCTATCGTCGAACCCTTAAAACATATTGTTGAAAATACCTCAGCGGCAGAAGCTAGCACATCACCACTGATGAGCATAGACGTTGAAGGGAATGAAACATTAACGCCTAAAAAAATCCATCCGAAAGGGAACACATCGCGCAAGACAAAGAGGAAACGGCACATGTCGTCTGAATATTCACCCATAACCTCAACACCAGTTCAATCGAAGCATAAACGACGGAATGCTACATCAAACGAGTCTCCCGTTCCTCACACACCAATAAGTACATTTCCCAGTGTACAATCGCTCGCAACTATTGATGACGACGTTTTCGAAACTAGTCCCAATGAGTCGTTTGTAACATCTATCAGACAGCAACTTCAAACATCCGAGGGACAAGAAACGTTTCGCAGTCATTTCGGTCCGCTGGGGCAAAAATACATGAGCGCGATCCTAAGTGGTGATAAGGATACATCAATGGACTATGTGTACGGTGTATACTTTGGCAATAGAGGAACGATGCTTGGGGATAAGGCTTTCGATATAGACAAGGATGATAATATAATCATAGATGGTGTAAAATACAGAGGAACACCCGGTCTTTACGAACTGATTTTCAAGAGAATTCCCAATGATGCTATATACACCGATGCTGATAAACAAAAATACAAAAGTATACTGCTGGCGACGAATGCCCACAGACGCGGTCATGGTGCTAAAAATCCCATATTGAGCAACAAGGGATACAAGTACAGACATGTAATTGCACCGCTAATCCCACGCACATCAGTCAATAAAGCAGGGAAAGGTCTTAGGACACCACGAGCCATGGTGGTAAACGATAACAAGATCGATTACGTACACTGGGACGATCCCAACGAGCTGGTGGATCGATTGCGTTTGTTAGAAGCGTCACGTCAGGCGGGTAACAACTCTCATGATCCCGAAATTCTATCGATTGTCGAGGAACTACGCGAGGTAGGCCTCATTATATAAATTAAGCCGCACGCCAATGATGTGCACTGTATGCATTGAGATGCCGATCAACAAATTTGGGGTATCGCTCGAGAAGAGTGGAGCAGCTAGAATGGACTATTACAAATGGAGTGGTTTGCTTCGAAATTACATGCGAGATAACGCTCTTTGCGTGGTTGGTGCCGACTTTGATGCAAAATCATGCAAGTCAACCGGTGGCTGACACCGATGCTGTCAATAAACTATACATGGAAAAGAACATTAAACTTTTGAGAGAGCGGCAGGAAGAATTAGAGAGGAAACTGATCGCGTTTCAAAGAGATATGCTGACGCTGCAAAACAGCGTTCAAAAGATATCGCAGGCGTCGAATTCTATCCCGCAGCAGCGCTGCGAAGGAGAATCATGTGAGGCGGATGAACTTGCCCCTGGACCGATTGGGAGCACTTAATGAACGTGCCCGATAATTATCGCATCATTCGTGTCAAAGACACCTCTGCGATCAAACATGCAGCCATTATCGAAATCCAAGAGTAAAGAAAACCACGGCCACAAGAAGCTACAACTCGTTGAGGAATTGCATGCTCCAGCTCGAAGACATTTTCCGCGGAGGCGTGTCATAGTGCATGGATACGATGATCTGTGGCAAGCTGACATTGTAGAAATGCGTCCATACTCACGATTCAACCAGGGTCACCACTACATACTCACCGTCATCGATGTGTTGAGCAAGTATGCATGGGCGTTGCCGCTCAAGACTAAAAGTGGTGCTGAGGTGACTAAAGCGTTTGCAAAGATATTTAGAGATCGATATCCGAAAAATTTGCAAACCGATCAAGGAAAAGAATTTTACAACGCTGATGTGCAGAAACTCTTGGCAAAGCATAACGTTAATCATTATTCGACGTATTCTGTGATGAAGGCCTCCGTCGTAGAACGTTTCAATCGAACTTTGAAAAACAATATGTGGAAACTGTTTACGCTCAATGGAACCTATAGATGGACCGATGCTCTACCAAGTCTACTTGCAGAGTATAACGCACGAAAACATAGAACCATCGGAATGCGTCCTTGCGATGTTACCCCTGCGATCGCCGATAAGTTGCTAGCCAGCGTATACAGCAACATAAAGATCGCTGCTCCAGCGAGATTCAAGTTGGGCGAGTTTGTGCGCGTGAGCAAATTTAAAACCATATTCGATAAAGGCTATACGCCGAATTGGACAACGGAGGTGTTCAAGATAGCCAAAGTACAAGCAACTAATCCTGCAACGTATCTGCTGGTCGATTCCTGTGGAAAACCTGTTGCCGGAGGATTCTATGAACACGAGCTGCAACGCGTCACCGATCCTGATGTGTATCTAGTGGAAAAAGTCTTACGTAGGAAGGGGGATAAGGTGTACGTCAAGTGGTTGGGATTTGATAAATCACACAATTCTTGGATAAATAAAAATAATGTATTGTAGCATAATAATACATGGTTCAATAAATACAATGATACATACATATGTGTGAACAATTTTTTTATACATTAATTCCACCATTTATATTTTACACAATAAATAGAATAAACACAATAATAATTTTATATTATACATTCTCAAATAATTTTATATTATACAATAAATACAATTTCTATTTTACAATGGGATATTATAATGACCCCAGGGCAGAGTGTCGATCGAATTGGGTACGATATGCCGCTTGTCATCGTGTGGGCTTAGAGCGATTTTAGATTCTGAAATGGTGTACACTTTATGATATTTAGACCGTATACATGATTGTCTGCGAACCATTTCGATCTCCCTATGCAAACATTGCGCGTAGTCGTCGAAAGTTATCGTTCTGGCTATGACGTTGGTCTTGACGCCTTTCGCCTTTTTCGTATCTCTTTTGCCGTCTACGCGAAGTGCATACATTTTCGCTCTAAGACCTACGAATTCGGTCATTATCGCACCGTTATTTTCATCCTTCATTAGCCCCGGAACCTTCTTATTTACGCGCGGCATATTATATGGATTGTCTGTAGGATAATCGCTCGTGTCGAATCTATCGATATTGTGTTTCATGGACTCGTAGATATCATCGCATTGAATGTGATAAATGAGACTATCTGTGTCGGTATATAGAATTTTACAATTTTTTCCATGCTTGGGCGACATGTACTCGTGGTGAAATTCGTACAAACAAATTTTTGATATGTCCAGAATGCACATACCCACATATATCGGCTTGTTGAATTTCACCTCGAGTTTTCGCAATTCAACAGCTATTAAATTTTCCGAAAAAACACTTCTGCTGTGGAAATTCGGTTTCGCGATCATTGCCTCCGCACCATATCGCCCTTCCCAATGTGTCAAAAGTTTTACATCCACGTGATTTCGTACATTTTCCATAGTTTTACCAAATACCGCGTTGTTCATCAATTTGTACAAATTTTTTTCAAAGTCATTTGTCGCGCTTGTTCTGAACCGTGTATTGAGTTCGATGTAATCGCGGAGCCAGGGAGATTGAGCGAATTGAAGCACGCGGTGTATCTTTGTAATACGAAGACCGTGACGCGTGCACTGCTGCAGGTTGCGGTAATGGATAACGTAACGCTGCTTATCGTATACCGTCGCGAGTAATTTGTCCTGCCTGCTGCCAGGTGGTTTGGTACGCGTCGGACAGAACGGTAGATCGGCATGAGCGTCGTGCAGACGTTGTGGATATTCCAGATCTACCTCGAGAATGTACCCCGTGGGCGAATCGACTTTGATTGATGATACGTCAAACTTTGCGACATCTTCGACCCATTGAAATTTAGCGTATGGTAGGGGCTGACACATTGCCCACCCATACAAATTATTCACATCAAAGTACATCAAGTACGATGACTCTTCCGATGCGTCGTAAGATGGCATGTACTTGTTATTGGCATGTGCGTATCTTCCGGAACATTGGCTTAAACCACCACGTATACCGCGTTCGATAAACATGACCATATCAACGTCGGTGAGCAATTCGAATTCAATTTTGGTATGCTTTAGCATGGCATCCCACGTGAAACCAGGTAGAGTATAATAATGCGCCGAATCTAGTCCATAACTCTTGATACAACTTTCGCGAAAATTTTCAAAAATATCTGCCAATAACAAGACATCTGTTTTCAAATACAAGTCGCTGTATTCGCCCAAGGTTCTAATCCCGAAACGTTGCCAGATAGTCTCAGCGTGCGCGTAATCGCTCTCGGATACAGTCTCGCCCGTTAACGAACTGTAGAATGACTCGCGCGGCGGTAAGCATGGATCCTGCAGCTTGTTCGCGCAATCAAGGTATTCGTACGGAAAGACGCCTTTTCGCGTCAATAAATTGAAATCTTCGGTGGATAGTGTTTCAAATTTGGATCGTAAAATTTTTAATTGATCTGTGCTAAGGAAAGATGCTAATTTGTCGAGACTGGTATTGAGAAATTTGTACGAATCGATGAATCGTAATTTAATATTATTTCGCGAGTCTGCTTCAGCCGTATCTTCGACATTTTTTGTGAATGAAATATATTTTTCTTTAGTTATGGGTAATACATCAACGTGACCGTCGAAAGCGGTAGCTATTTCCTCGATAATGAAATGCGAATCGTAGCCGGATAAATTATGGAAAACTATGGGGATGTAAAACGCATTTTTATAATTTAAATTGCACTCCGAATGTGCCGGGCCTCTAAACCGTCCGGATAGATGGCAATGATCGCGAACTCGTACATCGTCAGCCTTGAATGATTCTTCGCAAATATGACAGTGTGTTGCATCGCGAAATGTCGTCAACTGTTCCGGAGTTAAATCCAGCATTGGAACATTACTGGTCAAGATGGGTTTGGCGAAGTTTGCAAATTTTTTTAGTTCGTATACGAACCATGAAACGCAATCTGCGTCGCGGCAACATCGATACGTCGATAGCGATGTATCATAGGAACAATGCATATAATATGCAATACTGTGTACTTTATGGTGCTGATACGTATGTAACTTTTTATCTAGATCACCCACTCGATTGTCTTCTGTTTTTTCAATGATGCACTCCAGATCTGCATATACCACGAAGGGGAGCCGCTCCTTCCTGCAGTGGTTGTTGAAGCTGAGGAGATTTTTGCCTTCGGTGGGCAGCAGGATGGCGCAATCGTTCATTTGCCCACAGTCCACTGCATGGGCCTCCAACTTCTCGGCAGATCCGAAATAGTGCATGCACCTGTAAACCCAAAAAATTTTTTTATTTAATTTGTTTCATGAGATATTTCAACATTTCATAAATTTTCTATACGTACCGATCGCAGATGAATTTCTTTTTCTGGTGCCTGCTCAACTGGGTGCTCACCAGCCGGGACAAGTTCTTGATCAGTATAAAGTGCCCTACATCGCCGTGTTCTTGATTCGGCGTGTAGAGCAGGTTGACGTGTCGATCCCTCTTTTGGCTGGTGAGGCGCAACGGAAAGACCGTCGATCCCTTCTTCATCTCCGCCTCGAATGTGTACACATTGATTGAGATGTCGTTCTGTCGCTCAAATTTTCCAATTTGCTCCAGGGACATTGGGAACTCAATGCCTTGGAGATTTAGCACCAATGTATAGTCGGGGTACGAACTTGGGCGATCGGGATGTCTTTCCGCGGGATGGAGAGCGGCGACCACTGCCCACGCGAAGCATGCATTATCCTCGGATCGTACGCTAATGGTCGCTTTCTTCAGCAATAAATCACGCGGCAACTTGAAATGACACCCCGCGCGCAACGGATTGTATTTGTTGACATTGATGGTCAGATTCATGATTCTCGTCAATGCCCATCCGCTGTCGCGTTCCTGGAACTCTTCCAGCGATGCCAGGGTGGGTTCGATGACGCATCTCTGGTACCACTCCTGTAGATCGGATGTGCGGAAGAGTTCGCAGTTCCGGGTGTTGATGCTTTTACATGCATGCTTGTCACCTGCCACAAATTCACCGTTGAATACAGTGTTCACTTTGAGGTTTCGATGTTTCCTCAATGTGTCCCGCACATGCTCCAACACAATGGTCCCCGCATCCTGGAGGAAGTTGCGCGGCTCGATGTAATTCGAATTTAGCACGGCACCAGTTAATACGCGGCTATCGAACGCAGCGTCTATTTCGCGCCACAAAAGTCCCGTACTCGAATGTCCTGCACCTTTATGCACGAAACGTCCGCGCAACGAATGTTTCAATCCTTCGAGCTGCGCGATTCGAGCAACCAGCGATTGCCGAACACCGATTGATAATCGCGGGCGTTTCGCTCGGCTGTGTTCTTCCAAAGATTCGATGCACTCGTTGCACCGTTTTTCCCACGCGAGGTATTCTTCCCGTGAAATCAATCGTGCGGATTGATCCAATAATTGGCGGATTACTTGCGCGAATTCTCCCATGGTCGTAAATGGAATGTATATGTAATGTCTTTTCCACGCAACACGTTGCAACGATTTGAGGCTTTGTGCAGTTTGGAGTGCGCTTTTATGACTGATACCACGATTTGATATCTCTGTCTATCTCTTTTGATGTTCCCCCTCCCCCCAAAAGATTGCATGTAAAAAGCCGATTGGTCCAAACAATGCAATTTATGCTGATACAGCATAATTCTGTCTATGATTCACGCATATGTTTAACTCTTTTGGTGTACCCCCCCCCCCCCCAAAAGATTGCATGTAAAAAGCCGATTGGTCTAAACATGGTTCTATGCAATTTCTGCTGATACTGCATAATTCTTTCTATGATTCACACGTATGGCAAATTAGCGCGCAAAATCATCCGATGCAGTTTCTGCTGACACCGCATAATTCTAAGATTTGACGCTTCCACAGGTATTATATTACAATCGGCGCGTGTCGAGACTTTTATCCTTGAGGGTGGGACTCAAGTTACATGCTACGTTAAGATTGAAACACATTATGGAAAAATTGGTAGTTTTAAAATAAAATGCTGTGGTGGGGGAGGCAATTGCGCCTCTATTTAAGCCGTGCTCTCAGACGCTATTCTATTGTCTTCTTCCCTCCCTCGAATTTAAGCTTTAGAATGCATGTTCTCTCTCTCTTTCCCATCCATCCGAAGACGCGGTGTGTAAAAACGCCGATCTTTCCCGACATCGTCCGATGAAAAAATAATGTATTATGCTTGGTGACGCTCTGTATATGTACCATTTATTAAAGACTAATGTTACAGCGTCGGCGTTGGGGGAGTTGGTTAGGCGGCTGACTCGTACCGCGGAGGTCTTGGGTTCGAGCCCCGTCGCCCGAGATTCTGTTTTTTTCATTTATATTAATATCTTAAATTAATATTTCCTTCCTTACCGACTGTGGCGATACCACGCCCGATAGTAGCAGCAATTCACCCGCGGTTCCTCCTCGATGCGGATTCGGTATCGATTCGGTTATCGATTGATTCGATATCTGGTCTCGCGCTAATACCCCCCACCACTCCGCCCATCTGTATGACGTCATCCGCCGCCCGGTTGTCCGTCGCGTCGTCCGCTGCGATGGATTTCGTGCGACCTTGAAACTCAAATTTGAGTTTGATGGGAGGGGGAGGGGTGGGGGAAATGGCCTTCAAACTCAAATTTGGGTTAGAACCGGCATACCCTTACTACTGAAGTGCGAAGTGCGAAGTGCGAAGTGCGAAGTGCGAAGTGCGAAGTGCGAAGTGCGAAGTGCGAAGTGCGAAGTGCGATGTGCGATGTGCGAAGTGCGATGTGTGAAGTGGGAAGTGTGAAGTGGGAAGTGCGAAGTGCGAAGTGCGAAGTGCGAAGTGCGAAGTGCGAAGTGCGAAGTGCGAAGAGCGAAGTGCGAAGTGCGAAGTGCGAAGTGAGAAGTGAGAAGTGCGAAGTGAGAAGTGCGAAGTGCGAAGTGCGAAGTGCGAAGTGCGAAGTGCGAAGTGCGAAGTGCGAAGTGCGAAGTGCGAAGTGCGAAGTGCGAAGTGCGAAGTGCGAAGTGCGAAGTGCGATGTGCGATGTGCGAAGTGCGAAGTGCGATGTGTGAAGTGGGAAGTGTGAAGTGTGAAGTGTGAAGTGTGAAGTGTGAAGTATGAAGTGTGAAGTGTGAAGTGTGAAGTGTGAAGAGTGAAGTGTGAAGTGTGAAGTGTGAAGTGTGAAGTGTGAAGTGTGAAGTGTGATGTGTGAAGTGTGATGTGTGAAGTGTGAAGTGTGATGTGTGAAGAGTGAAGTGTGAAGTGTGAAGTGTGAAGTGTGAAGTGTGAAGTGTGAAGTGTGATGTGTGAAGTGTGATGTGTGAAGTGTGAAGTGTGAAGTGTGAAGTGTGAAGTGTGAAGTGTGAAGTGTGAAGTGTGAAGTGTGAAGTGTGAAGTTTGAAGTGTGAAGTGTGAAGTGTGAAGTGTGAAGTGTGAAGTGTGAAGTGTGAAGTGTGAAGTGTGAAGTGTGAAGTGTGATGTGTGATGTGTGAAGTGCGAAGTGCGAAGTGCGAAGTGCGAAGTGCGAAGTGCGAAGTGCGAAGTGCGAAGAGCGAAGTGCGAAGTGCGAAGTGAGAAGTGCGAAGTGAGAAGTGCGAAGTGCGAAGTGCGAAGTGCGAAGTGCGAAGTGCGAAGTGCGAAGTGCGAAGTGCGAAGTGCGAAGTGCGAAGTGCGAAGTGCGAAGTGCGAAGTGCGAAGTGCGAAGTGCGAAGTGCGAAGTGCGAAGTGCGAAGTGCGAAGTGAGAAGTGAGAAGTGAGAAGTGCGAAGTGGGAAGTGCGAAGTGCGAAGTGCGAAGTGCGAAGTGCGAAGTGCGAAGTGCGAAGTGCGAAGTGCGAAGTGCGAAGTGCGAAGTGCGAAGTGTGAAGTGCGAAGTGCGAAGTGCGAAGTGCGAAGTGCGAAGTGCGAAGTGCGAAGTGCGAAGTGCGAAGTGCGAAGTGCGAAGTGCGAAGTGCGAAGTGCGAAGTGCGAAGTGCGAAGAGCGAAGTGCGAAGTGCGAAGTGCGAAGTGAGAAGTGAGAAGTGAGAAGTGCGAAGTGCGAAGTGCGAAGTGCGAAGTGCGAAGTGCGAAGAGCGAAGTGCGAAGTGCGAAGTGCGAAGTGCGAAGTGCGAAGTGCGAAGTGCGAAGTGCGAAGTGCGAAGTGCGAAGTGCGAAGTGCGAAGTGCGATGTGCGAAGTGCGAAGTGCGAAGTGCGAAGTGCGAAGTGCGAAGTGCGAAGTGCGAAGTGCGAAGTGCGAAGTGCGAAGTGCGAAGTGCGAAGTGCGAAGTGCGAAGTGCGAAGTGCGAAGTGCGAAGTGCGAAGTGCGAAGTGCGAAGTGCGAAGTGCGAAGTGCGAAGTGCGAAGTGCGAAGTGCGAAGTGCGAAGTGCGAAGTGCGAAGTGCGAAGTGCGAAGTGCGAAGTGCGAAGTGCGAAGAGCGAAGTGCGAAGTGCGAAGTGCGATGTGCGAAGTGCGAAGTGCGCAGTGCGATGTGCGATGTGCGATGTGCGAAGTGCGAAGTGCGAAGTGCGAAGTGCGAAGTGCGAAGTGCGAAGTGCGAAGTGCGAAGTGCGAAGTGCGAAGTGCGAAGTGCGAAGTGCGAAGTGCGAAGTGCGAAGTGCGAAGTGCGAAGTGCGAAGTGCGAAGTGCGAAGTGCGAAGTGCGAAGTGCGAAGTGCGAAGTGCGAAGTGCGAAGAGCGAAGAGCGAAGAGCGAAGTGCGAAGTGCGAAGTGCGAAGTGCGAAGTGCGAAGTGCGATGTGAGAAGTGCGAAGTGCGAAGTGCGAAGTGCGAAGTGCGAAGTGCGAAGTGCGAAGTGCGAAGTGGGAAGTGCGAAGTGCGAAGTGCGAAGTGCGAAGAGCGAAGAGCGAAGAGCGAAGAGCGAAGTGCGAAGTGCGAAGTGCGATGTGTGAAGTGTGATGTGTGAAGTGTGAAGTGTGAAGTGTGAAGTGTGAAGTGTGAAGTGTGAAGTGTGAAGTGTGAAGTGTGAAGTGTGACGTGTGAAGTGTGACGTGTGAAGTGTGAAGTGTGAAGTGTGAAGTGTGAAGTGTGAAGTGTGAAGTGAGAAGTGAGAAGTGCGAAGTGAGAAGTGCGAAGTGAGAAGTGCGAAGTGCGAAGTGCGAAGTGCGAAGTGCGAAGTGCGAAGTGCGAAGTGCGAAGTGCGAAGAGCGAAGTGCGAAGTGCGAAGTGCGAAGTGCGAAGTGCGAAGTGCGAAGTGCGAAGTGCGAAGTGCGAAGTGCGAAGTGCGAAGTGAGAAGTGAGAAGTGCGAAGTGCGAAGTGCGAAGTGCGAAGTGCGAAGTGCGAAGTGCGAAGTGCGAAGTGCGAAGTGCGATGTGCGAAGTGCGAAGTGCGAAGTGCGAAGTGCGAAGTGCGAAGTGCGAAGTGCGAAGTGCGAAGTGCGAAGTGCGAAGTGCGAAGTGCGAAGTGCGAAGTGCGAAGTGCGAAGTGCGAAGTGCGAAGTGCGAAGTGCGAAGTGCGAAGTGAGAAGTGAGAAGTGCGAAGTGCGAAGTGCGAAGTGCGAAGTGCGAAGTGCGAAGTGCGAAGTGCGAAGTGCGAAGTGCGAAGTGCGAAGTGCGAAGTGCGAAGTGCGAAGTGCGAAGTGCGAAGTGCGAAGTGCGAAGTGCGAAGTGCGAAGTGCGAAGTGCGAAGTGAGAAGTGAGAAGTGCGAAGTGAGAAGTGCGAAGTGCGAAGTGCGAAGTGCGAAGTGCGAAATGCGAAGTGCGAAGTGCGGAGTGCGAAGTGCGAAGTGCGAAGTGCGAAGTGCGAAGTGCGAAGTGCGAAGTGCGAAGTGCGAAGTGCGAAGTGCGAAGTGCGAAGTGCGAAGTGCGAAGTGCGAAGTGCGATGTGCGATGTGCGAAGTGCGAAGTGCGAAGTGCGAAGTGCGAAGTGCGAAGTGCGAAGTGCGAAGTGCGAAGTGCGAAGTGCGAAGTGCGAAGTGCGAAGTGAGAAGTGCGAAGTGCGAAGTGCGATGTGCGATGTGCGAAGTGCGAAGTGCGAAGTGCGAAGTGCGAAGTGCGAAGTGCGAAGTGCGAAGTGCGAAGTGCGAAGTGAGAAGTGCGAAGTGCGAAGTGCGAAGTGCGAAGTGCGAAGTGCGAAGTGCGAAGTGCGAAGTGCGAAGTGCGAAGTGCGAAGTGCGAAGTGCGAAGTGCGAAGTGCGAAGTGCGAAGTGCGAAGTGCGAAGTGCGAAGTGCGAAGTGCGAAGTGCGAAGTGCGAAGTGAGAAGTGAGAAGTGCGAAGTGAGAAGTGCGAAGTGCGAAGTGCGAAGTGCGAAGTGCGAAGTGCGAAGTGCGAAGTGCGGAGTGCGAAGTGCGAAGTGCGAAGTGCGAAGTGCGAAGTGCGAAGTGCGAAGTGCGAAGTGCGAAGTGCGAAGTGCGAAGTGCGAAGTGCGAAGTGCGAAGTGCGAAGTGCGATGTGCGATGTGCGAAGTGCGAAGTGCGAAGTGCGAAGTGCGAAGTGCGAAGTGCGAAGTGCGAAGTGCGAAGTGCGAAGTGCGAAGTGCGAAGTGCGAAGTGCGAAGTGCGAAGTGCGAAGTGCGAAGTGAGAAGTGAGAAGTGCGAAGTGAGAAGTGCGAAGTGCGAAGTGCGAAGTGCGAAGTGCGAAGTGCGAAGTGCGAAGTGCGAAGTGCGAAGTGCGAAGTGCGAAGTGCGAAGTGCGAAGTGCGAAGTGCGAAGTGCGATGTGCGATGTGCGAAGTGCGAAGTGCGAAGTGCGAAGTGCGAAGTGCGAAGTGCGAAGTGCGAAGTGCGAAGTGCGAAGTGCGAAGTGCGAAGTGCGAAGTGAGAAGTGCGAAGTGCGAAGTGCGAAGTGCGAAGTGCGAAGTGCGAAGTGCGAAGTGCGAAGTGCGAAGTGCGAAGTGCGAAGTGCGAAGTGCGAAGTGCGAAGTGCGAAGTGCGAAGTGCGAAGTGCGAAGTGCGAAGTGCGAAGTGCGAAGAGCGAAGAGCGATGTGCGAAGTGCGAAGTGAGAAGTGAGAAGTGCGAAGTGAGAAGTGCGAAGTGCGAAGTGCGAAGTGCGAAGTGCGAAGTGCGAAGTGCGAAGTGCGAAGTGCGAAGTGCGAAGTGCGAAGTGCGAAGTGCGAAGTGCGAAGTGCGCAGTGCGATGTGCGATGTGCGATGTGCGATGTGCGAAGTGCGAAGTGCGATGTGCGAAGTGCGATGTGCGAAGTGGGAAGTGTGAAGTGTGAAGTGTGAAGTGTGGAGTGTGAAGTGTGAAGGGTGAAGTGTGAAGTGTGAAGTGTGAAGTGTGAAGAGTGAAGTGTGAAGTGTGAAGTGTGAAGTGTGAAGTGTGAAGTGTGAAGTGTGAAGTGTGAAGTGTGATGTGTGATGTGTGAAGTGTGAAGTGTGAAGTGTGAAGAGTGAAGAGTGAAGTGTGAAGTGTGAAGTGTGAAGTGTGAAGTGTGAAGTGTGAAGTGTGAAGTGTGAAGTGTGAAGTGTGAAGTGTGAAGTGTGATGTGTGAAGGGTGCATTGTGCAGTGTGCAGTGTGCAGTGTGCAGTGTGCAGTGTGCAGTGTGCAGTGTGCAGTGTGAAGTGTGATGTGTGAAGTGTGAAGTGTGAAGTGTGAAGTGTGAAGTGTGAAGTGTGAAGTGTGAAGTGTGAAGTGCGAAGTGCGAAGTGCGAAGTGCGAAGTGCGAAGTGGGAAGTGCGAAGTGCGAAGTGCGAAGTGCGAAGTGCGAAGTGCGAAGTGCGAAGAGCGAAGTGCGAAGTGCGAAGTGCGAAGTGAGAAGTGAGAAGTGCGAAGTGAGATGTGCGAAGTGCGAAGTGCGAAGTGCGAAGTGCGAAGTGCGAAGTGCGAAGTGCGAAGTGCGAAGTGCGAAGTGCGAAGTGCGAAGTGCGAAGTGCGAAGTGCGAAGTGCGATGAGCGATGTGCGAAGTGCGATGTGTGAAGTGGGAAGTGTGAAGTGTGAAGTGTGAAGTGTGAAGTGTGAAGTGTGAAGTGTGAAGTGTGAAGTGTGAAGTGTGAAGAGTGAAGTGTGAAGTGTGAAGTGTGAAGTGTGAAGTGTGAAGTGTGAAGTGTGAAGTGTGATGTGTGAAGTGTGATGTGTGAAGTGTGAAGAGTGAAGTGTGAAGAGTGAAGTGTGAAGTGTGAAGTGTGAAGTGTGAAGTGTGAAGTGTGAAGTGTGAAGTGTGAAGTGTGATGTGTGAAGTGTGATGTGTGAAGTGTGAAGTGTGAAGTGTGAAGTGTGAAGTGTGAAGTGTGAAGTGTGAAGTGTGAAGTGTGAAGTTTGAAGTGTGAAGTGTGAAGTGCGAAGTGCGAAGTGCGAAATGCGAAGTGCGAAGTGAGAAGTGAGAAGTGAGAAGTGCGAAGTGCGAAGTGCGAAGTGCGAAGTGCGAAGTGCGAAGTGCGAAGTGCGAAGTGCGAAGTGCGAAGTGCGAAGTGCGAAGTGCGAAGTGCGAAGTGCGAAGTGCGAAGTGCGAAGTGCGAAGTGCGAAGTGCGAAGTGCGAAGTGCGCAGTGCGAAGTGCGAAGTGCGAAGTGCGAAGTGCGAAGTGCGAAGTGCGAAGTGCGAAGTGCGAAGTGCGAAGTGCGAAGTGCGAAGTGCGAAGTGCGAAGTGCGAAGTGCGAAGTGCGAAGTGCGAAGTGCGAAGTGCGAAGTGCGAAGTGCGAAGTGCGAAGTGCGAAGTGCGAAGTGCGAAGTGCGAAGTGCGAAGTGAGAAGTGCGAAGTGAGAAGTGCGAAGTGCGAAGTGCGAAGTGCGAAGTGCGAAGTGCGATGTGGGAAGTGTGAAGTGCGAAGTGCGAAGTGCGAAGTGCGAAGTGCGAAGTGCGAAGTGCGAAGTGCGAAGTGCGAAGAGCGAAGTGCGAAGTGCGAAGTGCGAAGTGCGAAGTGCGAAGTGCGAAGTGAGAAGTGAGAAGTGAGAAGTGCGAAGTGAGAAGTGCGAAGTGCGAAGTGCGAAGTGCGAAGTGCGAAGTGCGAAGTGCGAAGTGCGAAGTGCGAAGTGCGAAGTGCGAAGTGCGAAGTGCGAAGTGCGAAGTGCGAAGTGCGAAGTGCGAAGTGCGAAGTGCGAAGTGCGCAGTGCGAAGTGCGAAGTGCGAAGTGCGAAGTGCGAAGTGCGAAGTGCGAAGTGCGAAGTGCGAAGTGCGAAGTGCGAAGTGCGAAGTGCGAAGTGCGAAGTGCGAAGTGCGAAGTGCGAAGTGCGAAGTGCGAAGTGCGAAGTGCGAAGTGCGAAGTGCGAAGTGCGAAGTGCGAAGTGCGAAGTGCGAAGTGCGAAGTGCGAAGTGCGAAGTGCGAAGTGCGAAGTGCGCAGTGCGATGTGCGATGTGCGAAGTGCGAAGTGCGAAGTGCGAAGTGCGAAGTGCGAAGTGCGAAGTGCGAAGTGCGAAGTGCGAAGTGCGAAGTGCGAAGTGAGAAGTGAGAAGTGAGAAGTGCGAAGTGAGAAGTGCGAAGTGCGAAGTGCGAAGTGCGAAGTGCGAAGTGCGAAGTGCGAAGTGCGAAGTGCGAAGTGCGAAGTGCGAAGTGCGAAGTGCGAAGTGCGAAGTGCGAAGTGCGAAGTGCGAAGTGCGAAGTGCGAAGTGCGAAGTGCGAAGTGCGAAGTGCGAAGTGCGAAGTGCGAAGTGCGAAGTGCGAAGTGCGAAGTGCGAAGTGCGAAGTGCGAAGTGCGAAGTGCGAAGTGCGAAGTGCGAAGTGCGAAGTGCGAAGTGCGCAGTGCGCAGTGCGAAGTGCGAAGTGCGAAGTGCGAAGTGCGAAGTGCGAAGTGCGAAGTGCGAAGTGCGAAGTGCGAAGTGCGAAGTGCGAAGTGCGAAGTGCGAAGTGCGAAGTGCGAAGTGCGAAGTGCGAAGTGCGAAGTGCGAAGTGCGAAGTGCGAAGTGCGAAGTGCGAAGTGAGAAGTGCGAAGTGCGAAGTGCGAAGTGCGAAGTGCGAAGTGCGAAGTGCGAAGTGCGAAGTGCGAAGTGCGAAGTGCGAAGTGCGAAGTGCGAAGTGCGAAGTGCGAAGTGCGAAGTGCGAAGTGCGAAGTGCGAAGTGCGAAGTGCGAAGTGCGAAGTGCGAAGTGCGAAGAGCGAAGAGCGAAGTGCGAAGTGCGAAGTGAGAAGTGAGAAGTGCGAAGTGAGAAGTGCGAAGTGCGAAGTGCGAAGTGCGAAGTGCGAAGTGCGAAGTGCGAAGTGCGAAGTGCGAAGTGCGAAGTGCGAAGTGCGAAGTGCGAAGTGCGAAGTGCGAAGTGCGAAGTGCGCAGTGCGATGTGCGATGTGCGATGTGCGATGTGCGAAGTGCGAAGTGCGATGTGCGAAGTGCGATGTGCGAAGTGGGAAGTGTGAAGTGTGAAGTGTGAAGTGTGGAGTGTGAAGTGTGAAGGGTGAAGTGTGAAGTGTGAAGTGTGAAGTGTGAAGAGTGAAGTGTGAAGTGTGAAGTGTGAAGTGTGAAGTGTGAAGTGTGAAGTGTGAAGTGTGAAGTGTGAAGTGTGAAGTGTGATGTGTGATGTGTGAAGTGTGAAGTGTGAAGTGTGAAGAGTGAAGAGTGAAGTGTGAAGTGTGAAGTGTGAAGTGTGAAGTGTGAAGTGTGAAGTGTGAAGTGTGAAGTGTGAAGTGTGAAGTGTGAAGTGTGAAGTGTGATGTGTGAAGGGTGCATTGTGCAGTGCGCAGTGTGCAGTGCGCAGTGTGCAGTGTGCAGTGTGCAGTGTGCAGTGTGAAGTGTGAAGTGTGAAGTGTGAAGTGTGAAGTGTGAAGTGTGAAGTGTGAAGTGTGAAGTGTGAAGTGTGAAGTGCGAAGTGCGAAGTGCGAAGTGCGAAGTGCGAAGTGGGAAGTGCGAAGTGCGAAGTGCGAAGTGCGAAGTGCGAAGTGCGAAGTGCGAAGTGCGAAGAGCGAAGTGCGAAGTGCGAAGTGCGAAGTGAGAAGTGAGAAGTGCGAAGTGAGAAGTGCGAAGTGCGAAGTGCGAAGTGCGAAGTGCGAAGTGCGAAGTGCGAAGTGCGAAGTGCGAAGTGCGAAGTGCGAAGTGCGAAGTGCGAAGTGCGAAGTGCGAAGTGCGAAGTGCGAAGTGCGATGAGCGATGTGCGAAGTGCGATGTGTGAAGTGGGAAGTGTGAAGTGTGAAGTGTGAAGTGTGAAGTGTGAAGTGTGAAGTGTGAAGTGTGAAGTGTGAAGTGTGAAGAGTGAAGTGAGAAGTGCGAAGTGCGAAGTGCGAAGTGCGAAGTGCGAAGTGCGAAGTGCGAAGTGCGAAGTGCGAAGTGCGAAGTGCGAAGTGCGAAGTGCGCAGTGCGATGTGCGATGTGCGATGTGCGATGTGCGAAGTGCGAAGTGCGATGTGCGAAGTGCGATGTGCGAAGTGGGAAGTGTGAAGTGTGAAGTGTGAAGTGTGGAGTGTGAAGTGTGAAGGGTGAAGTGTGAAGTGTGAAGTGTGAAGTGTGAAGAGTGAAGTGTGAAGTGTGAAGTGTGAAGTGTGAAGTGTGAAGTGTGAAGTGTGAAGTGTGAAGTGTGAAGTGTGATGTGTGATGTGTGAAGTGTGAAGTGTGAAGTGTGAAGAGTGAAGAGTGAAGTGCGAAGTGCGAAGTGCGAAGTGCGAAGTGAGAAGTGCGAAGTGAGAAGTGCGAAGTGTGAAGTGTGGAGTGTGAAGTGTGAAGGGTGAAGTGTGAAGGGTGCATTGTGCAGTGTGCAGTGTGCAGTGTGAAGTGTGCATTGTGCAGTGTGCAGTGTGCAGTGTGCAGTGTGCAGTGTGCAGTGTGCAGTGTGCAGTGTGAAGTGTGAAGTGTGAAGTGTGAAGTGTGAAGTGTGAAGTGTGAAGTGTGAAGTGTGAAGTGTGAAGTGTGAAGTGCGAAGTGCGAAGTGCGAAGTGCGAAGTGCGAAGTGGGAAGTGCGAAGTGCGAAGTGCGAAGTGCGAAGTGCGAAGTGCGAAGTGCGAAGTGCGAAGTGCGAAGTGCGAAGTGCGAAGTGAGAAGTGAGAAGTGCGAAGTGAGAAGTGCGAAGTGCGAAGTGCGAAGTGCGAAGTGCGAAGTGCGAAGTGCGAAGTGCGAAGTGCGAAGTGCGAAGTGCGAAGTGCGAAGTGCGAAGTGCGAAGTGCGAAGTGCGATGAGCGATGTGCGAAGTGCGATGCGTGAAGTGGGAAGTGTGAAGTGTGAAGTGTGAAGTGTGAAGTGTGAAGTGTGAAGTGTGAAGTGTGAAGTGTGAAGTGTGAAGAGTGAAGTGTGAAGTGTGAAGTGTGAAGTGTGAAGTGTGAAGTGTGAAGTGTGAAGTGTGATGTGTGAAGTGTGATGTGTGAAGTGTGAAGTGTGAAGTGTGAAGGGTGAAGTGTGAAGTGTGAAGTGTGAAGTGTGAAGTGTGAAGTGTGAAGTGTGAAGTGTGAAGTGTGATGTGTGAAGTGTGATGTGTGAAGTGTGAAGTGTGAAGTGTGAAGTGTGAAGTGTGAAGTGTGAAGTGTGAAGTGTGAAGTGTGAAGTTTGAAGTGTGAAGTGTGAAGTGTGAAGTGTGAAGTGTGAAATGTGAAGTGTGAAGTGTGAAGTGTGAAGTGTGAAGTGTGAAGTGTGAAGTGTGATGTGTGATGTGTGAAGTGCGAAGTGCGAAGTGCGAAGTGCGAAGTGCGAAGTGCGAAGTGCGAAGTGCGAAGTGAGAAGTGCGAAGTGAGAAGTGCGAAGTGCGAAGTGCGAAGTGCGAAGTGCGAAGTGCGAAGTGCGAAGTGCGAAGTGCGAAGTGCGAAGTGCGAAGTGCGAAGTGCGAAGTGCGAAGTGCGAAGTGAGAAGTGAGAAGTGAGAAGTGCGAAGTGAGAAGTGCGAAATGCGAAGTGCGAAGTGCGAAGTGCGAAGTGCGAAGTGCGAAGTGCGAAGTGCGAAGTGCGAAGTGCGAAGTGCGAAGTGCGAAGTGCGAAGTGCGAAGTGCGAAGTGCGAAGTGCGAAGTGCGAAGTGCGAAGTGAGAAGTGAGAAGTGCGAAGTGAGAAGTGCGAAGTGCGAAGTGCGAAGTGCGAAGTGCGAAGTGCGAAGTGCGAAGTGCGAAGTGCGAAGTGCGAAGTGCGAAGTGCGAAGTGCGAAGTGCGAAGTGCGAAGTGCGAAGTGCGAAGTGCGAAGTGCGAAGTGCGAAGTGCGAAGTGCGAAGTGCGAAGTGCGAAGTGCGAAGTGCGAAGTGCGAAGTGCGCAGTGCGAAGTGCGAAGTGCGAAGTGCGAAGTGCGAAGTGCGAAGTGCGAAGTGCGAAGTGCGAAGTGCGAAGTGCGAAGTGCGAAGTGCGAAGTGCGAAGTGCGAAGTGCGAAGTGCGAAGTGCGCAGTGCGATGTGCGATGTGCGATGTGCGAAGTGCGAAGTGCGAAGTGCGAAGTGCGAAGTGCGAAGTGCGAAGTGCGAAGTGCGAAGTGCGAAGTGCGCAGTGCGATGTGCGATGTGCGATGTGCGATGTGCGAAGTGCGAAGTGCGATGTGCGAAGTGCGATGTGCGAAGTGGGAAGTGCGAAGTGTGAAGTGTGAAGTGTGGAGTGTGAAGTGTGAAGGGTGAAGTGTGAAGTGTGAAGTGTGAAGTGTGAAGAGTGAAGTGTGAAGTGTGAAGTGTGAAGTGTGAAGTGTGAAGTGTGAAGTGTGAAGTGTGAAGTGTGAAGTGTGATGTGTGATGTGTGAAGTGTGAAGTGTGAAGTGTGAAGAGTGAAGAGTGAAGTGCGAAGTGCGAAGTGCGAAGTGCGAAGTGAGAAGTGCGAAGTGAGAAGTGCGAAGTGTGAAGTGTGAAGAGTGAAGTGTGAAGTGTGAAGTGTGAAGTGTGAAGTGTGAAGTGTGAAGTGTGAAGTGTGAAGTGTGAAGTGTGAAGTGTGATGTGTGATGTGTGAAGTGTGAAGTGTGAAGTGTGAAGAGTGAAGAGTGAAGTGTGAAGTGTGAAGTGTGAAGTGTGAAGTGTGAAGTGTGAAGTGTGAAGTGTGAAGTGTGAAGTGTGAAGTGTGAAGTGTGATGTGTGAAGGGTGCATTGTGCAGTGTGCAGTGTGCAGTGTGCAGTGTGCAGTGTGCAGTGTGCAGTGTGCAGTGTGAAGTGTGAAGTGTGAAGTGTGAAGTGTGAAGTGTGAAGTGTGAAGTGTGAAGTGTGAAGTGTGAAGTGCGAAGTGCGAAGTGCGAAGTGCGAAGTGCGAAGTGGGAAGTGCGAAGTGCGAAGTGCGAAGTGCGAAGTGCGAAGTGCGAAGTGCGAAGTGCGAAGAGCGAAGTGCGAAGTGCGAAGTGCGAAGTGAGAAGTGAGAAGTGCGAAGTGAGAAGTGCGAAGTGCGAAGTGCGAAGTGCGAAGTGCGAAGTGCGAAGTGCGAAGTGCGAAGTGCGAAGTGCGAAGTGCGAAGTGCGAAGTGCGAAGTGCGAAGTGCGAAGTGCGAAGTGCGAAGTGCGATGAGCGATGTGCGAAGTGCGATGTGTGAAGTGGGAAGTGTGAAGTGTGAAGTGTGAAGTGTGAAGTGTGAAGTGTGAAGTGTGAAGTGTGAAGTGTGAAGTGTGAAGAGTGAAGTGAGAAGTGCGAAGTGCGAAGTGCGAAGTGCGAAGTGCGAAGTGCGAAGTGCGAAGTGCGAAGTGCGAAGTGCGAAGTGCGAAGTGCGAAGTGCGAAGTGCGCAGTGCGATGTGCGATGTGCGATGTGCGATGTGCGAAGTGCGAAGTGCGATGTGCGAAGTGCGATGTGCGAAGTGGGAAGTGTGAAGTGTGAAGTGTGAAGTGTGGAGTGTGAAGTGTGAAGGGTGAAGTGTGAAGTGTGAAGTGTGAAGTGTGAAGAGTGAAGTGTGAAGTGTGAAGTGTGAAGTGTGAAGTGTGAAGTGTGAAGTGTGAAGTGTGAAGTGTGAAGTGTGATGTGTGATGTGTGAAGTGTGAAGTGTGAAGTGTGAAGAGTGAAGAGTGAAGTGCGAAGTGCGAAGTGCGAAGTGCGAAGTGAGAAGTGCGAAGTGAGAAGTGCGAAGTGTGAAGTGTGGAGTGTGAAGTGTGAAGGGTGAAGTGTGAAGGGTGCATTGTGCAGTGTGCAGTGTGCAGTGTGAAGTGTGCATTGTGCAGTGTGCAGTGTGCAGTGTGCAGTGTGCAGTGTGCAGTGTGCAGTGTGCAGTGTGAAGTGTGAAGTGTGAAGTGTGAAGTGTGAAGTGTGAAGTGTGAAGTGTGAAGTGTGAAGTGTGAAGTGTGAAGTGCGAAGTGCGAAGTGCGAAGTGCGAAGTGCGAAGTGGGAAGTGCGAAGTGCGAAGTGCGAAGTGCGAAGTGCGAAGTGCGAAGTGCGAAGTGCGAAGAGCGAAGTGCGAAGTGCGAAGTGCGAAGTGAGAAGTGAGAAGTGCGAAGTGAGAAGTGCGAAGTGCGAAGTGCGAAGTGCGAAGTGCGAAGTGCGAAGTGCGAAGTGCGAAGTGCGAAGTGCGAAGTGCGAAGTGCGAAGTGCGAAGTGCGAAGTGCGAAGTGCGATGAGCGATGTGCGAAGTGCGATGCGTGAAGTGGGAAGTGTGAAGTGTGAAGTGTGAAGTGTGAAGTGTGAAGTGTGAAGTGTGAAGTGTGAAGTGTGAAGTGTGAAGAGTGAAGTGTGATGTGTGAAGTGTGAAGTGTGAAGTGTGAAGTGTGAAGTGTGAAGTGTGATGTGTGAAGTGTGAAGTGTGAAGTGTGAAGTGTGAAGAGTGAAGTGTGAAGTGTGAAGTGTGAAGTGTGAAGTGTGAAGTGTGAAGTGTGAAGTGTGAAGTGTGAAGTGTGATGTGTGAAGTGTGATGTGTGAAGTGTGAAGTGTGAAGTGTGAAGTGTGAAGTGTGAAGTGTGAAGTGTGAAGTGTGAAGTGTGAAGTTTGAAGTGTGAAGTGTGAAGTGTGAAGTGTGAAGTGTGAAATGTGAAGTGTGAAGTGTGAAGTGTGAAGTGTGAAGTGTGAAGTGTGAAGTGTGATGTGTGATGTGTGAAGTGCGAAGTGCGAAGTGCGAAGTGCGAAGTGCGAAGTGCGAAGTGCGAAGTGCGAAGTGAGAAGTGCGAAGTGAGAAGTGCGAAGTGCGAAGTGCGAAGTGCGAAGTGCGAAGTGCGAAGTGCGAAGTGCGAAGTGCGAAGTGCGAAGTGCGAAGTGCGAAGTGCGAAGTGCGAAGTGCGAAGTGCGAAGTGCGAAGTGCGAAGTGCGAAGTGCGAAGTGCGAAGTGCGAAGTGCGAAGTGCGAAGTGCGAAGTGCGAAGTGCGAAGTGCGAAGTGCGAAGTGCGAAGTGCGAAGTGCGAAGTGCGAAGTGCGAAGTGCGAAGTGCGAAGTGCGAAGTGCGAAGTGAGAAGTGCCAAGTGCCAAGTGCCAAGTGCCAAGTGCCAAGTGCGAAGTGCGAAGTGCGAAGTGCGAAGTGCGAAGTGCGAAGTGCGAAGTGCGAAGTGCGAAGTGCGAAGTGCGAAGTGCGAAGTGCGAAGTGCGAAGTGCGAAGTGCGAAGTGAGAAGTGAGAAGTGAGAAGTGCGAAGTGAGAAGTGCGAAGTGCGAAGTGCGAAGTGCGAAGTGCGAAGTGCGAAGTGCGAAGTGCGAAGTGCGAAGTGCGAAGTGCGAAGTGCGAAGTGCGCAGTGCGAAGTGCGAAGTGCGAAGTGCGAAGTGCGAAGTGCGAAGTGCGAAGTGCGAAGTGCGAAGTGCGAAGTGCGAAGTGCGAAGTGCGAAGTGCGAAGTGCGAAGTGCGAAGTGCAAGTGCGAAGTGCGAAGTGCGAAGTGCGAAGTGCGAAGTGCGCAGTGCGATGTGCGATGTGCGATGTGCGAAGTGCGAAGTGCGAAGTGCGAAGTGCGAAGTGCGAAGTGCGAAGTGCGAAGTGCGAAGTGCGAAGTGCGAAGTGCGAAGTGCGAAGTGCGAAGTGCGAAGTGCGAAGTGCGAAGTGCGAAGTGAGAAGTGCGAAGTGAGAAGTGCGAAGTGCGAAGTGCGAAGTGCGAAGTGCGAAGTGCGATGTGGGGAGTGTGAAGTGCGAAGTGCGAAGTGCGAAGTGCGAAGTGCGAAGTGCGAAGTGCGAAGTGCGAAGTGCGAAGTGCGAAGAGCGAAGTGCGAAGTGCGAAGTGCGAAGTGCGAAGTGCGAAGTGCGAAGTGAGAAGTGAGAAGTGCGAAGTGCGAAGTGCGAAGTGCGAAGTGCGAAGTGCGAAGTGCGAAGTGCGAAGTGCGAAGTGCGAAGTGCGAAGTGCGAAGTGCGAAGTGCGAAGTGCGAAGTGCGAAGTGCGAAGTGCGAAGTGCGAAGTGCGAAGTGCGAAGTGCGAAGTGCGAAGTGCGAAGTAAGAAGTGCGAAGTGCGAAGTGCGAAGTGCGAAGTGCGAAGTGCGAAGTGCGAAGTGCGAAGTGCGAAGTGCGAAGTGCGAAGTGCGAAGTGAGAAGTGCCAAGTGCCAAGTGCCAAGTGCCAAGTGCCAAGTGCGAAGTGCGAAGTGCGAAGTGCGAAGTGCGAAGTGCGAAGTGCGAAGTGCGAAGTGCGAAGTGCGAAGTGCGAAGTGCGAAGTGCGAAGTGCGAAGTGCGAAGTGCGAAGTGAGAAGTGAGAAGTGAGAAGTGCGAAGTGAGAAGTGCGAAGTGCGAAGTGCGAAGTGCGAAGTGCGAAGTGCGAAGTGCGAAGTGCGAAGTGCGAAGTGCGAAGTGCGAAGTGCGAAGTGCGAAGTGCGAAGTGCGAAGTGCGAAGTGCGAAGTGCGAAGTGCGCAGTGCGAAGTGCGAAGTGCGAAGTGCGAAGTGCGAAGTGCGAAGTGCGAAGTGCGAAGTGCGAAGTGCGAAGTGCGAAGTGCGAAGTGCGAAGTGCGAAGTGCGAAGTGCGAAGTGCGAAGTGCGAAGTGCGAAGTGCGAAGTGCGAAGTGCGAAGTGCGAAGTGCGAAGTGCGAAGTGCGAAGTGCGAAGTGCGAAGTGCGAAGTGCGCAGTGCGATGTGCGATGTGCGAAGTGCGAAGTGCGAAGTGCGAAGTGCGAAGTGCGAAGTGCGAAGTGCGAAGTGCGAAGTGCGAAGTGCGAAGTGCGAAGTGCGAAGTGCGAAGTGCGAAGTACGAAGTGAGAAGTGCGAAGTGAGAAGTGCGAAGTGCGAAGTGCGAAGTGCGAAGTGCGAAGTGCGATGTGGGAAGTGCGAAGTGCGAAGTGCGAAGTGCGAAGTGCGAAGTGCGAAGTGCGAAGTGCGAAGTGCGAAGTGCGAAGTGCGAAGTGCGAAGTGCGAAGTGCGAAGTGCGAAGTGCGAAGTGCGAAGTGCGAAGTGCGAAGTGCGAAGTGCGAAGTGCGAAGTGCGAAGTGCGAAGTGCGAAGTGCGAAGTGCGAAGTGCGAAGTGCGAAGTGCGAAGTGCGAAGTGCGAAGTGCGAAGTGCGAAGTGCGAAGTGCGAAGTGCGAAGTGCGAAGTGCGAAGTGCGAAGAGCGAAGTGCGAAGTGCGAAGTGCGAAGTGAGAAGTGAGAAGTGAGAAGTGCGAAGTGAGAAGTGCGAAGTGCGAAGTGCGAAGTGCGAAGTGCGAAGTGCGAAGTGCGAAGTGCGAAGTGCGAAGTGCGAAGTGCGAAGTGCGAAGTGCGAAGTGCGAAGTGCGAAGTGCGAAGTGCGAAGTGCGCTGTGCGATGTGCGATGTGCGATGTGCGATGTGCGATGTGCGAAGTGCGATGTGCGAAGTGCGAAGTGCGATGTGCGAAGTGCGAAGTGCGAAGTGCGAAGTGCGAAGTGCGAAGTGCGAAGTGCGAAGTGCGAAGTGCGAAGTGCGAAGTGCGAAGTGCGAAGTGCGAAGTGCGAAGTGCGAAGTGCGAAGTGCGAAGTGCGAAGTGCGAAGTGCGAAGTGCGAAGTGCGAAGTGCGAAGTGCGAAGTGCGAAGTGCGAAGTGCGAAGTGCGAAGTGCGAAGTGCGAAGTGCGAAGTGCGAAGTGCGAAGTGCGAAGTGCGAAGTGCGAAGTGCGAAGTGCGAAGTGCGAAGTGCGAAGTCCGAAGTGCGATGTGCGAAGTGCGAAGTGCGATGTGCGATGTGCGATGTGCGAAGTGCGAAGTGCGAAGTGCGAAGTGCGAAGTGCGAAGTGCGAAGTGCGAAGTGCGAAGTGCGAAGTGCGAAGTGCGAAGTGCGCAGTGCGATGTGCGATGTGCGAAGTGCGAAGTGCGAAGTGCGAAGTGCGAAGTGCGAAGTGCGAAGTGCGCAGTGCGATGTGCGATGTGCGATGTGCGATGTGCGATGTGCGAAGTGCGATGTGCGAAGTGCGATGTGCGAAGTGCGATGTGGGAAGTGTGAAGTGTGAAGTGTGAAGTGTGAAGTGTGGAGTGTGAAGTGTGAAGTGTGAAGTGTGAAGTGTGAAGTGTGAAGTGTGAAGAGTGAAGTGTGAAGTGTGAAGTGTGAAGTGTGAAGTGTGAAGTGTGAAGTGTGAAGTGTGATGTGTGAAGTGTGAAGTGTGAAGTGTGAAGTGTGAAGTGTGAAGTGTGAAGTGTGAAGTGTGAAGTGTGAAGTGTGAAGTGTGAAGTGTGAAGTGTGAAGTGTGAAGTGTGAAGTGTGAAGTGTGAAGTGTGAAGTGTGATGTGTGAAGTGTGATGTGTGATGTGTGAAGTGTGATGTGTGAAGTGTGAAGTGTGAAGTGTGAAGTGTGCAGTGTGAAGTGTGAAGTGTGAAGTGTGAAGTGTGATGTGTGATGTGCGAAGTGCGAAGTGCGAAGTGCGAAGTGCGAAGTGCGAAGTGCGAAGTGCGAAGTGCGAAGTGCGAAGTGGGAAGTGCGAAGTGCGAAGTGCGAAGTGCGAAGTGCGAAGTGCGAAGTGCGAAGTGCGAAGTGCGAAGTGCGAAGTGCGAAGTGCGAAGTGCGAAGTGCGAAGTGCGAAGTGCGAAGTGCGAAGTGCGAAGTGCGAAGTGCGAAGTGCGAAGTGCGAAGTGCGAAGTGCGAAGTGCGAAGTGCGAAGTGCGAAGTGCGAAGTGCGAAGTGAGAAGTGAGAAGTGAGAAGTGAGAAGTGAGAAGTGAGAAGTGAGAAGTGCGAAGTGCGAAGTGCGAAGTGCGAAGTGCGAAGTGCGAAGTGAGAAGTGCGAAGTGCGAAGTGCGAAGTGCGAAGTGCGAAGTGCGAAGTGCGAAGTGCGAAGTGCGAAGTGCGAAGTGCGAAGTGCGAAGTGCGAAGTGCGAAGTGCGAAGTGCGAAGTGCGAAGTGCGAAGTGCGAAGTGCGAAGTGCGAAGTGCGAAGTGCGAAGTGCGAAGTGCGAAGTGCGAAGTGCGAAGTGCGAAGTGCGAAGTGCGAAGTGCGAAGTGCGAAGAGCGAAGTGCGAAGTGCGAAGTGCGAAGTGCGAAGTGCGAAGTGCGAAGAGCGAAGTGCGAAGTGCGAAGTGCGAAGTGAGAAGTGCGATGTGCGATGTGCGATGTGCGATGTGCGAAGTGCGATGTGCGAAGTGCGAACTGCGAAGTGCGATGTGCGAAGTGCGAAGTGCGATGTGCGAAGTGCGAAGTGCGAAGTGCGAAGTGGGAAGTGCGAAGTGCGAAGTGTGGAGTGCGAAGTGCGAAGTGCGAAGTGCGAAGTGCGAAGTGCGAAGTGCGAAGTGCGAAGTGCGAAGTGCGAAGTGCGAAGTTCGAAGTGCGAAGTGCGAAGTGCGAAGTGGGAAGTGCGAAGTGCGAAGAGCGAAGAGCGAAGTGCGAAGTGCGAAGTGAGAAGTGCGATGTGCGATGTGCGATGTGCGAAGTGCGATGTGCGAAGTGCGAAGTGCGAAGTGCGAAGTGCGATGTGCGAAGTGCGAAGTGCGATGTGCGAAGTGCGAAGTGCGAAGTGCGAAGTGGGAAGTGCGAAGTGCGAAGTGTGGAGTGCGAAGTGCGAAGTGCGAAGTGCGAAGTGCGAAGTGCGAAGTGCGAAGTCCGAAGTGCGATGTGCGAAGTGCGAAGTGCGATGTGCGATGTGCGATGTGCGAAGTGCGAAGTGCGAAGTGCGAAGTGCGAAGTGCGAAGTGCGAAGTGCGAAGTGCGAAGTGCGAAGTGCGAAGTGCGAAGTGCGCAGTGCGATGTGCGATGTGCGAAGTGCGAAGTGCGAAGTGCGAAGTGCGAAGTGCGAAGTGCGAAGTGCGCAGTGCGATGTGCGATGTGCGATGTGCGATGTGCGATGTGCGAAGTGCGATGTGCGAAGTGCGATGTGCGAAGTGCGATGTGGGAAGTGTGAAGTGTGAAGTGTGAAGTGTGAAGTGTGGAGTGTGAAGTGTGAAGTGTGAAGTGTGAAGTGTGAAGTGTGAAGTGTGAAGAGTGAAGTGTGAAGTGTGAAGTGTGAAGTGTGAAGTGTGAAGTGTGAAGTGTGAAGTGTGATGTGTGAAGTGTGAAGTGTGAAGTGTGAAGTGTGAAGTGTGAAGTGTGAAGTGTGAAGTGTGAAGTGTGAAGTGTGAAGTGTGAAGTGTGAAGTGTGAAGTGTGAAGTGTGAAGTGTGAAGTGTGAAGTGTGAAGTGTGATGTGTGAAGTGTGATGTGTGATGTGTGAAGTGTGATGTGTGAAGTGTGAAGTGTGAAGTGTGAAGTGTGCAGTGTGAAGTGTGAAGTGTGAAGTGTGAAGTGTGATGTGTGATGTGCGAAGTGCGAAGTGCGAAGTGCGAAGTGCGAAGTGCGAAGTGCGAAGTGGGAAGTGCGAAGTGCGAAGTGCGAAGTGCGAAGTGCGAAGTGCGTAGTGCGAAGTGCGAAGTGCGAAGTGCGAAGTGCGAAGTGCGAAGTGCGAAGTGCGAAGTGCGAAGTGCGAAGTGCGAAGTGCGAAGTGCGAAGTGCGAAGTGCGAAGTGCGAAGTGCGAAGTGCGAAGTGCGAAGTGCGAAGTGCGAAGTGCGAAGTGAGAAGTGAGAAGTGAGAAGTGAGAAGTGAGAAGTGAGAAGTGAGAAGTGCGAAGTGCGAAGTGCGAAGTGCGAAGTGCGAAGTGCGAAGTGAGAAGTGCGAAGTGCGAAGTGCGAAGTGCGAAGTGCGAAGTGCGAAGTGCGAAGTGCGAAGTGCGAAGTGCGAAGTGCGAAGTGCGAAGTGCGAAGTGCGAAGTGCGAAGTGCGAAGTGCGAAGTGCGAAGTGCGAAGTGCGAAGTGCGAAGTGCGAAGTGCGAAGTGCGAAGTGCGAAGTGCGAAGTGCGAAGTGCGAAGTGCGAAGTGCGAAGTGCGAAGTGCGAAGAGCGAAGTGCGAAGTGCGAAGTGCGAAGTGCGAAGTGCGAAGTGCGAAGAGCGAAGTGCGAAGTGCGAAGTGCGAAGTGAGAAGTGCGATGTGCGATGTGCGATGTGCGATGTGCGAAGTGCGATGTGCGAAGTGCGAACTGCGAAGTGCGATGTGCGAAGTGCGAAGTGCGATGTGCGAAGTGCGAAGTGCGAAGTGCGAAGTGGGAAGTGCGAAGTGCGAAGTGTGGAGTGCGAAGTGCGAAGTGCGAAGTGCGAAGTGCGAAGTGCGAAGTGCGAAGTGCGAAGTGCGAAGTGCGAAGTGCGAAGTTCGAAGTGCGAAGTGCGAAGTGCGAAGTGGGAAGTGCGAAGTGCGAAGAGCGAAGAGCGAAGTGCGAAGTGCGAAGTGAGAAGTGCGATGTGCGATGTGCGATGTGCGAAGTGCGATGTGCGAAGTGCGAAGTGCGAAGTGCGAAGTGCGATGTGCGAAGTGCGAAGTGCGATGTGCGAAGTGCGAAGTGCGAAGTGCGAAGTGGGAAGTGCGAAGTGCGAAGTGTGGAGTGCGAAGTGCGAAGTGCGAAGTGCGAAGTGCGAAGTGCGAAGTGCGAAGTGCGAAGTGCGAAGTGCGAAGTGCGAAGTTCGAAGTGCGAAGTGCGAAGTGCGAAGAGCGAAGTGCGAAGTGCGAAGTGCGAAGTGCGATGTGGGAAGTGTGAAGTGTGATGTGTGAAGTGTGAAGTGTGAAGTGTGAAGTGTGAAGTGTGAAGTGTGAAGTGTGAAGTGTGAAGTGTGAAGTGTGAAGTGTGAAGTGTGAAGTGTGATGTGTGAAGTCTGAAGTGTGAAGTGTGAAGTGTGAAGTGTGAAGTGGGAAGTGTGAAGTGTGAAGTGTGAAGTGTGAAGTGTGAAGTGTGAAGTGTGAAGTGGGAAGTGCGAAGTGCGAAGTGCGAAGTGCGAAGTGCGAAGTGCGAAGTGCGAAGTGCGAAGTGCGAAGTGCGAAGTGCGAAGTGCGAAGTGCGAAGTGCGAAGTGCGAAGTGCGAAGTGCGAAGTGCGAAGTGCGAAGTGCGCAGTGCGATGTGCGATGTGCGATGTGCGATGTGCGAAGTGCGAAGTGCGAAGTGCGAAGTGCGAAGTGCGAAGTGCGAAGTGCGAAGTGCGAAGAGCGAAGTGCGAAGTGCGAAGTGCGATGTGGGAAGTGGGAAGTGTGAAGTGTGATGTGTGAAGTCTGAAGTGTGAAGTGGGAAGTGGGAAGTGTGAAGTGTGAAATGTGAAGTGTGAAGTGTGAAGTGTGAAGTGTGAAGTGTGAAGTGTGAAGTGTGAAGTGTGATGTGTGAAGTGTGAAGTGTGAAGTGTGATGTGTGAAGTGCGAAGTGCGAAGTGCGAAGTGCGAAGTGCGAAGTGCGAAGTGCGAAGTGCGAAGTGCGAAGTGCGAAGTGCGAAGTGCGAAGTGCGAAGTGCGAAGTGCGAAGTGCGAAGTGGGCAGTGTGAAGTGCGAAGTGCGAAGTGCGAAGTGCGAAGTGCGAAGTGCGAAGTGCGAAGTGCGAAGTGCGAAGTGCGAAGTGCGAAGTGCGAAGTGCGAAGTGCGAAGTGGGAAGTGCGAAGTGCGAAGTGCGAAGTGCGAAGTGCGAAGTGCGAAGTGCGAAGTGCGAAGTGCGAAGTGCGAAGTGCGAAGTGCGAAGTGCGAAGTGCGAAGTGCGAAGTGCGAAGTGCGAAGTGCGAAGTGCGAAGTGCGAAGTGCGAAGTGCGAAGTGCGAAGTGGGCAGTGGGAAGTGTGAAGTGTGAAGTGTGAAGTGTGAAGTGTGAAGTGTGAAGTGTGAAGTGTGAAGTGTGAAGAGTGAAGTGTGAAGTGTGAAGTGTGAAGTGTGAAGTGTGATGTGTGAAGTGTGAAGTGTGAAGTGTGAAGTGTGAAGTGTGAAGTGTGCAGTGTGCAGTGTGAAGTGTGAAGTGTGAAGTGTGAAGTGTGAAGTGTGAAGTGTGAAGTGTGAAGTGTGAAGTGTGAAGTGTGAAGTGTGAAGTGTGAAGTGTGAAGTGTGAAGTGTGAAGTGTGATGTGTGATGTGTGAAGTGTGAAGAGTGAAGAGTGAAGTGTGAAGTGTGAAGTGTGAAGTGTGAAGTGTGAAGTGTGAAGTGTGAAGTGTGAAGTGTGAAGTGGGAAGTGTGAAGTGTGAAGTGCGAAGTGCGAAGTGCGAAGTGCGAAGTGCGAAGTGCGAAGTGCGAAGTGCGAAGTGCGAAGTGCGAAGTGCGAAGTGCGAAGTGCGAAGTGCGAAGTGCGAAGTGCGAAGTGCGAAGTGCGAAGTGCGAAGTGCGAAGTGCGAAGTGCGAAGTGCGAAGTGCGAAGTGCGAAGTGCGAAGTATGAAGTGCGAAGTGCGAAGTGCGAAGTGCGAAGTGCGAAGTGCGATGTGCGAAGTGCGAAGTTCGAAGTGCGAAGTGCGAAGTGCGAAGTGCGAAGTGCGAAGTGCGAAGTGCGAAGTGCGAAGAGCGAAGTGCGAAGTGCGAAGTGTGATGTGGGAAGTGTGATGTGTGATGTGTGAAGTGCGTAGTGCGAAGTGCGAAGTGCGAAGTGCGAAGTGCGAAGTGCGAAGTGCGATGTGCGAAGTGCGAAGTGCGAAGTGCGAAGCGCGAAGTGCGAAGTGCGCAGTGCGATGTGCGATGTGCGATGTGCGATGTGCGATGTGCGAAGTGCGAAGTGCGAAGTGCGTAGTGCGAAGTGCGAAGTGCGAAGTGCGAAGTGCGAAGTGCGAAGTGCGAAGTGCGAAGTGCGAAGTGCGATGTGGGAAGTGTGAAGTGTGATGTGTGAAGTGTGAAGTGTGAAGTGTGAAGTGTGAAGTGTGAAGTGTGAAGTGTGAAGTGTGATGTGTGAAGTCTGAAGTGTGAAGTGTGAAGTGTGAAGTGTGAAGTGTGAAGTGTGAAGTGTGAAGTGTGAAGTGTGAAGTGTGAAGTGTGAAGTGTGAAGTGTGAAGTGTGAAGTGTGAAGTGTGAAGTGTGAAGTGTGAAGTGTGAAGTGTGAAGTGTGAAGAGTGAAGTGTGAAGTGTGAAGTGTGAAGTGTGAAGTGTGAAGGGTGAAGTGTGAAGTGTGAAGTGTGATGTGTGAAGTGTGAAGTGTGAAGTGTGATGTGTGAAGTGTGAAGTGTGAAGTGTGAAGTGTGATGTGGGAAGTGTGAAGTGTGATGTGTGAAGTGTGAAGTGTGAAGTGTGAAGTGTGAAGTGTGAAGTGTGAAGTGTGATGTGTGAAGTCTGAAGTGTGAAGTGTGAAGTGTGAAGTGTGAAGTGTGAAGTGTGAAGTGTGAAGTGTGAAGTGCGAAGTGCGAAGTGCGAAGTGCGAAGTGCGAAGTGTGAAGTGTGAAGTGTGAAGTGTGAAGTGTGAAGAGTGAAGTGTGAAGTGTGAAGTGTGAAGTGTGAAGTGTGAAGGGTGAAGTGTGAAGTGTGAAGTGTGATGTGTGAAGTGTGAAGTGAGAAGTGTGAAGTGTGAAGTGTGAAGTGTGAAGTGTGAAGTGGGAAGTGCGAAGTGCGAAGTGCGAAGTGCGAAGTGCGAAGTGCGAAGTGCGAAGTGCGAAGTGCGAAGTGCGAAGTGCGAAGTGCGAAGTGCGAAGTGCGAAGTGCGAAGTGCGAAGTGCGAAGTGCGAAGTGCGAAGTGCGAAGTGCGAAGTGCGAAGTGCGAAGTGCGAAGTGCGAAGTGCGAAGTGCGAAGTGCGAAGTGCGAAGTGCGAAGTGCGAAGTGCGAAGTGCGAAGTGCGAAGTGCGAAGTGCGAAGTGCGAAGTGCGAAGTGCGAAGTGCGAAGTGCGAAGTGCGAAGTGCGAAGTGCGAAGTGCGAAGTGCGAAGTGCGAAGTGCGAAGTGCGAAGTGCGAAGTGCGAAGTGCGCATTGCGATGTGCGATGTGCGATGTGCGATGTGCGATGTGCGAAGTGCGATGTGCGAAGTGCGATGTGCGAAGTGCGATGTGGGAAGTGTGAAGTGTGAAGTGTGAAGTGTGAAGTGTGGAGTGTGAAGTGTGAAGTGTGAAGTGTGAAGTGTGAAGTGTGAAGTGTGAAGAGTGAAGTGTGAAGTGTGAAGTGTGAAGTGTGAAGTGTGAAGTGTGAAGTGTGAAGTGTGATGTGTGAAGTGTGAAGTGTGAAGTGTGAAGTGTGAAGTGTGAAGTGTGAAGTGTGAAGTGTGAAGTGTGAAGTGTGAAGTGTGAAGTGTGAAGTGTGAAGTGTGAAGTGTGAAGTGTGAAGTGTGAAGTGTGAAGTTTGAAGTTTGAAGTGTGAAGTTTGAAGTTTGAAGTGTGAAGTGTGAAGTGTGAAGTGTGAAGTGTGAAGTGTGAAGTGTGAAGTGTGAAGTGTGAAGTGTGAAGTGTGAAGTGTGAAGTGTGAAGTGTGAAGTGTGAAGTGTGAAGTGTGAAGTGTGAAGTGTGAAGTGTGAAGTGTGAAGTGTGATGTGTGATGTGTGAAGTGTGATGTGTGATGTGTGAAGTGTGATGTGTGAAGTGTGAAGTGTGAAGTGTGAAGTGTGCAGTGTGAAGTGTGAAGTGTGAAGTGTGAAGTGTGATGTGTGATGTGTGATGTGCGAAGTGCGAAGTGCGAAGTGCGAAGTGCGAAGTGCGAAGTGCGAAGTGCGAAGTGCGAAGTGCGAAGTGCGAAGTGCGAAGTGCGAAGTGCGAAGTGCGAAGTGCGAAGTGGGAAGTGCGAAGTGCGAAGTGCGAAGTGCGAAGTGCGATGTGCGAAGTGCGAAGTGCGAAGTGCGAAGTGCGAAGTGCGAAGTGCGAAGTGCGAAGTGCGAAGTGCGAAGTGCGAAGTGCGAAGTGCGAAGTGCGAAGTGCGAAGTGCGAAGTGCGAAGTGCGAAGTGCGAAGTGAGAAGTGAGAAGTGAGAAGTGAGAAGTGAGAAGTGAGAAGTGAGAAGTGCGAAGTGCGAAGTGCGAAGTGCGAAGTGCGAAGTGCGAAGTGAGAAGTGCGAAGTGCGAAGTGCGAAGTGCGAAGTGCGAAGTGCGAAGTGCGAAGTGCGAAGTGCGAAGTGCGAAGTGCGAAGTGCGAAGTGCGAAGTGCGAAGTGCGAAGTGCGAAGTGCGAAGTGCGAAGTGCGAAGTGCGAAGTGCGAAGTGCGAAGTGCGAAGTGCGAAGTGCGAAGTGCGAAGTGCGAAGTGCGAAGTGCGAAGTGCGAAGTGCGAAGTGAGAAGTGCGAAGTGAGAAGTGCGAAGTGCGAAGTGCGAAGTGCGAAGTGCGAAGTGCGAAGTGCGAAGTGCGAAGTGCGAAGTGCGAAGTGCGAAGTGCGAAGTGCGAAGTGCGAAGTGCGATGTGCGAAGTGCGAAGTGCGAAGTGCGAAGTGCGAAGTGCGAAGTGCGAAGTGCGAAGTGCGAAGTGCGCAGTGCGATGTGCGATGTGCGAAGTGCGAAGTGCGAAGTGCGAAGTGCGAAGTGCGAAGTGCGAAGTGCGAAGTGCGAAGTGCGAAGTGCGAAGTGCGAAGTGCGAAGTGCGAAGTGCGAAGTGCGAAGTGCGAAGTGCGAAGTGCGAAGTGCGAAGTGCGAAGTGAGAAGTGCGAAGTGAGAAGTGCGAAGTGAGAAGTGCGAAGTGAGAAGTGCGAAGTGAGAAGTGCGAAGTGAGAAGTGCGAAGTGAGAAGTGAGAAGTGCGAAGTGCGAAGTGCGAAGTGCGAAGTGCGAAGTGCGAAGTGCGAAGTGCGAAGTGCGAAGTGCGAAGTGCGAAGTGCGAAGTGCGAAGAGCGAAGTGCGAAGTGCGAAGTGCGAAGTGGGAAGTGCGAAGTGCGAAGAGCGAAGTGCGAAGTGCGAAGTGCGAAGTGAGAAGTGCGATGTGCGAAGTGCGATGTGCGAAGTGCGAAGTGCGAAGTGCGATGTGCGAAGTGCGAAGTGCGATGTGCGAAGTGCGAAGTGCGAAGTGCGAAGTGGGAAGTGCGAAGTGCGAAGTGTGGAGTGCGAAGTGCGAAGTGCGAAGTGCGAAGTGCGAAGTGCGAAGTGCGAAGTGCGAAGTGCGAAGTGCGAAGTGCGAAGTTCGAAGTGCGAAGTGCGAAGTGCGAAGTGGGAAGTGCGAAGTGCGAAGAGCGAAGAGCGAAGTGCGAAGTGCGAAGTGAGAAGTGCGATGTGCGATGTGCGATGTGCGAAGTGCGATGTGCGAAGTGCGAAGTGCGAAGTGCGAAGTGCGATGTGCGAAGTGCGAAGTGCGATGTGCGAAGTGCGAAGTGCGAAGTGCGAAGTGGGAAGTGCGAAGTGCGAAGTGTGGAGTGCGAAGTGCGAAGTGCGAAGTGCGAAGTGCGAAGTGCGAAGTGCGAAGTGCGAAGTGCGAAGTGCGAAGTGCGAAGTTCGAAGTGCGAAGTGCGAAGAGCGAAGTGCGAAGTGCGAAGTGCGAAGTGCGATGTGGGAAGTGTGAAGTGTGATGTGTGAAGTGTGAAGTGTGAAGTGTGAAGTGTGAAGTGTGAAGTGTGAAGTGTGAAGTGTGAAGTGTGAAGTGTGAAGTGTGAAGTGTGAAGTGTGATGTGTGAAGTCTGAAGTGTGAAGTGTGAAGTGTGAAGTGTGAAGTGGGAAGTGTGAAGTGTGAAGTGTGAAGTGTGAAGTGTGAAGTGTGAAGTGTGAAGTGTGAAGTGTGAAGTGGGAAGTGCGAAGTGCGAAGTGCGAAGTGCGAAGTGCGAAGTGCGAAGTGCGAAGTGCGAAGTGCGAAGTGCGAAGTGCGAAGTGCGAAGTGCGAAGTGCGAAGTGCGAAGTGCGAAGTGCGAAGTGCGAAGTGCGAAGTGCGAAGTGCGAAGTGCGAAGTGCGAAGTGCGCAGTGCGATGTGCGATGTGCGATGTGCGATGTGCGAAGTGCGAAGTGCGAAGTGCGAAGTGCGAAGTGCGAAGTGCGAAGTGCGAAGTGCGAAGAGCGAAGTGCGAAGTGCGAAGTGCGATGTGGGAAGTGGGAAGTGTGAAGTGTGAAGTGTGAAGTGTGAAGTGTGAAGTGTGATGTGTGAAGTCTGAAGTGTGAAGTGGGAAGTGTGAAGTGTGAAATGTGAAGTGTGAAGTGTGAAGTGTGAAGTGTGAAGTGTGAAGTGTGAAGTGTGAAGTGTGAAGTGTGATGTGTGAAGTGTGAAGTGTGAAGTGTGATGTGTGAAGTGCGAAGTGCGAAGTGCGAAGTGCGAAGTGCGAAGTGCGAAGTGCGAAGTGCGAAGTGCGAAGTGCGAAGTGCGAAGTGCGAAGTGCGAAGTGCGAAGTGCGAAGTGCGAAGTGGGCAGTGTGAAGTGCGAAGTGCGAAGTGCGAAGTGCGAAGTGCGAAGTGCGAAGTGCGAAGTGCGAAGTGCGAAGTGCGAAGTGCGAAGTGCGAAGTGCGAAGTGCGAAGTGGGAAGTGCGAAGTGCGAAGTGCGAAGTGCGAAGTGCGAAGTGCGAAGTGCGAAGTGCGAAGTGCGAAGTGCGAAGTGCGAAGTGCGAAGTGCGAAGTGCGAAGTGCGAAGTGCGAAGTGCGAAGTGCGAAGTGCGAAGTGCGAAGTGCGAAGTGCGAAGTGCGAAGTGGGCAGTGGGAAGTGTGAAGTGTGAAGTGTGAAGTGTGAAGTGTGAAGTGTGAAGTGTGAAGTGTGAAGTGTGAAGAGTGAAGTGTGAAGTGTGAAGTGTGAAGTGTGAAGTGTGATGTGTGAAGTGTGAAGTGTGAAGTGTGAAGTGTGAAGTGTGAAGTGTGCAGTGTGCAGTGTGAAGTGTGAAGTGTGAAGTGTGAAGTGTGAAGTGTGAAGTGTGAAGTGTGAAGTGTGAAGTGTGAAGTGTGAAGTGTGAAGTGTGAAGTGTGAAGTGTGAAGTGTGATGTGTGATGTGTGAAGTGTGAAGAGTGAAGAGTGAAGTGTGAAGTGTGAAGTGTGAAGTGTGAAGTGTGAAGTGTGAAGTGTGAAGTGTGAAGTGTGAAGTGTGAAGTGGGAAGTGTGAAGTGTGAAGTGCGAAGTGCGAAGTGCGAAGTGCGAAGTGCGAAGTGCGAAGTGCGAAGTGCGAAGTGCGAAGTGCGAAGTGCGAAGTGCGAAGTGCGAAGTGCGAAGTGCGAAGTGCGAAGTGCGAAGTGCGAAGTGCGAAGTGCGAAGTGCGAAGTGCGAAGTGCGAAGTGCGAAGTGCGAAGTGCGAAGTGCGAAGTGCGAAGTGCGAAGTGCGAAGTGCGAAGTGCGAAGTGCGATGTGCGAAGTGCGAAGTTCGAAGTGCGAAGTGCGAAGTGCGAAGTGCGAAGTGCGAAGTGCGAAGTGCGAAGTGCGAAGAGCGAAGTGCGAAGTGCGAAGTGTGATGTGGGAAGTGTGATGTGTGATGTGTGAAGTGCGTAGTGCGAAGTGCGAAGTGCGAAGTGCGAAGTGCGAAGTGCGAAGTGCGATGTGCGAAGTGCGAAGTGCGAAGTGCGAAGTGCGAAGTGCGAAGTGCGCAGTGCGATGTGCGATGTGCGATGTGCGATGTGCGATGTGCGAAGTGCGAAGTGCGAAGTGCGTAGTGCGAAGTGCGAAGTGCGAAGTGCGAAGTGCGAAGTGCGAAGTGCGAAGTGCGAAGTGCGAAGTGCGAAGTGCGATGTGGGAAGTGTGAAGTGTGATGTGTGAAGTGTGAAGTGTGAAGTGTGAAGTGTGAAGTGTGAAGTGTGAAGTGTGAAGTGTGATGTGTGAAGTCTGAAGTGTGAAGTGTGAAGTGTGAAGTGTGAAGTGTGAAGTGTGAAGTGTGAAGTGTGAAGTGTGAAGTGTGAAGTGTGAAGTGTGAAGTGTGAAGTGTGAAGTGTGAAGTGTGAAGTGTGAAGTGTGAAGTGTGAAGTGTGAAGTGTGAAGAGTGAAGTGTGAAGTGTGAAGTGTGAAGTGTGAAGTGTGAAGGGTGAAGTGTGAAGTGTGAAGTGTGATGTGTGAAGTGTGAAGTGTGAAGTGTGATGTGTGAAGTGTGAAGTGTGAAGTGTGAAGTGTGATGTGGGAAGTGTGAAGTGTGATGTGTGAAGTGTGAAGTGTGAAGTGTGAAGTGTGAAGTGTGAAGTGTGAAGTGTGATGTGTGAAGTCTGAAGTGTGAAGTGTGAAGTGTGAAGTGTGAAGTGTGAAGTGTGAAGTGTGAAGTGTGAAGTGTGAAGTGTGAAGTGTGAAGTGTGAAGTGTGAAGTGTGAAGTGTGAAGTGTGAAGTGTGAAGTGTGAAGAGTGAAGTGTGAAGTGTGAAGTGTGAAGTGTGAAGTGTGAAGGGTGAAGTGTGAAGTGTGAAGTGTGATGTGTGAAGTGTGAAGTGAGAAGTGTGAAGTGTGAAGTGTGAAGTGTGAAGTGTGAAGTGGGAAGTGCGAAGTGCGAAGTGCGAAGTGCGAAGTGCGAAGTGCGAAGTGCGAAGTGCGAAGTGCGAAGTGCGAAGTGCGAAGTGCGAAGTGCGAAGTGCGAAGTGCGAAGTGCGAAGTGCGAAGTGCGAAGTGCGAAGTGCGAAGTGCGAAGTGCGAAGTGCGAAGTGCGAAGTGCGAAGTGCGAAGTGGGAAGTGTGAAGTGCGAAGTGCGAAGTGCGAAGTGCGAAGTGCGAAGTGCGAAGTGCGAAGTGCGAAGTGCGAAGTGCGAAGTGCGAAGTGCGAAGTGCGAAGTGCGAAGTGCGAAGTGCGAAGTGCGAAGTGCGAAGTGCGAAG
The DNA here is from genome assembly GCA_963855975.1 of Andrena chrysosceles. Lineage (NCBI taxonomy): Eukaryota > Metazoa > Arthropoda > Insecta > Hymenoptera > Andrenidae > Andrena > Andrena chrysosceles. The sequence goes on from CAWLCU010000068.1 coordinate 47,845, forward strand.
TGCGAAGTGCGAAGTGCGCATTGCGATGTGCGATGTGCGATGTGCGATGTGCGATGTGCGAAGTGCGATGTGCGAAGTGCGATGTGCGAAGTGCGATGTGGGAAGTGTGAAGTGTGAAGTGTGAAGTGTGAAGTGTGGAGTGTGAAGTGTGAAGTGTGAAGTGTGAAGTGTGAAGTGTGAAGTGTGAAGAGTGAAGTGTGAAGTGTGAAGTGTGAAGTGTGAAGTGTGAAGTGTGAAGTGTGAAGTGTGATGTGTGAAGTGTGAAGTGTGAAGTGTGAAGTGTGAAGTGTGAAGTGTGAAGTGTGAAGTGTGAAGTGTGAAGTGTGAAGTGTGAAGTGTGAAGTGTGAAGTGTGAAGTGTGAAGTGTGAAGTGTGAAGTGTGAAGTTTGAAGTTTGAAGTGTGAAGTTTGAAGTTTGAAGTGTGAAGTGTGAAGTGTGAAGTGTGAAGTGTGAAGTGTGAAGTGTGAAGTGTGAAGTGTGAAGTGTGAAGTGTGAAGTGTGAAGTGTGAAGTGTGAAGTGTGAAGTGTGAAGTGTGAAGTGTGAAGTGTGAAGTGTGAAGTGTGAAGTGTGAAGTGTGAAGTGTGAAGTGTGATGTGTGAAGTGTGATGTGTGATGTGTGAAGTGTGATGTGTGAAGTGTGACGTGTGAAGTGTGAAGTGTGCAGTGTGAAGTGTGAAGTGTGAAGTGTGAAGTGTGATGTGTGATGTGTGATGTGCGAAGTGCGAAGTGCGAAGTGCGAAGTGCGAAGTGCGAAGTGCGAAGTGCGAAGTGCGAAGTGCGAAGTGCGAAGTGCGAAGTGCGAAGTGCGAAGTGCGAAGTGCGAAGTGGGAAGTGTGAAGTGCGAAGTGCGAAGTGCGAAGTGCGATGTGCGAAGTGCGAAGTGCGAAGTGCGAAGTGCGAAGTGCGAAGTGCGAAGTGCGAAGTGCGAAGTGCGAAGTGCGAAGTGCGAAGTGCGAAGTGCGAAGTGCGAAGTGCGAAGTGCGAAGTGCGAAGTGAGAAGTGAGAAGTGAGAAGTGAGAAGTGAGAAGTGAGAAGTGAGAAGTGCGAAGTGCGAAGTGCGAAGTGCGAAGTGCGAAGTGCGAAGTGAGAAGTGCGAAGTGCGAAGTGCGAAGTGCGAAGTGCGAAGTGCGAAGTGCGAAGTGCGAAGTGCGAAGTGCGAAGTGCGAAGTGCGAAGTGCGAAGTGCGAAGTGCGAAGTGCGAAGTGCGAAGTGCGAAGTGCGAAGTGCGAAGTGCGAAGTGCGAAGTGCGAAGTGCGAAGTGCGAAGTGCGAAGTGCGAAGTGCGAAGTGCGAAGTGCGAAGTGCGAAGTGCGAAGTGCGAAGTGCGAAGTGCGAAGTGCGAAGTGCGAAGTGCGAAGTGCGAAGTGCGAAGTGCGAAGTGCGAAGTGAGAAGTGCGAAGTGAGAAGTGCGAAGTGCGAAGTGCGAAGTGCGAAGTGCGAAGTGCGAAGTGCGAAGTGCGAAGTGCGAAGTGCGAAGTGCGAAGTGCGATGTGCGAAGTGCGAAGTGCGAAGTGCGAAGTGCGAAGTGCGAAGTGCGAAGTGCGAAGTGCGAAGTGCGAAGTGCGAAGTGCGCAGTGCGATGTGCGATGTGCGAAGTGCGAAGTGCGAAGTGCGAAGTGCGAAGTGCGAAGTGCGAAGTGCGAAGTGCGAAGTGCGAAGTGCGAAGTGCGAAGTGCGAAGTGCGAAGTGCGAAGTGCGAAGTGCGAAGTGCGAAGTGCGAAGTGCGAAGTGCGAAGTGCGAAGTGCGAAGTGAGAAGTGCGAAGTGAGAAGTGCGAAGTGGGAAGTGCGAAGTGAGAAGTGCGAAGTGAGAAGTGAGAAGTGCGAAGTGCGAAGTGCGAAGTGCGAAGTGCGAAGTGCGAAGTGCGAAGTGCGAAGTGCGAAGTGCGAAGTGCGAAGTGCGAAGTGCGAAGAGCGAAGTGCGAAGTGCGAAGTGCGAAGTGGGAAGTGCGAAGTGCGAAGAGCGAAGTGCGAAGTGCGAAGTGCGAAGTGAGAAGTGCGATGTGCGATGTGCGATGTGCGATGTGCGAAGTGCGATGTGCGAAGTGCGAAGTGCGAAGTGCGATGTGCGAAGTGCGAAGTGCGATGTGCGAAGTGCGAAGTGCGAAGTGCGAAGTGCGAAGTGGGAAGTGCGAAGTGCGAAGTGTGGAGTGCGAAGTGCGAAGTGCGAAGTGCGAAGTGCGAAGTGCGAAGTGCGAAGTGCGAAGTGCGAAGTGCGAAGTGCGAAGTTCGAAGTGCGAAGTGCGAAGTGCGAAGTGGGAAGTGCGAAGTGCGAAGAGCGAAGTGCGAAGTGCGAAGTGCGAAGTGAGAAGTGCGATGTGCGATGTGCGATGTGCGATGTGCGAAGTGCGATGTGCGAAGTGCGAAGTGCGAAGTGCGATGTGCGAAGTGCGAAGTGCGATGTGCGAAGTGCGAAGTGCGAAGTGCGAAGTGGGAAGTGCGAAGTGCGAAGTGTGGAGTGCGAAGTGCGAAGTGCGAAGTGCGAAGTGCGAAGTGCGAAGTGCGAAGTGCGAAGTGCGAAGTGCGAAGTGCGAAGTGCGAAGTGCGAAGTGCGAAGTGCGAAGTGCGAAGTGCGCAGTGCGATGTGCGATGTGCGATGTGCGAAGTGCGAAGTGCGAAGTGCGATGTGCGAAGTGCGAAGTGCGAAGTGCGAAGTGCGAAGAGCGAAGTGCGAAGTGCGAAGTGCGATGTGGGAAGTGTGAAGTGTGAAGTGTGAAGTGTGAAGTGTGAAGTGTGATGTGTGAAGTCTGAAGTGTGAAGTGGGAAGTGTGAAGTGTGAAGTGTGAAGTGTGAAGTGTGAAGTGTGAAGTGTGAAGTGTGAAGTGTGAAGTGTGAAGTGTGAAGTGTGAAGTGTGATGTGTGAAGTGTGAAGTGTGAAGTGTGAAGTGTGAAGTGTGATGTGTGAAGTGTGAAGTGTGAAGTGTGATGTGTGAAGTGCGAAGTGCGAAGTGCGAAGTGCGAAGTGCGAAGTGCGAAGTGCGAAGTGCGAAGTGCGAAGTGCGAAGTGCGAAGTGCGAAGTGCGAAGTGCGAAGTGCGAAGTGCGAAGTGCGAAGTGCGAAGTGCGAAGTGCGAAGTGCGAAGTGCGAAGTGCGAAGTGCGAAGTGCGAAGTGCGAAGTGCGAAGTGCGAAGTGCGAAGTGCGAAGTGCGAAGTGCGAAGTGCGAAGTGCGAAGTGCGAAGTGCGAAGTGCGCAGTGCGATGTGCGATGTGCGATGTGCGATGTGCGAAGTGCGAAGTGCGAAGTGCGAAGTGCGAAGTGCGAAGTGCGAAGTGCGAAGTGCGAAGAGCGAAGTGCGAAGTGCGAAGTGCGATGTGGGAAGTGTGAAGTGTGAAGTGTGAAGTGTGAAGTGTGAAGTGTGATGTGTGAAGTCTGAAGTGTGAAGTGGGAAGTGTGAAGTGTGAAGTGTGAAGTGTGAAGTGTGAAGTGTGAAGTGTGAAGTGTGAAGTGTGAAGTGTGAAGTGTGAAGTGTGAAGTGTGATGTGTGAAGTGTGAAGTGTGAAGTGTGAAGTGTGATGTGTGAAGTGCGAAGTGCGATGTGCGAAGTGCGAAGTGCGAAGTGCGAAGTGGGAAGTGCGAAGTGCGAAGTGTGGAGTGCGAAGTGCGAAGTGCGAAGTGCGAAGTGCGAAGTGCGAAGTGCGAAGTGCGAAGTGCGAAGTGCGAAGTGCGAAGTTCGAAGTGCGAAGTGCGAAGTGCGAAGAGCGAAGTGCGAAGTGCGAAGTGCGAAGTGCGATGTGGGAAGTGTGAAGTGTGATGTGTGAAGTGTGAAGTGTGAAGTGTGAAGTGTGAAGTGTGAAGTGTGAAGTGTGAAGTGTGTAGTGTGAAGTGTGAAGTGTGAAGTGTGATGTGTGAAGTGTGAAGTGTGAAGTGTGAAGTGTGAAGTGTGAAGTGTGAAGTGTGAAGTGTGAAGTGTGAAGTGTGAAGTGTGAAGTGTGAAGTGTGAAGTGTGAAGTGGGAAGTGCGAAGTGCGAAGTGCGAAGTGCGAAGTGCGAAGTGCGAAGTGCGAAGTGCGAAGTGCGAAGTGCGAAGTGCGAAGTGCGAAGTGCGAAGTGCGAAGTGCGAAGTGCGAAGTGCGAAGTGCGAAGTGCGAAGTGCGAAGTGCGAAGTGCGAAGTGCGAAGTGCGAAGTGCGAAGTGCGAAGTGCGAAGTGCGAAGTGCGCAGTGCGATGTGCGATGTGCGATGTGCGATGTGCGAAGTGCGAAGTGCGAAGTGCGAAGTGCGAAGTGCGAAGTGCGAAGTGCGAAGTGCGAAGTGCGAAGTGCGAAGTGCGAAGTGCGATGTGGGAAGTGTGAAGTGTGAAGTGTGAAGTGTGAAGTGTGAAGTGTGATGTGTGAAGTCTGAAGTGTGAAGTGGGAAGTGTGAAGTGTGAAGTGTGAAGTGTGAAGTGTGAAGTGTGAAGTGTGAAGTGTGAAGTGTGAAGTGTGAAGTGTGAAGTGTGATGTGTGAAGTGTGAAGTGTGAAGTGTGATGTGTGAAGTGCGAAGTGCGAAGTGCGAAGTGCGAAGTGCGAAGTGCGAAGTGCGAAGTGCGAAGTGCGAAGTGCGAAGTGCGAAGTGCGAAGTGCGAAGTGCGAAGTGCGAAGTGCGAAGTGGGCAGTGTGAAGTGCGAAGTGCGAAGTGCGAAGTGCGAAGTGCGAAGTGCGAAGTGCGAAGTGCGAAGTGCGAAGTGCGAAGTGCGAAGTGCGAAGTGCGAAGTGCGAAGTGGGAAGTGCGAAGTGCGAAGTGCGAAGTGCGAAGTGCGAAGTGCGAAGTGTGAAGTGTGAAGTGTGAAGTGTGAAGAGTGAAGTGTGAAGTGTGAAGTGTGAAGTGTGAAGGGTGAAGTGTGAAGTGTGAAGTGTGATGTGTGAAGTGTGAAGTGTGAAGTGTGATGTGTGAAGTGTGAAGTGTGAAGTGTGAAGTGTGATGTGGGAAGTGTGAAGTGTGATGTGTGAAGTGTGAAGTGTGAAGTGTGAAGTGTGAAGTGTGAAGTGTGATGTGTGAAGTCTGAAGTGTGAAGTGTGAAGTGTGAAGTGTGAAGTGTGAAGTGTGAAGTGTGAAGTGTGAAGTGTGAAGTGTGAAGTGTGAAGTGTGAAGTGTGAAGTGTGAAGTGTGAAGTGTGAAGTGTGAAGTGTGAAGAGTGAAGTGTGAAGTGTGAAGTGTGAAGTGTGAAGTGTGAAGGGTGAAGTGTGAAGTGTGAAGTGTGATGTGTGAAGTGTGAAGTGAGAAGTGTGAAGTGTGAAGTGTGAAGTGTGAAGTGTGAAGTGGGAAGTGCGAAGTGCGAAGTGCGAAGTGCGAAGTGCGAAGTGCGAAGTGCGAAGTGCGAAGTGCGAAGTGCGAAGTGCGAAGTGCGAAGTGCGAAGTGCGAAGTGCGAAGTGCGAAGTGCGAAGTGCGAAGTGCGAAGTGCGAAGTGCGAAGTGCGAAGTGCGAAGTGCGAAGTGCGAAGTGGGAAGTGTGAAGTGCGAAGTGCGAAGTGCGAAGTGCGAAGTGCGAAGTGCGAAGTGCGAAGTGCGAAGTGCGAAGTGCGAAGTGCGAAGTGCGAAGTGCGAAGTGCGAAGTGCGAAGTGCGAAGTGCGAAGTGCGAAGTGCGAAGTGCGAAGTGCGAAGTGCGAAGTGCGAAGTGCGAAGTGCGAAGTGCGAAGTGCGCAGTGCGATGTGCGATATGCGATGTGCGATGTGCGATGTGCGAAGTGCGATGTGCGAAGTGCGATGTGCGAAGTGCGATGTGGGAAGTGTGAAGTGTGAAGTGTGAAGTGTGAAGTGTGGAGTGTGAAGTGTGAAGTGTGAAGTGTGAAGTGTGAAGTGTGAAGTGTGAAGAGTGAAGTGTGAAGTGTGAAGTGTGAAGTGTGAAGTGTGAAGTGTGAAGTGTGATGTGTGAAGTGTGAAGTGTGAAGTGTGAAGTGTGAAGTGTGAAGTGTGAAGTGTGAAGTGTGAAGTGTGAAGTGTGAAGTGTGAAGTGTGAAGTGTGAAGTGTGAAGTGTGAAGTGTGAAGTTTGAAGTTTGAAGTGTGAAGTTTGAAGTTTGAAGTGTGAAGTGTGAAGTGTGAAGTGTGAAGTGTGAAGTGTGAAGTGTGAAGTGTGAAGTGTGAAGTGTGAAGTGTGAAGTGTGAAGTGTGAAGTGTGAAGTGTGAAGTGTGAAGTGTGAAGTGTGAAGTGTGAAGTGTGAAGTGTGAAGTGTGATGTGTGAAGTGTGATGTGTGATGTGTGAAGTGTGATGTGTGAAGTGTGAAGTGTGAAGTGTGAAGTGTGCAGTGTGAAGTGTGAAGTGTGAAGTGTGAAGTGTGATGTGTGATGTGTGATGTGCGAAGTGCGAAGTGCGAAGTGCGAAGTGCGAAGTGCGAAGTGCGAAGTGCGAAGTGCGAAGTGCGAAGTGCGAAGTGCGAAGTGCGAAGTGCGAAGTGCGAAGTGCGAAGTGGGAAGTGTGAAGTGCGAAGTGCGAAGTGCGAAGTGCGAAGTGCGATGTGCGAAGTGCGAAGTGCGAAGTGCGAAGTGCGAAGTGCGAAGTGCGAAGTGCGAAGTGCGAAGTGCGAAGTGCGAAGTGCGAAGTGCGAAGTGCGAAGTGCGAAGTGCGAAGTGCGAAGTGCGAAGTGCGAAGTGCGAAGTGAGAAGTGAGAAGTGAGAAGTGAGAAGTGCGAAGTGCGAAGTGCGAAGTGCGAAGTGCGAAGTGCGAAGTGAGAAGTGCGAAGTGCGAAGTGCGAAGTGCGAAGTGCGAAGTGCGAAGTGCGAAGTGCGAAGTGCGAAGTGCGAAGTGCGAAGTGCGAAGTGCGAAGTGCGAAGTGCGAAGTGCGAAGTGCGAAGTGCGAAGTGCGAAGTGCGAAGTGCGAAGTGCGAAGTGCGAAGTGCGAAGTGCGAAGTGCGAAGTGCGAAGTGCGAAGTGTGAAGTGTGAAGTGTGAAGTGTGAAGTGTGAAGTGTGATGTGTGAAGTGTGATGTGTGATGTGTGAAGTGTGATGTGTGAAGTGTGAAGTGTGAAGTGTGAAGTGTGCAGTGTGAAGTGTGAAGTGTGAAGTGTGAAGTGTGATGTGTGATGTGTGATGTGCGAAGTGCGAAGTGCGAAGTGCGAAGTGCGAAGTGCGAAGTGCGAAGTGCGAAGTGCGAAGTGCGAAGTGCGAAGTGCGAAGTGCGAAGTGCGAAGTGCGATGTGCGAAGTGCGAAGTGCGAAGTGCGAAGTGGGAAGTGCGAAGTGCGAAGTGTGGAGTGCGAAGTGCGAAGTGCGAAGTGCGAAGTGCGAAGTGCGAAGTGCGAAGTGCGAAGTGCGAAGTGCGAAGTGCGAAGTTCGAAGTGCGAAGTGCGAAGTGCGAAGAGCGAAGTGCGAAGTGCGAAGTGCGAAGTGCGATGTGGGAAGTGTGAAGTGTGATGTGTGAAGTGTGAAGTGTGAAGTGTGAAGTGTGAAGTGTGAAGTGTGAAGTGTGAAGTGTGAAGTGTGAAGTGTGAAGTCTGAGGTGTGAAGTGTGATGTGTGAAGTCTGAAGTGTGAAGTGTGAAGTGTGAAGTGTGAAGTGTGAAGTGTGAAGTGTGAAGTGTGAAGTGTGAAGTGTGAAGTGTGAAGTGTGAAGTGTGAAGTGTGAAGTGTGAAGTGTGAAGTGTGAAGTGGGAAGTGCGAAGTGCGAAGTGCGAAGTGCGAAGTGCGAAGTGCGAAGTGCGAAGTGCGAAGTGCGAAGTGCGAAGTGCGAAGTGCGAAGTGCGAAGTGCGAAGTGCGAAGTGCGAAGTGCGAAGTGCGAAGTGCGAAGTGCGAAGTGCGAAGTGCGAAGTGCGAAGTGCGAAGTGCGAAGTGCGCAGTGCGATGTGCGATGTGCGATGTGCGATGTGCGAGGAAGTGCGAAGTGCGAAGTGCGAAGTGCGAAGTGCGAAGTGCGAAGTGCGAAGTGCGAAGAGCGAAGTGCGAAGTGCGAAGTGCGATGTGGGAAGTGTGAAGTGTGAAGTGTGATGTGTGAAGTCTGAAGTGTGAAGTGGGAAGTGTGAAGTGTGAAGTGTGAAGTGTGAAGTGTGAAGTGTGAAGTGTGAAGTGTGAAGTGTGAAGTGTGAAGTGTGAAGTGTGAAGTGTGAAGTGTGATGTGTGAAGTGTGAAGTGTGAAGTGTGATGTGTGAAGTGCGAAGTGCGAAGTGCGAAGTGCGAAGTGCGAAGTGCGAAGTGCGAAGTGCGAAGTGCGAAGTGCGAAGTGCGAAGTGCGAAGTGCGAAGTGCGAAGTGCGAAGTGCGAAGTGCGAAGTGGGCAGTGTGAAGTGCGAAGTGCGAAGTGCGAAGTGCGAAGTGCGAAGTGCGAAGTGCGAAGTGCGAAGTGCGAAGTGCGAAGTGCGAAGTGCGAAGTGCGAAGTGGGAAGTGCGAAGTGCGAAGTGCGAAGTGCGAAGTGCGAAGTGCGAAGTGCGAAGTGCGAAGTGCGAAGTGCGAAGTGCGAAGTGCGAAGTGCGAAGTGCGAAGTGCGAAGTGCGAAGTGCGAAGTGCGAAGTGCGAAGTGCGAAGTGCGAAGTGCGAAGTGCGAAGTGCGAAGTGGGCAGTGGGAAGTGTGATGTGTGAAGTGTGAAGTGTGAAGTGTGAAGTGTGAAGTGTGAAGTGTGAAGTGTGAAGAGTGAAGTGTGAAGTGTGAAGTGTGAAGTGTGAAGTGTGATGTGTGAAGTGTGAAGTGTGAAGTGTGAAGTGTGAAGTGTGAAGTGTGCAGTGTGCAGTGTGAAGTGTGAAGTGTGAAGTGTGAAGTGTGAAGTGTGAAGTGTGAAGTGTGAAGTGTGAAGTGTGAAGTGTGAAGTGTGAAGTGTGAAGTGTGATGTGTGATGTGTGAAGTGTGAAGAGTGAAGAGTGAAGTGTGAAGTGTGAAGTGTGAAGTGTGAAGTGTGAAGTGTGAAGTGTGAAGTGTGAAGTGTGAAGTGTGAAGTGGGAAGTGTGAAGTGTGAAGTGCGAAGTGCGAAGTGCGAAGTGCGAAGTGCGAAGTGCGAAGTGCGAAGTGCGAAGTGCGAAGTGCGAAGTGCGAAGTGCGAAGTGCGAAGTGCGAAGTGCGAAGTGCGAAGTGCGAAGTGCGAAGTGCGAAGTGCGAAGTGCGAAGTGCGAAGTGCGAAGTGCGAAGTGCGAAGTGCGAAGTGCGAAGTGCGAAGTGCGAAGTGCGAAGTGCGAAGTGCGAAGTGCGAAGTGCGAAGTGCGAAGTGCGATGTGCGAAGTGCGAAGTGCGAAGTGCGAAGTGCGAAGTGCGAAGTGCGAAGTGCGAAGTGCGAAGTGCGAAGAGCGAAGTGCGAAGTGCGAAGTGTGATGTGGGAAGTGTGATGTGTGATGTGTGAAGTGTGAAGTGTGAAGTGTGAAGTGTGAAGTGTGAAGTGTGAAGTGCGAAGTGCGAAGTGCGAAGTGCGAAGTGCGAAGTGCGAAGTGCGAAGTGCGATGTGCGAAGTGCGAAGTGCGAAGTGCGAAGTGCGAAGTGCGAAGTGCGCAGTGCGATGTGCGATGTGCGATGTGCGATGTGCGATGTGCGAAGTGCGAAGTGCGAAGTGCGTAGTGCGAAGTGCGAAGTGCGAAGTGCGAAGTGCGAAGTGCGAAGAGCGAAGTGCGAAGTGCGAAGTGCGAAGTGCGATGTGGGAAGTGTGAAGTGTGATGTGTGAAGTGTGAAGTGTGAAGTGTGAAGTGTGAAGTGTGAAGTGTGAAGTGTGAAGTGTGATGTGTGAAGTCTGAAGTGTGAAGTGTGAAGTGTGAAGTGTGAAGTGTGAAGTGTGAAGTGTGAAGTGTGAAGTGTGAAGTGTGAAGTGTGAAGTGTGAAGTGTGAAGTGTGAAGTGTGAAGTGTGAAGTGTGAAGTGTGAAGTGTGAAGTGTGAAGTGTGAAGTGTGAAGTGTGAAGAGTGAAGTGTGAAGTGTGAAGTGTGAAGTGTGAAGGGTGAAGTGTGAAGTGTGAAGTGTGATGTGTGAAGTGTGAAGTGTGAAGTGTGATGTGTGAAGTGTGAAGTGTGAAGTGTGAAGTGTGATGTGGGAAGTGTGAAGTGTGATGTGTGAAGTGTGAAGTGTGAAGTGTGAAGTGTGAAGTGTGAAGTGTGAAGTGTGATGTGTGAAGTCTGAAGTGTGAAGTGTGAAGTGTGAAGTGTGAAGTGTGAAGTGTGAAGTGTGAAGTGTGAAGTGTGAAGTGTGAAGTGTGAAGTGTGAAGTGTGAAGTGTGAAGTGTGAAGTGTGAAGTGTGAAGTGTGAAGTGTGAAGAGTGAAGTGTGAAGTGTGAAGTGTGAAGTGTGAAGTGTGAAGGGTGAAGTGTGAAGTGTGAAGTGTGATGTGTGAAGTGTGAAGTGAGAAGTGTGAAGTGTGAAGTGTGAAGTGTGAAGTGTGAAGTGGGAAGTGCGAAGTGCGAAGTGCGAAGTGCGAAGTGCGAAGTGCGAAGTGCGAAGTGCGAAGTGCGAAGTGCGAAGTGCGAAGTGCGAAGTGCGAAGTGCGAAGTGCGAATTGCGAAGTGCGAAGTGCGAAGTGCGAAGTGCGAAGTGCGAAGTGCGAAGTGCGAAGTGCGAAGTGCGAAGTGCGAAGTGCGAAGTGCGAAGTGCGAAGTGCGAAGTGCGAAGTGCGAAGTGCGAAGTGCGAAGTGCGAAGTGCGCAGTGCGATGTGCGATGTGCGATGTGCGATGTGCGAAGTGCGAAGTTCGAAGTGCGAAGTGCGAAGTGCGAAGTGCGAAGTGCGAAGTGCGAAGTGCGAAGAGCGAAGTGCGAAGTGCGAAGTGTGATGTGGGAAGTGTGATGTGTGATGTGTGAAGTGTGAAGTGTGAAGTGTGAAGTGTGAAGTGTGAAGTGTGAAGTGTGAAGTGTGAAGTGTGATGTGTGAAGTCTGAAGTGTGAAGTGGGAAGTGTGAAGTGTGAAGTGTGAAGTGTGCAGTGTGAAGTGTGAACTGTGAAGTGTGAAGTGTGAAGTGTGAAGTGTGAAGTGTGAAGCGAGAAGTGTGAAGTGTGAAGTGTGAAGTGTGAAGTGTGAAGTGTGAGGTGTGAAGTGTGAAGTGTGAAGTGTGAAGTGTGAAGTGCGAAGTGGGCAGTGTGAAGTGTGAAGTGTGAAGTGTGAAGAGTGAAGTGTGAAGTGTGAAGTGTGAAGTGTGAAGTGTGAAGAGTGAAGTGCGAAGTGCGAAGTGCGAAGTGCGAAGTGCGAAGTGCGAAGTGGGAAGTGCGCAGTGCGATGTGCGATGTGCGATGTGCGATGTGCGAAGTGCGAAGTGCGAAGTGCGAAGTGCGAAGTGCGAAGTGCGAGGTGCGAAGTGCGAAGTGCGAAGTGCGAAGTGCGAAGTGCGCAGTGCGATGTGCGATGTGCGATGTGCGATGTGCGATGTGCGAAGTGCGAAGTGCGAAGTGCGAAGTGCGAAGTGCGAAGTGCGAAGTGCGAAGTGCGAAGTGCGAAGAGCGAAGTGCGAAGTGCGAAGTGCGATGTGGGAAGTGTGAAGTGTGATGTGTGAAGTGTGAAGTGTGAAGTGTGAAGTGTGAAGTGTGAAGTGTGATGTGTGAAGTGTGATGTGTGAAGTCTGAAGTGTGAAGTGTGAAGTGTGAAGTGTGAAGTGTGAAGTGTGAAGTGTGAAGTGTGAAGTGTGAAGTGTGAAGTGTGAAGTGTGAAGTGTGAAGTGTGAAGTGTGAAGTGTGAAGTGTGAAGTGTGAAGTGTGAAGTGTGAAGTGTGAAGAGCGAAGTGTGAAGTGTGAAGTGTGAAGTGTGAAGGGTGAAGGGTGAAGTGTGAAGTGTGAAGTGTGATTGTGAAGTGTGAAGTGTGAAGTGTGAAGTGTGAAGTGTGAAGTGTGAAGTGCGAAGTGCGAAGTGCGAAGTGCGAAGTGCGAAGTGCGAAGTGCGAAGTGCGAAGTGCGAAGTGCGAAGTGCGAAGTGCGAAGTGCGAAGTGCGAAGTGCGAAGTGCGAAGTGCGAAGTGCGAAGTGCGAAGTGCGAAGTGCGAAGTGCGAAGTGCGATGTGCGATGTGCGATGTGCGATGTGCGAAGTGCGATGTGCGAAGTGCGAAGTGCGATGTGCGATGTGCGAAGTGCGAAGTGCGAAGTGCGAAGTGCGAAGTGCGAAGTGCGAAGTGCGAAGTGCGAAGTGCGAAGTGCGAAGTGCGAAGTGCGAAGTGCGAAGTGCGAAGTGCGAAGTGCGAAGTGCGAAGTGCGAAGTGCGAAGTGCGAAGTGCGAAGTGCGAAGTGCGAAGTGCGAAGTGCGAAGTGCGAAGTGCGAAGTGCGAAGTGCGAAGTGTAAAGTGTGAAGTGTGAAGTGTGAAGTGTGAAGTGTGATGTGTGAAGTGTGAAGTGTGAAGTGTGAAGTGTGAAGTGTGAAGTGTGAAGTGTGAAGTGTGAAGCGTGAAGTGTGAAGCGTGAAGTGTGAAGCGTGACGTGTGAAGTGTGACGTGTGAAGTGTGAATTGTGACGTGTGAAGTGTGAAGTGTGAAGTGTGAAGTGTGAAGTGTGAAGTGTGAAGTGTGAAGTGTGAAGTGTGAAGTTTGAAGTGTGAAGTTTGAAGTGTGAAGTGTGAAGTGTGAAGTGTGAAGTGTGAAGTGTGAAGTGTGAACTGTGATGTGTGATGTGTGAAGTGTGAAGTGTGAAGTGTGAAGTGTGAAGTGTGAAGTGTGAAGTGTGAAGTGTGAAGTGTGAAGAGTGAAGAGTGAAGAGTGAAGTGTGAAGTGTGAAGTGTGAAGTGTGAAGTGTGAAGTGTGAAGTGTGAAGTGTGAAGTGTGAAGTGTGAAGTGTGCAGTGTGCAGTGTGCAGTGTGCAGTGTGCAGTGTGCAGTGTGCAGTGTGAAGTGTGAAGTGTGAAGTGTGAAGTGTGAAGTGTGAAGTGTGAAGTGTGAAGTGTGAAGTGTGAAGTGTGAAGTGTGAAGTGTGAAGTGTGAAGTGTGAAGTGTGAAGTGTGAAGTGCGAAGTGCGAAGTGCGAAGTGCGAAGTGCGAAGTGCGAAGTTCGAAGTGCGAAGTGCGAAGTGCGAAGTGGGAAGTGCGAAGTGCGAAGAGCGAAGTGCGAAGTGCGAAGTGCGAAGTGAGAAGTGCGATGTGCGATGTGCGATGTGCGATGTGCGAAGTGCGATGTGCGAAGTGCGAAGTGCGAAGTGCGATGTGCGAAGTGCGAAGTGCGATGTGCGAAGTGCGAAGTGCGAAGTGCGAAGTGGGAAGTGCGAAGTGCGAAGTGTGGAGTGCGAAGTGCGAAGTGCGAAGTGCGAAGTGCGAAGTGCGAAGTGCGAAGTGCGAAGTGCGAAGTGCGAAGTGCGAAGTTCGAAGTGCGAAGTGCGAAGTGCGAAGAGCGAAGTGCGAAGTGCGAAGTGCGAAGTGCGATGTGGGAAGTGTGAAGTGTGATGTGTGAAGTGTGAAGTGTGAAGTGTGAAGTGTGAAGTGTGAAGTGTGAAGTGTGAAGTGTGAAGTGTGAAGTGTGAAGTGTGAAGTGTGAAGTGTGAAGTGTGAAGTGTGAAGTGTGAAGTGTGAAGTGTGAAGTGTGAAGTGTGAAGTGTGAAGTGTGAAGTGTGAAGTGGGAAGTGCGAAGTGCGAAGTGCGAAGTGCGAAGTGCGAAGTGCGAAGTGCGAAGTGCGAAGTGCGAAGTGCGAAGTGCGAAGTGCGAAGTGCGAAGTGCGAAGTGCGAAGTGCGAAGTGCGAAGTGCGAAGTGCGAAGTGCGAAGTGCGAAGTGCGAAGTGCGAAGTGCGAAGTGCGAAGTGCGAAGTGCGAAGTGCGCAGTGCGATGTGCGATGTGCGATGTGCGAAGTGCGAAGTGCGAAGTGCGAAGTGCGAAGTGCGAAGTGCGAAGTGCGAAGTGCGAAGTGCGAAGAGCGAAGTGCGAAGTGCGAAGTGCGATGTGGGAAGTGTGAAGTGTGAAGTGTGAAGTGTGAAGTGTGAAGTGTGATGTGTGAAGTCTGAAGTGTGAAGTGGGAAGTGTGAAGTGTGAAGTGTGAAGTGTGAAGTGTGAAGTGTGAAGTGTGAAGTGTGAAGTGTGAAGTGTGAAGTGTGAAGTGTGAAGTGTGATGTGTGAAGTGTGAAGTGTGAAGTGTGATGTGTGAAGTGCGAAGTGCGAAGTGCGAAGTGCGAAGTGCGAAGTGCGAAGTGCGAAGTGCGAAGTGCGAAGTGCGAAGTGCGAAGTGCGAAGTGCGAAGTGCGAAGTGCGAAGTGGGCAGTGTGAAGTGCGAAGTGCGAAGTGCGAAGTGCGAAGTGCGAAGTGCGAAGTGCGAAGTGCGAAGTGCGAAGTGCGAAGTGCGAAGTGCGAAGTGCGAAGTGCGAAGTGCGAAGTGCGAAGTGCGAAGTGCGAAGTGCGAAGTGCGAAGTGGGAAGTGCGAAGTGCGAAGTGCGAAGTGCGAAGTGCGAAGTGCGAAGTGCGAAGTGCGAAGTGCGAAGTGCGAAGTGCGAAGTGCGAAGTGCGAAGTGCGAAGTGCGAAGTGCGAAGTGCGAAGTGCGAAGTGCGAAGTGGGCAGTGGGAAGTGTGAAGTGTGAAGTGTGAAGTGTGAAGTGTGAAGTGTGAAGTGTGAAGTGTGAAGTGTGAAGTGTGAAGTGTGAAGTGTGAAGTGTGAAGTGTGAAGTGGGAAGTGTGAAGTGCGAAGTGCGAAGTGCGAAGTGCGAAGTGCGAAGTGCGAAGTGCGAAGTGCGAAGTGCGAAGTGCGAAGTGCGAAGTGCGAAGTGCGAAGTGCGAAGTGCGAAGTGCGAAGTGCGAAGTGCGAAGTGCGAAGTGCGAAGTGCGAAGTGCGAAGTGCGAAGTGCGAAGTGCGAAGTGCGAAGTGCGAAGTGCGAAGTGCGAAGTGCGAAGTGCGAAGTGCGAAGTGCGAAGTGCGAAGTGCGAAGTGCGAAGTGCGATGTGCGAAGTGCGAAGTGCGAAGTGCGAAGTGCGAAGTGCGAAGTGCGAAGTGCGAAGTGCGAAGTGCGAAGAGCGAAGTGCGAAGTGTGATGTGGGAAGTGTGATGTGTGATGTGTGAAGTGTGAAGTGTGAAGTGTGAAGTGTGAAGTGTGAAGTGCGAAGTGCGAAGTGCGAAGTGCGAAGTGCGAAGTGCGAAGTGCGAAGTGCGAAGTGCGATGTGCGAAGTGCGAAGTGCGAAGTGCGAAGTGCGAAGTGCGAAGTGCGCAGTGCGATGTGCGATGTGCGATGTGCGATGTGCGATGTGCGAAGTGCGAAGTGCGAAGTGCGTAGTGCGAAGTGCGAAGTGCGAAGTGCGAAGTGCGAAGTGCGAAGAGCGAAGTGCGAAGTGCGAAGTGCGAAGTGCGATGTGCGAAGTGTGAAGTGTGATGTGTGAAGTGTGAAGTGTGAAGTGTGAAGTGTGAAGTGTGAAGTGTGAAGTGTGAAGTGTGATGTGTGAAGTCTGAAGTGTGAAGTGTGAAGTGTGAAGTGTGAAGTGTGAAGTGTGAAGTGTGAAGTGTGAAGTGTGAAGTGTGAAGTGTGAAGTGTGAAGTGTGAAGTGTGAAGTGTGAAGTGTGAAGTGTGAAGAGTGAAGTGTGAAGTGTGAAGTGTGAAGTGTGAAGTGTGAAGGGTGAAGTGTGAAGTGTGAAGTGTGATGTGTGAAGTGTGAAGTGTGAAGTGTGATGTGTGAAGTGTGAAGTGTGAAGTGTGAAGTGTGATGTGGGAAGTGTGAAGTGTGATGTGTGAAGTGTGAAGTGTGAAGTGTGAAGTGTGAAGTGTGAAGTGTGAAGTGTGATGTGTGAAGTCTGAAGTGTGAAGTGTGAAATGTGAAGTGTGAAGTGTGAAGTGTGAAGTGTGAAGTGTGAAGTGTGAAGTGTGAAGTGTGAAGTGTGAAGTGTGAAGTGTGAAGTGTGAAGTGTGAAGTGTGAAGTGTGAAGTGTGAAGAGTGAAGTGTGAAGTGTGAAGTGTGAAGTGTGAAGTGTGAAGGGTGAAGTGTGAAGTGTGAAGTGTGATGTGTGAAGTGTGAAGTGAGAAGTGTGAAGTGTGAAGTGTGAAGTGTGAAGTGTGAAGTGGGAAGTGCGAAGTGCGAAGTGCGAAGTGCGAAGTGCGAAGTGCGAAGTGCGAAGTGCGAAGTGCGAAGTGCGAAGTGCGAATTGCGAAGTGCGAAGTGCGAAGTGCGAAGTGCGAAGTGCGAAGTGCGAAGTGCGAAGTGCGAAGTGCGAAGTGCGAAGTGCGAAGTGCGAAGTGCGAAGTGCGAAGTGCGAAGTGCGAAGTGCGCAGTGCGATGTGCGATGTGCGATGTGCGATGTGCGAAGTGCGAAGTTCGAAGTGCGAAGTGCGAAGTGCGAAGTGCGAAGTGCGAAGTGCGAAGTGCGAAGTGCGAAGAGCGAAGTGCGAAGTGCGAAGTGTGATGTGGGAAGTGTGATGTGTGATGTGTGAAGTGTGAAGTGTGAAGTGTGAAGTGTGAAGTGTGAAGTGTGAAGTGTGAAGTGTGAAGTGTGATGTGTGAAGTCTGAAGTGTGAAGTGGGAAGTGTGAAGTGTGAAGTGTGAAGTGTGCAGTGTGAAGTGTGAACTGTGAAGTGTGAAGTGTGAAGTGTGAAGTGTGAAGTGTGAAGCGAGAAGTGTGAAGTGTGAAGTGTGAAGTGTGAAGTGTGAAGTGTGAAGTGTGAAGTGTGAAGTGTGAAGTGTGAAGTGTGAAGTGCGAAGTGGGCAGTGTGAAGTGTGAAGTGTGAAGTGTGAAGTGTGAAGTGTGAAGTGTGAAGAGTGAAGTGTGAAGTGTGAAGTGTGAAGTGTGAAGTGTGAAGTGTGATGTGTGAAGTGTGAAGTGTGAAGTGTGAAGTGTGAAGTGTGAAGTGTGAAGTGTGAAGTGTGAAGTGTGAAGTGTGAAGTGTGAAGTGTGAAGTGTGAAGTGTGAAGTGTGAAGTGTGAAGAGTGAAGTGCGAAGTGCGAAGTGCGAAGTGCGAAGTGCGAAGTGCGAAGTGCGAAGTGCGCAGTGCGATGTGCGATGTGCGATGTGCGATGTGCGAAGTGCGAAGTGCGAAGTGCGAAGTGCGAGGTGCGAAGTGCGAAGTGCGAAGTGCGAAGTGCGAAGTGCGCAGTGCGATGTGCGATGTGCGATGTGCGATGTGCGATGTGCGAAGTGCGAAGTGCGAAGTGCGAAGTGCGAAGTGCGAAGTGCGAAGTGCGAAGTGCGAAGTGCGAAGAGCGAAGTGCGAAGTGCGAAGTGCGATGTGGGAAGTGTGAAGTGTGATGTGTGAAGTGTGAAGTGTGAAGTGTGAAGTGTGAAGTGTGAAGTGTGAAGTGTGAAGTGTGATGTGTGAAGTCTGAAGTGTGAAGTGTGAAGTGTGAAGTGTGAAGTGTGAAGTGTGAAGTGTGAAGTGTGAAGTGTGAAGTGTGAAGTGTGAAGTGTGAAGTGTGAAGTGTGAAGTGTGAAGTGTGAAGTGTGAAGTGTGAAGTGTGAAGTGTGAAGTGTGAAGAGTGAAGTGTGAAGTGTGAAGTGTGAAGTGTGAAGGGTGAAGGGTGAAGTGTGAAGTGTGAAGTGTGATGTGTGAAGTGTGAAGTGTGAAGTGTGAAGTGTGAAGTGTGAAGTGTGAAGTGCGAAGTGCGAAGTGCGAAGTGCGAAGTGCGAAGTGCGAAGTGCGAAGTGCGAAGTGCGAAGTGCGAAGTGCGAAGTGCGAAGTGCGAAGTGCGAAGTGCGAAGTGCGAAGTGCGAAGTGCGAAGTGCGAAGTGCGAAGTGCGAAGTGCGAAGTGCGATGTGCGATGTGCGATGTGCGATGTGCGAAGTGCGATGTGCGAAGTGCGAAGTGCGATGTGCGATGTGCGAAGTGCGAAGTGCGAAGTGCGAAGTGCGAAGTGCGAAGTGCGAAGTGCGAAGTGCGAAGTGCGAAGTGCGAAGTGCGAAGTGCGAAGTGCGAAGTGCGAAGTGCGAAGTGCGAAGTGCGAAGTGCGAAGTGCGAAGTGCGAAGTGCGAAGTGCGAAGTGCGAAGTGCGAAGTGCGAAGTGCGAAGTGCGAAGTGTAAAGTGCGAAGTGTGAAGTGTGAAGTGTGAAGTGTGATGTGTGAAGTGTGAAGTGTGAAGTGTGAAGTGTGAAGTGTGAAGTGTGAAGTGTGAAGTGTGAAGCGTGAAGCGTGAAGTGTGAAGTGTGAAGTGTGACGTGTGAAGTGTGACGTGTGAAGTGTGAATTGTGACGTGTGAAGTGTGAAGTGTGAAGTGTGAAGTGTGAAGTGTGAAGTGTGAAGTGTGAAGTGTGAAGTGTGAAGTGTGAAGTTTGAAGTGTGAAGTTTGAAGTGTGAAGTGTGAAGTGTGAAGTGTGAAGTGTGAAGTGTGAAGTGTGAACTGTGATGTGTGATGTGTGAAGTGTGAAGTGTGAAGTGTGAAGTGTGAAGTGTGAAGTGTGAAGTGTGAAGTGTGAAGTGTGAAGAGTGAAGAGTGAAGAGTGAAGTGTGAAGTGTGAAGAGTGAAGTGTGAAGTGTGAAGTGTGAAGTGTGAAGTGTGAAGTGTGAAGTGTGAAGTGTGAAGCGTGAAGTGTGAAGCGTGACGTGTGAAGTGTGACGTGTGAAGTGTGAATTGTGACGTGTGAAGTGTGAAGTGTGAAGTGTGAAGTGTGAAGTGTGAAGTGTGAAGTGTGAAGTGTGAAGTGTGAAGTTTGAAGTGTGAAGTTTGAAGTGTGAAGTGTGAAGTGTGAAGTGTGAAGTGTGAAGTGTGAAGTGTGAACTGTGATGTGTGATGTGTGAAGTGTGAAGTGTGAAGTGTGAAGTGTGAAGTGTGAAGTGTGAAGTGTGAAGTGTGAAGAGTGAAGAGTGAAGAGTGAAGTGTGAAGTGTGAAGTGTGAAGTGTGAAGTGTGAAGTGTGAAGTGTGAAGTGTGAAGTGTGAAGTGTGAAGTGTGCAGTGTGCAGTGTGCAGTGTGCAGTGTGCAGTGTGCAGTGTGCAGTGTGAAGTGTGAAGTGTGAAGTGTGAAGTGTGAAGTGTGAAGTGTGAAGTGTGAAGTGTGAAGTGTGAAGTGTGAAGTGTGAAGTGTGAAGTGTGAAGTGTGAAGTGTGAAGTGTGAAGTGTGAAGTGTGAAGTGTGAAGTGCGAAGTGCGAAGTGCGAAGTGCGAAGTGCGAAGTGCGAAGTTCGAAGTGCGAAGTGCGAAGTGCGAAGTGGGAAGTGCGAAGTGCGAAGAGCGAAGTGCGAAGTGCGAAGTGCGAAGTGAGAAGTGCGATGTGCGATGTGCGATGTGCGATGTGCGAAGTGCGATGTGCGAAGTGCGAAGTGCGAAGTGCGATGTGCGAAGTGCGAAGTGCGATGTGCGAAGTGCGAAGTGCGAAGTGCGAAGTGGGAAGTGCGAAGTGCGAAGTGTGGAGTGCGAAGTGCGAAGTGCGAAGTGCGAAGTGCGAAGTGCGAAGTGCGAAGTGCGAAGTGCGAAGTGCGAAGTTCGAAGTGCGAAGTGCGAAGTGCGAAGAGCGAAGTGCGAAGTGCGAAGTGCGAAGTGCGATGTGGGAAGTGTGAAGTGTGATGTGTGAAGTGTGAAGTGTGAAGTGTGAAGTGAAAAGTGTGAAGTGTGAAGTGTGAAGTGTGAAGTGTGAAGTGTGAAGTGTGAAGTGTGAAGTGTGAAGTGTGAAGTGTGAAGTGTGAAGTGTGAAGTGTGAAGTGTGAAGTGTGAAGTGTGAAGTGGGAAGTGCGAAGTGCGAAGTGCGAAGTGCGAAGTGCGAAGTGCGAAGTGCGAAGTGCGAAGTGCGAAGTGCGAAGTGCGAAGTGCGAAGTGCGAAGTGCGAAGTGCGAAGTGCGAAGTGCGAAGTGCGAAGTGCGAAGTGCGAAGTGCGAAGTGCGAAGTGCGAAGTGCGAAGTGCGAAGTGCGAAGTGCGAAGTGCGCAGTGCGATGTGCGATGTGCGATGTGCGAAGTGCGAAGTGCGAAGTGCGAAGTGCGAAGTGCGAAGTGCGAAGTGCGAAGTGCGAAGTGCGAAGAGCGAAGTGCGAAGTGCGAAGTGCGATGTGGGAAGTGTGAAGTGTGAAGTGTGAAGTGTGAAGTGTGAAGTGTGATGTGTGAAGTCTGAAGTGTGAAGTGGGAAGTGTGAAGTGTGAAGTGTGAAGTGTGAAGTGTGAAGTGTGAAGTGTGAAGTGTGAAGTGTGAAGTGTGAAGTGTGAAGTGTGAAGTGTGATGTGTGAAGTGTGAAGTGTGAAGTGTGATGTGTGAAGTGCGAAGTGCGAAGTGCGAAGTGCGAAGTGCGAAGTGCGAAGTGCGAAGTGCGAAGTGCGAAGTGCGAAGTGCGAAGTGCGAAGTGCGAAGTGCGAAGTGCGAAGTGCGAAGTGGGCAGTGTGAAGTGCGAAGTGCGAAGTGCGAAGTGCGAAGTGCGAAGTGCGAAGTGCGAAGTGCGAAGTGCGAAGTGCGAAGTGCGAAGTGCGAAGTGCGAAGTGCGAAGTGCGAAGTGGGAAGTGCGAAGTGCGAAGTGCGAAGTGCGAAGTGCGAAGTGCGAAGTGCGAAGTGCGAAGTGCGAAGTGCGAAGTGCGAAGTGCGAAGTGCGAAGTGCGAAGTGCGAAGTGCGAAGTGCGAAGTGCGAAGTGCGAAGTGCGAAGTGGGCAGTGGGAAGTGTGAAGTGTGAAGTGTGAAGTGTGAAGTGTGAAGTGTGAAGTGTGAAGTGTGAAGTGTGAAGTGTGAAGTGTGAAGTGTGAAGTGTGAAGAGTGAAGTGTGAAGTGTGAAGTGTGAAGTGTGAAGTGTGATGTGTGAAGTGTGAAGTGTGAAGTGTGAAGTGTGAAGTGTGAAGTGTGAAGTGTGCAGTGTGCAGTGTGAAGTGTGAAGTGTGAAGTGTGAAGTGTGAAGTGTGAAGTGTGAAGTGTGAAGTGTGAAGTGTGAAGTGTGAAGTGTGAAGTGTGATGTGTGATGTGTGAAGTGTGAAGAGTGAAGAGTGAAGTGTGAAGTGTGAAGTGTGAAGTGTGAAGTGTGAAGTGTGAAGTGTGAACTGTGAAGTGTGAAGTGTGAAGTGTGAAGTGGGAAGTGTGAAGTGCGAAGTGCGAAGTGCGAAGTGCGAAGTGCGAAGTGCGAAGTGCGAAGTGCGAAGTGCGAAGTGCGAAGTGCGAAGTGCGAAGTGCGAAGTGCGAAGTGCGAAGTGCGAAGTGCGAAGTGCGAAGTGCGAAGTGCGAAGTGCGAAGTGCGAAGTGCGAAGTGCGAAGTGCGAAGTGCGAAGTGCGAAGTGCGAAGTGCGAAGTGCGAAGTGCGAAGTGCGAAGTGCGAAGTGCGAAGTGCGAAGTGCGAAGTGCGAAGTGCGAAGTGCGAAGTGCGAAGTGCGAAGTGCGAAGTGCGAAGTGCGAAGTGCGAAGTGCGAAGTGCGAAGTGCGAAGTGCGAAGAGCGAAGTGCGAAGTGCGAAGTGTGATGTGGGAAGTGTGATGTGTGATGTGTGAAGTGTGAAGTGTGAAGTGTGAAGTGTGAAGTGTGAAGTGCGAAGTGCGAAGTGCGAAGTGCGAAGTGCGAAGTGCGAAGTGCGAAGTGCGAAGTGCGATGTGCGAAGTGCGAAGTGCGAAGTGCGAAGTGCGAAGTGCGAAGTGCGCAGTGCGATGTGCGATGTGCGATGTGCGATGTGCGATGTGCGAAGTGCGAAGTGCGAAGTGCGTAGTGCGAAGTGCGAAGTGCGAAGTGCGAAGTGCGAAGTGCGAAGAGCGAAGTGCGAAGTGCGAAGTGCGAAGTGCGATGTGGGAAGTGTGAAGTGTGATGTGTGAAGTGTGAAGTGTGAAGTGTGAAGTGTGAAGTGTGAAGTGTGAAGTGTGAAGTGTGATGTGTGAAGTCTGAAGTGTGAAGTGTGAAGTGTGAAGTGTGAAGTGTGAAGTGTGAAGTGTGAAGTGTGAAGTGTGAAGTGTGAAGTGTGAAGTGTGAAGTGTGAAGTGTGAAGTGTGAAGTGTGAAGTGTGAAGAGTGAAGTGTGAAGTGTGAAGTGTGAAGTGTGAAGTGTGAAGGGTGAAGTGTGAAGTGTGAAGTGTGATGTGTGAAGTGTGAAGTGTGAAGTGTGATGTGTGAAGTGTGAAGTGTGAAGTGTGAAGTGTGATGTGGGAAGTGTGAAGTGTGATGTGTGAAGTGTGAAGTGTGAAGTGTGAAGTGTGAAGTGTGAAGTGTGAAGTGTGATGTGTGAAGTCTGAAGTGTGAAGTGTGAAGTGTGAAGTGTGAAGTGTGAAGTGTGAAGTGTGAAGTGTGAAGTGTGAAGTGTGAAGTGTGAAGTGTGAAGTGTGAAGTGTGAAGTGTGAAGTGTGAAGTGTGAAGTGTGAAGTGTGAAGAGTGAAGTGTGAAGTGTGAAGTGTGAAGTGTGAAGTGTGAAGGGTGAAGTGTGAAGTGTGAAGTGTGATGTGTGAAGTGTGAAGTGAGAAGTGTGAAGTGTGAAGTGTGAAGTGTGAAGTGTGAAGTGGGAAGTGCGAAGTGCGAAGTGCGAAGTGCGAAGTGCGAAGTGCGAAGTGCGAAGTGCGAAGTGCGAAGTGCGAAGTGCGAATTGCGAAGTGCGAAGTGCGAAGTGCGAAGTGCGAAGTGCGAAGTGCGAAGTGCGAAGTGCGAAGTGCGAAGTGCGAAGTGCGAAGTGCGAAGTGCGAAGTGCGAAGTGCGAAGTGCGCAGTGCGATGTGCGATGTGCGATGTGCGATGTGCGAAGTGCGAAGTTCGAAGTGCGAAGTGCGAAGTGCGAAGTGCGAAGTGCGAAGTGCGAAGTGCGAAGTGCGAAGAGCGAAGTGCGAAGTGCGAAGTGTGATGTGGGAAGTGTGATGTGTGATGTGTGAAGTGTGAAGTGTGAAGTGTGAAGTGTGAAGTGTGAAGTGTGAAGTGTGAAGTGTGAAGTGTGATGTGTGAAGTCTGAAGTGTGAAGTGGGAAGTGTGAAGTGTGAAGTGTGAAGTGTGCAGTGTGAAGTGTGAACTGTGAAGTGTGAAGTGTGAAGTGTGAAGTGTGAAGTGTGAAGCGAGAAGTGTGAAGTGTGAAGTGTGAAGTGTGAAGTGTGAAGTGTGAAGTGTGAAGTGTGAAGTGTGAAGTGTGAAGTGTGAAGTGCGAAGTGGGCAGTGTGAAGTGTGAAGTGTGAAGTGTGAAGTGTGAAGTGTGAAGTGTGAAGAGTGAAGTGTGAAGTGTGAAGTGTGAAGTGTGAAGTGTGAAGTGTGATGTGTGAAGTGTGAAGTGTGAAGTGTGAAGTGTGAAGTGTGAAGTGTGAAGTGTGAAGTGTGAAGTGTGAAGTGTGAAGTGTGAAGTGTGAAGTGTGAAGTGTGAAGTGTGAAGTGTGAAGAGTGAAGTGCGAAGTGCGAAGTGCGAAGTGCGAAGTGCGAAGTGCGAAGTGCGAAGTGCGCAGTGCGATGTGCGATGTGCGATGTGCGATGTGCGAAGTGCGAAGTGCGAAGTGCGAAGTGCGAGGTGCGAAGTGCGAAGTGCGAAGTGCGAAGTGCGAAGTGCGCAGTGCGATGTGCGATGTGCGATGTGCGATGTGCGATGTGCGAAGTGCGAAGTGCGAAGTGCGAAGTGCGAAGTGCGAAGTGCGAAGTGCGAAGTGCGAAGTGCGAAGAGCGAAGTGCGAAGTGCGAAGTGCGATGTGGGAAGTGTGAAGTGTGATGTGTGAAGTGTGAAGTGTGAAGTGTGAAGTGTGAAGTGTGAAGTGTGAAGTGTGAAGTGTGATGTGTGAAGTCTGAAGTGTGAAGTGTGAAGTGTGAAGTGTGAAGTGTGAAGTGTGAAGTGTGAAGTGTGAAGTGTGAAGTGTGAAGTGTGAAGTGTGAAGTGTGAAGTGTGAAGTGTGAAGTGTGAAGTGTGAAGTGTGAAGTGTGAAGTGTGAAGTGTGAAGAGTGAAGTGTGAAGTGTGAAGTGTGAAGTGTGAAGGGTGAAGGGTGAAGTGTGAAGTGTGAAGTGTGATGTGTGAAGTGTGAAGTGTGAAGTGTGAAGTGTGAAGTGTGAAGTGTGAAGTGTGAAGTGTGAAGTGTGAAGTGTGAAGTGCGAAGTGCGAAGTGCGAAGTGCGAAGTGCGAAGTGCGAAGTGCGAAGTGCGAAGTGCGAAGTGCGAAGTGCGAAGTGCGAAGTGCGAAGTGCGAAGTGCGAAGTGCGAAGTGCGAAGTGCGAAGTGCGAAGTGCGAAGTGCGAAGTGCGATGTGCGATGTGCGATGTGCGATGTGCGATGTGCGAAGTGCGATGTGCGAAGTGCGAAGTGCGATGTGCGATGTGCGAAGTGCGAAGTGCGAAGTGCGAAGTGCGAAGTGCGAAGTGCGAAGTGCGAAGTGCGAAGTGCGAAGTGCGAAGTGCGAAGTGCGAAGTGCGAAGTGCGAAGTGCGAAGTGCGAAGTGCGAAGTGCGAAGTGCGAAGTGCGAAGTGCGAAGTGCGAAGTGCGAAGTGCGAAGTGCGAAGTGCGAAGTGCGAAGTGTAAAGTGCGAAGTGTGAAGTGTGAAGTGTGAAGTGTGATGTGTGAAGTGTGAAGTGTGAAGTGTGAAGTGTGAAGTGTGAAGTGTGAAGTGTGAAGTGTGAAGCGTGAAGCGTGAAGTGTGAAGTGTGAAGTGTGACGTGTGAAGTGTGACGTGTGAAGTGTGAATTGTGACGTGTGAAGTGTGAAGTGTGAAGTGTGAAGTGTGAAGTGTGAAGTGTGAAGTGTGAAGTGTGAAGTGTGAAGTGTGAAGTTTGAAGTGTGAAGTTTGAAGTGTGAAGTGTGAAGTGTGAAGTGTGAAGTGTGAAGTGTGAAGTGTGAACTGTGATGTGTGATGTGTGAAGTGTGAAGTGTGAAGTGTGAAGTGTGAAGTGTGAAGTGTGAAGTGTGAAGTGTGAAGTGTGAAGAGTGAAGAGTGAAGTGTGAAGTGTGAAGAGTGAAGTGTGAAGTGTGAAGTGTGAAGTGTGAAGTGTGAAGTGTGAAGTGTGAAGTGTGAAGTGTGAAGTGTGAAGTGTGCAGTGTGCAGTGTGCAGTGTGCAGTGTGCAGTGTGCAGTGTGCAGTGTGAAGTGTGAAGTGTGAAGTGTGAAGTGTGAAGTGTGAAGTGTGAAGTGTGAAGTGTGAAGTGTGAAGTGTGAAGTGTGAAGTGTGAAGTGTGAAGTGTGAAGTGTGAAGTGTGAAGTGTGAAGTGTGAAGTGTGAAGTGTGAAGTGTGAAGTGCGAAGTGCGAAGTGCGAAGTGCGAAGTGGGAAGTGCGAAGTGCGAAGTGCGAAGTGCGAAGTGCGAAGTGCGAAGTGCGAAGTGCGAAGTGCGAAGTGCGAAGTGCGAAGTGCGAAGTGCGAAGTGCGAAGTGCGAAGTGAGAAGTGCGAAGTGAGAAGTGAGAAGTGCGAAGTGCGAAGTGCGAAGTGCGAAGTGCGAAGTGCGAAGTGCGAAGTGCGAAGTGCGAAGTGCGAAGTGCGAAGTGCGAAGTGCGAAGTGAGAAGTGCGAAGTGCGAAGTGCGAAGTGCGAAGTGCGAAGTGCGAAGTGCGAAGTGCGAAGTGCGAAGTGCGAAGTGCGAAGTGCGAAGTGCGAAGTGCGAAGTGCGAAGTGCGAAGTGCGAAGTGAGAAGTGCGAAGTGAGAAGTGCGAAGTGAGAAGTGCGAAGTGCGAAGTGCGAAGTGCGAAGTGCGAAGTGCGAAGTGCGAAGTGCGAAGTGCGAAGTGCGAAGTGCGAAGTGCGAAGTGCGAAGTGCGAAGTGCGAAGTGCGAAGTGCGAAGTGCGAAGTGCGAAGTGCGAAGTGCGAAGTGCGAAGTGCGAAGTGCGAAGTGCGAAGTGCGATGTGCGAAGTGCGAAGTGCGATGTGCGATGTGCGATGTGCGAAGTGCGAAGTGCGAAGTGCGAAGTGCGAAGTGCGAAGTGCGAAGTGCGAAGTGCGAAGTGCGAAGTGCGAAGTGCGAAGTGCGCAGTGCGATGTGCGATGTGCGATGTGCGATGTGCGAAGTGCGAAGTGCGAAGTGCGAAGTGCGAAGTGCGAAGTGCGAAGTGCGCAGTGCGATGTGCGATGTGCGATGTGCGATGTGCGATGTGCGAAGTGCGATGTGCGAAGTGCGATGTGCGAAGTGCGATGTGGGAAGTGTGAAGTGTGAAGTGTGAAGTGTGAAGTGTGAAGTGTGAAGTGTGAAGTGTGAAGTGTGAAGTGTGAAGTGTGAAGTGTGAAGTGTGAAGAGTGAAGTGTGAAGTGTGAAGTGTGAAGTGTGAAGTGTGATGTGTGAAGTGTGATGTGTGAAGTGTGAAGTGTGAAGTGTGAAGTGTGAAGTGTGAAGTGTGAAGTGTGAAGTGTGAAGTGTGAAGTGTGAAGTGTGAAGTGTGATGTGTGAAGTCTGAAGTGTGAAGTGTGAAGTGTGAAGTGTGAAGTGGGAAGTGTGAAGTGTGAAGTGTGAAGTGTGAAGTGTGAAGTGTGAAGTGTGAAGTGTGAAGTGTGAAGTGGGAAGTGCGAAGTGCGAAGTGCGAAGTGCGAAGTGCGAAGTGCGAAGTGCGAAGTGCGAAGTGCGAAGTGCGAAGTGCGAAGTGCGAAGTGCGAAGTGCGAAGTGCGAAGTGCGAAGTGCGAAGTGCGAAGTGCGAAGTGCGAAGTGCGAAGTGCGAAGTGCGAAGTGCGCAGTGCGATGTGCGATGTGCGATGTGCGATGTGCGAAGTGCGAAGTGCGAAGTGCGAAGTGCGAAGTGCGAAGTGCGAAGTGCGAAGTGCGAAGAGCGAAGTGCGAAGTGCGAAGTGCGATGTGGGAAGTGGGAAGTGTGAAGTGTGAAGTGTGAAGTGTGAAGTGTGAAGTGTGATGTGTGAAGTCTGAAGTGTGAAGTGGGAAGTGTGAAGTGTGAAATGTGAAGTGTGAAGTGTGAAGTGTGAAGTGTGAAGTGTGAAGTGTGAAGTGTGAAGTGTGAAGTGTGATGTGTGAAGTGTGAAGTGTGAAGTGTGATGTGTGAAGTGCGAAGTGCGAAGTGCGAAGTGCGAAGTGCGAAGTGCGAAGTGCGAAGTGCGAAGTGCGAAGTGCGAAGTGCGAAGTGCGAAGTGCGAAGTGCGAAGTGCGAAGTGCGAAGTGGGCAGTGTGAAGTGCGAAGTGCGAAGTGCGAAGTGCGAAGTGCGAAGTGCGAAGTGCGAAGTGCGAAGTGCGAAGTGCGAAGTGCGAAGTGCGAAGTGCGAAGTGCGAAGTGGGAAGTGCGAAGTGCGAAGTGCGAAGTGCGAAGTGCGAAGTGCGAAGTGCGAAGTGCGAAGTGCGAAGTGCGAAGTGCGAAGTGCGAAGTGCGAAGTGCGAAGTGCGAAGTGCGAAGTGCGAAGTGCGAAGTGCGAAGTGCGAAGTGCGAAGTGCGAAGTGCGAAGTGGGCAGTGGGAAGTGTGAAGTGTGAAGTGTGAAGTGTGAAGTGTGAAGTGTGAAGTGTGAAGTGTGAAGTGTGAAGAGTGAAGTGTGAAGTGTGATGTGTGAAGTGTGAAGTGTGATGTGTGAAGTGTGAAGTGTGAAGTGTGAAGTGTGAAGTGTGAAGTGTGCAGTGTGCAGTGTGAAGTGTGAAGTGTGAAGTGTGAAGTGTGAAGTGTGAAGTGTGAAGTGTGAAGTGTGAAGTGTGAAGTGTGAAGTGTGAAGTGTGAAGTGTGAAGTGTGAAGTGTGATGTGTGATGTGTGAAGTGTGAAGAGTGAAGAGTGAAGTGTGAAGTGTGAAGTGTGAAGTGTGAAGTGTGAAGTGTGAAGTGTGAAGTGTGAAGTGTGAAGTGGGAAGTGTGAAGTGTGAAGTGCGAAGTGCGAAGTGCGAAGTGCGAAGTGCGAAGTGCGAAGTGCGAAGTGCGAAGTGCGAAGTGCGAAGTGCGAAGTGCGAAGTGCGAAGTGCGAAGTGCGAAGTGCGAAGTGCGAAGTGCGAAGTGCGAAGTGCGAAGTGCGAAGTGCGAAGTGCGAAGTGCGAAGTGCGAAGTGCGAAGTGCGAAGTGCGAAGTGCGAAGTGCGAAGTGCGAAGTGCGAAGTGCGAAGTGCGAAGTGCGATGTGCGAAGTGCGAAGTTCGAAGTGCGAAGTGCGAAGTGCGAAGTGCGAAGTGCGAAGTGCGAAGTGCGAAGTGCGAAGAGCGAAGTGCGAAGTGCGAAGTGTGATGTGGGAAGTGTGATGTGTGATGTGTGAAGTGCGTAGTACGAAGTCGAAGTGCGATGTGCGAAGTGCGAAGTGCGAAGTGCGAAGTGCGAAGTGCGAAGTGCGCAGTGCGATGTGCGATGTGCGATGTGCGATGTGCGATGTGCGAAGTGCGAAGTGCGAAGTGCGTAGTGCGAAGTGCGAAGTGCGAAGTGCGAAGTGCGAAGTGCGAAGTGCGAAGTGCGAAGTGCGAAGTGCGAAGTGCGATGTGGGAAGTGTGAAGTGTGATGTGTGAAGTGTGAAGTGTGAAGTGTGAAGTGTGAAGTGTGAAGTGTGAAGTGTGAAGTGTGATGTGTGAAGTCTGAAGTGTGAAGTGTGAAGTGTGAAGTGTGAAGTGTGAAGTGTGAAGTGTGAAGTGTGAAGTGTGAAGTGTGAAGTGTGAAGTGTGAAGTGTGAAGTGTGAAGTGTGAAGTGTGAAGTGTGAAGTGTGAAGTGTGAAGTGTGAAGTGTGAAGTGTGAAGAGTGAAGTGTGAAGTGTGAAGTGTGAAGTGTGAAGTGTGAAGGGTGAAGTGTGAAGTGTGAAGTGTGATGTGTGAAGTGTGAAGTGTGAAGTGTGATGTGTGAAGTGTGAAGTGTGAAGTGTGAAGTGTGATGTGGGAAGTGTGAAGTGTGATGTGTGAAGTGTGAAGTGTGAAGTGTGAAGTGTGAAGTGTGAAGTGTGAAGTGTGATGTGTGAAGTCTGAAGTGTGAAGTGTGAAGTGTGAAGTGTGAAGTGTGAAGTGTGAAGTGTGAAGTGTGAAGTGTGAAGTGTGAAGTGTGAAGTGTGAAGTGTGAAGTGTGAAGTGTGAAGTGTGAAGTGTGAAGTGTGAAGAGTGAAGTGTGAAGTGTGAAGTGTGAAGTGTGAAGTGTGAAGGGTGAAGTGTGAAGTGTGAAGTGTGATGTGTGAAGTGTGAAGTGAGAAGTGTGAAGTGTGAAGTGTGAAGTGTGAAGTGTGAAGTGGGAAGTGCGAAGTGCGAAGTGCGAAGTGCGAAGTGCGAAGTGCGAAGTGCGAAGTGCGAAGTGCGAAGTGCGAAGTGCGAAGTGCGAAGTGCGAAGTGCGAAGTGCGAAGTGCGAAGTGCGAAGTGCGAAGTGCGAAGTGCGAAGTGCGAAGTGCGAAGTGCGCAGTGCGATGTGCGATGTGCGATGTGCGATGTGCGATGTGCGAAGTGCGATGTGCGAAGTGCGATGTGCGAAGTGCGATGTGGGAAGTGTGAAGTGTGAAGTGTGAAGTGTGAAGTGTGGAGTGTGAAGTGTGAAGAGTGAAGTGTGAAGTGTGAAGTGTGAAGTGTGAAGAGTGAAGTGTGAAGTGTGAAGTGTGAAGTGTGAAGTGTGAAGTGTGAAGTGTGATGTGTGAAGTGTGAAGTGTGAAGTGTGAAGTGTGAAGTGTGAAGTGTGAAGTGTGAAGTGTGAAGTGTGAAGTGTGAAGTGTGAAGTGTGAAGTGTGAAGTGTGAAGTGTGAAGTGTGAAGTGTGAAGTGTGAAGTGTGAAGTTTGAAGTTTGAAGTGTGAAGTTTGAAGTTTGAAGTGTGAAGTGTGAAGTGTGAAGTGTGAAGTGTGAAGTGTGAAGTGTGAAGTGTGAAGTGTGAAGTGTGAAGTGTGAAGTGTGAAGTGTGAAGTGTGAAGTGTGAAGTGTGAAGTGTGAAGTGTGAAGTGTGAAGTGTGAAGTGTGAAGTGTGAAGTGTGAAGTGTGTTGTGAAGTGTGATGTGTGATGTGTGAGATGGTGTGAAGTGTGAAGTGTGAAGAAGTGTGAAGTGTGCAGTGTGAAGTGTGAAGTGTGAAGTGTGAAGTGTGATGTGTGATGTGTGATGTGGCGAAGTGCGAAGTGCGAAGTGCGAAGTGCGAAGTGCGAAGTGCGAAGTGCGAAGTGCGAGTGCGAAGTGCGAAGTGCGAAGTGCGAAGTGCGAAGTGCGAAGTGCGAAGTGCGAAGTGGGAAGTGCGAAGTGCGAAGTGCGAAGTGCGAAGTGCGATGTGCGAAGTGCGAGTGCGAAGTGCCGAAGTGGCGAAGTGCGAAGTGCGAAGTGCGAGTGCGAAGTGCGAAGTGCGAGTGGTGCAAGTGCGAAGTGCGAAGTGCGCGGAAGTGCGAAGTGAGAAGTGAGAAGTGAGAGAAGTGAGAAAGTGAGAAGTGAGAAGAAAGTGCGAAGTGCGAAGTGCGAAGTGCGAAGTGCGAAGTGCGAAGTGCGAAGTGCGAAGTGAGAAGTGCGAAGTGCGAAGTGCGAAGTGCGAAGTGCGAAGTGCGAAGTGCGAAGTGCGAAGTGCGAAGTGCGAAGTGCGAAGTGAGAAGTGCGAAGTGCGAAGTGCGAAGTGCGAAGTGCGAAGTGCGAAGTGCGAAGTGCGAAGTGCGAAGTGCGAAGTGCGAAGTGCGAAGTGCGAAGTGCGAAGTGCGAAGTGCGAAGTGCGAAGTGCGAAGTGCGAAGTGCGAAGTGCGAAGTGCGAAGTGCGACGTGCGAAGTGAGAAGTGCGAAGTGAGAAGTGCGAAGTGAGAAGTGCGAAGTGCGAAGTGCGAAGTGCGAAGTGCGAAGTGCGAAGTGCGAAGTGCGAAGTGCGAAGTGCGAAGTGCGATGTGCGAAGTGCGAAGTGCGAAGTGCGAAGTGCGAAGTGCGAAGTGCGAAGTGCGAAGTGCGAAGTGCGAAGTGCGAAGTGCGAAGTGCGCAGTGCGATGTGCGATGTGCGAAGTGCGAAGTGCGAAGTGCGAAGTGCGAAGTGCGAAGTGCGAAGTGCGAAGTGCGAAGTGCGAAGTGCGAAGTGCGAAGTGCGAAGTGCGAAGTGCGAAGTGCGAAGTGCGAAGTGCGAAGTGCGAAGTGCGAAGTGCGAAGTGCGAAGTGCGAAGTGAGAAGTGCGAAGTGAGAAGTGCGAAGTGAGAAGTGCGAAGTGAGAAGTGCGAAGTGAGAAGTGAGAAGTGCGAAGTGCGAAGTGCGAAGTGCGAAGTGCGAAGTGCGAAGTGCGAAGTGCGAAGTGCGAAGTGCGAAGTGCGAAGTGCGAAGTGCGAAGTGCGAAGAGCGAAGTGCGAAGTGCGAAGTGCGAAGTGGGAAGTGCGAAGTGCGAAGAGCGAAGTGCGAAGTGCGAAGTGCGAAGTGAGAAGTGCGATGTGCGATGTGCGATGTGCGATGTGCGAAGTGCGATGTGCGAAGTGCGAAGTGCGAAGTGCGATGTGCGAAGTGCGAAGTGCGATGTGCGAAGTGCGAAGTGCGAAGTGCGAAGTGCGAAGTGGGAAGTGCGAAGTGCGAAGTGTGGAGTGCGAAGTGCGAAGTGCGAAGTGCGAAGTGCGAAGTGCGAAGTGCGAAGTGCGAAGTGCGAAGTGCGAAGTTCGAAGTGCGAAGTGCGAAGTGCGAAGTGGGAAGTGCGAAGTGCGAAGAGCGAAGTGCGAAGTGCGAAGTGCGAAGTGAGAAGTGCGATGTGCGATGTGCGATGTGCGATGTGCGAAGTGCGATGTGCGAAGTGCGAAGTGCGAAGTGCGATGTGCGAAGTGCGAAGTGCGATGTGCGAAGTGCGAAGTGCGAAGTGCGAAGTGGGAAGTGCGAAGTGCGAAGTGTGGAGTGCGAAGTGCGAAGTGCGAAGTGCGAAGTGCGAAGTGCGAAGTGCGAAGTGCGAAGTGCGAAGTGCGAAGTGCGAAGTTCGAAGTGCGAAGTGCGAAGTGCGAAGAGCGAAGTGCGAAGTGCGAAGTGCGAAGTGCGATGTGGGAAGTGTGAAGTGTAATGTGTGAAGTGTGAAGTGTGAAGTGTGAAGTGTGAAGTGTGAAGTGTGAAGTGTGAAGTGTGAAGTGTGAAGTGTGAAGTGTGAAGTGTGATGTGTGAAGTCTGAAGTGTGAAGTGTGAAGTGTGAAGTGTGAAGTGTGAAGTGTGAAGTGTGAAGTGTGAAGTGTGAAGTGTGAAGTGTGAAGTGTGAAGTGTGAAGTGTGAAGTGTGAAGTGTGAAGTGGGAAGTGCGAAGTGCGAAGTGCGAAGTGCGAAGTGCGAAGTGCGAAGTGCGAAGTGCGAAGTGCGAAGTGCGAAGTGCGAAGTGCGAAGTGCGAAGTGCGAAGTGCGAAGTGCGAAGTGCGAAGTGCGAAGTGCGAAGTGCGAAGTGCGAAGTGCGAAGTGCGAAGTGCGAAGTGCGAAGTGCGAAGTGCGAAGTGCGAAGTGCGCAGTGCGATGTGCGATGTGCGATGTGCGAAGTGCGAAGTGCGAAGTGCGATGTGCGAAGTGCGAAGTGCGAAGTGCGAAGTGCGAAGAGCGAAGTGCGAAGTGCGAAGTGCGATGTGGGAAGTGTGAAGTGTGAAGTGTGAAGTGTGAAGTGTGAAGTGTGATGTGTGAAGTCTGAAGTGTGAAGTGGGAAGTGTGAAGTGTGAAGTGTGAAGTGTGAAGTGTGAAGTGTGAAGTGTGAAGTGTGAAGTGTGAAGTGTGAAGTGTGAAGTGTGAAGTGTGATGTGTGAAGTGTGAAGTGTGAAGTGTGAAGTGTGAAGTGTGATGTGTGAAGTGTGAAGTGTGAAGTGTGATGTGTGAAGTGCGAAGTGCGAAGTGCGAAGTGCGAAGTGCGAAGTGCGAAGTGCGAAGTGCGAAGTGCGAAGTGCGAAGTGCGAAGTGCGAAGTGCGAAGTGCGAAGTGCGAAGTGCGAAGTGCGAAGTGCGAAGTGCGAAGTGCGAAGTGCGAAGTGCGAAGTGCGAAGTGCGAAGTGCGAAGTGCGAAGTGCGAAGTGCGAAGTGCGAAGTGCGAAGTGCGAAGTGCGAAGTGCGAAGTGCGCAGTGCGATGTGCGATGTGCGATGTGCGATGTGCGAAGTGCGAAGTGCGAAGTGCGAAGTGCGAAGTGGGAAGTGCGAAGTGCGAAGTGCGAAGTGCGAAGTGCGAAGTGCGAAGTGTGAAGTGTGAAGTGTGAAGAGTGAAGTGTGAAGTGTGAAGTGTGAAGTGTGAAGGGTGAAGTGTGAAGTGTGAAGTGTGATGTGTGAAGTGTGAAGTGTGAAGTGTGATGTGTGAAGTGTGAAGTGTGAAGTGTGAAGTGTGATGTGGGAAGTGTGAAGTGTGATGTGTGAAGTGTGAAGTGTGAAGTGTGAAGTGTGAAGTGTGAAGTGTGATGTGTGAAGTCTGAAGTGTGAAGTGTGAAGTGTGAATTGTGAAGTGTGAAGTGTGAAGTGTGAAGTGTGAAGTGTGAAGTGTGAAGTGTGAAGTGTGAAGTGTGAAGTGTGAAGTGTGAAGTGTGAAGAGTGAAGTGTGAAGTGTGAAGTGTGAAGTGTGAAGTGTGAAGGGTGAAGTGTGAAGTGTGAAGTGTGATGTGTGAAGTGTGAAGTGAGAAGTGTGAAGTGTGAAGTGTGAAGTGTGAAGTGTGAAGTGGGAAGTGCGAAGTGCGAAGTGCGAAGTGCGAAGTGCGAAGTGCGAAGTGCGAAGTGCGAAGTGCGAAGTGCGAAGTGCGAAGTGCGAAGTGCGAAGTGCGAAGTGCGAAGTGCGAAGTGCGAAGTGCGAAGTGCGAAGTGCGAAGTGCGAAGTGCGAAGTGCGAAGTGGGAAGTGTGAAGTGCGAAGTGCGAAGTGCGAAGTGCGAAGTGCGAAGTGCGAAGTGCGAAGTGCGAAGTGCGAAGTGCGAAGTGCGAAGTGCGAAGTGCGAAGTGCGAAGTGCGAAGTGCGAAGTGCGAAGTGCGAAGTGCGAAGTGCGAAGTGCGAAGTGCGAAGTGCGAAGTGCGAAGTGCGAAGTGCGAAGTGCGCAGTGCGATGTGCGATGTGCGATGTGCGATGTGCGATGTGCGAAGTGCGATGTGCGAAGTGCGATGTGCGAAGTGCGATGTGGGAAGTGTGAAGTGTGAAGTGTGAAGTGTGAAGTGTGGAGTGTGAAGTGTGAAGTGTGAAGTGTGAAGTGTGAAGTGTGAAGTGTGAAGAGTGAAGTGTGAAGTGTGAAGTGTGAAGTGTGAAGTGTGAAGTGTGAAGTGTGATGTGTGAAGTGTGAAGTGTGAAGTGTGAAGTGTGAAGTGTGAAGTGTGAAGTGTGAAGTGTGAAGTGTGAAGTGTGAAGTGTGAAGTGTGAAGTGTGAAGTGTGAAGTGTGAAGTGTGAAGTGTGAAGTGTGAAGTTTGAAGTTTGAAGTGTGAAGTTTGAAGTTTGAAGTTTGAAGTGTGAAGTGTGAAGTGTGAAGTGTGAAGTGTGAAGTGTGAAGTGTGAAGTGTGAAGTGTGAAGTGTGAAGTGTGAAGTGTGAAGTGTGAAGTGTGAAGTGTGAAGTGTGAAGTGTGAAGTGTGAAGTGTGAAGTGTGAAGTGTGAAGTGTGAAGTGTGAAGTGTGATGTGTGAAGTGTGATGTGTGATGTGTGAAGTGTGATGTGTGAAGTGTGAAGTGTGAAGTGTGAAGTGTGCAGTGTGAAGTGTGAAGTGTGAAGTGTGAAGTGTGATGTGTGACGTGTGATGTGCGAAGTGCGAAGTGCGAAGTGCGAAGTGCGAAGTGCGAAGTGCGAAGTGCGAAGTGCGAAGTGCGAAGTGCGAAGTGCGAAGTGCGAAGTGCGAAGTGCGAAGTGGGAAGTGTGAAGTGCGAAGTGCGAAGTGCGAAGTGCGAAGTGCGATGTGCGAAGTGCGAAGTGCGAAGTGCGAAGTGCGAAGTGCGAAGTGCGAAGTGCGAAGTGCGAAGTGCGAAGTGCGAAGTGCGAAGTGCGAAGTGCGAAGTGCGAAGTGCGAAGTGCGAAGTGCGAAGTGCGAAGTGCGAAGTGAGAAGTGAGAAGTGAGAAGTGAGAAGTGCGAAGTGCGAAGTGCGAAGTGCGAAGTGCGAAGTGCGAAGTGAGAAGTGCGAAGTGCGAAGTGCGAAGTGCGAAGTGCGAAGTGCGAAGTGCGAAGTGCGAAGTGCGAAGTGCGAAGTGCGAAGTGCGAAGTGCGAAGTGCGAAGTGCGAAGTGCGAAGTGCGAAGTGCGAAGTGCGAAGTGCGAAGTGCGAAGTGCGAAGTGCGAAGTGCGAAGTGCGAAGTGCGAAGTGCGAAGTGCGAAGTGTGAAGTGTGAAGTGTGAAGTGTGAAGTGTGAAGTGTGATGTGTGAAGTGTGATGTGTGATGTGTGAAGTGTGATGTGTGAAGTGTGAAGTGTGAAGTGTGAAGTGTGCAGTGTGAAGTGTGAAGTGTGAAGTGTGAAGTGTGATGTGTGATGTGTGATGTGCGAAGTGCGAAGTGCGAAGTGCGAAGTGCGAAGTGCGAAGTGCGAAGTGCGAAGTGCGAAGTGCGAAGTGCGAAGTGCGAAGTGCGAAGTGCGAAGTGCGAAGTGCGATGTGCGAAGTGCGAAGTGCGAAGTGCGAAGTGGGAAGTGCGAAGTGCGAAGTGTGGAGTGCGAAGTGCGAAGTGCGAAGTGCGAAGTGCGAAGTGCGAAGTGCGAAGTGCGAAGTGCGAAGTGCGAAGTGCGAAGTTCGAAGTGCGAAGTGCGAAGTGCGAAGAGCGAAGTGCGAAGTGCGAAGTGCGAAGTGCGATGTGGGAAGTGTGAAGTGTGATGTGTGAAGTGTGAAGTGTGAAGTGTGAAGTGTGAAGTGTGAAGTGTGAAGTGTGAAGTGTGAAGTGTGAAGTGTGAAGTGTGAAGTGTGATGTGTGAAGTCTGAAGTGTGAAGTGTGAAGTGTGAAGTGTGAAGTGTGAAGTGTGAAGTGTGAAGTGTGAAGTGTGAAGTGTGAAGTGTGAAGTGTGAAGTGTGAAGTGTGAAGTGGGAAGTGCGAAGTGCGAAGTGCGAAGTGCGAAGTGCGAAGTGCGAAGTGCGAAGTGCGAAGAGCGAAGTGCGAAGTGCGAAGTGCGATGTGGGAAGTGTGAAGTGTGAAGTGTGAAGTGTGAAGTGTGAAGTGTGATGTGTGAAGTCTGAAGTGTGAAGTGGGAAGTGTGAAGTGTGAAGTGTGAAGTGTGAAGTGTGAAGTGTGAAGTGTGAAGTGTGAAGTGTGAAGTGTGAAGTGTGAAGTGTGAAGTGTGATGTGTGAAGTGTGAAGTGTGAAGTGTGATGTGTGAAGTGCGAAGTGCGAAGTGCGAAGTGCGAAGTGCGAAGTGCGAAGTGCGAAGTGCGAAGTGCGAAGTGCGAAGTGCGAAGTGCGAAGTGCGAAGTGCGAAGTGCGAAGTGCGAAGTGGGCAGTGTGAAGTGCGAAGTGCGAAGTGCGAAGTGCGAAGTGCGAAGTGCGAAGTGCGAAGTGCGAAGTGCGAAGTGCGAAGTGCGAAGTGCGAAGTGCGAAGTGCGAAGTGGGAAGTGCGAAGTGCGAAGTGCGAAGTGCGAAGTGCGAAGTGCGAAGTGCGAAGTGCGAAGTGCGAAGTGCGAAGTGCGAAGTGCGAAGTGCGAAGTGCGAAGTGCGAAGTGCGAAGTGCGAAGTGCGAAGTGCGAAGTGCGAAGTGCGAAGTGCGAAGTGGGCAGTGGGAAGTGTGAAGTGTGAAGTGTGAAGTGTGAAGTGTGAAGTGTGAAGTGTGAAGTGTGAAGTGTGAAGAGTGAAGTGTGAAGTGTGAAGTGTGAAGTGTGAAGTGTGATGTGTGAAGTGTGAAGTGTGAAGTGTGAAGTGTGAAGTGTGAAGTGTGCAGTGTGCAGTGTGAAGTGTGAAGTGTGAAGTGTGAAGTGTGAAGTGTGAAGTGTGAAGTGTGAAGTGTGAAGTGTGAAGTGTGAAGTGTGAAGTGTGAAGTGTGATGTGTGATGTGTGAAGTGTGAAGAGTGAAGAGTGAAGTGTGAAGTGTGAAGTGTGAAGTGTGAAGTGTGAAGTGTGAAGTGTGAAGTGTGAAGTGTGAAGTGTGAAGTGGGAAGTGTGAAGTGTGAAGTGCGAAGTGCGAAGTGCGAAGTGCGAAGTGCGAAGTGCGAAGTGCGAAGTGCGAAGTGCGAAGTGCGAAGTGCGAAGTGCGAAGTGCGAAGTGCGAAGTGCGAAGTGCGAAGTGCGAAGTGCGAAGTGCGAAGTGCGAAGTGCGAAGTGCGAAGTGCGAAGTGCGAAGTGCGAAGTGCGAAGTGCGAAGTGCGAAGTGCGAAGTGCGAAGTGCGAAGTGCGATGTGCGAAGTGCGAAGTGCGAAGTGCGAAGTGCGAAGTGCGAAGTGCGAAGTGCGAAGTGCGAAGTGCGAAGAGCGAAGTGCGAAGTGCGAAGTGTGATGTGGGAAGTGTGATGTGTGATGTGTGAAGTGTGAAGTGTGAAGTGTGAAGTGTGAAGTGTGAAGTGTGAAGTGCGAAGTGCGAAGTGCGAAGTGCGAAGTGCGAAGTGCGAAGTGCGAAGTGCGATGTGCGAAGTGCGAAGTGCGAAGTGCGAAGTGCGAAGTGCGAAGTGCGCAGTGCGATGTGCGATGTGCGATGTGCGATGTGCGATGTGCGAAGTGCGAAGTGCGAAGTGCGTAGTGCGAAGTGCGAAGTGCGAAGTGCGAAGTGCGAAGTGCGAAGAGCGAAGTGCGAAGTGCGAAGTGCGAAGTGCGATGTGGGAAGTGTGAAGTGTGATGTGTGAAGTGTGAAGTGTGAAGTGTGAAGTGTGAAGTGTGAAGTGTGAAGTGTGAAGTGTGATGTGTGAAGTCTGAAGTGTGAAGTGTGAAGTGTGAAGTGTGAAGTGTGAAGTGTGAAGTGTGAAGTGTGAAGTGTGAAGTGTGAAGTGTGAAGTGTGAAGTGTGAAGTGTGAAGTGTGAAGTGTGAAGTGTGAAGTGTGAAGTGTGAAGTGTGAAGTGTGAAGAGTGAAGTGTGAAGTGTGAAGTGTGAAGTGTGAAGTGTGAAGGGTGAAGTGTGAAGTGTGAAGTGTGATGTGTGAAGTGTGAAGTGTGAAGTGTGATGTGTGAAGTGTGAAGTGTGAAGTGTGAAGTGTGATGTGGGAAGTGTGAAGTGTGATGTGTGAAGTGTGAAGTGTGAAGTGTGAAGTGTGAAGTGTGAAGTGTGAAGTGTGATGTGTGATGTGTGAAGTCTGAAGTGTGAAGTGTGAAGTGTGAAGTGTGAAGTGTGAAGTGTGAAGTGTGAAGTGTGAAGTGTGAAGTGTGAAGTGTGAAGTGTGAAGTGTGAAGTGTGAAGTGTGAAGTGTGAAGTGTGAAGTGTGAAGTGTGAAGTGTGAAGAGTGAAGTGTGAAGTGTGAAGTGTGAAGTGTGAAGTGTGAAGGGTGAAGTGTGAAGTGTGAAGTGTGATGTGTGAAGTGTGAAGTGAGAAGTGTGAAGTGTGAAGTGTGAAGTGTGAAGTGTGAAGTGGGAAGTGCGAAGTGCGAAGTGCGAAGTGCGAAGTGCGAAGTGCGAAGTGCGAAGTGCGAAGTGCGAAGTGCGAAGTGCGAAGTGCGAAGTGCGAAGTGCGAATTGCGAAGTGCGAAGTGCGAAGTGCGAAGTGCGAAGTGCGAAGTGCGAAGTGCGAAGTGCGAAGTGCGAAGTGCGAAGTGCGAAGTGCGAAGTGCGAAGTGCGAAGTGGGAAGTGTGAAGTGCGAAGTGCGAAGTGCGAAGTGCGAAGTGCGAAGTGCGAAGTGCGAAGTGCGAAGTGCGAAGTGCGAAGTGCGAAGTGCGAAGTGCGAAGTGCGAAGTGCGAAGTGCGAAGTGCGAAGTGCGAAGTGCGAAGTGCGAAGTGCGAAGTGCGAAGTGCGAAGTGCGAAGTGCGAAGTGCGCAGTGCGATGTGCGATGTGCGATGTGCGATGTGCGATGTGCGAAGTGCGATGTGCGAAGTGCGATGTGCGAAGTGCGATGTGGGAAGTGTGAAGTGTGAAGTGTGAAGTGTGAAGTGTGGAGTGTGAAGTGTGAAGTGTGAAGTGTGAAGTGTGAAGTGTGAAGTGTGAAGAGTGAAGTGTGAAGTGTGAAGTGTGAAGTGTGAAGTGTGAAGTGTGAAGTGTGATGTGTGAAGTGTGAAGTGTGAAGTGTGAAGTGTGAAGTGTGAAGTGTGAAGTGTGAAGTGTGAAGTGTGAAGTGTGAAGTGTGAAGTGTGAAGTGTGAAGTGTGAAGTGTGAAGTGTGAAGTGTGAAGTGTGAAGTTTGAAGTTTGAAGTGTGAAGTTTGAAGTTTGAAGTGTGAAGTGTGAAGTGTGAAGTGTGAAGTGTGAAGTGTGAAGTGTGAAGTGTGAAGTGTGAAGTGTGAAGTGTGAAGTGTGAAGTGTGAAGTGTGAAGTGTGAAGTGTGAAGTGTGAAGTGTGAAGTGTGAAGTGTGAAGTGTGAAGTGTGAAGTGTGAAGTGTGAAGTGTGATGTGTGAAGTGTGATGTGTGATGTGTGAAGTGTGATGTGTGAAGTGTGAAGTGTGAAGTGTGAAGTGTGCAGTGTGAAGTGTGAAGTGTGAAGTGTGAAGTGTGATGTGTGACGTGTGATGTGCGAAGTGCGAAGTGCGAAGTGCGAAGTGCGAAGTGCGAAGTGCGAAGTGCGAAGTGCGAAGTGCGAAGTGCGAAGTGCGAAGTGCGAAGTGGGAAGTGTGAAGTGCGAAGTGCGAAGTGCGAAGTGCGAAGTGCGATGTGCGAAGTGCGAAGTGCGAAGTGCGAAGTGCGAAGTGCGAAGTGCGAAGTGCGAAGTGCGAAGTGCGAAGTGCGAAGTGCGAAGTGCGAAGTGCGAAGTGCGAAGTGCGAAGTGCGAAGTGCGAAGTGCGAAGTGCGAAGTGAGAAGTGAGAAGTGAGAAGTGAGAAGTGCGAAGTGC
The DNA here is from genome assembly GCA_963855975.1 of Andrena chrysosceles. NCBI lineage: Eukaryota > Metazoa > Arthropoda > Insecta > Hymenoptera > Andrenidae > Andrena > Andrena chrysosceles. The sequence continues at coordinate 87,015 of CAWLCU010000068.1, forward strand.
GAAGTGCGAAGTGCGAAGTGCGAAGTGCGAAGTGAGAAGTGCGAAGTGCGAAGTGCGAAGTGCGAAGTGCGAAGTGCGAAGTGCGAAGTGCGAAGTGCGAAGTGCGAAGTGCGAAGTGCGAAGTGCGAAGTGCGAAGTGCGAAGTGCGAAGTGCGAAGTGCGAAGTGCGAAGTGCGAAGTGCGAAGTGCGAAGTGCGAAGTGCGAAGTGCGAAGTGCGAAGTGTGAAGTGTGAAGTGTGAAGTGTGAAGTGTGAAGTGTGATGTGTGAAGTGTGATGTGTGATGTGTGAAGTGTGATGTGTGAAGTGTGAAGTGTGAAGTGTGAAGTGTGCAGTGTGAAGTGTGAAGTGTGAAGTGTGAAGTGTGATGTGTGATGTGTGATGTGCGAAGTGCGAAGTGCGAAGTGCGAAGTGCGAAGTGCGAAGTGCGAAGTGCGAAGTGCGAAGTGCGAAGTGCGAAGTGCGAAGTGCGAAGTGCGAAGTGCGAAGTGCGATGTGCGAAGTGCGAAGTGCGAAGTGCGAAGTGGGAAGTGCGAAGTGCGAAGTGTGGAGTGCGAAGTGCGAAGTGCGAAGTGCGAAGTGCGAAGTGCGAAGTGCGAAGTGCGAAGTGCGAAGTGCGAAGTGCGAAGTTCGAAGTGCGAAGTGCGAAGTGCGAAGAGCGAAGTGCGAAGTGCGAAGTGCGAAGTGCGATGTGGGAAGTGTGAAGTGTGATGTGTGAAGTGTGAAGTGTGAAGTGTGAAGTGTGAAGTGTGAAGTGTGAAGTGTGAAGTGTGAAGTGTGAAGTGTGAAGTGTGAAGTGTGATGTGTGAAGTCTGAAGTGTGAAGTGTGAAGTGTGAAGTGTGAAGTGTGAAGTGTGAAGTGTGAAGTGTGAAGTGTGAAGTGTGAAGTGTGAAGTGTGAAGTGTGAAGTGTGAAGTGGGAAGTGCGAAGTGCGAAGTGCGAAGTGCGAAGTGCGAAGTGCGAAGTGCGAAGTGCGAAGAGCGAAGTGCGAAGTGCGAAGTGCGATGTGGGAAGTGTGAAGTGTGAAGTGTGAAGTGTGAAGTGTGAAGTGTGATGTGTGAAGTCTGAAGTGTGAAGTGGGAAGTGTGAAGTGTGAAGTGTGAAGTGTGAAGTGTGAAGTGTGAAGTGTGAAGTGTGAAGTGTGAAGTGTGAAGTGTGAAGTGTGAAGTGTGATGTGTGAAGTGTGAAGTGTGAAGTGTGATGTGTGAAGTGCGAAGTGCGAAGTGCGAAGTGCGAAGTGCGAAGTGCGAAGTGCGAAGTGCGAAGTGCGAAGTGCGAAGTGCGAAGTGCGAAGTGCGAAGTGCGAAGTGCGAAGTGGGCAGTGTGAAGTGCGAAGTGCGAAGTGCGAAGTGCGAAGTGCGAAGTGCGAAGTGCGAAGTGCGAAGTGCGAAGTGCGAAGTGCGAAGTGCGAAGTGCGAAGTGCGAAGTGCGAAGTGGGAAGTGCGAAGTGCGAAGTGCGAAGTGCGAAGTGCGAAGTGCGAAGTGCGAAGTGCGAAGTGCGAAGTGCGAAGTGCGAAGTGCGAAGTGCGAAGTGCGAAGTGCGAAGTGCGAAGTGCGAAGTGCGAAGTGCGAAGTGCGAAGTGCGAAGTGCGAAGTGCGAAGTGCGAAGTGGGCAGTGGGAAGTGTGAAGTGTGAAGTGTGAAGTGTGAAGTGTGAAGTGTGAAGTGTGAAGTGTGAAGTGTGAAGAGTGAAGTGTGAAGTGTGAAGTGTGAAGTGTGAAGTGTGATGTGTGAAGTGTGAAGTGTGAAGTGTGAAGTGTGAAGTGTGAAGTGTGCAGTGTGCAGTGTGAAGTGTGAAGTGTGAAGTGTGAAGTGTGAAGTGTGAAGTGTGAAGTGTGAAGTGTGAAGTGTGAAGTGTGAAGTGTGAAGTGTGAAGTGTGATGTGTGATGTGTGAAGTGTGAAGAGTGAAGAGTGAAGTGTGAAGTGTGAAGTGTGAAGTGTGAAGTGTGAAGTGTGAAGTGTGAAGTGTGAAGTGTGAAGTGTGAAGTGGGAAGTGTGAAGTGTGAAGTGCGAAGTGCGAAGTGCGAAGTGCGAAGTGCGAAGTGCGAAGTGCGAAGTGCGAAGTGCGAAGTGCGAAGTGCGAAGTGCGAAGTGCGAAGTGCGAAGTGCGAAGTGCGAAGTGCGAAGTGCGAAGTGCGAAGTGCGAAGTGCGAAGTGCGAAGTGCGAAGTGCGAAGTGCGAAGTGCGAAGTGCGAAGTGCGATGTGCGAAGTGCGAAGTGCGAAGTGCGAAGTGCGAAGTGCGAAGTGCGAAGTGCGAAGTGCGAAGTGCGAAGAGCGAAGTGCGAAGTGCGAAGTGTGATGTGGGAAGTGTGATGTGTGATGTGTGAAGTGTGAAGTGTGAAGTGTGAAGTGTGAAGTGTGAAGTGTGAAGTGCGAAGTGCGAAGTGCGAAGTGCGAAGTGCGAAGTGCGAAGTGCGAAGTGCGATGTGCGAAGTGCGAAGTGCGAAGTGCGAAGTGCGAAGTGCGAAGTGCGCAGTGCGATGTGCGATGTGCGATGTGCGATGTGCGATGTGCGAAGTGCGAAGTGCGAAGTGCGAAGTGCGAAGTGCGAAGTGCGAAGTGCGAAGTGCGAAGAGCGAAGTGCGAAGTGCGAAGTGCGAAGTGCGATGTGGGAAGTGTGAAGTGTGATGTGTGAAGTGTGAAGTGTGAAGTGTGAAGTGTGAAGTGTGAAGTGTGAAGTGTGAAGTGTGATGTGTGAAGTCTGAAGTGTGAAGTGTGAAGTGTGAAGTGTGAAGTGTGAAGTGTGAAGTGTGAAGTGTGAAGTGTGAAGTGTGAAGTGTGAAGTGTGAAGTGTGAAGTGTGAAGTGTGAAGTGTGAAGTGTGAAGTGTGAAGTGTGAAGTGTGAAGTGTGAAGTGTGAAGAGTGAAGTGTGAAGTGTGAAGTGTGAAGTGTGAAGTGTGAAGGGTGAAGTGTGAAGTGTGAAGTGTGATGTGTGAAGTGTGAAGTGTGAAGTGTGATGTGTGAAGTGTGAAGTGTGAAGTGTGAAGTGTGATGTGGGAAGTGTGAAGTGTGATGTGTGAAGTGTGAAGTGTGAAGTGTGAAGTGTGAAGTGTGAAGTGTGAAGTGTGATGTGTGAAGTCTGAAGTGTGAAGTGTGAAGTGTGAAGTGTGAAGTGTGAAGTGTGAAGTGTGAAGTGTGAAGTGTGAAGTGTGAAGTGTGAAGTGTGAAGTGTGAAGTGTGAAGTGTGAAGTGTGAAGTGTGAAGTGTGAAGTGTGAAGAGTGAAGTGTGAAGGGTGAAGTGTGAAGTGTGAAGTGTGATGTGTGAAGTGTGAAGTGAGAAGTGTGAAGTGTGAAGTGTGAAGTGTGAAGTGTGAAGTGGGAAGTGCGAAGTGCGAAGTGCGAAGTGCGAAGTGCGAAGTGCGAAGTGCGAAGTGCGAAGTGCGAAGTGCGAAGTGCGAAGTGCGAAGTGCGAAGTGCGAATTGCGAAGTGCGAAGTGCGAAGTGCGAAGTGCGAAGTGCGAAGTGCGAAGTGCGAAGTGCGAAGTGCGAAGTGCGAAGTGCGAAGTGCGAAGTGCGAAGTGCGAAGTGCGAAGTGCGAAGTGCGCAGTGCGATGTGCGATGTGCGATGTGCGATGTGCGAAGTGCGAAGTTCGAAGTGCGAAGTGCGAAGTGCGAAGTGCGAAGTGCGAAGTGCGAAGTGCGAAGAGCGAAGTGCGAAGTGCGAAGTGTGATGTGGGAAGTGTGATGTGTGATGTGTGAAGTGTGAAGTGTGAAGTGTGAAGTGTGAAGTGTGAAGTGTGAAGTGTGAAGTGTGAAGTGTGAAGTGTGAAGTGTGAAGTGTGAAGTGTGAAGTGTGAAGTGTGAAGTGTGAAGTGTGAAGTGTGAAGTGTGAAGTGTGAAGTGTGAAGTGTGAAGTGTGATGTGTGAAGTGTGATGTGTGATGTGTGAAGTGTGATGTGTGAAGTGTGAAGTGTGAAGTGTGAAGTGTGCAGTGTGAAGTGTGAAGTGTGAAGTGTGAAGTGTGATGTGTGACGTGTGATGTGCGAAGTGCGAAGTGCGAAGTGCGAAGTGCGAAGTGCGAAGTGCGAAGTGCGAAGTGCGAAGTGCGAAGTGCGAAGTGCGAAGTGCGAAGTGCGAAGTGCGAAGTGCGAAGTGGGAAGTGTGAAGTGCGAAGTGCGAAGTGCGAAGTGCGAAGTGCGATGTGCGAAGTGCGAAGTGCGAAGTGCGAAGTGCGAAGTGCGAAGTGCGAAGTGCGAAGTGCGAAGTGCGAAGTGCGAAGTGCGAAGTGCGAAGTGCGAAGTGCGAAGTGCGAAGTGCGAAGTGCGAAGTGCGAAGTGCGAAGTGAGAAGTGAGAAGTGAGAAGTGAGAAGTGCGAAGTGCGAAGTGCGAAGTGCGAAGTGCGAAGTGCGAAGTGAGAAGTGCGAAGTGCGAAGTGCGAAGTGCGAAGTGCGAAGTGCGAAGTGCGAAGTGCGAAGTGCGAAGTGCGAAGTGCGAAGTGCGAAGTGCGAAGTGCGAAGTGCGAAGTGCGAAGTGCGAAGTGCGAAGTGCGAAGTGCGAAGTGCGAAGTGCGAAGTGCGAAGTGCGAAGTGCGAAGTGCGAAGTGTGAAGTGTGAAGTGTGAAGTGTGAAGTGTGAAGTGTGAAGTGTGATGTGTGAAGTGTGATGTGTGATGTGTGAAGTGTGATGTGTGAAGTGTGAAGTGTGAAGTGTGAAGTGTGCAGTGTGAAGTGTGAAGTGTGAAGTGTGAAGTGTGATGTGTGATGTGTGATGTGCGAAGTGCGAAGTGCGAAGTGCGAAGTGCGAAGTGCGAAGTGCGAAGTGCGAAGTGCGAAGTGCGAAGTGCGAAGTGCGAAGTGCGAAGTGCGAAGTGCGAAGTGCGATGTGCGAAGTGCGAAGTGCGAAGTGCGAAGTGGGAAGTGCGAAGTGCGAAGTGTGGAGTGCGAAGTGCGAAGTGCGAAGTGCGAAGTGCGAAGTGCGAAGTGCGAAGTGCGAAGTGCGAAGTGCGAAGTGCGAAGTTCGAAGTGCGAAGTGCGAAGTGCGAAGAGCGAAGTGCGAAGTGCGAAGTGCGAAGTGCGATGTGGGAAGTGTGAAGTGTGATGTGTGAAGTGTGAAGTGTGAAGTGTGAAGTGTGAAGTGTGAAGTGTGAAGTGTGAAGTGTGAAGTGTGAAGTGTGAAGTGTGAAGTGTGAAGTGTGATGTGTGAAGTCTGAAGTGTGAAGTGTGAAGTGTGAAGTGTGAAGTGTGAAGTGTGAAGTGTGAAGTGTGAAGTGTGAAGTGTGAAGTGTGAAGTGTGAAGTGTGAAGTGTGAAGTGGGAAGTGCGAAGTGCGAAGTGCGAAGTGCGAAGTGCGAAGTGCGAAGTGCGAAGTGCGAAGAGCGAAGTGCGAAGTGCGAAGTGCGATGTGGGAAGTGTGAAGTGTGAAGTGTGAAGTGTGAAGTGTGAAGTGTGATGTGTGAAGTCTGAAGTGTGAAGTGGGAAGTGTGAAGTGTGAAGTGTGAAGTGTGAAGTGTGAAGTGTGAAGTGTGAAGTGTGAAGTGTGAAGTGTGAAGTGTGAAGTGTGAAGTGTGAAGTGTGATGTGTGAAGTGTGAAGTGTGAAGTGTGATGTGTGAAGTGCGAAGTGCGAAGTGCGAAGTGCGAAGTGCGAAGTGCGAAGTGCGAAGTGCGAAGTGCGAAGTGCGAAGTGCGAAGTGCGAAGTGCGAAGTGCGAAGTGCGAAGTGGGCAGTGTGAAGTGCGAAGTGCGAAGTGCGAAGTGCGAAGTGCGAAGTGCGAAGTGCGAAGTGCGAAGTGCGAAGTGCGAAGTGCGAAGTGCGAAGTGCGAAGTGCGAAGTGCGAAGTGCGAAGTGGGAAGTGCGAAGTGCGAAGTGCGAAGTGCGAAGTGCGAAGTGCGAAGTGCGAAGTGCGAAGTGCGAAGTGCGAAGTGCGAAGTGCGAAGTGCGAAGTGCGAAGTGCGAAGTGCGAAGTGCGAAGTGCGAAGTGCGAAGTGCGAAGTGCGAAGTGCGAAGTGCGAAGTGCGAAGTGGGCAGTGGGAAGTGTGAAGTGTGAAGTGTGAAGTGTGAAGTGTGAAGTGTGAAGTGTGAAGTGTGAAGTGTGAAGAGTGAAGTGTGAAGTGTGAAGTGTGAAGTGTGAAGTGTGATGTGTGAAGTGTGAAGTGTGAAGTGTGAAGTGTGAAGTGTGAAGTGTGCAGTGTGCAGTGTGAAGTGTGAAGTGTGAAGTGTGAAGTGTGAAGTGTGAAGTGTGAAGTGTGAAGTGTGAAGTGTGAAGTGTGAAGTGTGAAGTGTGAAGTGTGATGTGTGATGTGTGAAGTGTGAAGAGTGAAGAGTGAAGTGTGAAGTGTGAAGTGTGAAGTGTGAAGTGTGAAGTGTGAAGTGTGAAGTGTGAAGTGTGAAGTGTGAAGTGGGAAGTGTGAAGTGCGAAGTGCGAAGTGCGAAGTGCGAAGTGCGAAGTGCGAAGTGCGAAGTGCGAAGTGCGAAGTGCGAAGTGCGAAGTGCGAAGTGCGAAGTGCGAAGTGCGAAGTGCGAAGTGCGAAGTGCGAAGTGCGAAGTGCGAAGTGCGAAGTGCGAAGTGCGAAGTGCGAAGTGCGAAGTGCGAAGTGCGAAGTGCGAAGTGCGAAGTGCGAAGTGCGAAGTGCGAAGTGCGATGTGCGAAGTGCGAAGTGCGAAGTGCGAAGTGCGAAGTGCGAAGTGCGAAGTGCGAAGTGCGAAGTGCGAAGAGCGAAGTGCGAAGTGCGAAGTGTGATGTGGGAAGTGTGATGTGTGATGTGTGAAGTGTGAAGTGTGAAGTGTGAAGTGTGAAGTGTGAAGTGTGAAGTGCGAAGTGCGAAGTGCGAAGTGCGAAGTGCGAAGTGCGAAGTGCGAAGTGCGATGTGCGAAGTGCGAAGTGCGAAGTGCGAAGTGCGAAGTGCGAAGTGCGCAGTGCGATGTGCGATGTGCGATGTGCGATGTGCGATGTGCGAAGTGCGAAGTGCGAAGTGCGTAGTGTGAAGTGCGAAGTGCGAAGTGCGAAGTGCGAAGTGCGAAGAGCGAAGTGCGAAGTGCGAAGTGCGAAGTGCGATGTGGGAAGTGTGAAGTGTGATGTGTGAAGTGTGAAGTGTGAAGTGTGAAGTGTGAAGTGTGAAGTGTGAAGTGTGATGTGTGAAGTCTGAAGTGTGAAGTGTGAAGTGTGAAGTGTGAAGTGTGAAGTGTGAAGTGTGAAGTGTGAAGTGTGAAGTGTGAAGTGTGAAGTGTGAAGTGTGAAGTGTGAAGTGTGAAGTGTGAAGTGTGAAGTGTGAAGTGTGAAGTGTGAAGTGTGAAGAGTGAAGTGTGAAGTGTGAAGTGTGAAGTGTGAAGTGTGAAGGGTTAAGTGTGAAGTGTGAAGTGTGATGTGTGAAGTGTGAAGTGTGAAGTGTGATGTGTGAAGTGTGAAGTGTGAAGTGTGAAGTGTGATGTGGGAAGTGTGAAGTGTGATGTGTGAAGTGTGAAGTGTGAAGTGTGAAGTGTGAAGTGTGAAGTGTGAAGTGTGATGTGTGAAGTCTGAAGTGTGAAGTGTGAAGTGTGAAGTGTGAAGTGTGAAGTGTGAAGTGTGAAGTGTGAAGTGTGAAGTGTGAAGTGTGAAGTGTGAAGTGTGAAGTGTGAAGTGTGAAGTGTGAAGTGTGAAGTGTGAAGTGTGAAGAGTGAAGTGTGAAGTGTGAAGTGTGAAGTGTGAAGTGTGAAGGGTGAAGTGTGAAGTGTGAAGTGTGATGTGTGAAGTGTGAAGTGAGAAGTGTGAAGTGTGAAGTGTGAAGTGTGAAGTGTGAAGTGGGAAGTGCGAAGTGCGAAGTGCGAAGTGCGAAGTGCGAAGTGCGAAGTGCGAAGTGCGAAGTGCGAAGTGCGAAGTGCGAAGTGCGAAGTGCGAAGTGCGAATTGCGAAGTGCGAAGTGCGAAGTGCGAAGTGCGAAGTGCGAAGTGCGAAGTGCGAAGTGCGAAGTGCGAAGTGCGAAGTGCGAAGTGCGAAGTGCGAAGTGCGAAGTGCGAAGTGCGAAGTGCGCAGTGCGATGTGCGATGTGCGATGTGCGATGTGCGAAGTGCGAAGTTCGAAGTGCGAAGTGCGAAGTGCGAAGTGCGAAGTGCGAAGTGCGAAGTGCGAAGAGCGAAGTGCGAAGTGCGAAGTGTGATGTGGGAAGTGTGATGTGTGATGTGTGAAGTGTGAAGTGTGAAGTGTGAAGTGTGAAGTGTGAAGTGTGAAGTGTGAAGTGTGAAGTGTGATGTGTGAAGTCTGAAGTGTGAAGTGGGAAGTGTGAAGTGTGAAGTGTGAAGTGTGCAGTGTGAAGTGTGAACTGTGAAGTGTGAAGTGTGAAGTGTGAAGTGTGAAGTGTGAAGCGAGAAGTGTGAAGTGTGAAGTGTGAAGTGTGAAGTGTGAAGTGTGAAGTGTGAAGTGTGAAGTGTGAAGTGTGAAGTGTGAAGTGCGAAGTGGGCAGTGTGAAGTGGGCAGTGTGAAGTGTGAAGTGTGAAGTGTGAAGTGTGAAGTGTGAAGTGTGAAGAGTGAAGTGTGAAGTGTGAAGTGTGAAGTGTGAAGTGTGAAGAGTGAAGTGCGAAGTGCGAAGTGCGAAGTGCGAAGTGCGAAGTGCGAAGTGCGAAGTGCGCAGTGCGATGTGCGATGTGCGATGTGCGATGTGCGAAGTGCGAAGTGCGAAGTGCGAAGTGCGAGGTGCGAAGTGCGAAGTGCGAAGTGCGAAGTGCGAAGTGCGCAGTGCGATGTGCGATGTGCGATGTGCGATGTGCGATGTGCGAAGTGCGAAGTGCGAAGTGCGAAGTGCGAAGTGCGAAGTGCGAAGTGCGAAGTGCGAAGTGCGAAGAGCGAAGTGCGAAGTGCGAAGTGCGATGTGGGAAGTGTGAAGTGTGATGTGTGAAGTGTGAAGTGTGAAGTGTGAAGTGTGAAGTGTGAAGTGTGAAGTGTGAAGTGTGATGTGTGAAGTCTGAAGTGTGAAGTGTGAAGTGTGAAGTGTGAAGTGTGAAGTGTGAAGTGTGAAGTGTGAAGTGTGAAGTGTGAAGTGTGAAGTGTGAAGTGTGAAGTGTGAAGTGTGAAGTGTGAAGTGTGAAGTGTGAAGTGTGAAGTGTGAAGTGTGAAGAGTGAAGTGTGAAGTGTGAAGTGTGAAGTGTGAAGGGTGAAGGGTGAAGTGTGAAGTGTGAAGTGTGATTGTGAAGTGTGAAGTGTGAAGTGTGAAGTGTGAAGTGTGAAGTGTGAAGTGCGAAGTGCGAAGTGCGAAGTGCGAAGTGCGAAGTGCGAAGTGCGAAGTGCGAAGTGCGAAGTGCGAAGTGCGAAGTGCGAAGTGCGAAGTGCGAAGTGCGAAGTGCGAAGTGCGAAGTGCGAAGTGCGAAGTGCGAAGTGCGAAGTGCGAAGTGCGATGTGCGATGTGCGATGTGCGATGTGCGAAGTGCGATGTGCGAAGTGCGAAGTGCGATGTGCGATGTGCGAAGTGCGAAGTGCGAAGTGCGAAGTGCGAAGTGCGAAGTGCGAAGTGCGAAGTGCGAAGTGCGAAGTGCGAAGTGCGAAGTGCGAAGTGCGAAGTGCGAAGTGCGAAGTGCGAAGTGCGAAGTGCGAAGTGCGAAGTGCGAAGTGCGAAGTGCGAAGTGCGAAGTGCGAAGTGCGAAGTGCGAAGTGCGAAGTGCGAAGTGCGAAGTGCGAAGTGCGAAGTGCGAAGTGCGAAGTGCGAAGTGTAAAGTGTGAAGTGTGAAGTGTGAAGTGTGAAGTGTGATGTGTGAAGTGTGAAGTGTGAAGTGTGAAGTGTGAAGTGTGAAGTGTGAAGTGTGAAGTGTGAAGCGTGAAGTGTGAAGCGTGAAGTGTGAAGTGTGACGTGTGAAGTGTGACGTGTGAAGTGTGAATTGTGACGTGTGAAGTGTGAAGTGTGAAGTGTGAAGTGTGAAGTGTGAAGTGTGAAGTGTGAAGTGTGAAGTGTGAAGTTTGAAGTGTGAAGTTTGAAGTGTGAAGTGTGAAGTGTGAAGTGTGAAGTGTGAAGTGTGAAGTGTGAACTGTGATGTGTGATGTGTGAAGTGTGAAGTGTGAAGTGTGAAGTGTGAAGTGTGAAGTGTGAAGTGTGAAGTGTGAAGAGTGAAGAGTGAAGAGTGAAGTGTGAAGTGTGAAGTGTGAAGTGTGAAGTGTGAAGTGTGAAGTGTGAAGTGTGAAGTGTGAAGTGTGAAGTGTGAAGTGTGAAGTGTGCAGTGTGCAGTGTGCAGTGTGCAGTGTGCAGTGTGCAGTGTGAAGTGTGAAGTGTGAAGTGTGAAGTGTGAAGTGTGAAGTGTGAAGTGTGAAGTGTGAAGTGTGAAGTGTGAAGTGTGAAGTGTGAAGTGTGAAGTGTGAAGTGTGAAGTGTGAAGTGTGAAGTGTGAAGTGCGAAGTGCGAAGTGCGAAGTGCGAAGTGCGAAGTGCGAAGTTCGAAGTGCGAAGTGCGAAGTGCGAAGTGCGAAGTGCGAAGTGCGAAGAGCGAAGTGCGAAGTGCGAAGTGCGAAGTGAGAAGTGCGATGTGCGATGTGCGATGTGCGATGTGCGAAGTGCGATGTGCGAAGTGCGAAGTGCGAAGTGCGATGTGCGAAGTGCGAAGTGCGATGTGCGAAGTGCGAAGTGCGAAGTGCGAAGTGGGAAGTGCGAAGTGCGAAGTGTGGAGTGCGAAGTGCGAAGTGCGAAGTGCGAAGTGCGAAGTGCGAAGTGCGAAGTGCGAAGTGCGAAGTGCGAAGTGCGAAGTGCGAAGTTCGAAGTGCGAAGTGCGAAGTGCGAAGAGCGAAGTGCGAAGTGCGAAGTGCGAAGTGCGATGTGGGAAGTGTGAAATGTGATGTGTGAAGTGTGAAGTGTGAAGTGTGAAGTGTGAAGTGTGAAGTGTGAAGTGTGAAGTGTGAAGTGTGAAGTGTGAAGTGTGAAGTGTGAAGTGTGAAGTGTGAAGTGTGAAGTGTGAAGTGTGAAGTGTGAAGTGTGAAGTGTGAAGTGGGAAGTGCGAAGTGCGAAGTGCGAAGTGCGAAGTGCGAAGTGCGAAGTGCGAAGTGCGAAGTGCGAAGTGCGAAGTGCGAAGTGCGAAGTGCGAAGTGCGAAGTGCGAAGTGCGAAGTGCGAAGTGCGAAGTGCGAAGTGCGAAGTGCGAAGTGCGAAGTGCGAAGTGCGCAGTGCGATGTGCGATGTGCGATGTGCGAAGTGCGAAGTGCGAAGTGCGAAGTGCGAAGTGCGAAGTGCGAAGTGCGAAGTGCGAAGTGCGAAGTGCGAAGTGCGAAGTGCGAAGTGCGAAGTGCGAAGTGCGAAGTGCGAAGTGCGAAGTGCGAAGTGCGAAGTGCGAAGTGCGAAGTGTAAAGTGTGAAGTGTGAAGTGTGAAGTGTGAAGTGTGATGTGTGAAGTGTGAAGTGTGAAGTGTGAAGTGTGAAGTGCGAAGTGCGAAGTGCGAAGTGCGAAGTGCGAAGTGCGAAGTGCGAAGTGCGAAGTGCGAAGTGCGAAGTGCGAAGTGCGAAGTGCGAAGTGCGAAGTGCGAAGTGTAAAGTGTGAAGTGTGAAGTGTGAAGTGTGAAGTGTGATGTGTGAAGTGTGAAGTGTGAAGTGTGAAGTGTGAAGTGTGAAGTGTGAAGTGTGAAGTGTGAAGCGTGAAGTGTGAAGCGTGAAGTGTGAAGTGTGACGTGTGAAGTGTGACGTGTGAAGTGTGAATTGTGACGTGTGAAGTGTGAAGTGTGAAGTGTGAAGTGTGAAGTGTGAAGTGTGAAGTGTGAAGTGTGAAGTGTGAAGTTTGAAGTGTGAAGTTTGAAGTGTGAAGTGTGAAGTGTGAAGTGTGAAGTGTGAAGTGTGAAGTGTGAACTGTGATGTGTGATGTGTGAAGTGTGAAGTGTGAAGTGTGAAGTGTGAAGTGTGAAGTGTGAAGTGTGAAGTGTGAAGAGTGAAGAGTGAAGAGTGAAGTGTGAAGTGTGAAGTGTGAAGTGTGAAGTGTGAAGTGTGAAGTGTGAAGTGTGAAGTGTGAAGTGTGAAGTGTGAAGTGTGAAGTGTGCAGTGTGCAGTGTGCAGTGTGCAGTGTGCAGTGTGCAGTGTGAAGTGTGAAGTGTGAAGTGTGAAGTGTGAAGTGTGAAGTGTGAAGTGTGAAGTGTGAAGTGTGAAGTGTGAAGTGTGAAGTGTGAAGTGTGAAGTGTGAAGTGTGAAGTGTGAAGTGTGAAGTGTGAAGTGCGAAGTGCGAAGTGCGAAGTGCGAAGTGCGAAGTGCGAAGTTCGAAGTGCGAAGTGCGAAGTGCGAAGTGCGAAGTGCGAAGTGCGAAGAGCGAAGTGCGAAGTGCGAAGTGCGAAGTGAGAAGTGCGATGTGCGATGTGCGATGTGCGATGTGCGAAGTGCGATGTGCGAAGTGCGAAGTGCGAAGTGCGATGTGCGAAGTGCGAAGTGCGATGTGCGAAGTGCGAAGTGCGAAGTGCGAAGTGGGAAGTGCGAAGTGCGAAGTGTGGAGTGCGAAGTGCGAAGTGCGAAGTGCGAAGTGCGAAGTGCGAAGTGCGAAGTGCGAAGTGCGAAGTGCGAAGTGCGAAGTGCGAAGTTCGAAGTGCGAAGTGCGAAGTGCGAAGAGCGAAGTGCGAAGTGCGAAGTGCGAAGTGCGATGTGGGAAGTGTGAAATGTGATGTGTGAAGTGTGAAGTGTGAAGTGTGAAGTGTGAAGTGTGAAGTGTGAAGTGTGAAGTGTGAAGTGTGAAGTGTGAAGTGTGAAGTGTGAAGTGTGAAGTGTGAAGTGTGAAGTGTGAAGTGTGAAGTGTGAAGTGTGAAGTGTGAAGTGGGAAGTGCGAAGTGCGAAGTGCGAAGTGCGAAGTGCGAAGTGCGAAGTGCGAAGTGCGAAGTGCGAAGTGCGAAGTGCGAAGTGCGAAGTGCGAAGTGCGAAGTGCGAAGTGCGAAGTGCGAAGTGCGAAGTGCGAAGTGCGAAGTGCGAAGTGCGAAGTGCGAAGTGCGCAGTGCGATGTGCGATGTGCGATGTGCGAAGTGCGAAGTGCGAAGTGCGAAGTGCGAAGTGCGAAGTGCGAAGTGCGAAGTGCGAAGTGCGAAGAGCGAAGTGCGAAGTGCGAAGTGCGATGTGGGAAGTGTGAAGTGTGAAGTGTGAAGTGTGAAGTGTGAAGTGTGATGTGTGAAGTCTGAAGTGTGAAGTGGGAAGTGTGAAGTGTGAAGTGTGAAGTGTGAAGTGTGAAGTGTGAAGTGTGAAGTGTGAAGTGTGAAGTGTGAAGTGTGAAGTGTGAAGTGTGATGTGTGAAGTGTGAAGTGTGAAGTGTGATGTGTGAAGTGCGAAGTGCGAAGTGCGAAGTGCGAAGTGCGAAGTGCGAAGTGCGAAGTGCGAAGTGCGAAGTGCGAAGTGCGAGGTGCGAAGTGCGAAGTGCGAAGTGCGAAGTGCGAAGTGCGCAGTGCGATGTGCGATGTGCGATGTGCGATGTGCGATGTGCGAAGTGCGAAGTGCGAAGTGCGAAGTGCGAAGTGCGAAGTGCGAAGTGCGAAGTGCGAAGTGCGAAGAGCGAAGTGCGAAGTGCGAAGTGCGATGTGGGAAGTGTGAAGTGTGATGTGTGAAGTGTGAAGTGTGAAGTGTGAAGTGTGAAGTGTGAAGTGTGAAGTGTGAAATGTGATGTGTGAAGTCTGAAGTGTGAAGTGTGAAGTGTGAAGTGTGAAGTGTGAAGTGTGAAGTGTGAAGTGCGAAGTGCGAAGTGCGAAGTGCGAAGTGCGAAGTGCGAAGTGCGAAGTGCGAAGTGCGAAGTGCGAAGTGCGAAGTGCGAAGTGCGAAGTGCGAAGTGCGAAGTGCGAAGTGCGAAGTGCGAAGTGCGAAGTGCGAAGTGCGAAGTGCGAAGTGCGATGTGCGATGTGCGATGTGCGATGTGCGAAGTGCGAAGTGCGATGTGCGAAGTGCGAAGTGCGATGTGCGATGTGCGAAGTGCGAAGTGCGAAGTGCGAAGTGCGAAGTGCGAAGTGCGAAGTGCGAAGTGCGAAGTGCGAAGTGCGAAGTGCGAAGTGCGAAGTGCGAAGTGCGAAGTGCGAAGTGCGAAGTGCGAAGTGCGAAGTGCGAAGTGCGAAGTGCGAAGTGCGAAGTGCGAAGTGCGAAGTGCGAAGTGCGAAGTGCGAAGTGCGAAGTGCGAAGTGCGAAGTGCGAAGTGCGAAGTGTAAAGTGTGAAGTGTGAAGTGTGAAGTGTGAAGTGTGATGTGTGAAGTGTGAAGTGTGAAGTGTGAAGTGTGAAGTGTGAAGTGTGAAGTGTGAAGTGTGAAGCGTGAAGTGTGAAGCGTGAAGTGTGAAGTGTGACGTGTGAAGTGTGACGTGTGAAGTGTGAATTGTGACGTGTGAAGTGTGAAGTGTGAAGTGTGAAGTGTGAAGTGTGAAGTGTGAAGTGTGAAGTGTGAAGTGTGAAGTTTGAAGTGTGAAGTTTGAAGTGTGAAGTGTGAAGTGTGAAGTGTGAAGTGTGAAGTGTGAAGTGTGAACTGTGATGTGTGATGTGTGAAGTGTGAAGTGTGAAGTGTGAAGTGTGAAGTGTGAAGTGTGAAGTGTGAAGTGTGAAGAGTGAAGAGTGAAGAGTGAAGTGTGAAGTGTGAAGTGTGAAGTGTGAAGTGTGAAGTGTGAAGTGTGAAGTGTGAAGTGTGAAGTGTGAAGTGTGCAGTGTGCAGTGTGCAGTGTGCAGTGTGCAGTGTGCAGTGTGAAGTGTGAAGTGTGAAGTGTGAAGTGTGAAGTGTGAAGTGTGAAGTGTGAAGTGTGAAGTGTGAAGTGTGAAGTGTGAAGTGTGAAGTGTGAAGTGTGAAGTGTGAAGTGTGAAGTGTGAAGTGCGAAGTGCGAAGTGCGAAGTGCGAAGTGCGAAGTGCGAAGTTCGAAGTGCGAAGTGCGAAGTGCGAAGTGGGAAGTGCGAAGTGCGAAGAGCGAAGTGCGAAGTGCGAAGTGCGAAGTGAGAAGTGCGATGTGCGATGTGCGATGTGCGATGTGCGAAGTGCGATGTGCGAAGTGCGAAGTGCGAAGTGCGATGTGCGAAGTGCGAAGTGCGATGTGCGAAGTGCGAAGTGCGAAGTGCGAAGTGGGAAGTGCGAAGTGCGAAGTGTGGAGTGCGAAGTGCGAAGTGCGAAGTGCGAAGTGCGAAGTGCGAAGTGCGAAGTGCGAAGTGCGAAGTGCGAAGTGCGAAGTTCGAAGTGCGAAGTGCGAAGTGCGAAGAGCGAAGTGCGAAGTGCGAAGTGCGAAGTGCGATGTGGGAAGTGTGAAGTGTGATGTGTGAAGTGTGAAGTGTGAAGTGTGAAGTGTGAAGTGTGAAGTGTGAAGTGTGAAGTGTGAAGTGTGAAGTGTGAAGTGTGAAGTGTGAAGTGTGAAGTGTGAAGTGTGAAGTGTGAAGTGTGAAGTGTGAAGTGTGAAGTGTGAAGTGTGAAGTGTGAAGTGTGAAGTGGGAAGTGCGAAGTGCGAAGTGCGAAGTGCGAAGTGCGAAGTGCGAAGTGCGAAGTGCGAAGTGCGAAGTGCGAAGTGCGAAGTGCGAAGTGCGAAGTGCGAAGTGCGAAGTGCGAAGTGCGAAGTGCGAAGTGCGAAGTGCGAAGTGCGAAGTGCGAAGTGCGAAGTGCGAAGTGCGAAGTGCGAAGTGCGAAGTGCGAAGTGCGAAGTGCGCAGTGCGATGTGCGATGTGCGATGTGCGAAGTGCGAAGTGCGAAGTGCGAAGTGCGAAGTGCGAAGTGCGAAGTGCGAAGTGCGAAGTGCGAAGAGCGAAGTGCGAAGTGCGAAGTGCGATGTGGGAAGTGTGAAGTGTGAAGTGTGAAGTGTGAAGTGTGAAGTGTGATGTGTGAAGTCTGAAGTGTGAAGTGGGAAGTGTGAAGTGTGAAGTGTGAAGTGTGAAGTGTGAAGTGTGAAGTGTGAAGTGTGAAGTGTGAAGTGTGAAGTGTGAAGTGTGAAGTGTGATGTGTGAAGTGTGAAGTGTGAAGTGTGATGTGTGAAGTGCGAAGTGCGAAGTGCGAAGTGCGAAGTGCGAAGTGCGAAGTGCGAAGTGCGAAGTGCGAAGTGCGAAGTGCGAAGTGCGAAGTGCGAAGTGCGAAGTGCGAAGTGCGAAGTGGGCAGTGTGAAGTGCGAAGTGCGAAGTGCGAAGTGCGAAGTGCGAAGTGCGAAGTGCGAAGTGCGAAGTGCGAAGTGCGAAGTGCGAAGTGCGAAGTGCGAAGTGCGAAGTGCGAAGTGCGAAGTGGGAAGTGCGAAGTGCGAAGTGCGAAGTGCGAAGTGCGAAGTGCGAAGTGCGAAGTGCGAAGTGCGAACTGCGAAGTGCGAAGTGCGAAGTGCGAAGTGCGAAGTGCGAAGTGCGAAGTGCGAAGTGCGAAGTGCGAAGTGCGAAGTGGGCAGTGGGAAGTGTGAAGTGTGAAGTGTGAAGTGTGAAGTGTGAAGTGTGAAGTGTGAAGTGTGAAGTGTGAAGTGTGAAGAGTGAAGTGTGAAGTGTGAAGTGTGAAGTGTGAAGTGTGATGTGTGAAGTGTGAAGTGTGAAGTGTGAAGTGTGAAGTGTGAAGTGTGCAGTGTGCAGTGTGAAGTGTGAAGTGTGAAGTGTGAAGTGTGAAGTGTGAAGTGTGAAGTGTGAAGTGTGAAGTGTGAAGTGTGAAGTGTGAAGTGTGAAGTGTGAAGTGTGATGTGTGATGTGTGAAGTGTGAAGAGTGAAGAGTGAAGTGTGAAGTGTGAAGTGTGAAGTGTGAAGTGTGAAGTGTGAAGTGTGAAGTGTGAAGTGTGAAGTGGGAAGTGTGAAGTGCGAAGTGCGAAGTGCGAAGTGCGAAGTGCGAAGTGCGAAGTGCGAAGTGCGAAGTGCGAAGTGCGAAGTGCGAAGTGCGAAGTGCGAAGTGCGAAGTGCGAAGTGCGAAGTGCGAAGTGCGAAGTGCGAAGTGCGAAGTGCGAAGTGCGAAGTGCGAAGTGCGAAGTGCGAAGTGCGAAGTGCGAAGTGCGAAGTGCGAAGTGCGAAGTGCGAAGTGCGAAGTGCGAAGTGCGAAGTGCGAAGTGCGAAGTGCGAAGTGCGATGTGCGAAGTGCGAAGTGCGAAGTGCGAAGTGCGAAGTGCGAAGTGCGAAGTGCGAAGTGCGAAGTGCGAAGAGCGAAGTGCGAAGTGCGAAGTGTGATGTGGGAAGTGTGATGTGTGATGTGTGAAGTGTGAAGTGTGAAGTGTGAAGTGTGAAGTGTGAAGTGCGAAGTGCGAAGTGCGAAGTGCGAAGTGCGAAGTGCGAAGTGCGAAGTGCGAAGTGCGATGTGCGAAGTGCGAAGTGCGAAGTGCGAAGTGCGAAGTGCGAAGTGCGCAGTGCGATGTGCGATGTGCGATGTGCGATGTGCGATGTGCGAAGTGCGAAGTGCGAAGTGCGTAGTGCGAAGTGCGAAGTGCGAAGTGCGAAGTGCGAAGTGCGAAGAGCGAAGTGCGAAGTGCGAAGTGCGATGTGGGAAGTGTGAAGTGTGATGTGTGAAGTGTGAAGTGTGAAGTGTGAAGTGTGAAGTGTGAAGTGTGAAGTGTGAAGTGTGATGTGTGAAGTCTGAAGTGTGAAGTGTGAAGTGTGAAGTGTGAAGTGTGAAGTGTGAAGTGTGAAGTGTGAAGTGTGAAGTGTGAAGTGTGAAGTGTGAAGTGTGAAGTGTGAAGTGTGAAGTGTGAAGTGTGAAGAGTGAAGTGTGAAGTGTGAAGTGTGAAGTGTGAAGTGTGAAGGGTGAAGTGTGAAGTGTGAAGTGTGATGTGTGAAGTGTGAAGTGTGAAGTGTGATGTGTGAAGTGTGAAGTGTGAAGTGTGAAGTGTGATGTGGGAAGTGTGAAGTGTGATGTGTGAAGTGTGAAGTGTGAAGTGTGAAGTGTGAAGTGTGAAGTGTGAAGTGTGATGTGTGAAGTCTGAAGTGTGAAGTGTGAAGTGTGAAGTGTGAAGTGTGAAGTGTGAAGTGTGAAGTGTGAAGTGTGAAGTGTGAAGTGTGAAGTGTGAAGTGTGAAGTGTGAAGTGTGAAGTGTGAAGTGTGAAGTGTGAAGTGTGAAGAGTGAAGTGTGAAGTGTGAAGTGTGAAGTGTGAAGTGTGAAGGGTGAAGTGTGAAGTGTGAAGTGTGATGTGTGAAGTGTGAAGTGAGAAGTGTGAAGTGTGAAGTGTGAAGTGTGAAGTGTGAAGTGGGAAGTGCGAAGTGCGAAGTGCGAAGTGCGAAGTGCGAAGTGCGAAGTGCGAAGTGCGAAGTGCGAAGTGCGAAGTGCGAAGTGCGAAGTGCGAAGTGCGAAGTGCGAAGTGCGAAGTGCGAAGTGCGAAGTGCGAAGTGCGAAGTGCGAAGTGCGAAGTGCGAAGTGCGAAGTGCGAAGTGCGAAGTGTAAAGTGCGAAGTGTGAAGTGTGAAGTGTGAAGTGTGATGTGTGAAGTGTGAAGTGTGAAGTGTGAAGTGTGAAGTGTGAAGTGTGAAGTGTGAAGTGTGAAGCGTGAAGCGTGAAGTGTGAAGTGTGAAGTGTGACGTGTGAAGTGTGACGTGTGAAGTGTGAATTGTGACGTGTGAAGTGTGAAGTGTGAAGTGTGAAGTGTGAAGTGTGAAGTGTGAAGTGTGAAGTGTGAAGTGTGAAGTGTGAAGTTTGAAGTGTGAAGTTTGAAGTGTGAAGTGTGAAGTGTGAAGTGTGAAGTGTGAAGTGTGAAGTGTGAACTGTGATGTGTGATGTGTGAAGTGTGAAGTGTGAAGTGTGAAGTGTGAAGTGTGAAGTGTGAAGTGTGAAGTGTGAAGTGTGAAGTGTGAAGAGTGAAGTGTGAAGTGTGAAGTGTGAAGTGTGAAGTGTGAAGGGTGAAGTGTGAAGTGTGATGTGTGAAGTGTGAAGTGTGAAGTGTGAAGTGTGAAGTGTGAAGTGTGAAGTGGGCAGTGTGAAGTGTGAAGTGTGAAGTGTGAAGTGTGAAGTGTGAAGTGTGAAGAGTGAAGTGTGAAGTGTGAAGTGTGAAGTGTGAAGTGTGAAGTGTGATGTGTGAAGTGTGAAGTGTGAAGTGTGAAGTGTGAAGTGTGAAGTGTGAAGTGTGAAGTGTGAAGTGTGAAGTGTGAAGTGTGAAGTGTGAAGTGTGAAGTGTGAAGTGTGAAGTGTGAAGAGTGAAGTGCGAAGTGCGAAGTGCGAAGTGCGAAGTGCGAAGTGCGAAGTGCGAAGTGCGCAGTGCGATGTGCGATGTGCGATGTGCGATGTGCGAAGTGCGAAGTGCGAAGTGCGAAGTGCGAGGTGCGAAGTGCGAAGTGCGAAGTGCGAAGTGCGAAGTGCGAAGTGCGAAGTGCGAAGTGCGAAGTGCGAAGTGCGAAGTGCGAAGTGCGAAGTGCGAAGTGCGAAGTGCGAAGTGCGAAGTGCGAAGTGCGAAGTGCGAAGTGCGAAGTGTAAAGTGCGAAGTGTGAAGTGTGAAGTGTGAAGTGTGATGTGTGAAGTGTGAAGTGTGAAGTGTGAAGTGTGAAGTGTGAAGTGTGAAGTGTGAAGTGTGAAGCGTGAAGCGTGAAGTGTGAAGTGTGAAGTGTGACGTGTGAAGTGTGACGTGTGAAGTGTGAATTGTGACGTGTGAAGTGTGAAGTGTGAAGTGTGAAGTGTGAAGTGTGAAGTGTGAAGTGTGAAGTGTGAAGTGTGAAGTGTGAAGTTTGAAGTGTGAAGTTTGAAGTGTGAAGTGTGAAGTGTGAAGTGTGAAGTGTGAAGTGTGAAGTGTGAACTGTGATGTGTGATGTGTGAAGTGTGAAGTGTGAAGTGTGAAGTGTGAAGTGTGAAGTGTGAAGTGTGAAGTGTGAAGTGTGAAGTGTGAAGAGTGAAGTGTGAAGTGTGAAGTGTGAAGTGTGAAGTGTGAAGGGTGAAGTGTGAAGTGTGATGTGTGAAGTGTGAAGTGTGAAGTGTGAAGTGTGAAGTGTGAAGTGTGAAGTGGGCAGTGTGAAGTGTGAAGTGTGAAGTGTGAAGTGTGAAGTGTGAAGTGTGAAGAGTGAAGTGTGAAGTGTGAAGTGTGAAGTGTGAAGTGTGAAGTGTGAAGTGTGATGTGTGAAGTGTGAAGTGTGAAGTGTGAAGTGTGAAGTGTGAAGTGTGAAGTGTGAAGTGTGAAGTGTGAAGTGTGAAGTGTGAAGTGTGAAGTGTGAAGTGTGAAGTGTGAAGTGTGAAGTGTGAAGAGTGAAGTGCGAAGTGCGAAGTGCGAAGTGCGAAGTGCGAAGTGCGAAGTGCGAAGTGCGCAGTGCGATGTGCGATGTGCGATGTGCGATGTGCGAAGTGCGAAGTGCGAAGTGCGAAGTGCGAGGTGCGAAGTGCGAAGTGCGAAGTGCGAAGTGCGAAGTGCGCAGTGCGATGTGCGATGTGCGATGTGCGATGTGCGATGTGCGAAGTGCGAAGTGCGAAGTGCGAAGTGCGAAGTGCGAAGTGCGAAGTGCGAAGTGCGAAGTGCGAAGAGCGAAGTGCGAAGTGCGAAGTGCGATGTGGGAAGTGTGAAGTGTGATGTGTGAAGTGTGAAGTGTGAAGTGTGAAGTGTGAAGTGTGAAGTGTGAAGTGTGAAGTGTGATGTGTGAAGTCTGAAGTGTGAAGTGTGAAGTGTGAAGTGTGAAGTGTGAAGTGTGAAGTGTGAAGTGTGAAGTGTGAAGTGTGAAGTGTGAAGTGTGAAGTGTGAAGTGTGAAGTGTGAAGTGTGAAGTGTGAAGTGTGAAGTGTGAAGTGTGAAGTGTGAAGAGTGAAGTGTGAAGTGTGAAGTGTGAAGTGTGAAGGGTGAAGGGTGAAGTGTGAAGTGTGAAGTGTGATGTGTGAAGTGTGAAGTGTGAAGTGTGAAGTGTGAAGTGTGAAGTGTGAAGTGCGAAGTGCGAAGTGCGAAGTGCGAAGTGCGAAGTGCGAAGTGCGAAGTGCGAAGTGCGAAGTGCGAAGTGCGAAGTGCGAAGTGCGAAGTGCGAAGTGCGAAGTGCGAAGTGCGAAGTGCGAAGTGCGAAGTGCGAAGTGCGAAGTGCGAAGTGCGATGTGCGATGTGCGATGTGCGATGTGCGAAGTGCGATGTGCGAAGTGCGAAGTGCGATGTGCGATGTGCGAAGTGCGAAGTGCGAAGTGCGAAGTGCGAAGTGCGAAGTGCGAAGTGCGAAGTGCGAAGTGCGAAGTGCGAAGTGTGAAGTGTGAAGTGTGAAGTGTGAAGTGTGAAGTGTGAAGTGTGAAGCGTGAAGCGTGAAGTGTGAAGTGTGAAGTGTGACGTGTGAAGTGTGACGTGTGAAGTGTGAATTGTGACGTGTGAAGTGTGAAGTGTGAAGTGTGAAGTGTGAAGTGTGAAGTGTGAAGTGTGAAGTGTGAAGTGTGAAGTGTGAAGTTTGAAGTGTGAAGTTTGAAGTGTGAAGTGTGAAGTGTGAAGTGTGAAGTGTGAAGTGTGAAGTGTGAACTGTGATGTGTGATGTGTGAAGTGTGAAGTGTGAAGTGTGAAGTGTGAAGTGTGAAGTGTGAAGTGTGAAGTGTGAAGTGTGAAGAGTGAAGAGTGAAGAGTGAAGTGTGAAGTGTGAAGAGTGAAGTGTGAAGTGTGAAGTGTGAAGTGTGAAGTGTGAAGTGTGAAGTGTGAAGTGTGAAGTGTGAAGTGTGAAGTGTGCAGTGTGCAGTGTGCAGTGTGCAGTGTGCAGTGTGCAGTGTGCAGTGTGAAGTGTGAAGTGTGAAGTGTGAAGTGTGAAGTGTGAAGTGTGAAGTGTGAAGTGTGAAGTGTGAAGTGTGAAGTGTGAAGTGTGAAGTGTGAAGTGTGAAGTGTGAAGTGTGAAGTGTGAAGTGTGAAGTGTGAAGTGTGAAGTGCGAAGTGCGAAGTGCGAAGTGCGAAGTGGGAAGTGCGAAGTGCGAAGTGCGAAGTGCGAAGTGCGAAGTGCGAAGTGCGAAGTGCGAAGTGCGAAGTGCGAAGTGCGAAGTGCGAAGTGCGAAGTGCGAAGTGCGAAGTGAGAAGTGCGAAGTGAGAAGTGAGAAGTGCGAAGTGCGAAGTGCGAAGTGCGAAGTGCGAAGTGCGAAGTGCGAAGTGCGAAGTGCGAAGTGCGAAGTGCGAAGTGCGAAGTGCGAAGTGAGAAGTGCGAAGTGCGAAGTGCGAAGTGCGAAGTGCGAAGTGCGAAGTGCGAAGTGCGAAGTGCGAAGTGCGAAGTGCGAAGTGCGAAGTGCGAAGTGCGAAGTGCGAAGTGCGAAGTGAGAAGTGCGAAGTGAGAAGTGCGAAGTGAGAAGTGCGAAGTGCGAAGTGCGAAGTGCGAAGTGCGAAGTGCGAAGTGCGAAGTGCGAAGTGCGAAGTGCGAAGTGCGAAGTGCGAAGTGCGAAGTGCGAAGTGCGAAGTGCGAAGTGCGAAGTGCGAAGTGCGAAGTGCGAAGTGCGAAGTGCGAAGTGCGAAGTGCGATGTGCGAAGTGCGAAGTGCGATGTGCGATGTGCGATGTGCGAAGTGCGAAGTGCGAAGTGCGAAGTGCGAAGTGCGAAGTGCGAAGTGCGAAGTGCGAAGTGCGAAGTGCGAAGTGCGCAGTGCGATGTGCGATGTGCGATGTGCGATGTGCGAAGTGCGAAGTGCGAAGTGCGAAGTGCGAAGTGCGAAGTGCGCAGTGCGATGTGCGATGTGCGATGTGCGATGTGCGATGTGCGAAGTGCGATGTGCGAAGTGCGATGTGCGAAGTGCGATGTGGGAAGTGTGAAGTGTGAAGTGTGAAGTGTGAAGTGTGAAGTGTGAAGTGTGAAGTGTGAAGTGTGAAGTGTGAAGTGTGAAGTGTGAAGTGTGAAGAGTGAAGTGTGAAGTGTGAAGTGTGAAGTGTGAAGTGTGATGTGTGAAGTGTGATGTGTGAAGTGTGAAGTGTGAAGTGTGAAGTGTGAAGTGTGAAGTGTGAAGTGTGAAGTGTGAAGTGTGAAGTGTGAAGTGTGAAGTGTGAAGTGTGAAGTGTGAAGTGTGAAGTGTGAAGTGTGAAGTTTGAAGTTTGAAGTGTGAAGTTTGAAGTTTGAAGTGTGAAGTGTGAAGTGTGAAGTGTGAAGTGTGAAGTGTGAAGTGTGAAGTGTGAAGTGTGAAGTGTGAAGTGTGAAGTGTGAAGTGTGAAGTGTGAAGTGTGAAGTGTGAAGTGTGAAGTGTGAAGTGTGAAGTGTGGAGTGTGAAGTGTGAAGTGTGAAGTGTGATGTGTGAAGTGTGATGTGTGATGTGTGAAGTGTGATGTGTGAAGTGTGAAGTGTGAAGTGTGAAGTGTGCAGTGTGAAGTGTGAAGTGTGAAGTGTGAAGTGTGATGTGTGATGTGTGATGTGCGAAGTGCGAAGTGCGAAGTGCGAAGTGCGAAGTGCGAAGTGCGAAGTGCGAAGTGCGAAGTGCGAAGTGCGAAGTGCGAAATGCGAAGTGCGAAGTGCGAAGTGCGAAGTGCGAAGTGCGAAGTGCGAAGTGCGAAGTGCGAAGTGCGAAGTGCGAAGTGGGAAGTGTGAAGTGCGAAGTGCGAAGTGCGAAGTGCGAAGTGCGAAGTGCGAAGTGCGAAGTGCGAAGTGCGAAGTGCGAAGTGCGAAGTGCGAAGTGCGAAGTGCGAAGTGCGAAGTGCGAAGTGCGAAGTGCGAAGTGAGAAGTGAGAAGTGAGAAGTGAGAAGTGAGAAGTGAGAAGTGCGAAGTGCGAAGTGCGAAGTGCGAAGTGCGAAGTGCGAAGTGAGAAGTGCGAAGTGCGAAGTGCGAAGTGCGAAGTGCGAAGTGCGAAGTGCGAAGTGCGAAGTGCGAAGTGCGAAGTGCGAAGTGCGAAGTGCGAAGTGCGAAGTGCGAAGTGCGAAGTGCGAAGTGCGAAGTGCGAAGTGCGAAGTGCGAAGTGCGAAGTGCGAAGTGCGAAGTGCGAAGTGCGAAGTGCGAAGTGCGAAGTGCGAAGTGCGAAGTGCGAAGTGCGAAGTGCGAAGTGCGAAGTGCGAAGTGCGAAGTGCGAAGTGCGAAGTGCGAAGTGCGAAGTGCGAAGTGCGAAGTGCGAAGTGCGAAGTGCGAAGTGCGAAGTGCGAAGTGCGAAGTGCGAAGTGCGAAGTGCGAAGTGCGAAGTGCGAAGTGCGAAGTGCGAAGTGCGAAGTGCGAAGTGAGAAGTGCGAAGTGAGAAGTGCGAAGTGCGAAGTGCGAAGTGCGAAGTGCGAAGTGCGAAGTGCGAAGTGCGAAGTGCGAAGTGCGAAGTGCGATGTGCGAAGTGCGAAGTGCGAAGTGCGAAGTGCGAAGTGCGAAGTGCGAAGTGCGAAGTGCGAAGTGCGAAGTGCGAAGTGCGCAGTGCGATGTGCGATGTGCGAAGTGCGAAGTGCGAAGTGCGAAGTGCGAAGTGCGAAGTGCGAAGTGCGAAGTGCGAAGTGAGAAGTGAGAAGTGAGAAGTGAGAAGTGAGAAGTGAGAAGTGCGAAGTGCGAAGTGCGAAGTGCGAAGTGCGAAGTGCGAAGTGAGAAGTGCGAAGTGCGAAGTGCGAAGTGCGAAGTGCGAAGTGCGAAGTGCGAAGTGCGAAGTGCGAAGTGCGAAGTGCGAAGTGCGAAGTGCGAAGTGCGAAGTGCGAAGTGCGAAGTGCGAAGTGCGAAGTGCGAAGTGCGAAGTGCGAAGTGCGAAGTGCGAAGTGCGAAGTGCGAAGTGCGAAGTGCGAAGTGCGAAGTGCGAAGTGCGAAGTGCGAAGTGCGAAGTGCGAAGTGCGAAGTGCGAAGTGCGAAGTGCGAAGTGCGAAGTGCGAAGTGCGAAGTGCGAAGTGCGAAGTGCGAAGTGCGAAGTGCGAAGTGCGAAGTGCGAAGTGCGAAGTGCGAAGTGCGAAGTGCGAAGTGAGAAGTGCGAAGTGCGAAGTGCGAAGTGCGAAGTGCGAAGTGCGAAGTGCGAAGTGCGAAGTGCGAAGTGCGAAGTGCGATGTGCGAAGTGCGAAGTGCGAAGTGCGAAGTGCGAAGTGCGAAGTGCGAAGTGCGAAGTGCGAAGTGCGAAGTGCGAAGTGCGCAGTGCGATGTGCGATGTGCGAAGTGCGAAGTGCGAAGTGCGAAGTGCGAAGTGCGAAGTGCGAAGTGCGAAGTGCGAAGTGCGAAGTGCGAA
This sequence comes from Andrena chrysosceles, assembly GCA_963855975.1. Taxonomy (NCBI): domain Eukaryota; kingdom Metazoa; phylum Arthropoda; class Insecta; order Hymenoptera; family Andrenidae; genus Andrena; species Andrena chrysosceles. The sequence continues at coordinate 111,790 of CAWLCU010000068.1, forward strand.
GTGCGAAGTGCGAAGTGCGAAGTGCGAAGTGCGAAGTGCGAAGTGCGAAGTGCGAAGTGAGAAGTGCGAAGTGAGAAGTGCGAAGTGAGAAGTGCGAAGTGAGAAGTGAGAAGTGCGAAGTGAGAAGTGAGAAGTGCGAAGTGCGAAGTGCGAAGTGCGAAGTGCGAAGTGCGAAGTGCGAAGTGCGAAGTGCGAAGTGCGAAGTGCGAAGAGCGAAGTGCGAAGTGCGAAGTGCGAAGTGGGAAGTGCGAAGTGCGAAGAGCGAAGTGCGAAGTGCGAAGTGCGAAGTGAGAAGTGCGATGTGCGATGTGCGATGTGCGATGTGCGAAGTGCGATGTGCGAAGTGCGAAGTGCGAAGTGCGATGTGCGAAGTGCGAAGTGCGATGTGCGAAGTGCGAAGTGCGAAGTGCGAAGTGGGAAGTGCGAAGTGCGAAGTGTGGAGTGCGAAGTGCGAAGTGCGAAGTGCGAAGTGCGAAGTGCGAAGTGCGAAGTGCGAAGTGCGAAGTGCGAAGTTCGAAGTGCGAAGTGCGAAGTGCGAAGTGCGAAGTGCGAAGTGCGATGTGGGAAGTGTGAAGTGTGATGTGTGAAGTGTGAAGTGTGAAGTGTGAAGTGTGAAGTGTGAAGTGTGAAGTGTGAAGTGTGAAGTGTGAAGTGTGAAGTGTGAAGTCTGAAGTGTGAAGTGTGAAGTGTGAAGTGTGAAGTGTGAAGTGTGAAGTGTGAAGTGTGAAGTGTGAAGTGTGAAGTGTGAAGTGTGAAGTGTGAAGTGTGAAGTGGGAAGTGCGAAGTGCGAAGTGCGAAGTGCGAAGTGCGAAGTGCGAAGTGCGAAGTGCGAAGTGCGAAGTGCGAAGTGCGAAGTGCGAAGTGCGAAGTGCGAAGTGCGAAGTGCGAAGTGCGAAGTGCGAAGTGCGAAGTGCGAAGTGCGAAGTGCGAAGTGCGAAGTGCGAAGTGCGAAGTGCGCAGTGCGATGTGCGATGTGCGATGTGCGATGTGCGAAGTGCGAAGTGCGAAGTGCGAAGTGCGAAGTGCGAAGTGCGAAGTGCGAAGTGCGAAGAGCGAAGTGCGAAGTGCGAAGTGCGATGTGGGAAGTGTGAAGTGTGAAGTGTGAAGTGTGAAGTGTGATGTGTGAAGTCTGAAGTCTGAAGTGTGAAGTGGGAAGTGTGAAGTGTGAAGTGTGAAGTGTGAAGTGTGAAGTGTGAAGTGTGAAGTGTGAAGTGTGAAGTGTGAAGTGTGAAGTGTGAAGTGTGATGTGTGAAGTGTGAAGTGTGATGTGTGAAGTGCGAAGTGCGAAGTGCGAAGTGCGAAGTGCGAAGTGCGAAGTGCGAAGTGCGAAGTGCGAAGTGCGAAGTGCGAAGTGCGAAGTGCGAAGTGCGAAGTGCGAAGTGCGAAGTGCGAAGTGCGAAGTGGGCAGTGTGAAGTGCGAAGTGCGAAGTGCGAAGTGCGAAGTGCGAAGTGCGAAGTGCGAAGTGCGAAGTGCGAAGTGCGAAGTGCGAAGTGCGAAGTGCGAAGTGCGAAGTGCGAAGTGCGAAGTGCGAAGTGCGAAGTGCGAAGTGCGAAGTGCGAAGTGCGAAGTGGGAAGTGCGAAGTGCGAAGTGCGAAGTGCGAAGTGCGAAGTGCGAAGTGCGAAGTGCGAAGTGCGAAGTGCGAAGTGCGAAGTGCGAAGTGCGAAGTGCGAAGTGCGAAGTGCGAAGTGCGAAGTGCGAAGTGCGAAGTGCGAAGTGGGCAGTGGGAAGTGTGAAGTGTGAAGTGTGAAGTGTGAAGTGTGAAGTGTGAAGTGTGAAGTGTGAAGTGTGAAGTGTGAAGAGTGAAGTGTGAAGTGTGAAGTGTGAAGTGTGAAGTGTGATGTGTGAAGTGTGAAGTGTGAAGTGTGAAGTGTGAAGTGTGAAGTGTGAAGTGCGAAGTGCGAAGTGCGAAGTGCGAAGTGCGAAGTGCGAAGTGCGAAGTGCGAAGTGCGAAGTGCGAAGTGCGAAGTGCGAAGTGCGAAGTGCGAAGTGTGAAGTGTGAAGTGCGAAGTGTGAAGTGTGAAGTGTGAAGTGTGAAGTGTGATGTGTGAAGTGTGATGTGTGATGTGTGAAGTGTGATGTGTGAAGTGTGAAGTGTGAAGTGTGAAGTGTGAAGTGTGCAGTGTGAAGTGTGAAGTGTGAAGTGTGAAGTGTGATGTGTGATGTGCGAAGTGCGAAGTGCGAAGTGCGAAGTGCGAAGTGCGAAGTGCGAAGTGCGAAGTGCGAAGTGCGAAGTGCGAAGTGCGAAGTGCGAAGTGCGGAGTGCGAAGTGCGAAGTGCGAAGTGCGAAGTGGGAAGTGTGAAGTGCGAAGTGCGAAGTGCGAAGTGCGAAGTGCGAAGTGCGAAGTGCGAAGTGCGAAGTGCGAAGTGCGAAGTGCGAAGTGCGAAGTGCGAAGTGCGAAGTGCGAAGTGCGAAGTGCGAAGTGCGAAGTGCGAAGTGCGAAGTGCGAAGTGCGATGTGCGAAGTGCGAAGTGCGAAGTGCGAAGTGCGAAGTGAGAAGTGAGAAGTGCGAAGTGCGAAGTGCGAAGTGCGAAGTGCGAAGTGCGAAGTGCGAAGTGCGAAGTGCGAAGTGCGATGTGCGAAGTGCGAAGTGCGAAGTGCGAAGTGCGAAGTGCGAAGTGCGAAGTGCGAAGTGCGAAGTGCGAAGTGCGAAGTGCGAAGTGCGCAGTGCGATGTGCGATGTGCGAAGTGCGAAGTGCGAAGTGCGAAGTGCGAAGTGCGAAGTGCGAAGTGCGAAGTGCGAAGTGCGAAGTGCGAAGTGCGAAGTGCGAAGTGCGAAGTGCGAAGTGCGAAGTGCGAAGTGCGAAGTGAGAAGTGCGAAGTGAGAAGTGCGATGTGCGATGTGCGAAGTGCGATGTGCGAAGTGCGAAGTGCGAAGTGCGATGTGCGAAGTGCGAAGTGCGATGTGCGAAGTGCGAAGTGCGAAGTGCGAAGTGGGAAGTGCGAAGTGCGAAGTGTGGAGTGCGAAGTGCGAAGTGCGAAGTGCGAAGTGCGAAGTGCGAAGTGCGAAGTGCGAAGTGCGAAGTGCGAAGTGCGAAGTGCGAAGTTCGAAGTGCGAAGTGCGAAGTGCGAAGAGCGAAGTGCGAAGTGCGAAGTGCGATGTGGGAAGTGTGAAGTGTGATGTGTGAAGTGTGAAGTGTGAAGTGTGAAGTGTGAAGTGTGAAGTGTGAAGTGTGAAGTGTGAAGTGTGAAGTGTGAAGTGTGATGTGTGAAGTCTGAAGTGTGAAGTGTGAAGTGTGAAGTGTGAAGTGTGAAGTGTGAAGTGTGAAGTGTGAAGTGTGAAGTGTGAAGTGCGAAGTGGGAAGTGCGAAGTGCGAAGTGCGAAGTGCGAAGTGCGAAGTGCGAAGTGCGAAGTGCGAAGTGCGAAGTGCGAAGTGCGAAGTGCGAAGTGCGAAGTGCGAAGTGCGAAGTGCGAAGTGCGAAGTGCGAAGTGCGAAGTGCGAAGTGCGAAGTGCGAAGTGCGAAGTGCGAAGTGCGAAGTGCGAAGTGGGCAGTGCGAAGTGGGCAGTGGGAAGTGTGAAGTGTGAAGTGTGAAGTGTGAAGTGTGAAGTGTGAAGTGTGAAGTGTGAAGAGTGAAGTGTGAAGTGTGAAGTGTGAAGTGTGAAGTGTGATGTGTGAAGTGTGAAGTGTGAAGTGTGAAGTGTGAAGTGTGAAGTGTGAAGTGTGAAGTGCGAAGTGCGAAGTGCGAAGTGCGAAGTGCGAAGTGCGAAGTGCGAAGTGCGAAGTGCGAAGTGCGAAGTGCGAAGTGCGAAGTGCGAAGTGCGAAGTGCGAAGTGCGAAGTGCGAAGTGCGAAGTGCGAAGTGCGAAGTGCGAAGTGCGAAGTGCGAAGTGCGAAGTGCGAAGTGCGAAGTGCGAAGTGCGATGTGCGAAGTGCGATGTGCGAAGTGCGAAGTTCGAAGTGCGAAGTGCGAAGTGCGAAGTGCGAAGTGCGAAGTGCGAAGTGCGAAGTGCGAAGTGCGAAGAGCGAAGTGCGAAGTGCGAAGTGTGATGTGGGAAGTGTGATGTGTGATGTGTGAAGTGTGAAGTGTGAAGTGTGAAGTGTGAAGTGTGAAGTGTGAAGTGCGAAGTGCGAAGTGCGAAGTGCGAAGTGCGAAGTGCGAAGTGCGAAGTGCGAAGTGCGATGTGCGAAGTGCGAAGTGCGAAGTGCGAAGTGCGAAGTGCGAAGTGCGCAGTGCGATGTGCGATGTGCGATGTGCGATGTGCGATGTGCGAAGTGCGAAGTGCGAAGTGCGTAGTGCGAAGTGCGAAGTGCGAAGTGCGAAGTGCGAAGTGCGAAGAGCGAAGTGCGAAGTGCGAAGTGCGATGTGGGAAGTGTGAAGTGTGATGTGTGAAGTGTGAAGTGTGAAGTGTGAAGTGTGAAGTGTGAAGTGTGAAGTGTGAAGTGTGAAGTGTGAAGTGTGAAGAGTGAAGTGTGAAGTGTGAAGTGTGAAGTGTGAAGTGTGAAGGGTGAAGTGTGAAGTGTGAAGTGTGATGTGTGAAGTGTGAAGTGTGAAGTGTGATGTGTGAAGTGTGAAGTGTGAAGTGTGAAGTGTGATGTGGGAAGTGTGAAGTGTGATGTGTGAAGTGTGAAGTGTGAAGTGTGAAGTGTGAAGTGTGAAGTGTGAAGTGTGAAGTGTGATGTGTGAAGTCTGAAGTCTGAAGTGTGAAGTGTGAAGTGTGAAGTGTGAAGTGTGAAGTGTGAAGTGTGAAGTGTGAAGTGTGAAGTGTGAAGTGTGATGTGTGAAGTGTGAAGTGTGAAGTGTGAAGTGTGAAGTGTGAAGTGTGAAGAGTGAAGTGTGAAGTGTGAAGTGTGAAGTGTGAAGTGTGAAGTGTGAAGTGTGAAGTGTGATGTGTGAAGTGTGAAGTGAGAAGTGTGAAGTGTGAAGTGTGAAGTGTGAAGTGTGAAGTGGGAAGTGCGAAGTGCGAAGTGCGAAGTGCGAAGTGCGAAGTGCGAAGTGCGAAGTGCGAAGTGCGAAGTGCGAAGTGCGAAGTGCGAAGTGCGAAGTGCGAAGTGCGAAGTGCGAAGTGCGAAGTGCGAAGTGCGAAGTGCGAAGTGCGAAGTGCGAAGTGCGAAGTGCGAAGTGCGAAGTGCGAAGTGCGAAGTGCGAAGTGCGAAGTGCGAAGTGCGAAGTGCGCAGTGCGATGTGCGATGTGCGATGTGCGATGTGCGAAGTGCGAAGTTCGAAGTGCGAAGTGCGAAGTGCGAAGTGCGAAGTGCGAAGTGCGAAGTGCGAAGAGCGAAGTGCGAAGTGCGAAGTGTGATGTGGGAAGTGTGATGTGTGATGTGTGAAGTGTGAAGTGTGAAGTGTGAAGTGTGAAGTGTGAAGTGTGAAGTGTGAAGTGTGAAGTGTGATGTGTGAAGTCTGAAGTGTGAAGTGGGAAGTGTGAAGTGTGAAGTGTGAAGTGTGCAGTGTGAAGTGTGAACTGTGAAGTGTGAAGTGTGAAGTGTGAAGTGTGAAGTGTGAAGCGAGAAGTGTGAAGTGTGAAGTGTGAAGTGTGAAGTGTGAAGTGTGAAGTGTGAAGTGTGAAGTGTGAAGTGTGAAGTGCGAAGTGGACAGTGTGAAGTGTGAAGTGTGAAGTGTGAAGTGTGAAGAGTGAAGTGTGAAGTGTGAAGTGTGAAGTGTGAAGTGTGAAGTGTGATGTGTGAAGTGTGAAGTGTGAAGTGTGAAGTGTGAAGTGTGAAGTGTGAAGTGTGAAGTGTGAAGTGTGAAGTGTGAAGTGTGAAGTGTGAAGTGTGAAGTGTGAAGTGTGAAGTGTGAAGTGTGAAGAGTGAAGTGCGAAGTGCGAAGTGCGAAGTGCGAAGTGCGAAGTGCGAAGTGCGAAGTGCGCAGTGCGATGTGCGATGTGCGATGTGCGAAGTGCGAAGTGCGAAGTGCGAAGTGCGAAGTGCGAAGTGCGAAGTGCGAAGTGCGAAGTGCGCAGTGCGATGTGCGATGTGCGATGTGCGATGTGCGATGTGCGAAGTGCGAAGTGCGAAGTGCGAAGTGCGAAGTGCGAAGTGCGAAGTGCGAAGTGCGAAGTGCGAAGTGCGAAGAGCGAAGTGCGAAGTGCGAAGTGCGATGTGGGAAGTGTGAAGTGTGATGTGTGAAGTGTGAAGTGTGAAGTGTGAAGTGTGAAGTGTGAAGTGTGAAGTGTGAAGTGTGATGTGTGAAGTCTGAAGTGTGAAGTGTGAAGTGTGAAGTGTGAAGTGTGAAGTGTGAAGTGTGAAGTGTGAAGTGTGAAGTGTGAAGTGTGAAGTGTGAAGTGTGAAGTGTGAAGTGTGAAGTGTGAAGTGTGAAGTGTGAAGTGTGAAGAGTGAAGTGTGAAGTGTGAAGTGTGAAGTGTGAAGGGTGAAGGGTGAAGTGTGAAGTGTGATGTGTGAAGTGTGAAGTGTGAAGTGTGAAGTGTGAAGTGTGAAGTGCGAAGTGCGAAGTGCGAAGTGCGAAGTGCGAAGTGCGAAGTGCGAAGTGCGAAGTGCGAAGTGCGAAGTGCGAAGTGCGAAGTGCGAAGTGCGAAGTGCGAAGTGCGAAGTGCGAAGTGCGAAGTGCGAAGTGCGAAGTGCGAAGTGCGAAGTGCGAAGTGCGAAGTGCGGTGTGCGATGTGCGATGTGCGATGTGCGAAGTGCGATGTGCGAAGTGCGAAGTGCGATGTGCGATGTGCGAAGTGCGAAGTGCGAAGTGCGAAGTGCGAAGTGCGAAGTGCGAAGTGCGAAGTGCGAAGTGCGAAGTGCGAAGTGCGAAGTGCGAAGTGCGAAGTGCGAAGTGCGAAGTGCGAATTGCGAAGTGCGAAGTGCGAAGTGCGAAGTGCGAAGTGCGAAGTGCGAAGTGCGAAGTGCGAAGTGCGAAGTGCGAAGTGCGCAGTGCGATGTGCGATGTGCGATGTGCGATGTGCGATGTGCGAAGTGCGAAGTTCGAAGTGCGAAGTGCGAAGTGCGAAGTGCGAAGTGCGAAGTGCGAAGTGCGAAGAGCGAAGTGCGAAGTGCGAAGTGTGATGTGGGAAGTGTGATGTGTGATGTGTGAAGTGTGAAGTGTGAAGTGTGAAGTGTGAAGTGTGAAGTGTGAAGTGTGAAGTGTGAAGTGTGATGTGTGAAGTCTGAAGTGTGAAGTGGGAAGTGTGAAGTGTGAAGTGTGAAGTGTGCAGTGTGAAGTGTGAAGTGTGAAGTGTGAAGTGTGAAGTGTGAAGCGAGAAGTGTGAAGTGTGAAGTGTGAAGTGTGAAGTGTGAAGTGTGAAGTGTGAAGTGTGAAGTGTGAAGTGTGAAGTGTGAAGTGTGAAGTGTGAAGTGTGATGTGTGAAGTGTGAAGTGTGAAGTGTGAAGTGTGATGTGGGAAGTGTGAAGTGTGATGTGTGAAGTGTGAAGTGTGAAGTGTGAAGTGTGAAGTGTGAAGTGTGAAGTGTGATGTGTGAAGTCTGAAGTGTGAAGTGTGAAGTGTGAAGTGTGAAGTGTGAAGTGTGAAGTGTGAAGTGTGAAGTGTGAAGTGTGAAGTGTGAAGTGTGAAGTGTGAAGTGTGAAGTGTGAAGTGTGAAGAGTGAAGTGCGAAGTGCGAAGTGCGAAGTGCGAAGTGCGAAGTGCGAAGTGCGAAGTGCGCAGTGCGATGTGCGATGTGCGATGTGCGAAGTGCGAAGTGCGAAGTGCGAAGTGCGAAGTGCGAAGTGCGAAGTGCGAAGTGCGAAGTGCGAAGTGCGAAGTGCGCAGTGCGATGTGCGATGTGCGATGTGCGATGTGCGATGTGTGAAGTGCGAAGTGCGAAGTGCGAAGTGCGAAGTGCGAAGTGCGAAGTGCGAAGTGCGAAGTGCGAAGTGCGAAGAGCGAAGTGCGAAGTGCGAAGTGCGATGTGGGAAGTGTGAAGTGTGATGTGTGAAGTGTGAAGTGTGAAGTGTGAAGTGTGAAGTGTGAAGTGTGAAGTGTGATGTGTGAGGTCTGAAGTGTGAAGTGTGAAGTGTGAAGTGTGAAGTGTGAAGTGTGAAGTGTGAAGTGTGAAGTGTGAAGTGTGAAGTGTGAAGTGTGAAGTGTGAAGTGTGAAGTGTGAAGTGTGAAGTGTGAAGTGTGAAGTGTGAAGTGTGAAGTGTGAAGTGTGAAGAGTGAAGTGTGAAGTGTGAAGTGTGAAGTGTGAAGGGTGAAGGGTGAAGTGTGAAGTGTGAAGTGTGATGTGTGAAGTCTGAAGTGTGAAGTGTGAAGTGTGAAGTGTGAAGTGTGAAGTGCGAAGTGCGAAGTGCGAAGTGCGAAGTGCGAAGTGCGAAGTGCGAAGTGCGAAGTGCGAAGTGCGAAGTGCGAAGTGCGAAGTGCGAAGTGCGAAGTGCGAAGTGCGAAGTGCGAAGTGCGAAGTGCGAAGTGCGAAGTGCGAAGTGCGAAGTGCGAAGTGCGGTGTGCGATGTGCGATGTGCGATGTGCGAAGTGCGATGTGCGAAGTGCGAAGTGCGATGTGCGATGTGCGAAGTGCGAAGTGCGAAGTGCGAAGTGCGAAGTGCGAAGTGCGAAGTGCGAAGTGCGAAGTGCGAAGTGCGAAGTGCGAAGTGCGAAGTGCGAAGTGCGAAGTGCGAAGTGCGAAGTGCGAAGTGCGAAGTGCGAAGTGCGAAGTGCGAAGTGCGAAGTGCGAAGTGCGAAGTGCGAAGTGCGAAGTGCGAAGTGCGAAGTGCGAAGTGCGAAGTGCGAAGTGTGAAGTGTGAAGTGTAAAGTGTGAAGTGTGAAGTGTGAAGTGTGAAGTGTGAAGTGTGATGTGTGAAGTGTGAAGTGTGAAGTGTGAAGTGTGAAGTGTGAAGTGTGAAGTGTGAAGTGTGAAGTGTGAAGTGTGACGTGTGAAGTGTGACGTGTGAAGTGTGAATTGTGACGTGTGAAGTGTGAAGTGTGAAGTGTGAAGTGTGAAGTGTGAAGTGTGAAGTGTGAAGTGTGAAGTGTGAAGTTTGAAGTGTGAAGTGTGAAGTGTGAAGTGTGAAGTGTGAAGTGTGAAGTGTGAAGTGTGAACTGTGATGTGTGATGTGTGAAGTGTGAAGTGTGAAGTGTGAAGTGTGAAGTGTGAAGTGTGAAGAGTGAAGAGTGAAGTGTGAAGTGTGAAGTGTGAAGTGTGAAGTGTGAAGTGTGAAGTGTGAAGTGTGAAGTGTGAAGTGTGAAGTGTGAAGTGTGCAGTGTGCAGTGTGCAGTGTGCAGTGTGCAGTGTGCAGTGTGCAGTGTGAAGTGTGAAGTGTGAAGTGTGAAGTGTGAAGTGTGAAGTGTGAAGTGTGAAGTGTGAAGTGTGAAGTGTGAAGTGTGAAGTGTGAAGTGTGAAGTGTGAAGTGTGAAGTGTGAAGTGGGAAGTGTGAAGTGTGAAGTGCGAAGTGCGAAGTGCGAAGTGCGAAGTGGGAAGTGCGAAGTGCGAAGTGCGAAGTGCGAAGTGCGAAGTGCGAAGTGAGAAGTGCGAAGTGCGAAGTGCGAAGTGCGATGTGCGAAGTGCGAAGTGCGAAGTGCGAAGTGCGAAGTGCGAAGTGCGAAGTGCGAAGTGCGAAGTGCGAAGTGAGAAGTGCGAAGTGCGAAGTGCGAAGTGCGAAGTGCGAAGTGCGAAGTGCGAAGTGCGAAGTGCGAAGTGCGAAGTGCGAAGTGCGAAGTGCGAAGTGCGAAGTGAGAAGTGCGAAGTGAGAAGTGAGAAGTGCGAAGTGCGAAGTGCGAAGTGCGAAGTGCGAAGTGCGAAGTGCGAAGTGCGAAGTGCGAAGTGCGAAGTGCGAAGTGCGAAGTGCGAAGTGCGAAGTGCGAAGTGCGAAGTGCGAAGTGCGAAGTGCGAAGTGCGAAGTGCGAAGTGCGAAGAGCGAAGAGCGAAGAGCGAAGTGCGAAGTGCGAAGTGCGAAGTGCGAAGTGCGAAGTGCGATGTGAGAAGTGCGAAGTGCGAAGTGCGAAGTGCGAAGTGCGAAGTGCGAAGTGCGAAGTGCGAAGTGGGAAGTGCGAAGTGCGAAGTGCGAAGTGCGAAGAGCGAAGAGCGAAGAGCGAAGGGCGAAGTGCGAAGTGCGAAGTGCGATGTGTGAAGTGTGAAGTGTGAAGTGTGATGTGTGAAGTGTGAAGTGTGAAGTGTGAAGTGTGAAGTGTGAAGTGTGAAGTGTGAAGTGTGAAGTGTGAAGTGTGAAGTGTGAAGTGTGAAGTGTGACGTGTGAAGTGTGAAGTGTGAAGTGTGAAGTGTGAAGTGTGAAGTGTGAAGTGTGAAGTGAGAAGTGAGAAGTGCGAAGTGAGAAGTGCGAAGTGAGAAGTGCGAAGTGCGAAGTGCGAAGTGCGAAGTGCGAAGTGCGAAGTGCGAAGTGCGAAGTGCGAAGTGCGAAGTGCGAAGTGCGAAGTGCGAAGTGCGAAGTGCGAAGTGCGAAGTGCGAAGTGCGAAGTGCGAAGTGCGAAGTGAGAAGTGAGAAGTGCGAAGTGCGAAGTGCGAAGTGCGAAGTGCGAAGTGCGAAGTGCGAAGTGCGAAGTGCGAAGTGCGATGTGCGAAGTGCGAAGTGCGAAGTGCGAAGTGCGAAGTGCGAAGTGCGAAGTGCGAAGTGCGAAGTGCGAAGTGCGAAGTGCGAAGTGCGAAGTGCGAAGTGCGAAGTGCGAAGTGCGAAGTGCGAAGTGCGAAGTGAGAAGTGAGAAGTGCGAAGTGCGAAGTGCGAAGTGCGAAGTGCGAAGTGCGAAGTGCGAAGTGCGAAGTGCGAAGTGCGAAGTGCGAAGTGCGAAGTGAGAAGTGAGAAGTGCGAAGTGCGAAGTGCGAAGTGCGAAGTGCGAAGTGCGAAGTGCGAAGTGCGAAGTGCGAAGTGCGCAGTGCGATGTGCGATGTGCGAAGTGCGAAGTGCGAAGTGCGAAGTGCGAAGTGCGAAGTGAGAAGTGCGAAGTGCGAAGTGCGAAGTGCGAAGTGCGAAGTGCGAAGTGCGAAGTGCGAAGTGCGAAGTGCGAAGTGCGAAGTGCGAAGTGCGAAGTGCGAAGTGCGAAGTGCGAAGAGTGAAGTGTGAAGTGTGAAGTGTGAAGTGTGAAGTGTGAAGTGTGAAGTGTGAAGTGTGAAGTGTGATGTGTGATGTGTGAAGTGTGAAGTGTGAAGTGTGAAGTGTGAAGTGTGAAGTGTGAAGTGTGAAGTGTGAAGTGTGAAGTGTGAAGTGTGAAGTGTGAAATGTGAAGTGCGAAGTGCGAAGTGCGAAGTGCGAAGTGCGAAGTGGGAAGTGCGACGTGCGAAGTGCGAAGTGCGAAGTGCGAAGTGCGAAGTGCGAAGTGCGAAGTGCGAAGAGCGAAGTGCGAAGTGCGAAGTGCGAAGTGAGAAGTGAGAAGTGCGAAGTGAGAAGTGCGAAGTGCGAAGTGCGAAGTGCGAAGTGCGAAGTGCGAAGTGCGAAGTGCGTAGTGCGAAGTGCGAAGTGCGAAGTGCGAAGTGCGAAGTGCGAAGTGCGAAGTGCGATGTGCGATGTGCGAAGTGCGATGTGTGAAGTGGGAAGTGTGAAGTGTGAAGTGTGAAGTGTGAAGTGTGAAGTGTGAAGTGTGAAGTGTGAAGTGTGAAGTGTGAAGTGTGGAGTGTGAAGAGTGAAGTGTGAAGTGTGAAGTGTGAAGTGTGAAGTGTGAAGTGTGAAGTGTGAAGTGTGATGTGCGATGTGCGAAGTGCGAAGTGCGAAGTGCGAAGTGCGAAGTGCGAAGTGCGAAGTGCGAAGTGCGAAGTGCGAAGTGCGAAGTGCGAAGTGCGAAGTGCGAAGTGCGAAGTGAGAAGTGAGAAGTGCGAAGTGCGAAGTGCGAAGTGCGAAGTGCGAAGTGCGAAGTGTGAAGTGCGAAGTGCGAAGTGCGAAGTGCGAAGTGCGAAGTGAGAAGTGAGAAGTGCGAAGTGAGAAGTGCGAAGTGCGAAGTGCGAAGTGCGAAGTGCGAAGTGCGGAGTGCGAAGTGCGAAGTGCGAAGTGCGAAGTGCGAAGTGCGAAGTGCGAAGTGCGAAGTGCGAAGTGCGAAGTGCGAAGTGAGAAGTGCGAAGTGCGAAGTGCGAAGTGCGAAGTGCGAAGTGCGAAGTGCGAAGTGCGAAGTGCGAAGTGCGAAGTGCGAAGTGCGAAGTGCGAAGTGCGAAGTGCGAAGTGCGAAGTGCGAAGTGCGAAGTGCGAAGTGCGAAGTGCGAAGTGCGAAGTGCGAAGTGCGAAGTGCGAAGAGCGAAGTGCGAAGAGCGAAGTGCGAAGTGAGAAGTGCGAAGTGAGAAGTGCGAAGTGCGAAGTGCGAAGTGCGAAGTGCGAAGTGCGAAGTGCGAAGTGCGAAGTGCGAAGTGCGAAGTGCGAAGTGCGAAGTGCGAAGTGCGAAGTGCGCAGTGCGATGTGCGATGTGCGATGTGCGATGTGCGAAGTGCGAAGTGCGATGTGCGAAGTGCGATGTGCGAAGTGGGAAGTGTGAAGTGTGAAGTGTGAAGTGTGGAGTGTGAAGTGTGAAGGGTGAAGTGTGAAGTGTGAAGTGTGAAGTGTGAAGAGTGAAGTGTGAAGTGTGAAGTGTGAAGTGTGAAGTGTGAAGTGTGAAGTGTGAAGTGTGAAGTGTGAAGTGTGATGTGTGATGTGTGAAGTGTGAAGTGTGAAGTGTGAAGAGTGAAGAGTGAAGTGTGAAGTGTGAAGTGTGAAGTGTGAAGTGTGAAGTGTGAAGTGTGAAGTGTGAAGTGTGAAGTGTGAAGTGTGATGTGTGAAGGGTGCATTGTGCAGTGTGCAGTGTGCAGTGTGCAGTGTGCAGTGTGCAGTGTGAAGTGTGAAGTGTGAAGTGTGAAGTGTGAAGTGTGAAGTGTGAAGTGTGAAGTGTGAAGTGTGAAGTGTGAAGTGCGAAGTGCGAAGTGCGAAGTGCGAAGTGCGAAGTGGGAAGTGCGAAGTGCGAAGTGCGAAGTGCGAAGTGCGAAGTGCGAAGTGCGAAGTGCGAAGAGCGAAGTGCGAAGTGCGAAGTGCGAAGTGAGAAGTGAGAAGTGCGAAGTGAGAAGTGCGAAGTGCGAAGTGCGAAGTGCGAAGTGCGAAGTGCGAAGTGCGAAGTGCGAAGTGCGAAGTGCGAAGTGCGAAGTGCGAAGTGCGAAGTGCGAAGTGCGAAGTGCGAAGTGCGATGTGCGATGTGCGAAGTGCGATGTGTGAAGTGGGAAGTGTGAAGTGTGAAGTGTGAAGTGTGAAGAGTGAAGTGTGAAGTGTGAAGTGTGAAGTGTGAAGTGTGAAGTGTGAAGTGTGATGTGTGAAGTGTGATGTGTGAAGTGTGAAGTGTGAAGTGTGAAGAGTGAAGTGTGAAGTGTGAAGTGTGAAGTGTGAAGTGTGAAGTGTGAAGTGTGAAGTGTGAAGTGTGATGTGTGAAGTGTGATGTGTGAAGTGTGAAGTGTGAAGTGTGAAGTGTGAAGTGTGAAGTGTGAAGTGTGAAGTGTGAAGTGTGAAGTTTGAAGTGTGAAGTGTGAAGTGTGAAGTGTGAAGTGTGAAATGTGAAGTGTGAAGTGTGAAGTGTGAAGTGTGAAGTGTGAAGTGTGAAGTGTGATGTGTGATGTGTGAAGTGCGAAGTGCGAAGTGCGAAGTGCGAAGTGCGAAGTGCGAAGTGCGAAGTGCGAAGTGAGAAGTGCGAAGTGAGAAGTGCGAAGTGCGAAGTGCGAAGTGCGAAGTGCGAAGTGCGAAGTGCGAAGTGCGAAGTGCGAAGTGCGAAGTGCGAAGTGAGAAGTGAGAAGTGCGAAGTGAGAAGTGCGAAGTGCGAAGTGCGAAGTGCGAAGTGCGGAGTGCCAAGTGCGAAGTGCGAAGTGCGAAGTGCGAAGTGCGAAGTGCGAAGTGCGAAGTGCGAAGTGCGAAGTGCGAAGTGCGAAGTGCGAAGTGCGAAGTGCGAAGTGCGAAGTGAGAAGTGCGAAGTGCGAAGTGCGAAGTGCGAAGTGCGAAGTGCGAAGTGCGAAGTGCGAAGTGCGAAGTGCGAAGTGCGAAGTGCGAAGTGCGAAGTGCGAAGTGCGAAGTGCGAAGTGCGAAGTGCGAAGTGCGAAGTGCGAAGTGCGAAGTGCGAAGTGCGAAGTGCGAAGAGCGAAGTGCGAAGAGCGAAGTGCGAAGTGAGAAGTGCGAAGTGAGAAGTGCGAAGTGCGAAGTGCGAAGTGCGAATTGCGAAGTGCGAAGTGCGAAGTGCGAAGTGCGAAGTGCGAAGTGCGAAGTGCGAAGTGCGAAGTGCGAAGTGCGAAGTGCGCAGTGCGAAGTGCGATGTGCGAAGTGGGAAGTGTGAAGTGTGAAGTGTGAAGTGTGGAGTGTGAAGTGTGAAGGGTGAAGTGTGAAGTGTGAAGTGTGAAGTGTGAAGAGTGAAGTGTGAAGTGTGAAGTGTGAAGTGTGAAGTGTGAAGTGTGAAGTGTGAAGTGTGAAGTGTGAAGTGTGAAGTGTGATGTGTGATGTGTGAAGTGTGAAGTGTGAAGTGTGAAGAGTGAAGAGTGAAGTGTGAAGTGTGAAGTGTGAAGTGTGAAGTGTGAAGTGTGAAGTGTGAAGTGTGAAGTGTGAAGTGTGAAGTGTGAAGTGTGAAGTGTGATGTGTGAAGGGTGCATTGTGCAGTGTGCAGTGTGCAGTGTGCAGTGTGCAGTGTGCAGTGTGAAGTGTGAAGTGTGAAGTGTGAGGTGTGAAGTGTGAAGTGTGAAGTGTGAAGTGTGAAGTGTGAAGTGCGAAGTGCGAAGTGCGAAGTGCGAAGTGCGAAGTGCGAAGTGGGAAGTGCGAAGTGCGAAGTGCGAAGTGCGAAGTGCGAAGTGCGAAGTGCGAAGTGCGAAGTGCGAAGAGCGAAGTGCGAAGTGCGAAGTGCGAAGTGAGAAGTGAGAAGTGCGAAGTGAGAAGTGCGAAGTGCGAAGTGCGAAGTGCGAAGTGCGAAGTGCGAAGTGCGAAGTGCGAAGTGCGAAGTGCGAAGTGCGAAGTGCGAAGTGCGAAGTGCGAAGTGCGAAGTGCGAAGTGCGATGTGCGATGTGCGAAGTGCGATGTGTGAAGTGGGAAGTGCGAAGTGAGAAGTGCGAAGTGAGAAGTGCGAAGTGCGAAGTGCGAAGTGCGAAGTGCGAAGTGCGAAGTGCGAAGTGCGAAGTGCGAAGTGCGAAGTGCGAAGTGCGAAGTGCGAAGTGCGAAGTGCGCAGTGCGATGTGCGATGTGCGATGTGCGATGTGCGAAGTGCGAAGTGCGATGTGCGAAGTGCGATGTGCGAAGTGGGAAGTGTGAAGTGTGAAGTGTGAAGTGTGGAGTGTGAAGTGTGAAGGGTGAAGTGTGAAGTGTGAAGTGTGAAGTGTGAAGAGTGAAGTGTGAAGTGTGAAGTGTGAAGTGTGAAGTGTGAAGTGTGAAGTGTGAAGTGTGAAGTGTGAAGTGTGATGTGTGATGTGTGAAGTGTGAAGTGTGAAGTGTGAAGAGTGAAGAGTGAAGTGTGAAGTGTGAAGTGTGAAGTGTGAAGTGTGAAGTGTGAAGTGTGAAGTGTGAAGTGTGAAGTGTGAAGTGTGATGTGTGAAGGGTGCATTGTGCAGTGTGCAGTGTGCAGTGTGCAGTGTGCAGTGTGCAGTGTGAAGTGTGAAGTGTGAAGTGTGAAGTGTGAAGTGCGAAGTGCGAAGTGCGAAGTGCGAAGTGCGAAGTGCGAAGTGCGAAGTGCGAAGTGCGAAGTGCGAAGTGCGAAGTGCGAAGTGCGAAGTGCGAAGTGCGAAGTGCGAAGTGCGATGTGCGATGTGCGAAGTGCGATGTGTGAAGTGGGAAGTGTGAAGTGTGAAGTGTGAAGTGTGAAGTGTGAAGTGTGAAGTGTGAAGTGTGAAGTGTGAAGAGTGAAGTGTGAAGTGTGAAGTGTGAAGTGTGAAGTGCGAAGTGCGAAGTGCGAAGTGCGAAGTGCGAAGTGCGAAGTGCGAAGTGCGAAGTGCGAAGTGCGAAGTGCGAAGTGAGAAGTGAGAAGTGCGAAGTGAGAAGTGCGAAGTGCGAAGTGCGAAGTGCGAAGTGCGGAGTGCGAAGTGCGAAGTGCGAAGTGCGAAGTGCGAAGTGCGAAGTGCGAAGTGCGAAGTGCGAAGTGCGAAGTGCGAAGTGCGAAGTGCGAAGTGCGAAGTGCGAAGTGCGAAGTGAGAAGTGCGAAGTGCGAAGTGCGAAGTGCGAAGTGCGAAGTGCGAAGTGCGAAGTGCGAAGTGCGAAGTGCGAAGTGCGAAGTGCGAAGTGCGAAGTGCGAAGTGCGAAGTGCGAAGTGCGAAGTGCGAAGTGCGAAGTGCGAAGTGCGAAGTGCGAAGTGCGAAGTGCGAAGTGCGAAGTGCGAAGTGCGAAGTGCGAAGTGCGAAGTGCGAAGTGCGAAGTGCGAAGAGCGAAGTGCGAAGAGCGAAGTGCGAAGTGAGAAGTGCGAAGTGAGAAGTGCGAAGTGCGAAGTGCGAAGTGCGAATTGCGAAGTGCGAAGTGCGAAGTGCGAAGTGCGAAGTGCGAAGTGCGAAGTGCGAAGTGCGAAGTGCGAAGTGCGAAGTGCGCAGTGCGATGTGCGATGTGCGATGTGCGATGTGCGAAGTGCGAAGTGCGATGTGCGAAGTGCGATGTGCGAAGTGGAAAGTGGGAAGTGTGAAGTGTGAAGTGTGGAGTGTGAAGTGTGAAGGGTGAAGTGTGAAGTGTGAAGTGTGAAGAGTGAAGTGTGAAGTGTGAAGTGTGAAGTGCGAAGTGCGAAGTGCGAAGTGCGAAGTGCGAAGTGCGAAGTGCGAAGTGCGAAGTGCGAAGTGCGAAGTGCGAAGTGCGAAGTGCGAAGTGCGAAGTGCGAAGTGCGAAGTGCGAAGAGCGAAGTGCGAAGAGCGAAGTGCGAAGTGAGAAGTGCGAAGTGAGAAGTGCGAAGTGCGAAGTGCGAAGTGCGAATTGCGAAGTGCGAAGTGCGAAGTGCGAAGTGCGAAGTGCGAAGTGCGAAGTGCGAAGTGCGAAGTGCGAAGTGCGCAGTGCGAAGTGCGATGTGCGAAGTGGGAAGTGTGAAGTGTGAAGTGTGAAGTGTGGAGTGTGAAGTGTGAAGGGTGAAGTGTGAAGTGTGAAGTGTGAAGTGTGAAGAGTGAAGTGTGAAGTGTGAAGTGTGAAGTGTGAAGTGTGAAGTGTGAAGTGTGAAGTGTGAAGTGTGAAGTGTGAAGTGTGATGTGTGATGTGTGAAGTGTGAAGTGTGAAGTGTGAAGAGTGAAGAGTGAAGTGTGAAGTGTGAAGTGTGAAGTGTGAAGTGTGAAGTGTGAAGTGTGAAGTGTGAAGTGTGAAGTGTGAAGTGTGAAGTGTGAAGTGTGATGTGTGAAGGGTGCATTGTGCAGTGTGCAGTGTGCAGTGTGCAGTGTGCAGTGTGCAGTGTGAAGTGTGAAGTGTGAAGTGTGAGGTGTGAAGTGTGAAGTGTGAAGTGTGAAGTGTGAAGTGTGAAGTGCGAAGTGCGAAGTGCGAAGTGCGAAGTGCGAAGTGCGAAGTGGGAAGTGCGAAGTGCGAAGTGCGAAGTGCGAAGTGCGAAGTGCGAAGTGCGAAGTGCGAAGTGCGAAGAGCGAAGTGCGAAGTGCGAAGTGCGAAGTGAGAAGTGAGAAGTGCGAAGTGAGAAGTGCGAAGTGCGAAGTGCGAAGTGCGAAGTGCGAAGTGCGAAGTGCGAAGTGCGAAGTGCGAAGTGCGAAGTGCGAAGTGCGAAGTGCGAAGTGCGAAGTGCGAAGTGCGAAGTGCGATGTGCGATGTGCGAAGTGCGATGTGTGAAGTGGGAAGTGCGAAGTGAGAAGTGCGAAGTGAGAAGTGCGAAGTGCGAAGTGCGAAGTGCGAAGTGCGAAGTGCGAAGTGCGAAGTGCGAAGTGCGAAGTGCGAAGTGCGAAGTGCGAAGTGCGAAGTGCGAAGTGCGCAGTGCGATGTGCGATGTGCGATGTGCGATGTGCGAAGTGCGAAGTGCGATGTGCGAAGTGCGATGTGCGAAGTGGGAAGTGTGAAGTGTGAAGTGTGAAGTGTGGAGTGTGAAGTGTGAAGGGTGAAGTGTGAAGTGTGAAGTGTGAAGTGTGAAGAGTGAAGTGTGAAGTGTGAAGTGTGAAGTGTGAAGTGTGAAGTGTGAAGTGTGAAGTGTGAAGTGTGAAGTGTGATGTGTGATGTGTGAAGTGTGAAGTGTGAAGTGTGAAGAGTGAAGAGTGAAGTGTGAAGTGTGAAGTGTGAAGTGTGAAGTGTGAAGTGTGAAGTGTGAAGTGTGAAGTGTGAAGTGTGAAGTGTGATGTGTGAAGGGTGCATTGTGCAGTGTGCAGTGTGCAGTGTGCAGTGTGCAGTGTGCAGTGTGAAGTGTGAAGTGTGAAGTGTGAAGTGTGAAGTGCGAAGTGCGAAGTGCGAAGTGCGAAGTGCGAAGTGCGAAGTGCGAAGTGCGAAGTGCGAAGTGCGAAGTGCGAAGTGCGAAGTGCGAAGTGCGAAGTGCGAAGTGCGAAGTGCGATGTGCGATGTGCGAAGTGCGATGTGTGAAGTGGGAAGTGTGAAGTGTGAAGTGTGAAGTGTGAAGTGTGAAGTGTGAAGTGTGAAGTGTGAAGTGTGAAGAGTGAAGTGTGAAGTGTGAAGTGTGAAGTGTGAAGTGCGAAGTGCGAAGTGCGAAGTGCGAAGTGCGAAGTGCGAAGTGCGAAGTGCGAAGTGCGAAGTGCGAAGTGCGAAGTGAGAAGTGAGAAGTGCGAAGTGAGAAGTGCGAAGTGCGAAGTGCGAAGTGCGAAGTGCGGAGTGCGAAGTGCGAAGTGCGAAGTGCGAAGTGCGAAGTGCGAAGTGCGAAGTGCGAAGTGCGAAGTGCGAAGTGCGAAGTGCGAAGTGCGAAGTGCGAAGTGCGAAGTGCGAAGTGAGAAGTGCGAAGTGCGAAGTGCGAAGTGCGAAGTGCGAAGTGCGAAGTGCGAAGTGCGAAGTGCGAAGTGCGAAGTGCGAAGTGCGAAGTGCGAAGTGCGAAGTGCGAAGTGCGAAGTGCGAAGTGCGAAGTGCGAAGTGCGAAGTGCGAAGTGCGAAGTGCGAAGTGCGAAGTGCGAAGTGCGAAGTGCGAAGTGCGAAGTGCGAAGTGCGAAGTGCGAAGTGCGAAGAGCGAAGTGCGAAGAGCGAAGTGCGAAGTGAGAAGTGCGAAGTGAGAAGTGCGAAGTGCGAAGTGCGAAGTGCGAATTGCGAAGTGCGAAGTGCGAAGTGCGAAGTGCGAAGTGCGAAGTGCGAAGTGCGAAGTGCGAAGTGCGAAGTGCGAAGTGCGCAGTGCGATGTGCGATGTGCGATGTGCGATGTGCGAAGTGCGAAGTGCGATGTGCGAAGTGCGATGTGCGAAGTGGAAAGTGGGAAGTGTGAAGTGTGAAGTGTGGAGTGTGAAGTGTGAAGGGTGAAGTGTGAAGTGTGAAGTGTGAAGAGTGAAGTGTGAAGTGTGAAGTGTGAAGTGTGAAGTGTGAAGTGTGAAGTGTGAAGTGTGAAGTGTGAAGTGTGATGTGTGATGTGTGAAGTGTGAAGTGTGAAGTGTGAAGAGTGAAGAGTGAAGTGTGAAGTGTGAAGTGTGAAGTGTGAAGTGTGAAGTGTGAAGTGTGAAGTGTGAAGTGTGAAGTGTGAAGTGTGAAGTGTGAAGTGTGATGTGTGAAGGGTGCATTGTGCAGTGTGCAGTGTGCAGTGTGCAGTGTGCAGTGTGAAGTGTGAAGTGTGAAGTGTGAAGTGTGAAGTGTGAAGTGTGAAGTGTGAAGTGTGAAGTGTGAAGTGTGAAGTGCGAAGTGCGAAGTGCGAAGTGCGAAGTGCGAAGTGGGAAGTGCGAAGTGCGAAGTGCGAAGTGCGAAGTGCGAAGTGCGAAGTGCGAAGTGCGAAGAGCGAAGTGCGAAGTGCGAAGTGCGAAGTGAGAAGTGAGAAGTGCGAAGTGAGAAGTGCGAAGTGCGAAGTGCGAAGTGCGAAGTGCGAAGTGCGAAGTGCGAAGTGCGAAGTGCGAAGTGCGAAGTGCGAAGTGCGAAGTGCGAAGTGCGAAGTGCGAAGTGCGAAGTGCGAAGTGCGATGTGCGATGTGCGAAGTGCGATGTGTGAAGTGGGAAGTGTGAAGTGTGAAGTGTGAAGTGTGAAGTGTGAAGTGTGAAGTGTGAAGTGTGAAGTGTGAAGTGTGAAGAGTGAAGTGTGAAGTGTGAAGTGTGAAGTGTGAAGTGTGAAGTGTGAAGTGTGAAGTGTGATGTGTGAAGTGTGATGTGTGAAGTGTGAAGTGTGAAGTGTGAAGAGTGAAGTGTGAAGTGTGAAGTGTGAAGTGTGAAGTGTGAAGTGTGAAGTGTGAAGTGTGAAGTGTGATGTGTGAAGTGTGAAGTGTGAAGTGTGAAGTGTGAAGAGTGAAGTGTGAAGTGTGAAGTGTGAAGTGTGAAGTTTGAAGTGTGAAGTGTGAAGTGTGAAGTGTGAAGTGTGAAATGTGAAGTGTGAAGTGTGAAGTGTGAAGTGTGAAGTGTGAAGTGTGAAGTGTGATGTGTGATGTGTGAAGTGCGAAGTGCGAAGTGCGAAGTGCGAAGTGCGAAGTGCGAAGTGCGAAGTGCGAAGTGCGAAGTGAGAAGTGCGAAGTGAGAAGTGCGAAGTGCGAAGTGCGAAGTGCGAAGTGCGAAGTGCGAAGTGCGAAGTGCGCAGTGCGATGTGCGATGTGCGAAGTGCGAAGTGCGAAGTGCGAAGTGCGAAGTGCGAAGTGCGAAGTGCGAGGAAGTGCGAAGTGCGAAGTGCGAAGTGCGAAGTGCGAAGTGCGAAGTGCGAAGTGCGAAGTGCGAAGTGCGAAGTGCGAAGTGCGAAGTGCGAAGTGCGAAGTGCGAAGTGCGAAGTGCGAAGTGCGAAGTGCGAAGTGCGAAGTGCGAAGTGCGAAGTGCGAAGAGCGAAGTGCGAAGTGCGAAGTGCGAAGTGCGAAGTGCGAAGTGCGAAGTGCGAAGTGCGAAGTGCGAAGTGCGAAGTGCGAAGTGCGAAGTGCGAAGTGCGAAGTGCGAAGTGCGAAGTGCGAAGTGCGAAGTGCGAAGTGCGAAGTGCGAAGTGCGAAGTGCGAAGTGCGAAGTGCGAAGTGCGAAGTGCGAAGTGCGAAGTGCGAAGTGCGAATTGCGAAGTGCGAAGTGCGAAGTGCGAAGTGCGAAGTGCGAAGTGCGAAGTGCGAAGTGCGAAGTGCGAAGTGCGAAGTGCGAAGTGCGAAGTGCGAAGTGCGAAGTGCGAAGTGCGAAGTGCGAAGTGCGAAGTGCGAAGTGCGAAGTGAGAAGTGCCAAGTGCCAAGTGCCAAGTGCGAAGTGCGAAGTGCGAAGTGCGAAGTGCGAAGTGCGAAGTGCGAAGTGCGAAGTGCGAAGTGCGAAGTGCGAAGTGCGAAGTGCGAAGTGCGCAGTGCGAAGTGCGATGTGCGAAGTGGGAAGTGTGAAGTGTGAAGTGTGAAGTGTGGAGTGTGAAGTGTGAAGGGTGAAGTGTGAAGTGTGAAGTGTGAAGTGTGAAGAGTGAAGTGTGAAGTGTGAAGTGTGAAGTGTGAAGTGTGAAGTGTGAAGTGTGAAGTGTGAAGTGTGAAGTGTGATGTGTGATGTGTGAAGTGTGAAGTGTGAAGTGTGAAGAGTGAAGAGTGAAGTGTGAAGTGTGAAGTGTGAAGTGTGAAGTGTGAAGTGTGATGTGTGAAGGGTGCATTGTGCAGTGTGCAGTGTGCAGTGTGCAGTGTGCAGTGTGCAGTGTGAAGTGTGAAGTGTGAAGTGTGAAGTGTGAAGTGTGAAGTGTGAAGTGTGAAGTGTGAAGTGTGAAGTGTGAAGTGCGAAGTGCGAAGTGCGAAGTGCGAAGTGCGAAGTGGGAAGTGCGAAGTGCGAAGTGCGAAGTGCGAAGTGCGAAGTGCGAAGTGCGAAGTGCGAAGTGCGAAGAGCGAAGTGCGAAGTGCGAAGTGCGAAGTGAGAAGTGAGAAGTGCGAAGTGAGAAGTGCGAAGTGCGAAGTGCGAAGTGCGAAGTGCGAAGTGCGAAGTGCGAAGTGCGAAGTGCGAAGTGCGAAGTGCGAAGTGCGAAGTGCGAAGTGCGAAGTGCGATGTGCGATGTGCGAAGTGCGATGTGTGAAGTGGGAAGTGTGAAGTGTGAAGTGTGAAGTGTGAAGTGTGAAGTGTGAAGTGTGAAGTGTGAAGTGTGAAGAGTGAAGTGTGAAGTGTGAAGTGTGAAGTGTGAAGTGTGAAGTGTGAAGTGTGAAGTGTGATGTGTGAAGTGTGATGTGTGAAGTGTGAAGTGTGAAGTGTGAAGAGTGAAGTGTGAAGTGTGAAGTGTGAAGTGTGAAGTGTGAAGTGTGAAGTGTGAAGTGTGAAGTGTGATGTGTGAAGTGTGATGTGTGAAGTGTGAAGTGTGAAGTGTGAAGTGTGAAGTGTGAAGTGTGAAGTGTGAAGTGTGAAGTGTGAAGTTTGAAGTGTGAAGTGTGAAGTGTGAAGTGTGAAGTGTGAAATGTGAAGTGTGAAGTGTGAAGTGTGAAGTGTGAAGTGTGAAGTGCGAAGTGCGAAGTGCGAAGTGCGAAGTGCGAAGTGCGAAGTGAGAAGTGAGAAGTGCGAAGTGAGAAGTGCGAAGTGCGAAGTGCGAAGTGCGAAGTGCGAAGTGCGAAGTGCGAAGTGCGAAGTGCGAAGTGCGAAGTGCGAAGTGCGAAGTGCGAAGTGCGATGTGCGATGTCCGAAGTGCGATGTGTGAAGTGGGAAGTGTGAAGTGTGAAGTGTGAAGTGTGAAGTGTGAAGTGTGAAGTGTGAAGTGTGAAGTGTGAAGTGTGAAGAGTGAAGTGTGAAGTGTGAAGTGTGAAGTGTGAAGTGTGAAGTGTGAAGTGTGAAGTGTGATGTGTGAAGTGTGATGTGTGAAGTGTGAAGTGTGAAGTGTGAAGAGTGAAGTGTGAAGTGTGAAGTGTGAAGTGTGAAGTGTGAAGTGTGAAGTGTGAAGTGTGAAGTGTGAAGTGTGATGTGTGAAGTGTGATGTGTGAAGTGTGAAGTGTGAAGTGTGAAGTGTGAAGTGTGAAGTGTGAAGTGTGAAGTGTGAAGTGTGAAGTTTGAAGTGTGAAGTGTGAAGTGTGAAGTGTGAAATGTGAAGTGTGAAGTGTGAAGTGTGAAGTGTGAAGTGTGAAGTGTGAAGTGTGATGTGTGATGTGTGAAGTGCGAAGTGCGAAGTGCGAAGTGCGAAGTGCGAAGTGCGAAGTGCGAAGTGCGAAGTGCGAAGTGCGAAGTGCGAAGTGCGAAGTGAGAAGTGCGAAGTGAGAAGTGCGAAGTGCGAAGTGCGAAGTGCGAAGTGCGAAGTGCGAAGTGCGAAGTGCGAAGTGCGCAGTGCGATGTGCGATGTGCGAAGTGCGAAGTGCGAAGTGCGAAGTGCGAAGTGCGAAGTGCGAAGTGCGAAGTGCGAAGTGCGAAGTGCGAAGTGCGAAGTGCGAAGTGCGAAGTGCGAAGTGCGAAGTGCGAAGTGCGAAGTGCGAAGTGCGAAGTGCGAAGTGCGAAGTGCGAAGTGCGAAGTGCGAAGTGCGAAGTGCGAAGTGCGAAGAGCGAAGTGCGAAGTGCGAAGTGCGAAGTGCGAAGTGCGAAGTGCGAAGTGCGAAGTGCGAAGTGCGAAGTGCGAAGTGCGAAGTGCGAAGTGCGAAGTGCGAAGTGCGAAGTGCGAAGTGCGAAGTGCGAAGTGCGAAGTGCGAAGTGCGAAGTGCGAAGTGCGAAGTGCGAAGTGCGAAGTGCGAAGTGCGAAGTGCGAAGTGCGAAGTGCGAAGTGCGAAGTGCGAAGTGCGAAGTGCGAAGTGCGAAGTGCGAAGTGCGAAGTGCGAAGTGCGAAGTGCGAAGTGCGAAGTGCGAAGTGCGAAGTGCGAAGTGCGAAGTGCGAAGTGCGAAGTGCGAAGTGCGAAGTGCGAAGTGCGAAGTGCGAAGTGCGAAGTGCGAAGTGCGAAGTGCGAAGTGCGAAGTGCGAAGTGCGAAGTGCGAAGTGAGAAGTGCCAAGTGCCAAGTGCCAAGTGCCAAGTGCCAAGTGCGAAGTGCGAAGTGCGAAGTGCGAAGTGCGAAGTGCGAAGTGCGAAGTGCGAAGTGCGAAGTGCGGAGTGCGAAGTGCGAAGTGCGAAGTGCGAAGTGCGAAGTGCGAAGTGCGAAGTGCGAAGTGCGAAGTGCGAAGTGCGAAGTGCGAAGTGCGAAGTGCGAAGTGCGAAGTGCGAAGTGCGAAGTGCGAAGTGCGAAGTGCGAAGTGCGAAGTGCGAAGTGCGAAGTGCGAAGTGCGAAGTGCGAAGTGCGAAGTGCGAAGTGCGAAGTGCGAAGTGCGAAGTGCGAAGTGCGCAGTGCGAAGTGCGATGTGCGAAGTGGGAAGTGTGAAGTGTGAAGTGTGAAGTGTGGAGTGTGAAGTGTGAAGGGTGAAGTGTGAAGTGTGAAGTGTGAAGTGTGAAGAGTGAAGTGTGAAGTGTGAAGTGTGAAGTGTGAAGTGTGAAGTGTGAAGTGTGAAGTGTGAAGTGTGAAGTGTGATGTGTGATGTGTGAAGTGTGAAGTGTGAAGTGTGAAGAGTGAAGAGTGAAGTGTGAAGTGTGAAGTGTGAAGTGTGAAGTGTGAAGTGTGAAGTGTGATGTGTGAAGTGTGAAGTGTGAAGTGTGATGTGTGAAGGGTGCATTGTGCAGTGTGCAGTGTGCAGTGTGCAGTGTGCAGTGTGCAGTGTGAAGTGTGAAGTGTGAAGTGTGAAGTGTGAAGTGTGAAGTGTGAAGTGTGAAGTGTGAAGTGTGAAGTGTGAAGTGCGAAGTGCGAAGTGCGAAGTGCGAAGTGCGAAGTGGGAAGTGCGAAGTGCGAAGTGCGAAGTGCGAAGTGCGAAGTGCGAAGTGCGAAGTGCGAAGAGCGAAGTGCGAAGAGCGAAGTGCGAAGTGCGAAGTGCGAAGTGCGAAGTGCGAAGTGCGAAGTGCGAAGTGCGAATTGCGAAGTGCGAAGTGCGAAGTGCGAAGTGCGAAGTGCGAAGTGCGAAGTGCGAAGTGCGAAGTGCGAAGTGCGAAGTGCGAAGTGCGAAGTGCGAAGTGCGAAGTGCGAAGTGCGAAGTGCGAAGTGCGAAGTGCGAAGTGCGAAGTGCGAAGTGCGAAGTGCGAAGTGCGAATTGCGAAGTGCGAAGTGCGAAGTGCGAAGTGCGAAGTGCGAAGTGCGAAGTGCGAAGTGCGAAGTGCGAAGTGCGAAGTGCGAAGTGCGAAGTGCGAAGTGCGAAGTGCGAAGTGCGAAGTGCGAAGTGCGAAGTGCGAAGTGCGAAGTGCGAAGTGAGAAGTGCCAAGTGCCAAGTGCCAAGTGCCAAGTGCGAAGTGCGAAGTGCGAAGTGCGAAGTGCGAAGTGCGAAGAGCTAAGTGCGAAGTGCGAAGTGCGAAGTGCGAAGTGAGAAGTGAGAAGTGCGAAGTGAGAAGTGCGAAGTGCGAAGTGCGAAGTGCGAAGTGCGAAGTGCGAAGTGCGAAGTGCGAAGTGCGAAGTGCGAAGTGCGAAGTGCGAAGTGCGAAGTGCGATGTGCGATGTGCGAAGTGCGATGTGTGAAGTGGGAAGTGTGAAGTGTGAAGTGTGAAGTGTGAAGTGTGAAGTGTGAAGTGTGAAGTGTGAAGTGTGAAGTGTGAAGAGTGAAGTGTGAAGTGTGAAGTGTGAAGTGTGAAGTGTGAAGTGTGAAGTGTGAAGTGTGATGTGTGAAGTGTGATGTGTGAAGTGTGAAGTGTGAAGTGTGAAGAGTGAAGTGTGAAGTGTGAAGTGTGAAGTGTGAAGTGTGAAGTGTGAAGTGTGAAGTGTGAAGTGTGAAGTGTGATGTGTGAAGTGTGATGTGTGAAGTGTGAAGTGTGAAGTGTGAAGTGTGAAGTGTGAAGTGTGAAGTGTGAAGTGTGAAGTGTGAAGTTTGAAGTGTGAAGTGTGAAGTGTGAAGTGTGAAGTGTGAAATGTGAAGTGTGAAGTGTGAAGTGTGAAGTGTGAAGTGTGAAGTGTGAAGTGTGATGTGTGATGTGTGAAGTGCGAAGTGCGAAGTGCGAAGTGCGAAGTGCGAAGTGCGAAGTGCGAAGTGCGAAGTGCGAAGTGAGAAGTGCGAAGTGAGAAGTGCGAAGTGCGAAGTGCGAAGTGCGAAGTGCGAAGTGCGAAGTGCGAAGTGCGAAGTGCGCAGTGCGATGTGCGATGTGCGAAGTGCGAAGTGCGAAGTGCGAAGTGCGAAGTGCGAAGTGCGAAGTGCGAAGTGCGAAGTGCGAAGTGCGAAGTGCGAAGTGCGAAGTGCGAAGTGCGAAGTGCGAAGTGCGAAGTGCGAAGTGCGAAGTGCGAAGTGCGAAGTGCGAAGTGCGAAGTGCGAAGTGCGAAGTGCGAAGTGCGAAGTGCGAAGTGCGAAGTGCGAAGAGCGAAGTGCGAAGTGCGAAGTGCGAAGTGCGAAGTGCGAAGTGCGAAGTGCGAAGTGCGAAGTGCGAAGTGCGAAGTGCGAAGTGCGAAGTGCGAAGTGCGAAGTGCGAAGTGCGAAGTGCGAAGTGCGAAGTGCGAAGTGCGAAGTGCGAAGTGCGAAGTGCGAAGTGCGAAGTGCGAAGTGCGAAGTGCGAAGTGCGAAGTGCGAAGTGCGAAGTGCGAAGTGCGAAGTGCGAAGTGCGAAGTGCGAAGTGCGAAGTGCGAAGTGCGAAGTGCGAAGTGCGAAGTGCGAAGTGCGAAGTGCGAAGTGCGAAGTGCGAAGTGCGAAGTGCGAAGTGCGAATTGCGAAGTGCGAAGTGCGAAGTGCGAAGTGCGAAGTGCGAAGTGCGAAGTGCGAAGTGCGAAGTGCGAAGTGCGAAGTGCGAAGTGCGAAGTGCGAAGTGCGAAGTGCGAAGTGCGAAGTGCGAAGTGCGAAGTGCGAAGTGCGAAGTGCGAAGTGCGAAGTGAGAAGTGCCAAGTGCCAAGTGCCAAGTGCGAAGTGCGAAGTGCGAAGTGCGAAGTGCGAAGTGCGAAGTGCGAAGTGCGAAGTGCGAAGTGCGAAGTGCGAAGTGCGAAGTGCGAAGTGCGCAGTGCGAAGTGCGATGTGCGAAGTGCGATGTGCGAAGTGGGAAGTGTGAAGTGTGAAGTGTGAAGTGTGGAGTGTGAAGTGTGAAGGGTGAAGTGTGAAGTGTGAAGTGTGAAGTGTGAAGAGTGAAGTGTGAAGTGTGAAGTGTGAAGTGTGAAGTGTGAAGTGTGAAGTGTGAAGTGTGAAGTGTGAAGTGTGATGTGTGATGTGTGAAGTGTGAAGTGTGAAGTGTGAAGAGTGAAGAGTGAAGTGTGAAGTGTGAAGTGTGAAGTGTGAAGTGTGAAGTGTGAAGTGTGAAGTGTGAAGTGTGAAGTGTGAAGTGTGAAGTGTGATGTGTGAAGGGTGCATTGTGCAGTGTGCAGTGTGCAGTGTGCAGTGTGCAGTGTGCAGTGTGAAGTGTGAAGTGTGAAGTGTGAAGTGTGAAGTGTGAAGTGTGAAGTGTGAAGTGTGAAGTGTGAAGTGTGAAGTGCGAAGTGCGAAGTGCGAAGTGCGAAGTGCGAAGTGGGAAGTGCGAAGTGCGAAGTGCGAAGTGCGAAGTGCGAAGTGCGAAGTGCGAAGTGCGAAGTGCGAAGAGCGAAGTGCGAAGTGCGAAGTGCGAAGTGAGAAGTGAGAAGTGCGAAGTGAGAAGTGCGAAGTGCGAAGTGCGAAGTGCGAAGTGCGAAGTGCGAAGTGCGAAGTGCGAAGTGCGAAGTGCGAAGTGCGAAGTGCGAAGTGCGAAGTGCGAAGTGCGATGTGCGATGTGCGAAGTGCGATGTGTGAAGTGGGAAGTGTGAAGTGTGAAGTGTGAAGTGTGAAGTGTGAAGTGTGAAGTGTGAAGTGTGAAGTGTGAAGAGTGAAGTGTGAAGTGTGAAGTGTGAAGTGTGAAGTGTGAAGTGTGAAGTGTGAAGTGTGATGTGTGAAGTGTGATGTGTGAAGTGTGAAGTGTGAAGTGTGAAGAGTGAAGTGTGAAGTGTGAAGTGTGAAGTGTGAAGTGTGAAGTGTGAAGTGTGAAGTGTGAAGTGTGATGTGTGAAGTGTGATGTGTGAAGTGTGAAGCGTGAAGTGTGAAGTGTGAAGTGTGAAGTGTGAAGTGTGAAGTGTGAAGTGTGAAGTTTGAAGTGTGAAGTGTGAAGTGTGAAGTGTGAAGTGTGAAATGTGAAGTGTGAAGTGTGAAGTGTGAAGTGTGAAGTGTGAAGTGCGAAGTGCGAAGTGCGAAGTGCGAAGTGCGAAGTGGGAAGTGCGAAGTGCGAAGTGCGAAGTGCGAAGTGCGAAGTGCGAAGTGCGAAGTGCGAAGAGCGAAGTGCGAAGTGCGAAGTGCGAAGTGAGAAGTGAGAAGTGCGAAGTGAGAAGTGCGAAGTGCGAAGTGCGAAGTGCGAAGTGCGAAGTGCGAAGTGCGAAGTGCGAAGTGCGAAGTGCGAAGTGCGAAGTGCGAAGTGCGAAGTGCGATGTGCGATGTGCGAAGTGCGATGTGTGAAGTGGGAAGTGTGAAGTGTGAAGTGTGAAGTGTGAAGTGTGAAGTGTGAAGTGTGAAGTGTGAAGTGTGAAGTGTGAAGAGTGAAGTGTGAAGTGTGAAGTGTGAAGTGTGAAGTGTGAAGTGTGAAGTGTGAAGTGTGATGTGTGAAGTGTGATGTGTGAAGTGTGAAGTGTGAAGTGTGAAGAGTGAAGTGTGAAGTGTGAAGTGTGAAGTGTGAAGTGTGAAGTGTGAAGTGTGAAGTGTGAAGTGTGAAGTGTGATGTGTGAAGTGTGATGTGTGAAGTGTGAAGTGTGAAGTGTGAAGTGTGAAGTGTGAAGTGTGAAGTGTGAAGTGTGAAGTGTGAAGTTTGAAGTGTGAAGTGTGAAGTGTGAAGTGTGAAATGTGAAGTGTGAAGTGTGAAGTGTGAAGTGTGAAGTGTGAAGTGTGAAGTGTGATGTGTGATGTGTGAAGTGCGAAGTGCGAAGTGCGAAGTGCGAAGTGCGAAGTGCGAAGTGCGAAGTGCGAAGTGCGAAGTGAGAAGTGAGAAGTGCGAAGTGAGAAGTGCGAAGTGCGAAGTGCGAAGTGCGAAGTGCGAAGTGCGAAGTGCGAAGTGCGAAGTGCGCAGTGCGATGTGCGATGTGCGAAGTGCGAAGTGCGAAGTGCGAAGTGCGAAGTGCGAAGTGCGAAGTGCGAAGTGCGAAGTGCGAAGTGCGAAGTGCGAAGTGCGAAGTGCGAAGTGCGAAGTGCGAAGTGCGAAGTGCGAAGTGCGAAGTGCGAAGTGCGAAGTGCGAAGTGCGAAGTGCGAAGTGCGAAGTGCGAAGTGCGAAGAGCGAAGTGCGAAGTGCGAAGTGCGAAGTGCGAAGTGCGAAGTGCGAAGTGCGAAGTGCGAAGTGCGAAGTGCGAAGTGCGAAGTGCGAAGTGCGAAGTGCGAAGTGCGAAGTGCGAAGTGCGAAGTGCGAAGTGCGAAGTGCGAAGTGCGAAGTGCGAAGTGCGAAGTGCGAAGTGCGAAGTGCGAAGTGCGAAGTGCGAAGTGCGAAGTGCGAAGTGCGAAGTGCGAAGTGCGAAGTGCGAAGTGCGAAGTGCGAAGTGCGAAGTGCGAAGTGCGAAGTGCGAAGTGCGAAGTGCGAAGTGCGAAGTGCGAAGTGCGAAGTGCGAAGTGCGAAGTGCGAAGTGCGAAGTGCGAAGTGCGAAGTGCGAAGTGCGAAGTGCGAAGTGCGAAGTGCGAAGTGCGAAGTGCGAAGTGCGAAGTGCGAAGTGCGAAGTGCGAAGTGCGAAGTGCGAAGTGCGAAGTGCGAAGTGAGAAGTGCCAAGTGCCAAGTGCCAAGTGCCAAGTGCCAAGTGCGAAGTGCGAAGTGCGAAGTGCGAAGTGCGAAGTGCGAAGTGCGAAGTGCGAAGTGCGAAGTGCGAAGTGCGAAGTGCGAAGTTCGAAGTGCGAAGTGAGAAGTGAGAAGTCAGAAGTGCGAAGTGAGAAGTGCGAAGTGCGAAGTGCGAAGTGCGAAGTGCGAAGTGCGAAGTGCGAAGTGCGAAGTGCGAAGTGCGGAGTGCGAAGTGCGAAGTGCGAAGTGCGAAGTGCGAAGTGCGAAGTGCGAAGTGCGAAGTGCGAAGTGCGAAGTGCGAAGTGCGAAGTGCGAAGTGCGAAGTGCGAAGTGCGAAGTGCGAAGTGCGAAGTGCGAAGTGCGAAGTGCGAAGTGCGAAGTGCGCAGTGCGAAGTGCGATGTGCGAAGTGGGAAGTGTGAAGTGTGAAGTGTGAAGTGTGGAGTGTGAATTGTGAAGGGTGAAGTGTGAAGTGTGAAGTGTGAAGTGTGAAGAGTGAAGTGTGAAGTGTGAAGTGTGAAGTGTGAAGTGTGAAGTGTGAAGTGTGAAGTGTGAAGTGTGATGTGTGATGTGTGAAGTGTGAAGTGTGAAGTGTGAAGAGTGAAGAGTGAAGTGTGAAGTGTGAAGTGTGAAGTGTGAAGTGTGAAGTGTGAAGTGTGAAGTGTGAAGTGTGAAGTGTGAAGTGTGAAGTGTGATGTGTGAAGGGTGCATTGTGCAGTGTGCAGTGTGCAGTGTGCAGTGTGCAGTGTGCAGTGTGAAGTGTGAAGTGTGAAGTGTGAAGTGTGAAGTGTGAAGTGTGAAGTGTGAAGTGTGAAGTGTGAAGTGTGAAGTGCGAAGTGCGAAGTGCGAAGTGCGAAGTGGGAAGTGCGAAGTGCGAAGTGCGAAGTGCGAAGTGCGAAGTGCGAAGTGCGAAGAGCGAAGTGCGAAGAGCGAAGTGCGAAGTGCGAAGTGCGAAGTGAGAAGTGAGAAGTGCGAAGTGAGAAGTGCGAAGTGCGAAGTGCGAAGTGCGAAGTGCGAAGTGCGAAGTGCGAAGTGCGAAGTGCGAAGTGCGAAGTGCGAAGTGCGAAGTGCGAAGTGCGAAGTGCGAAGTGCGATGTGCGATGTGCGAAGTGCGATGTGTGAAGTGGGAAGTGTGAAGTGTGAAGTGTGAAGTGTGAAGTGTGAAGTGTGAAGTGTGAAGTGTGAAGTGTGAAGAGTGAAGTGTGAAGTGTGAAGTGTGAAGTGTGAAGTGTGAAGTGTGAAGTGTGAAGTGTGATGTGTGAAGTGTGATGTGTGAAGTGTGAAGTGTGAAGTGTGAAGAGTGAAGTGTGAAGTGTGAAGTGTGAAGTGTGAAGTGTGAAGTGTGAAGTGTGAAGTGTGAAGTGTGATGTGTGAAGTGTGATGTGTGAAGTGTGAAGTGTGAAGTGTGAAGTGTGAAGTGTGAAGTGTGAAGTGTGAAGTGTGAAGTGTGAAGTTTGAAGTGTGAAGTGTGAAGTGTGAAGTGTGAAGTGTGAAATGTGAAGTGTGAAGTGTGAAGTGTGAAGTGTGAAGTGTGAAGTGTGAAGTGTGATGTGTGATGTGTGAAGTGCGAAGTGCGAAGTGCGAAGTGCGAAGTGCGAAGTGCGAAGTGCGAAGTGCGAAGTGCGAAGTGAGAAGTGCGAAGTGAGAAGTGCGAAGTGCGAAGTGCGAAGTGCGAAGTGCGAAGTGCGAAGTGCGAAGTGCGAAGTGCGAAGTGCGAAGTGCGAAGTGAGAAGTGAGAAGTGCGAAGTGAGAAGTGCGAAGTGCGAAGTGCGAAGTGCGAAGTGCGGAGAGCGAAGTGCGAAGTGCGAAGTGCGAAGTGCGAAGTGCGAAGTGCGAAGTGCGAAGTGCGAAGTGCGAAGTGCGAAGTGCGAAGTGCGAAGTGAGAATGCGAAGTGCGAAGTGCGAAGTGCGAAGTGCGAAGTGCGAAGTGCGAAGTGCGAAGTGCGAAGTGCGAAGTGCGAAGTGCGAAGTGCGAAGTGCGAAGTGCGAAGTGCGAAGTGCGAAGTGCGAAGTGCGAAGTGCGAAGTGCGAAGTGCGAAGTGCGAAGAGCGAAGTGCGAAGAGCGAAGTGCGAAGTGAGAAGTGCGAAGTGAGAAGTGCGAAATGCGAAGTGCGAAGTGCGAATTGCGAAGTGCGAAGTGCGAAGTGCGAAGTGCGAAGTGCGAAGTGCGAAGTGCGAAGTGCGAAGTGCGAAGTGCGAAGTGCGCAGTGCGATGTGCGATGTGCGATGTGCGATGTGCGAAGTGCGAAGTGCGATGTGCGAAGTGCGATGTGCGAAGTGGAAAGTGTGAAGTGTGAAGTGTGAAGTGTGGAGTGTGAAGTGTGAAGGGTGAAGTGTGAAGTGTGAAGTGTGAAGAGTGAAGTGTGAAGTGTGAAGTGTGAAGTGTGAAGTGTGAAGTGTGAAGTGTGAAGTGTGAAGTGTGAAGTGTGATGTGTGATGTGTGAAGTGTGAAGTGTGAAGTGTGAAGAGTGAAGAGTGAAGTGTGAAGTGTGAAGTGTGAAGTGTGAAGTGTGAAGTGTGAAGTGTGAAGTGTGAAGTGTGAAGTGTGAAGTGTGAAGTGTGAAGTGTGATGTGTGAAGGGTGCATTGTGCAGTGTGCAGTGTGCAGTGTGCAGTGTGCAGTGTGCAGTGTGAAGTGTGAAGTGTGAAGTGTGAAGTGTGAAGTGTGAAGTGTGAAGTGTGAAGTGTGAAGTGTGAAGTGTGAAGTGCGAAGTGCGAAGTGCGAAGTGCGAAGTGCGAAGTGGGAAGTGCGAAGTGCGAAGTGCGAAGTGCGAAGTGCGAAGTGCGAAGTGCGAAGTGCGAAGAGCGAAGTGCGAAGTGCGAAGTGCGAAGTGAGAAGTGAGAAGTGCGAAGTGAGAAGTGCGAAGTGCGAAGTGCGAAGTGCGAAGTGCGAAGTGCGAAGTGCGAAGTGGGCGAAGTGCGAAGTGCGAAGTGCGAAGTGCGAAGTGCGAAGTGCGAAGTGCGAAGTGCGAAGTGCGAAGTGCGATGTGCGATGTGCGAAGTGCGATGTGTGAAGTGGGAAGTGTGAAGTGTGAAGTGTGAAGTGTGAAGTGTGAAGTGTGAAGTGTGAAGTGTGAAGTGTGAAGTGTGAAGAGTGAAGTGTGAAGTGTGAAGTGTGAAGTGTGAAGTGTGAAGTGTGAAGTGTGAAGTGTGATGTGTGAAGTGTGATGTGTGAAGTGTGAAGTGTGAAGTGTGAAGAGTGAAGTGTGAAGTGTGAAGTGTGAAGTGTGAAGTGTGAAGTGTGAAGTGTGAAGTGTGAAGTGTGAAGTGTGATGTGTGAAGTGTGATGTGTGAAGTGTGAAGTGTGAAGTGTGAAGTGTGAAGTGTGAAGTGTGAAGTGTGAAGTGTGAAGTGTGAAGTGTGAAGTTTGAAGTGTGAAGTGTGAAGTGTGAAGTGTGAAGTCTGAAATGTGAAGTGTGAAGTGTGAAGTGTGAAGTGTGAAGTGTGAAGTGTGAAGTGTGATGTGTGATGTGTGAAGTGCGAAGTGCGAAGTGCGAAGTGCGAAGTGAGAAGTGCGAAGTGCGAAGTGCGAAGTGCGAAGTGCGAAGTGAGAAGTGAGAAGTGAGAAGTGAGAAGTGCGAAGTGCGAAGTGCGAAGTGCGAAGTGCGAAGTGCGAAGTGCGAAGTGCGAAGTGCGAAGTGCGAAGTGCGAAGTGCGAAGTGCGAAGTGCGAAGTGCGAAGTGCGAAGTGCGAAGTGCGAAGTGCGAAGTGCGAAGTGCGAAGTGCGAAGTGCGAAGTGCGAAGTGAGAAGTGAGAAGTGAGAAGTGCGAAGTGAGAAGTGCGAAGTGCGAAGTGCGAAGTGCGAAGTGCGAAGTGCGAAGTGCGAAGTGCGAAGTGCGAAGTGCGAAGTGCGAAGTGCGAAGTGCGAAGTGCGAAGTGCGAAGTGCGAAGTGCGAAGTGCGAAGTGCGAAGTGCGAAGTGCGAAGTGCGCAGTGCGAAGTGCGAAGTGCGAAGTGCGAAGTGCGAAGTGCGAAGTGCGAAGTGCGAAGTGCGAAGTGCGAAGTGCGAAGTGCGAAGTGCGAAGTGCGAAGTGCGAAGTGCGAAGTGCGAAGTGCGAAGTGCGAAGTGCGCAGTGCGATGTGCGATGTGCGAAGTGCGAAGTGCGAAGTGCGAAGTGCGAAGTGCGAAGTGCGAAGTGCGAAGTGCGAAGTGCGAAGTGCGAAGTGCGAAGTGCGAAGTGCGAAGTGCGAAGTGCGAAGTGCGAAGTGCGAAGTGCGAAGTGCGAAGTGCGAAGTGCGAAGTGCGAAGTGCGAAGTGCGAAGTGCGAAGTGCGAAGTGCGAAGTGCGAAGTGCGAAGTGCGAAGTGCGAAGTGCGAAGTGCGAAGTGCGAAGTGCGAAGTGCGAAGTGCGAAGTGCGAAGTGCGAAGTGCGAAGTGCGAAGTGCGAAGTGCGAAGTGCGAAGTGCGAAGTGCGAAGTGCGAAGTGCGAAGTGCGAAGTGCGAGTGCGAAGTGCGAAGTGCGAAGTGCGAAGTGCGAAGTGCGAAGTGCGAAGTGCGAAGTGCGAAGTGCGAAGTGCGAAGTGCGAAGTGCGAAGTGCGAAGTGCGAAGTGCGAAGTGCGAAGTGCGAAGTGCGAAGTGCGAAGTGCGAAGTGCGAAGTGCGAAGTGCGAAGTGCGAAGTGCGAAGTGCGAAGTGCGAAGTGCGAAGTGCGAAGTGCGAAGTGAGAAGTGCCAAGTGCCAAGTGCCAAGTGCCAAGTGCCAAGTGCCAAGTGCGAAGTGCGAAGTGCGAAGTGCGAAGTGCGAA
Organism: Andrena chrysosceles; assembly: GCA_963855975.1. Classification (NCBI taxonomy): domain Eukaryota; kingdom Metazoa; phylum Arthropoda; class Insecta; order Hymenoptera; family Andrenidae; genus Andrena; species Andrena chrysosceles. Next base: position 145,953 of record CAWLCU010000068.1, read on the forward strand.
GTGCGAAGTGCGAAGTGCGAAGTGCGAAGTGCGAAGTTCGAAGTGCGAAGTGAGAAGTGAGAAGTCAGAAGTGCGAAGTGAGAAGTGCGAAGTGCGAAGTGCGAAGTGCGAAGTGCGAAGTGCGAAGTGCGAAGTGCGAAGTGCGAAGTGCGGAGTGCGAAGTGCGAAGTGCGAAGTGCGAAGTGCGAAGTGCGAAGTGCGAAGTGCGAAGTGCGAAGTGCGAAGTGCGAAGTGCGAAGTGCGAAGTGCGAAGTGCGAAGTGCGAAGTGCGAAGTGCGCAGTGCGATGTGCGATGTGCGAAGTGCGAAGTGCGAAGTGCGAAGTGCGAAGTGCGAAGTGCGAAGTGCGAAGTGCGAAGTGCGAAGTGCGAAGTGCGAAGTGCGAAGTGCGAAGTGAGAAGTGCGAAGTGAGAAGTGCGAAGTGAGAAGTGCGAAGTGCGAAGTGCGAAGTGCGAAGTGCGAAGTGCGATGTGGGAAGTGTGAAGTGCGAAGTGCGAAGTGCGAAGTGCGAAGTGCGAAGTGCGAAGTGCGAAGTGCGAAGTGCGAAGTGCGAAGAGCGAAGTGCGAAGTGCGAAGTGCGAAGTGCGAAGTGCGAAGTGCGAAGTGCGAAGTGCGAAGTGAGAAGTGAGAAGTGAGAAGTGCGAAGTGAGAAGTGCGAAGTGCGAAGTGCGAAGTGCGAAGTGCGAAGTGCGAAGTGCGAAGTGCGAAGTGCGAAGTGCGAAGTGCGATGTGGGAAGTGTGAAGTGCGAAGTGCGAAGTGCGAAGTGCGAAGTGCGAAGTGCGAAGTGCGAAGTGCGAAGTGCGAAGTGCGAAGTGCGAAGTGCGAAGTGCGAAGTGCGAAGTGCGAAGTGCGAAGTGCGAAGTGCGAAGTGCGAAGTGCGAAGTGCGATGTGGGAAGTGTGAAGTGCGAAGTGCGAAGTGCGAAGTGCGAAGTGCGAAGTGCGAAGTGCGAAGTGCGAAGTGCGAAGTGCGAAGTGCGAAGTGCGAAGTGCGAAGTGCGAAGTGCGAAGTGCGAAGTGCGAAGTGCGAAGTGCGAAGTGCGAAGTGCGAAGTGCGAAGTGCGAAGTGCGAAGTGCGAAGTGCGAAGTGCGAAGTGCGAAGAGCGAAGTGCGAAGTGCGAAGTGCGAAGTGAGAAGTGAGAAGTGAGAAGTGCGAAGTGAGAAGTGCGAAGTGCGAAGTGCGAAGTGCGAAGTGCGAAGTGCGAAGTGCGATGTGCGAAGTGCGAAGTGCGAAGTGCGAAGTGCGAAGTGCGAAGAAGTGCGAAGTGCGAAGTGCGAAGTGCGAAGTGCGAAGTGCGAAGTGCGAAGTGCGAAGTGCGAAGTGCGAAGTGCGCAGTGCGATGTGCGATGTGCGATGTGCGATGTGCGATGTGCGAAGTGCGATGTGCGAAGTGCGAAGTGCGATGTGCGAAGTGCGAAGTGCGAAGTGCGAAGTGCGAAGTGCGAAGTGCGAAGTGCGAAGTGCGAAGTGCGAAGTGCGAAGTGCGAAGTGCGAAGTGCGAAGTGCGAAGTGCGAAGTGCGAAGTGCGAAGTGCGAAGTGCGAAGTGCGAAGTGCGAAGTGCGAAGTGCGAAGTGCGAAGTGCGAAGTCCGAAGGTGCGATGTGCGAAGTGCGAAGTGCGATGTGCGATGTGCGATGTGCGAAGTGCGAAGTGCGAAGTGCGAAGTGCGAAGTGCGAAGTGCGAAGTGCGAAGTGCGAAGTGCGAAGTGCGAAGTGCGAAGTGCGCAGTGCGATGTGCGATGTGCGATGTTGCGATGTGCGAAGTGCGAAGTGCGAAGTGCGAAGTGCGAAGTGCGAAGTGCGAAGTGCGCAGTGCGATGTGCGATGTGCGATGTGCGATGTGCGAAGTGCGATGTGCGAAGTGCGATGTGCGAAGTGCGATGTGGGAAGTGTGAAGTGTGAAGTGTGAAGTGTGGAGTGTGAAGTGTGAAGTGTGAAGTGTGAAGTGTGAAGTGTGAAGTGTGAAGAGTGAAGTGCGAAGTGCGAAGTGCGAAGTGCGAAGTGCGAAGTGCGAAGTGCGAAGTGCGAAGTGCGAAGTGCGAAGTGCGATGTGGGAAGTGTGAAGTGCGAAGTGCGAAGTGCGAAGTGCGAAGTGCGAAGTGCGAAGTGAGAAGTGCGAAGTGAGAAGTGCGAAGTGCGAAGTGCGAAGTGCGAAGTGCGAAGTGCGAAGTGCGAAGTGCGAAGTGCGAAGTGCGAAGTGCGAAGTGCGAAGTGCGAAGTGCGAAGTGCGAAGTGCGAAGTGCGAAGTGAGAAGTGAGAAGTGAGAAGTGCGAAGTGAGAAGTGCGAAGTGCGAAGTGCGAAGTGCGAAGTGCGAAGTGCGAAGTGCGAAGTGCGAAGTGCGAAGTGCGAAGTGCGAAGTGCGAAGTGCGAAGTGCGAAGTGCGAAGTGCGAAGTGCGAAGTGCGAAGTGCGAAGTGAGAAGTGAGAAGTGAGAAGTGCGAAGTGAGAAGTGCGAAGTGCGAAGTGCGAAGTGCGAAGTGCGAAGTGCGAAGTGCGAAGTGCGAAGTGCGAAGTGCGAAGTGCGAAGTGCGAAGTGCGAAGTGCGAAGTGCGAAGTGCGAAGTGCGAAGTGCGAAGTGCGAAGTGCGCAGTGCGAAGTGCGAAGTGCGAAGTGCGAAGTGCGAAGTGCGAAGTGCGAAGTGCGAAGTGCGAAGTGCGAAGTGCGAAGTGCGAAGTGCGAAGTGCGAAGTGCGAAGTGCGAAGTGCGAAGTGCGAAGTGCGAAGTGCGAAGTGCGAAGTGCGCAGTGCGAAGTGCGAAGTGCGAAGTGCGAAGTGCGAAGTGCGAAGTGCGAAGTGCGAAGTGCGAAGTGCGAAGTGCGAAGTGCGAAGTGCGAAGTGCGAAGTGCGAAGTGCGAAGTGCGAAGTGCGAAGTGCGAAGTGCGAAGTGCGAAGTGCGAAGTGCGAAGTGCGAAGTGCGAAGAGCGAAGTGCGAAGTGCGAAGTGCGAAGTGCGAAGTGCGAAGTGCGAAGTGCGAAGTGCGAAGTGCGAAGTGCGAAGTGCGAAGTGCGAAGTGCGAAGTGCGAAGTGCGAAGTGCGAAGTGCGAAGTGCGAAGTGCGAAGTGCGAAGTGCGAAGTGCGAAGTGCGAAGTGCGAAGTGCGAAGTGCGAAGTGCGAAGTGCGAAGTGCGAAGTGCGAAGTGCGAAGTGCGAAGTGCGAAGAGCGAAGTGCGAAGTGCGAAGTGCGAGAAGTGCGAAGTGCGAAGTGCGAAGTGCGAAGTGCGAAGTGCGAAGTGCGAAGTGCGAAGTGCGAAGTGCGAAGTGCGAAGTGCGAAGTGCGAAGTGCGAAGTGCGAAGTGCGAAGTGCGAAGTGCGAAGTGCGAAGTGCGAAGTGCGAAGTGCGAAGTGCGAAGTGCGAAGTGCGAAGTGCGAAGTGCGAAGTGCGAAGTGCGAAGTGCGAAGTGCGAAGTGCGAAGTGCGAAGTGCGAAGTGCGAAGTGCGAAGTGCGAAGTGCGAAGTGCGAAGTGCGAAGTGCGAAGTGCGAAGTGCGAAGTGCGAAGTGCGAAGTGCGAAGTGCCAAGTGCCAAGTGCCAAGTGCCAAGTGCCAAGTGCCAAGTGCGAAGTGCGAAGTGCGAAGTGCGAAGTGCGAAGTGCGAAGTGCGAAGTGCGAAGTGCGAAGTGCGAAGTTCGAAGTGCGAAGTGAGAAGTGAGAAGTCAGAAGTGCGAAGTGAGAAGTGCGAAGTGCGAAGTGCGAAGTGCGAAGTGCGAAGTGCGAAGTGCGAAGTGCGAAGTGCGAAGTGCGGAGTGCGAAGTGCGAAGTGCGAAGTGCGAAAGTGCGAAGTGCGAAGTGCGAAGTGCGAAGTGCGAAGTGCGAAGTGCGAAGTGCGAAGTGCGAAGTGCGAAGTGCGAAGTGCGAAGTGCGAAGTGCGAAGTGCGCAGTGCGATGTGCGATGTGCGAAGTGCGAAGTGCGAAGTGCGAAGTGCGAAGTGCGAAGTGCGAAGTGCGAAGTGCGAAGTGCGAAGTGCGAAGTGCGAAGTGCGAAGTGAGAAGTGCGAAGTGAGAAGTGCGAAGTGAGAAGTGCGAAGTGCGAAGTGCGAAGTGCGAAGTGCGAAGTGCGATGTGGGAAGTGTGAAGTGCGAAGTGCGAAGTGCGAAGTGCGAAGTGCGAAGTGCGAAGTGCGAAGTGCGAAGTGCGAAGTGCGAAGAGCGAAGTGCGAAGTGCGAAGTGCGAAGTGCGAAGTGCGAAGTGCGAAGTGCGAAGTGCGAAGTGAGAAGTGAGAAGTGAGAAGTGCGAAGTGAGAAGTGCGAAGTGCGAAGTGCGAAGTGCGAAGTGCGAAGTGCGAAGTGCGAAGTGCGAAGTGCGAAGTGCGAAGTGCGATGTGGGAAGTGTGAAGTGCGAAGTGCGAAGTGCGAAGTGCGAAGTGCGAAGTGCGAAGTGCGAAGTGCGAAGTGCGAAGTGCGAAGTGCGAAGTGCGAAGTGCGAAGTGCGAAGTGCGAAGTGCGAAGTGCGAAGTGCGAAGTGCGAAGTGCGATGTGGGAAGTGTGAAGTGCGAAGTGCGAAGTGCGAAGTGCGAAGTGCGAAGTGCGAAGTGCGAAGTGCGAAGTGCGAAGTGCGAAGTGCGAAGTGCGAAGTGCGAAGTGCGAAGTGCGAAGTGCGAAGTGCGAAGTGCGAAGTGCGAAGTGCGAAGTGCGAAGTGCGAAGTGCGAAGTGCGAAGTGCGCAGTGCGAAGTGCGAAGTGCGAAGTGCGAAGTGCGAAGTGCGAAGTGCGAAGTGCGAAGTGCGAAGTGCGAAGTGCGAAGTGCGAAGTGCGAAGTGCGAAGTGCGAAGTGCGAAGTGCGAAGTGCGAAGTGCGAAGTGCGAAGTGCGAAGTGCGAAGTGCGAAGTGCGAAGTGCGAAGTGCGAAGTGCGAAGTGCGAAGTGCGAAGTGCGAAGTGCGAAGTGCGAAGTGCGAAGTGCGAAGTGCGAAGTGCGAAGTGCGAAGTGCGAAGTGCGAAGTGCGAAGTGCGAAGTGCGAAGTGCGAAGTGCGAAGTGCGAAGTGCGAAGTGCGCAGTGCGATGTGCGATGTGCGATGTGCGATGTGCGATGTGCGAAGTGCGATGTGCGAAGTGCGAAGTGCGATGTGCGAAGTGCGAAGTGCGAAGTGCGAAGTGCGAAGTGCGAAGTGCGAAGTGCGAAGTGCGAAGTGCGAAGTGCGAAGTGCGAAGTGCGAAGTGCGAAGTGCGAAGTGCGAAGTGCGAAGTGCGAAGTGCGAAGTGCGAAGTGCGAAGTCCGAAGTGCGATGTGCGAAGTGCGAAGTGCGATGTGCGATGTGCGATGTGCGAAGTGCGAAGTGCGAAGTGCGAAGTGCGAAGTGCGAAGTGCGAAGTGCGAAGTGCGAAGTGCGAAGTGCGATGTGCGATGTGCGAAGTGCGAAGTGCGAAGTGCGAAGTGCGAAGTGCGAAGTGCGAAGTGCGAAGTCCGAAGTGCGATGTGCGAAGTGCGAAGTGCGATGTGCGATGTGCGAAGTGCGAAGTGCGAAGTGCGAAGTGCGAAGTGCGAAGTGCGAAGTGCGAAGTGCGAAGTGCGAAGTGCGAAGTGCGAAGTGCGATGTGCGATGTGCGAAGTGCGATGTGTGAAGTGGGAAGTGTGAAGTGTGAAGTGTGAAGTGTGAAGTGTGAAGTGTGAAGTGTGAAGTGTGAAGTGTGAAGAGTGAAGTGTGAAGTGTGAAGTGTGAAGTGTGAAGTGTGAAGTGTGAAGTGTGAAGTGTGATGTGTGAAGTGTGATGTGTGAAGTGTGAAGTGTGAAGTGTGAAGAGTGAAGTGTGAAGTGTGAAGTGTGAAGTGTGAAGTGTGAAGTGTGAAGTGTGAAGTGTGAAGTGTGATGTGTGAAGTGTGATGTGTGAAGTGTGAAGTGTGAAGTGTGAAGTGTGAAGTGTGAAGTGTGAAGTGTGAAGTGTGAAGTGTGAAGTTTGAAGTGTGAAGTGTGAAGTGTGAAGTGTGAAGTGTGAAATGTGAAGTGTGAAGTGTGAAGTGTGAAGTGTGAAGTGTGAAGTGTGAAGTGTGATGTGTGATGTGTGAAGTGCGAAGTGCGAAGTGCGAAGTGCGAAGTGCGAAGTGCGAAGTGCGAAGTGCGAAGTGCGAAGTGAGAAGTGCGAAGTGAGAAGTGCGAAGTGCGAAGTGCGAAGTGCGAAGTGCGAAGTGCGAAGTGCGAAGTGCGAAGTGCGAAGTGCGAAGTGCGAAGTGAGAAGTGAGAAGTGCGAAGTGAGAAGTGCGAAGTGCGAAGTGCGAAGTGCGAAGTGCGGAGAGCGAAGTGCGAAGTGCGAAGTGCGAAGTGCGAAGTGCGAAGTGCGAAGTGCGAAGTGCGAAGTGCGAAGTGCGAAGTGCGAAGTGCGAAGTGCGAAGTGCGAAGTGCGAAGTGCGAAGTGCGAAGTGCGAAGTGCGAAGTGCGAAGTGCGAAGTGCGAAGTGCGAAGTGCGAAGTGCGAAGTGCGAAGTGCGAAGTGCGAAGTGCGAAGTGCGAAGTGCGAAGTGCGAAGTGCGAAGTGCGAAGTGCGAAGTGCGAAGTGCGAAGTGCGAAGTGCGAAGTGCGAAGTGCGAAGTGCGAAGTGCGAAGTGCGAAGAGCGAAGTGCGAAGAGCGAAGTGCGAAGTGAGAAGTGCGAAGTGAGAAGTGCGAAATGCGAAGTGCGAAGTGCGAATTGCGAAGTGCGAAGTGCGAAGTGCGAAGTGCGAAGTGCGAAGTGCGAAGTGCGAAGTGCGAAGTGCGAAGTGCGCAGTGCGATGTGCGATGTGCGATGTGCGATGTGCGAAGTGCGAAGTGCGATGTGCGAAGTGCGATGTGCGAAGTGGAAAGTGTGAAGTGTGAAGTGTGAAGTGTGGAGTGTGAAGTGTGAAGGGTGAAGTGTGAAGTGTGAAGTGTGAAGAGTGAAGTGTGAAGTGTGAAGTGTGAAGTGTGAAGTGTGAAGTGTGAAGTGTGAAGTGTGAAGTGTGAAGTGTGATGTGTGATGTGTGAAGTGTGAAGTGTGAAGTGTGAAGAGTGAAGAGTGAAGTGTGAAGTGTGAAGTGTGAAGTGTGAAGTGTGAAGTGTGAAGTGTGAAGTGTGAAGTGTGAAGTGTGAAGTGTGAAGTGTGATGTGTGAAGGGTGCATTGTGCAGTGTGCAGTGTGCAGTGTGCAGTGTGCAGTGTGCAGTGTGAAGTGTGAAGTGTGAAGTGTGAAGTGAGAAGTGTGAAGTGTGAAGTGTGAAGTGTGAAGTGTGAAGTGTGAAGTGTGAAGTGCGAAGTGCGAAGTGCGAAGTGCGAAGTGCGAAGTGGGAAGTGCGAAGTGCGAAGTGCGAAGTGCGAAGTGCGAAGTGCGAAGTGCGAAGTGCGAAGAGCGAAGTGCGAAGTGCGAAGTGCGAAGTGAGAAGTGAGAAGTGCGAAGTGAGAAGTGCGAAGTGCGAAGTGCGAAGTGCGAAGTGCGAAGTGCGAAGTGCGAAGTGCGAAGTGCGAAGTGCGAAGTGCGAAGTGCGAAGTGCGAAGTGCGAAGTGCGAAGTGCGAAGTGCGATGTGCGATGTGCGAAGTGCGATGTGTGAAGTGGGAAGTGTGAAGTGTGAAGTGTGAAGTGTGAAGTGTGAAGTGTGAAGTGTGAAGTGTGAAGTGTGAAGTGTGAAGAGTGAAGTGTGAAGTGTGAAGTGTGAAGTGTGAAGTGTGAAGTGTGAAGTGTGAAGTGTGATGTGTGAAGTGTGATGTGTGAAGTGTGAAGTGTGAAGTGTGAAGAGTGAAGTGTGAAGTGTGAAGTGTGAAGTGTGAAGTGTGAAGTGTGAAGTGTGAAGTGTGAAGTGTGAAGTGTGATGTGTGAAGTGTGATGTGTGAAGTGTGAAGTGTGAAGTGTGAAGTGTGAAGTGTGAAGTGTGAAGTGTGAAGTGTGAAGTGTGAAGTTTGAAGTGTGAAGTGTGAAGTGTGAAGTGTGAAGTCTGAAATGTGAAGTGTGAAGTGTGAAGTGTGAAGTGTGAAGTGTGAAGTGTGAAGTGTGATGTGTGATGTGTGAAGTGCGAAGTGCGAAGTGCGAAGTGCGAAGTGCGAAGTGCGAAGTGCGAAGTGCGAAGTGCGAAGTGAGAAGTGCGAAGTGAGAAGTGCGAAGTGCGAAGTGCGAAGTGCGAAGTGCGAAGTGCGAAGTGCGAAGTGCGAAGTGCGAAGTGCGAAGTGCGAAGTGCGAAGTGCGAAGTGCGAAGTGCGAAGTGCGAAGTGCGAAGTGAGAAGTGAGAAGTGAGAAGTGCGAAGTGAGAAGTGCGAAGTGCGAAGTGCGAAGTGCGAAGTGCGAAGTGCGAAGTGCGAAGTGCGAAGTGCGAAGTGCGAAGTGCGAAGTGCGAAGTGCGAAGTGCGAAGTGCGAAGTGCGAAGTGCGAAGTGCGAAGTGCGAAGTGCGAAGTGCGAAGTGCGAAGTGAGAAGTGAGAAGTGAGAAGTGCGAAGTGAGAAGTGCGAAGTGCGAAGTGCGAAGTGCGAAGTGCGAAGTGCGAAGTGCGAAGTGCGAAGTGCGAAGTGCGAAGTGCGAAGTGCGAAGTGCGAAGTGCGAAGTGCGAAGTGCGAAGTGCGAAGTGCGAAGTGCGAAGTGCGAAGTGCGAAGTGCGAAGTGCGAAGTGCGAAGTGCGCAGTGCGAAGTGCGAAGTGCGAAGTGCGAAGTGCGAAGTGCGAAGTGCGAAGTGCGAAGTGCGAAGTGCGAAGTGCGAAGTGCGAAGTGCGAAGTGCGAAGTGCGAAGTGCGAAGTGCGAAGTGCGAAGTGCGAAGTGCGCAGTGCGATGTGCGATGTGCGAAGTGCGAAGTGCGAAGTGCGAAGTGCGAAGTGCGAAGTGCGAAGTGCGAAGTGCGAAGTGCGAAGTGCGAAGTGCGAAGTGCGAAGTGCGAAGTGCGAAGTGCGAAGTGCGAAGTGCGAAGTGCGAAGTGCGAAGTGCGAAGTGCGAAGTGCGAAGTGCGAAGTGCGAAGTGCGAAGTGCGAAGTGCGAAGAGCGAAGTGCGAAGTGCGAAGTGCGAAGTGCGAAGTGCGAAGTGAGAAGTGCCAAGTGCCAAGTGCCAAGTGCCAAGTGCCAAGTGCCAAGTGCGAAGTGCGAAGTGCGAAGTGCGAAGTGCGAAGTGCGAAGTGCGAAGTGCGAAGTGCGAAGTGCGAAGTTCGAAGTGCGAAGTGAGAAGTGAGAAGTCAGAAGTGCGAAGTGAGAAGTGCGAAGTGCGAAGTGCGAAGTGCGAAGTGCGAAGTGCGAAGTGCGAAGTGCGAAGTGCGAAGTGCGGAGTGCGAAGTGCGAAGTGCGAAGTGCGAAGTGCGAAGTGCGAAGTGCGAAGTGCGAAGTGCGAAGTGCGAAGTGCGAAGTGCGAAGTGCGAAGTGCGAAGTGCGAAGTGCGAAGTGCGAAGTGCGAAGTGCGCAGTGCGATGTGCGATGTGCGAAGTGCGAAGTGCGAAGTGCGAAGTGCGAAGTGCGAAGTGCGAAGTGCGAAGTGCGAAGTGCGAAGTGCGAAGTGCGAAGTGCGAAGTGAGAAGTGCGAAGTGAGAAGTGCGAAGTGAGAAGTGCGAAGTGCGAAGTGCGAAGTGCGAAGTGCGAAGTGCGATGTGGGAAGTGTGAAGTGCGAAGTGCGAAGTGCGAAGTGCGAAGTGCGAAGTGCGAAGTGCGAAGTGCGAAGTGCGAAGTGCGAAGAGCGAAGTGCGAAGTGCGAAGTGCGAAGTGCGAAGTGCGAAGTGCGAAGTGCGAAGTGCGAAGTGAGAAGTGAGAAGTGAGAAGTGCGAAGTGAGAAGTGCGAAGTGCGAAGTGCGAAGTGCGAAGTGCGAAGTGCGAAGTGCGAAGTGCGAAGTGCGAAGTGCGATGTGGGAAGTGTGAAGTGCGAAGTGCGAAGTGCGAAGTGCGAAGTGCGAAGTGCGAAGTGCGAAGTGCGAAGTGCGAAGTGCGAAGTGCGAAGTGCGAAGTGCGAAGTGCGAAGTGCGAAGTGCGAAGTGCGAAGTGCGAAGTGCGAAGTGCGATGTGGGAAGTGTGAAGTGCGAAGTGCGAAGTGCGAAGTGCGAAGTGCGAAGTGCGAAGTGCGAAGTGCGAAGTGCGAAGTGCGAAGTGCGCAGTGCGATGTGCGATGTGCGATGTGCGATGTGCGATGTGCGAAGTGCGATGTGCGAAGTGCGAAGTGCGATGTGCGAAGTGCGAAGTGCGAAGTGCGAAGTGCGAAGTGCGAAGTGCGAAGTGCGAAGTGCGAAGTGCGAAGTGCGAAGTGCGAAGTGCGAAGTGCGAAGTGCGAAGTGCGAAGTGCGAAGTGCGAAGTGCGAAGTGCGAAGTGCGAAGTCCGAAGTGCGATGTGCGAAGTGCGAAGTGCGATGTGCGATGTGCGATGTGCGAAGTGCGAAGTGCGAAGTGCGAAGTGCGAAGTGCGAAGTGCGAAGTGCGAAGTGCGAAGTGCGAAGTGCGAAGTGCGATGTGCGATGTGCGAAGTGCGAAGTGCGAAGTGCGAAGTGCGAAGTGCGAAGTGCGAAGTGCGAAGTCCGAAGTGCGATGTGCGAAGTGCGAAGTGCGATGTGCGATGTGCGAAGTGCGAAGTGCGAAGTGCGAAGTGCGAAGTGCGAAGTGCGAAGTGCGAAGTGCGAAGTGCGAAGTGCGAAGTGCGAAGTGCGATGTGCGATGTGCGAAGTGCGATGTGTGAAGTGGGAAGTGTGAAGTGTGAAGTGTGAAGTGTGAAGTGTGAAGTGTGAAGTGTGAAGTGTGAAGTGTGAAGAGTGAAGAGTGAAGTGTGAAGTGTGAAGTGTGAAGTGTGAAGTGTGAAGTGTGAAGTGTGATGTGTGAAGTGTGATGTGTGAAGTGTGAAGTGTGAAGTGTGAAGAGTGAAGTGTGAAGTGTGAAGTGTGAAGTGTGAAGTGTGAAGTGTGAAGTGTGAAGTGTGAAGTGTGATGTGTGAAGTGTGATGTGTGAAGTGTGAAGTGTGAAGTGTGAAGTGTGAAGTGTGAAGTGTGAAGTGTGAAGTGTGAAGTGTGAAGTTTGAAGTGTGAAGTGTGAAGTGTGAAGTGTGAAGTGTGAAATGTGAAGTGTGAAGTGTGAAGTGTGAAGTGTGAAGTGTGAAGTGTGAAGTGTGATGTGTGATGTGTGAAGTGCGAAGTGCGAAGTGCGAAGTGCGAAGTGCGAAGTGCGAAGTGCGAAGTGCGAAGTGCGAAGTGAGAAGTGCGAAGTGAGAAGTGCGAAGTGCGAAGTGCGAAGTGCGAAGTGCGAAGTGCGAAGTGCGAAGTGCGAAGTGCGAAGTGCGAAGTGCGAAGTGAGAAGTGAGAAGTGCGAAGTGAGAAGTGCGAAGTGCGAAGTGCGAAGTGCGAAGTGCGGAGAGCGAAGTGCGAAGTGCGAAGTGCGAAGTGCGAAGTGCGAAGTGCGAAGTGCGAAGTGCGAAGTGCGAAGTGCGAAGTGCGAAGTGCGAAGTGAGAAGTGCGAAGTGCGAAGTGCGAAGTGCGAAGTGCGAAGTGCGAAGTGCGAAGTGCGAAGTGCGAAGTGCGAAGTGCGAAGTGCGAAGTGCGAAGTGCGAAGTGCGAAGTGCGAAGTGCGAAGTGCGAAGTGCGAAGTGCGAAGTGCGAAGTGCGAAGTGCGAAGTGCGAAGTGCGAAGTGCGAAGTGCGAAGTGCGAAGTGCGAAGTGCGAAGTGCGAAGTGCGAAGTGCGAAGTGCGAAGAGCGAAGTGCGAAGAGCGAAGTGCGAAGTGAGAAGTGCGAAGTGAGAAGTGCGAAATGCGAAGTGCGAAGTGCGAATTGCGAAGTGCGAAGTGCGAAGTGCGAAGTGCGAAGTGCGAAGTGCGAAGTGCGAAGTGCGAAGTGCGAAGTGCGCAGTGCGATGTGCGATGTGCGATGTGCGATGTGCGAAGTGCGAAGTGCGATGTGCGAAGTGCGATGTGCGAAGTGGAAAGTGTGAAGTGTGAAGTGTGAAGTGTGGAGTGTGAAGTGTGAAGGGTGAAGTGTGAAGTGTGAAGTGTGAAGAGTGAAGTGTGAAGTGTGAAGTGTGAAGTGTGAAGTGTGAAGTGTGAAGTGTGAAGTGTGAAGTGTGAAGTGTGATGTGTGATGTGTGAAGTGTGAAGTGTGAAGTGTGAAGAGTGAAGAGTGAAGTGTGAAGTGTGAAGTGTGAAGTGTGAAGTGTGAAGTGTGAAGTGTGAAGTGTGAAGTGTGAAGTGTGAAGTGTGAAGTGTGAAGTGTGATGTGTGAAGGGTGCATTGTGCAGTGTGCAGTGTGCAGTGTGCAGTGTGCAGTGTGCAGTGTGAAGTGTGAAGTGTGAAGTGTGAAGTGTGAAGTGTGAAGTGTGAAGTGTGAAGTGTGAAGTGTGAAGTGTGAAGTGCGAAGTGCGAAGTGCGAAGTGCGAAGTGCGAAGTGGGAAGTGCGAAGTGCGAAGTGCGAAGTGCGAAGTGCGAAGTGCGAAGTGCGAAGTGCGAAGAGCGAAGTGCGAAGTGCGAAGTGCGAAGTGAGAAGTGAGAAGTGCGAAGTGAGAAGTGCGAAGTGCGAAGTGCGAAGTGCGAAGTGCGAAGTGCGAAGTGCGAAGTGCGAAGTGCGAAGTGCGAAGTGCGAAGTGCGAAGTGCGAAGTGCGAAGTGCGAAGTGCGAAGTGCGATGTGCGATGTGCGAAGTGCGATGTGTGAAGTGGGAAGTGTGAAGTGTGAAGTGTGAAGTGTGAAGTGTGAAGTGTGAAGTGTGAAGTGTGAAGTGTGAAGTGTGAAGAGTGAAGTGTGAAGTGTGAAGTGTGAAGTGTGAAGTGTGAAGTGTGAAGTGTGAAGTGTGATGTGTGAAGTGTGATGTGTGAAGTGTGAAGTGTGAAGTGTGAAGAGTGAAGTGTGAAGTGTGAAGTGTGAAGTGTGAAGTGTGAAGTGTGAAGTGTGAAGTGTGAAGTGTGAAGTGTGATGTGTGAAGTGTGATGTGTGAAGTGTGAAGTGTGAAGTGTGAAGTGTGAAGTGTGAAGTGTGAAGTGTGAAGTGTGAAGTGTGAAGTTTGAAGTGTGAAGTGTGAAGTGTGAAGTGTGAAGTCTGAAATGTGAAGTGTGAAGTGTGAAGTGTGAAGTGTGAAGTGTGAAGTGTGAAGTGTGATGTGTGATGTGTGAAGTGCGAAGTGCGAAGTGCGAAGTGCGAAGTGCGAAGTGCGAAGTGCGAAGTGCGAAGTGCGAAGTGCGAAGTGAGAAGTGCGAAGTGAGAAGTGCGAAGTGCGAAGTGCGAAGTGCGAAGTGCGAAGTGCGAAGTGCGAAGTGCGAAGTGCGAAGTGCGAAGTGCGAAGTGCGAAGTGCGAAGTGCGAAGTGCGAAGTGCGAAGTGCGAAGTGAGAAGTGAGAAGTGAGAAGTGCGAAGTGAGAAGTGCGAAGTGCGAAGTGCGAAGTGCGAAGTGCGAAGTGCGAAGTGCGAAGTGCGAAGTGCGAAGTGCGAAGTGCGAAGTGCGAAGTGCGAAGTGCGAAGTGCGAAGTGCGAAGTGCGAAGTGCGAAGTGCGAAGTGCGAAGTGCGAAGTGCGAAGTGCGAAGTGCGAAGTGAGAAGTGAGAAGTGAGAAGTGCGAAGTGAGAAGTGCGAAGTGCGAAGTGCGAAGTGCGAAGTGCGAAGTGCGAAGTGCGAAGTGCGAAGTGCGAAGTGCGAAGTGCGAAGTGCGAAGTGCGAAGTGCGAAGTGCGAAGTGCGAAGTGCGAAGTGCGAAGTGCGAAGTGCGAAGTGCGAAGTGCGAAGTGCGAAGTGCGAAGTGCGAAGTGCGAAGTGCGAAGTGCGAAGTGCGAAGTGCGAAGTGCGAAGTGCGAAGTGCGAAGTGCGAAGTGCGAAGTGCGAAGTGCGAAGTGCGCAGTGCGATGTGCGATGTGCGAAGTGCGAAGTGCGAAGTGCGAAGTGCGAAGTGCGAAGTGCGAAGTGCGAAGTGCGAAGTGCGAAGTGCGAAGTGCGAAGTGCGAAGTGCGAAGTGCGAAGTGCGAAGTGCGAAGTGCGAAGTGCGAAGTGCGAAGTGCGAAGTGCGAAGTGCGAAGTGCGAAGTGCGAAGTGCGAAGTGCGAAGTGCGAAGAGCGAAGTGCGAAGTGCGAAGTGCGAAGTGCGAAGTGCGAAGTGCGAAGTGCGAAGTGCGAAGTGCGAAGTGCGAAGTGCGAAGTGCGAAGTGCGAAGTGCGAAGTGCGAAGTGCGAAGTGCGAAGTGCGAAGTGCGAAGTGCGAAGTGCGAAGTGCGAAGTGCGAAGTGCGAAGTGCGAAGTGCGAAGTGCGAAGTGCGAAGTGCGAAGTGCGAAGTGCGAAGTGCGAAGTGCGAAGTGCGAAGTGCGAAGTGCGAAGTGCGAAGTGCGAAGTGCGAAGTGCGAAGTGCGAAGTGCGAAGTGCGAAGTGCGAAGTGCGAAGTGCGAAGTGCGAAGTGCGAAGTGCGAAGTGCGAAGTGCGAAGTGCGAAGTGCGAAGTGCGAAGTGCGAAGTGCGAAGTGCGAAGTGCGAAGTGAGAAGTGCCAAGTGCCAAGTGCCAAGTGCCAAGTGCCAAGTGCCAAGTGCGAAGTGCGAAGTGCGAAGTGCGAAGTGCGAAGTGCGAAGTGCGAAGTGCGAAGTGCGAAGTGCGAAGTTCGAAGTGCGAAGTGAGAAGTGAGAAGTCAGAAGTGCGAAGTGAGAAGTGCGAAGTGCGAAGTGCGAAGTGCGAAGTGCGAAGTGCGAAGTGCGAAGTGCGAAGTGCGAAGTGCGGAGTGCGAAGTGCGAAGTGCGAAGTGCGAAGTGCGAAGTGCGAAGTGCGAAGTGCGAAGTGCGAAGTGCGAAGTGCGAAGTGCGAAGTGCGAAGTGCGAAGTGCGAAGTGCGAAGTGCGAAGTGCGCAGTGCGATGTGCGATGTGCGAAGTGCGAAGTGCGAAGTGCGAAGTGCGAAGTGCGAAGTGCGAAGTGCGAAGTGCGAAGTGCGAAGTGCGAAGTGCGAAGTGCGAAGTGAGAAGTGCGAAGTGAGAAGTGCGAAGTGAGAAGTGCGAAGTGCGAAGTGCGAAGTGCGAAGTGCGAAGTGCGATGTGGGAAGTGTGAAGTGCGAAGTGCGAAGTGCGAAGTGCGAAGTGCGAAGTGCGAAGTGCGAAGTGCGAAGTGCGAAGTGCGAAGAGCGAAGTGCGAAGTGCGAAGTGCGAAGTGCGAAGTGCGAAGTGCGAAGTGCGAAGTGCGAAGTGAGAAGTGAGAAGTGAGAAGTGCGAAGTGAGAAGTGCGAAGTGCGAAGTGCGAAGTGCGAAGTGCGAAGTGCGAAGTGCGAAGTGCGAAGTGCGAAGTGCGAAGTGCGAAGTGCGAAGTGCGAAGTGCGATGTGGGAAGTGTGAAGTGCGAAGTGCGAAGTGCGAAGTGCGAAGTGCGAAGTGCGAAGTGCGAAGTGCGAAGTGCGAAGTGCGAAGTGCGAAGTGCGAAGTGCGAAGTGCGAAGTGCGAAGTGCGAAGTGCGAAGTGCGAAGTGCGAAGTGCGAAGTGCGATGTGGGAAGTGTGAAGTGCGAAGTGCGAAGTGCGAAGTGCGAAGTGCGAAGTGCGAAGTGCGAAGTGCGAAGTGCGAAGTGCGAAGTGCGAAGTGCGAAGTGCGAAGTGCGAAGTGCGAAGTGCGAAGTGCGAAGTGCGAAGTGCGAAGTGCGAAGTGCGAAGTGCGAAGTGCGAAGTGCGAAGTGCGAAGTGCGAAGTGCGAAGTGCGAAGAGCGAAGTGCGAAGTGCGAAGTGCGAAGTGAGAAGTGAGAAGTGAGAAGTGCGAAGTGAGAAGTGCGAAGTGCGAAGTGCGAAGTGCGAAGTGCGAAGTGCGAAGTGCGATGTGCGAAGTGCGAAGTGCGAAGTGCGAAGTGCGAAGTGCGAAGTGCGAAGTGCGAAGTGCGAAGTGCGAAGTGCGAAGTGCGAAGTGCGAAGTGCGAAGTGCGAAGTGCGAAGTGCGAAGTGCGAAGTGCGAAGTGCGAAGTGCGAAGTGCGCAGTGCGATGTGCGATGTGCGATGTGCGATGTGCGATGTGCGAAGTGCGATGTGCGAAGTGCGAAGTGCGATGTGCGAAGTGCGAAGTGCGAAGTGCGAAGTGCGAAGTGCGAAGTGCGAAGTGCGAAGTGCGAAGTGCGAAGTGCGAAGTGCGAAGTGCGAAGTGCGAAGTGCGAAGTGCGAAGTGCGAAGTGCGAAGTGCGAAGTGCGAAGTCCGAAGTGCGATGTGCGAAGTGCGAAGTGCGATGTGCGATGTGCGATGTGCGAAGTGCGAAGTGCGAAGTGCGAAGTGCGAAGTGCGAAGTGCGAAGTGCGAAGTGCGAAGTGCGAAGTGCGAAGTGCGAAGTGCGAAGTGCGAAGTGCGAAGTGCGCAGTGCGATGTGCGATGTGCGATGTTGCGATGTGCGAAGTGCGAAGTGCGAAGTGCGAAGTGCGAAGTGCGAAGTGCGAAGTGCGCAGTGCGATGTGCGATGTGCGATGTGCGATGTGCGAAGTGCGATGTGCGAAGTGCGATGTGCGAAGTGCGATGTGGGAAGTGTGAAGTGTGAAGTGTGAAGTGTGGAGTGTGAAGTGTGAAGTGTGAAGTGTGAAGTGTGAAGTGTGAAGTGTGAAGAGTGAAGTGCGAAGTGCGAAGTGCGAAGTGCGAAGTGCGAAGTGCGAAGTGCGAAGTGCGAAGTGCGAAGTGCGAAGTGCGATGTGGGAAGTGTGAAGTGCGAAGTGCGAAGTGCGAAGTGCGAAGTGCGAAGTGCGAAGTGAGAAGTGCGAAGTGAGAAGTGCGAAGTGCGAAGTGCGAAGTGCGAAGTGCGAAGTGCGAAGTGCGAAGTGCGAAGTGCGAAGTGCGAAGTGCGAAGTGCGAAGTGCGAAGTGCGAAGTGCGAAGTGCGAAGTGCGAAGTGAGAAGTGAGAAGTGAGAAGTGCGAAGTGAGAAGTGCGAAGTGCGAAGTGCGAAGTGCGAAGTGCGAAGTGCGAAGTGCGAAGTGCGAAGTGCGAAGTGCGAAGTGCGAAGTGCGAAGTGCGAAGTGCGAAGTGCGAAGTGCGAAGTGCGAAGTGCGAAGTGCGAAGTGCGAAGTGCGAAGTGCGAAGTGCGAAGTGCGAAGTGAGAAGTGAGAAGTGAGAAGTGCGAAGTGAGAAGTGCGAAGTGCGAAGTGCGAAGTGCGAAGTGCGAAGTGCGAAGTGCGAAGTGCGAAGTGCGAAGTGCGAAGTGCGAAGTGCGAAGTGCGAAGTGCGAAGTGCGAAGTGCGAAGTGCGAAGTGCGAAGTGCGAAGTGCGCAGTGCGAAGTGCGAAGTGCGAAGTGCGAAGTGCGAAGTGCGAAGTGCGAAGTGCGAAGTGCGAAGTGCGAAGTGCGAAGTGCGAAGTGCGAAGTGCGAAGTGCGAAGTGCGAAGTGCGAAGTGCGAAGTGCGAAGTGCGCAGTGCGATGTGCGATGTGCGAAGTGCGAAGTGCGAAGTGCGAAGTGCGAAGTGCGAAGTGCGAAGTGCGAAGTGCGAAGTGCGAAGTGCGAAGTGCGAAGTGCGAAGTGCGAAGTGCGAAGTGCGAAGTGCGAAGTGCGAAGTGCGAAGTGCGAAGTGCGAAGTGCGAAGTGCGAAGTGCGAAGTGCGAAGTGCGAAGTGCGAAGTGCGAAGTGCGAAGAGCGAAGTGCGAAGTGCGAAGTGCGAAGTGCGAAGTGCGAAGTGCGAAGTGCGAAGTGCGAAGTGCGAAGTGCGAAGTGCGAAGTGCGAAGTGCGAAGTGCGAAGTGCGAAGTGCGAAGTGCGAAGTGCGAAGTGCGAAGTGCGAAGTGCGAAGTGCGAAGTGCGAAGTGCGAAGTGCGAAGTGCGAAGTGCGAAGTGCGAAGTGCGAAGTGCGAAGTGCGAAGTGCGAAGTGCGAAGTGCGAAGTGCGAAGTGCGAAGAGCGAAGTGCGAAGTGCGAAGTGCGAAGTGCGAAGTGCGAAGTGCGAAGTGCGAAGTGCGAAGTGCGAAGTGCGAA
The DNA here is from genome assembly GCA_963855975.1 of Andrena chrysosceles. Taxonomy (NCBI): domain Eukaryota; kingdom Metazoa; phylum Arthropoda; class Insecta; order Hymenoptera; family Andrenidae; genus Andrena; species Andrena chrysosceles. The sequence goes on from CAWLCU010000068.1 coordinate 163,679, forward strand.
GTGCGAAGTGCGAAGTGCGAAGTGCGAAGTGCGAAGTGCGAAGTGCGAAGTGCGAAGTGCGAAGTGCGAAGTGCGAAGTGCGAAGTGCGAAGTGCGAAGTGCGAAGTGCGAAGTGCGAAGTGCGAAGTGCGAAGTGCGAAGTGCGAAGTGCGAAGTGCGAAGTGCGAAGTGCGAAGTGCGAAGTGCGAAGTGCGAAGTGCGAAGTGCGAAGTGCGAAGTGCGAAGTGCGAAGTGCGAAGTGCGAAGTGCGAAGTGCGAAGTGCGAAGTGCGAAGTGCGAAGTGCGAAGTGCGAAGTGCGAAGTGCGAAGTGCGAAGTGAGAAGTGCCAAGTGCCAAGTGCCAAGTGCCAAGTGCCAAGTGCCAAGTGCGAAGTGCGAAGTGCGAAGTGCGAAGTGCGAAGTGCGAAGTGCGAAGTGCGAAGTGCGAAGTGCGAAGTTCGAAGTGCGAAGTGAGAAGTGAGAAGTCAGAAGTGCGAAGTGAGAAGTGCGAAGTGCGAAGTGCGAAGTGCGAAGTGCGAAGTGCGAAGTGCGAAGTGCGAAGTGCGAAGTGCGGAGTGCGAAGTGCGAAGTGCGAAGTGCGAAGTGCGAAGTGCGAAGTGCGAAGTGCGAAGTGCGAAGTGCGAAGTGCGAAGTGCGAAGTGCGAAGTGCGAAGTGCGAAGTGCGAAGTGCGAAGTGCGAAGTGCGCAGTGCGATGTGCGATGTGCGAAGTGCGAAGTGCGAAGTGCGAAGTGCGAAGTGCGAAGTGCGAAGTGCGAAGTGCGAAGTGCGAAGTGCGAAGTGCGAAGTGCGAAGTGAGAAGTGCGAAGTGAGAAGTGCGAAGTGAGAAGTGCGAAGTGCGAAGTGCGAAGTGCGAAGTGCGAAGTGCGATGTGGGAAGTGTGAAGTGCGAAGTGCGAAGTGCGAAGTGCGAAGTGCGAAGTGCGAAGTGCGAAGTGCGAAGTGCGAAGTGCGAAGAGCGAAGTGCGAAGTGCGAAGTGCGAAGTGCGAAGTGCGAAGTGCGAAGTGCGAAGTGCGAAGTGAGAAGTGAGAAGTGAGAAGTGCGAAGTGAGAAGTGCGAAGTGCGAAGTGCGAAGTGCGAAGTGCGAAGTGCGAAGTGCGAAGTGCGAAGTGCGAAGTGCGAAGTGCGATGTGGGAAGTGTGAAGTGCGAAGTGCGAAGTGCGAAGTGCGAAGTGCGAAGTGCGAAGTGCGAAGTGCGAAGTGCGAAGTGCGAAGTGCGAAGTGCGAAGTGCGAAGTGCGAAGTGCGAAGTGCGAAGTGCGAAGTGCGAAGTGCGAAGTGCGAAGTGCGATGTGGGAAGTGTGAAGTGCGAAGTGCGAAGTGCGAAGTGCGAAGTGCGAAGTGCGAAGTGCGAAGTGCGAAGTGCGAAGTGCGAAGTGCGAAGTGCGAAGTGCGAAGTGCGAAGTGCGAAGTGCGAAGTGCGAAGTGCGAAGTGCGAAGTGCGAAGTGCGAAGTGCGAAGTGCGAAGTGCGAAGTGCGAAGAGCGAAGTGCGAAGTGCGAAGTGCGAAGTGAGAAGTGAGAAGTGAGAAGTGCGAAGTGAGAAGTGCGAAGTGCGAAGTGCGAAGTGCGAAGTGCGAAGTGCGAAGTGCGATGTGCGAAGTGCGAAGTGCGAAGTGCGAAGTGCGAAGTGCGAAGTGCGAAGTGCGAAGTGCGAAGTGCGAAGTGCGAAGTGCGAAGTGCGAAGTGCGAAGTGCGAAGTGCGAAGTGCGAAGTGCGAAGTGCGAAGTGCGAAGTGCGCAGTGCGATGTGCGATGTGCGATGTGCGATGTGCGATGTGCGAAGTGCGATGTGCGAAGTGCGAAGTGCGATGTGCGAAGTGCGAAGTGCGAAGTGCGAAGTGCGAAGTGCGAAGTGCGAAGTGCGAAGTGCGAAGTGCGAAGTGCGAAGTGCGAAGTGCGAAGTGCGAAGTGCGAAGTGCGAAGTGCGAAGTGCGAAGTGCGAAGTGCGAAGTGCGAAGTCCGAAGTGCGATGTGCGAAGTGCGAAGTGCGATGTGCGATGTGCGATGTGCGAAGTGCGAAGTGCGAAGTGCGAAGTGCGAAGTGCGAAGTGCGAAGTGCGAAGTGCGAAGTGCGAAGTGCGAAGTGCGAAGTGCGAAGTGCGAAGTGCGAAGTGCGAAGTGCGCAGTGCGATGTGCGATGTGCGATGTTGCGATGTGCGAAGTGCGAAGTGCGAAGTGCGAAGTGCGAAGTGCGAAGTGCGAAGTGCGCAGTGCGATGTGCGATGTGCGATGTGCGATGTGCGAAGTGCGATGTGCGAAGTGCGATGTGCGAAGTGCGATGTGGGAAGTGTGAAGTGTGAAGTGTGAAGTGTGGAGTGTGAAGTGTGAAGTGTGAAGTGTGAAGTGTGAAGTGTGAAGTGTGAAGAGTGAAGTGCGAAGTGCGAAGTGCGAAGTGCGAAGTGCGAAGTGCGAAGTGCGAAGTGCGAAGTGCGAAGTGCGAAGTGCGATGTGGGAAGTGTGAAGTGCGAAGTGCGAAGTGCGAAGTGCGAAGTGCGAAGTGCGAAGTGCGAAGTGCGAAGTGCGAAGTGCGAAGTGCGAAGTGCGAAGTGCGAAGTGCGAAGTGAGAAGTGCGAAGTGAGAAGTGCGAAGTGCGAAGTGCGAAGTGCGAAGTGCGAAGTGCGAAGTGCGAAGTGCGAAGTGCGAAGTGCGAAGTGCGAAGTGCGAAGTGCGAAGTGCGAAGTGCGAAGTGCGAAGTGAGAAGTGAGAAGTGAGAAGTGCGAAGTGAGAAGTGCGAAGTGCGAAGTGCGAAGTGCGAAGTGCGAAGTGCGAAGTGCGAAGTGCGAAGTGCGAAGTGCGAAGTGCGAAGTGCGAAGTGCGAAGTGCGAAGTGCGAAGTGCGAAGTGCGAAGTGCGAAGTGCGAAGTGCGAAGTGCGAAGTGCGAAGTGCGAAGTGAGAAGTGAGAAGTGAGAAGTGCGAAGTGAGAAGTGCGAAGTGCGAAGTGCGAAGTGCGAAGTGCGAAGTGCGAAGTGCGAAGTGCGAAGTGCGAAGTGCGAAGTGCGAAGTGCGAAGTGCGAAGTGCGAAGTGCGAAGTGCGAAGTGCGAAGTGCGAAGTGCGCAGTGCGAAGTGCGAAGTGCGAAGTGCGAAGTGCGAAGTGCGAAGTGCGAAGTGCGAAGTGCGAAGTGCGAAGTGCGAAGTGCGAAGTGCGAAGTGCGAAGTGCGAAGTGCGAAGTGCGAAGTGCGAAGTGCGAAGTGCGAAGTGCGAAGTGCGAAGTGCGCAGTGCGATGTGCGATGTGCGAAGTGCGAAGTGCGAAGTGCGAAGTGCGAAGTGCGAAGTGCGAAGTGCGAAGTGCGAAGTGCGAAGTGCGAAGTGCGAAGTGCGAAGTGCGAAGTGCGAAGTGCGAAGTGCGAAGTGCGAAGTGCGAAGTGCGAAGTGCGAAGTGCGAAGTGCGAAGTGCGAAGTGCGAAGTGCGAAGAGCGAAGTGCGAAGTGCGAAGTGCGAAGTGCGAAGTGCGAAGTGCGAAGTGCGAAGTGCGAAGTGCGAAGTGCGAAGTGCGAAGTGCGAAGTGCGAAGTGCGAAGTGCGAAGTGCGAAGTGCGAAGTGCGAAGTGCGAAGTGCGAAGTGCGAAGTGCGAAGTGCGAAGTGCGAAGTGCGAAGTGCGAAGTGCGAAGTGCGAAGTGCGAAGTGCGAAGTGCGAAGTGCGAAGTGCGAAGTGCGAAGTGCGAAGTGCGAAGTGCGAAGTGCGAAGTGCGAAGTGCGAAGTGCGAAGTGCGAAGTGCGAAGTGCGAAGTGCGAAGTGCGAAGTGCGAAGTGCGAAGTGCGAAGTGCGAAGTGCGAAGTGCGAAGTGCGAAGTGAGAAGTGCCAAGTGCCAAGTGCCAAGTGCCAAGTGCCAAGTGCCAAGTGCGAAGTGCGAAGTGCGAAGTGCGAAGTGCGAAGTGCGAAGTGCGAAGTGCGAAGTGCGAAGTGCGAAGTTCGAAGTGCGAAGTGAGAAGTGAGAAGTCAGAAGTGCGAAGTGAGAAGTGCGAAGTGCGAAGTGCGAAGTGCGAAGTGCGAAGTGCGAAGTGCGAAGTGCGAAGTGCGAAGTGCGGAGTGCGAAGTGCGAAGTGCGAAGTGCGAAGTGCGAAGTGCGAAGTGCGAAGTGCGAAGTGCGAAGTGCGAAGTGCGAAGTGCGAAGTGCGAAGTGCGAAGTGCGAAGTGCGAAGTGCGAAGTGCGAAGTGCGAAGTGCGAAGTGCGCAGTGCGATGTGCGATGTGCGAAGTGCGAAGTGCGAAGTGCGAAGTGCGAAGTGCGAAGTGCGAAGTGCGAAGTGCGAAGTGCGAAGTGCGAAGTGCGAAGTGCGAAGTGCGAAGTGCGAAGTGCGAAGTGCGAAGTGCGAAGTGAGAAGTGCGAAGTGAGAAGTGCGAAGTGAGAAGTGCGAAGTGCGAAGTGCGAAGTGCGAAGTGCGAAGTGCGAAGTGCGAAGTGCGAAGTGCGAAGTGCGAAGTGCGAAGTGCGAAGTGCGAAGTGCGAAGTGCGAAGTGCGAAGTGCGAAGAGCGAAGTGCGAAGTGCGAAGTGCGAAGTGAGAAGTGAGAAGTGAGAAGTGCGAAGTGAGAAGTGCGAAGTGCGAAGTGCGAAGTGCGAAGTGCGAAGTGCGAAGTGCGAAGTGCGATGTGCGAAGTGCGAAGTGCGAAGTGCGAAGTGCGAAGTGCGAAGTGCGAAGTGCGAAGTGCGAAGTGCGAAGTGCGAAGTGCGAAGTGCGAAGTGCGAAGTGCGAAGTGCGAAGTGCGAAGTGCGAGGTGCGAAGTGCGAAGTGCGCAGTGCGATGTGCGATGTGCGATGTGCGATGTGCGATGTGCGATGTGCGATGTGCGAAGTGCGATGTGCGAAGTGCGAAGTGCGATGTGCGAAGTGCGAAGTGCGAAGTGCGAAGTGCGAAGTGCGAAGTGCGAAGTGCGAAGTGCGAAGTGCGAAGTGCGAAGTGCGAAGTGCGAAGTGCGAAGTGCGAAGTGCGAAGTGCGAAGTGCGAAGTGCGAAGTGCGAAGTGCGAAGTCCGAAGTGCGATGTGCGAAGTGCGAAGTGCGATGTGCGATGTGCGATGTGCGAAGTGCGAAGTGCGAAGTGCGAAGTGCGAAGTGCGAAGTGCGAAGTGCGAAGTGCGAAGTGCGAAGTGCGAAGTGCGAAGTGCGAAGTGCGCAGTGCGATGTGCGATGTGCGATGTGCGATGTGCGAAGTGCGAAGTGCGAAGTGCGAAGTGCGAAGTGCGAAGTGCGAAGTGCGCAGTGCGATGTGCGATGTGCGATGTGCGATGTGCGAAGTGCGATGTGCGAAGTGCGATGTGCGAAGTGCGATGTGGGAAGTGTGAAGTGTGAAGTGTGAAGTGTGAAGTGTGGAGTGTGAAGTGTGAAGTGTGAAGTGTGAAGTGTGAAGTGTGAAGTGTGAAGTGTGAAGAGTGAAGTGCGAAGTGTGAAGTGCGAAGTGCGAAGTGTGAAGTGTGAAGTGTGATGTGTGAAGTGTGATGTGTGAAGTGTGAAGTGTGAAGTGTGAAGTGTGAAGTGTGAAGTGTGAAGTGTGAAGTGTGAAGTGTGAAGTGTGAAGTGTGAAGTGTGAAGTGTGAAGTGTGAAGTGTGAAGTGTGAAGTGTGAAGTTTGAAGTTTGAAGTGTGAAGTTTGAAGTGTGAAGTGTGAAGTGTGAAGTGTGAAGTGTGAAGTGTGAAGTGTGAAGTGTGAAGTGTGAAGTGTGAAGTGTGAAGTGTGAAGTGTGAAGTGTGAAGTGTGAAGTGTGAAGTGTGAAGTGTGAAGTGTGAAGTGTGAAGTGTGAAGTGTGTAGTGTGAAGTGTGAAGTGTGAAGTGTGAAGTGTGATGTGTGAAGTGTGATGTGTGATGTGTGAAGTGTGATGTGTGAAGTGTGAAGTGTGAAGTGTGAAGTGTGCAGTGTGAAGTGTGAAGTGTGAAGTGTGAAGTGTGAGTGATGTGTGATGTGTGATGTGCGAAGTGCGAAGTGCGAAGTGCGAAGTGCGAAGTGCGAAGTGCGAAGTGCGAAGTGCGAAGTGCGAAGTGCGAAGTGCGAAGTGCGAAGTGCGAAGTGCGAAGTGCGAAGTGCGAAGTGCGAAGTGGGAAGTGTGAAGTGCGAAGTGCGAAGTGCGAAGTGCGAAGTGCGAAGTGCGAAGTGCGAAGTGCGAAGTGCGAAGTGCGAAGTGCGAAGTGCGAAGTGCGAAGTGCGAAGTGCGAAGTGCGAAGTGCGAAGTGCGAAGTGCGAAGTGCGAAGTGCGAAGTGAGAAGTGAGAAGTGAGAAGTGAGAAGTGAGAAGTGAGAAGTGCGAAGTGCGAAGTGCGAAGTGCGAAGTGCGAAGTGAGAAGTGCGAAGTGCGAAGTGCGAAGTGCGAAGTGCGAAGTGCGAAGTGCGAAGTGCGAAGTGCGATGTGCGAAGTGCGAAGTGCGAAGTGCGAAGTGCGAAGTGCGAAGTGCGAAGTGCGATGTGCGAAGTGCGAAGTGCGAAGTGCGAAGTGCGAAGTGCGAAGTGCGAAGTGCGAAGTGCGAAGTGCGAAGTGCGAAGTGCGAAGTGCGAAGTGCGAAGTGCGAAGTGCGAAGTGCGAAGTGCGAAGTGCGAAGTGCGAAGTGCGAAGTGCGAAGTGAGAAGTGCGATGTGCGAAGTGCGAAGTGCGAAGTGCGAAGTGCGAAGTGCGAAGTGCGAAGTGCGAAGTGCGAAGAGCGAAGTGCGAAGTGCGAAGTGCGAAGTGCGAAGTGCGATGTGGGAAGTGTGAAGTGTGAAGTGTGAAGTGTGAAGTGTGATGTGTGAAGTCTGAAGTGTGAAGTGGGAAGTGTGAAGTGTGAAGTGAGAAGTGTGAAGTGTGAAGTGTGAAGTGTGAAGTGTGAAGTGTGAAGTGTGAAGTGTGATGTGTGAAGTGTGAAGTGTGAAGTGTGATGTGTGAAGTGCGAAGTGCGAAGTGCGAAGTGCGAAGTGCGAAGTGCGAAGTGCGAAGTGCGAAGTGCGAAGTGCGAAGTGCGAAGTGCGAAGTGCGAAGTGCGAAGTGCGAAGTGGGCAGTGTGAAGTGCGAAGTGCGAAGTGCGAAGTGCGAAGTGCGAAGTGCGAAGTGCGAAGTGCGAAGTGCGAAGTGCGAAGTGCGAAGTGCGAAGTGCGAAGTGCGAAGTGCGAAGTGCGAAGTGCGAAGTGGGAAGTGCGAAGTGCGAAGTGCGAAGTGCGAAGTGCGAAGTGCGAAGTGCGAAGTGCGAAGTGCGAAGTGCGAAGTGCGAAGTGCGAAGTGCGAAGTGCGAAGTGCGAAGTGCGAAGTGCGAAGTGCGAAGTGGGCAGTGGGAAGTGTGAAGTGTGAAGTGTGAAGTGTGAAGTGTGAAGTGTGAAGTGTGAAGTGTGAAGTGTGAAGTGTGAAGTGTGAAGTGTGAAGTGTGAAGTGTGAAGAGTGAAGTGTGAAGTGTGAAGTGTGAAGTGTGAAGTGTGATGTGTGCAGTGTGAAGTGTGAAGTGTGAAGTGTGAAGTGTGAAGTGTGAAGTGTGAAGTGTGAAGTGTGAAGTGTGAAGTGTGAAGTGTGAAGTGTGAAGTGTGAAGTGTGATGTGTGATGTGTGAAGTGTGAAGAGTGAAGAGTGAAGTGTGAAGTGTGAAGTGTGAAGTGTGAAGTGTGAAGTGTGAAGTGTGAAGTGGGAAGTGTGAAGTGTGAAGTGCGAAGTGCGAAGTGCGAAGTGCGAAGTGCGAAGTGCGAAGTGCGAAGTGCGAAGTGCGAAGTGCGAAGTGCGAAGTGCGAAGTGCGAAGTGCGAAGTGCGAAGTGCGAAGTGCGAAGTGCGAAGTGCGAAGTGCGAAGTGCGAAGTGCGAAGTGCGAAGTGCGAAGTGCGAAGTGCGAAGTGCGAAGTGCGATGTGCGAAGTGCGAAGTTCGAAGTGCGAAGTGCGAAGTGCGAAGTGCGAAGTACGATGTGCGAAGTGCGAAGTGCGAAGTGCGAAGTGCGAAGTGCGAAGTGCGAAGAGCGAAGTGCGAAGTGCGAAGTGTGATGTGGGAAGTGTGATGTGTGATGTGTGAAGTGTGAAGTGTGAAGTGTGAAGTGTGAAGTGTGAAGTGCGAAGTGCGAAGTGCGAAGTGCGAAGTGCGAAGTGCGAAGTGCGATGTGCGAAGTGCGAAGTGCGAAGTGCGAAGTGCGAAGTGCGAAGTGCGAAGTGCGAAGTGCGCAGTGCGATGTGCGATGTGCGATTTGCGATGTGCGATGTGCGAAGTGCGAAGTGCGAAGTGCGAAGTGCGAAGTGCGAAGTGCGAAGTGCGAAGTGCGAAGTGCGAAGAGCGAAGTGCGAAGTGCGAAGTGCGAAGTGCGATGTGGGAAGTGTGAAGTGTGATGTGTGAAGTGTGAAGTGTGAAGTGTGAAGTGTGAAGTGTGAAGTGTGAAGTGTGAAGTGTGATGTGTGAAGTCTGAAGTGTGAAGTGTGAAGTGTGAAGTGTGAAGTGTGAAGTGTGAAGTGTGAAGTGTGAAGTGTGAAGTGTGAAGTGTGAAGTGTGAAGTGTGAAGTGTGAAGTGTGAAGTGTGAAGTGTGAAGTGTGAAGTGTGAAGAGTGAAGTGTGAAGTGTGAAGTGTGAAGTGTGAAGTGTGAAGGGTGAAGTGTGAAGTGTGAAGTGTGATGTGTGAAGTGTGAAGTGTGAAGTGTGATGTGTGAAGTGTGAAGTGTGAAGTGTGAAGTGTGATGTGGGAAGTGTGAAGTGTGATGTGTGAAGTGTGAAGTGTGAAGTGTGAAGTGTGAAGTGTGAAGTGTGAAGTGTGAAGTGTGATGTGTGAAGTCTGAAGTGTGAAGTGTGAAGTGTGAAGTGTGAAGTGTGAAGTGTGAAGTGTGAAGTGTGAAGTGTGAAGTGTGAAGTGTGAAGTGTGAAGTGTGAAGTGTGAAGTGTGAAGTGTGAAGTGTGAAGTGTGAAGTGTGAAGAGTGAAGTGTGAAGTGTGAAGTGTGAAGTGTGAAGTGTGAAGGGTGAAGTGTGAAGTGTGAAGTGTGATGTGTGAAGTGTGAAGTGAGAAGTGTGAAGTGTGAAGTGTGAAGTGTGAAGTGTGAAGTGGGAAGTGCGAAGTGCGAAGTGCGAAGTGCGAAGTGCGAAGTGCGAAGTGCGAAGTGCGAAGTGCGTAGTGCGAAGTGCGAAGTGCGTAGTGCGAAGTGCGAAGTGCGAAGTGCGAAGTGCGAAGTGCGAAGTGCGAAGTGCGAAGTGCGAAGTGCGAAGTGCGAAGTGCGAAGTGCGAAGTGCGAAGTGCGAAGTGCGAAGTGCGAAGTGCGAAGTGCGAAGTGCGAAGTGCGAAGTGCGAAGTGCGAAGTGCGAAGTGCGAAGTGCGAAGTGCGAAGTGCGCAGTGCGATGTGCGATGTGCGATGTGCGATGTGCGAAGTGCGAAGTTCGAAGTGCGAAGTGCGAAGTGCGAAGTGCGAAGTGCGAAGTGCGAAGTGCGAAGAGCGAAGTGCGAAGTGCGAAGTGTGATGTGGGAAGTGTGATGTGTGATGTGTGAAGTGTGAAGTGTGAAGTGTGAAGTGTGAAGTGTGAAGTGTGAAGTGTGATGTGTGAAGTCTGAAGTGTGAAGTGGGAAGTGTGAAGTGTGAAGTGTGAAGTGTGCAGTGTGAAGTGTGAACTGTGAAGTGTGAAGTGTGAAGTGTGAAGTGTGAAGTGTGAAGCGAGAAGTGTGAAGTGTGAAGTGTGAAGTGTGAAGTGTGAAGTGTGAAGTGTGAAGTGTGAAGTGTGAAGTGTGAAGTGTGAAGTGTGAAGTGTGAAGTGTGAAGTGCGAAGTGGGCAGTGTGAAGTGTGAAGTGTGAAGTGTGAAGTGTGAAGTGTGAAGTGTGAAGAGTGAAGTGTGAAGTGTGAAGTGTGAAGTGTGAAGTGTGAAGTGTGATGTGTGAAGTGTGAAGTGTGAAGTGTGAAGTGTGAAGTGTGAAGTGTGAAGTGTGAAGTGTGAAGTGTGAAGTGTGAAGTGTGAAGTGTGAAGTGTGAAGTGTGAAGTGTGAAGTGTGAAGTGTGAAGTGTGAAGTGTGAAGTGTGAAGTGTGAAGAGTGAAGTGCGAAGTGCGAAGTGCGAAGTGCGAAGTGCGAAGTGCGAAGTGCGAAGTGCGCAGTGCGATGTGCGATGTGCGATGTGCGATGTGCGAAGTGCGAAGTGCGAAGTGCGAAGTGCGAAGTGCGAAGTGCGAAGTGCGAAGTGCGAAGTGCGAAGTGCGCAGTGCGATGTGCGATGTGCGATGTGCGATGTGCGATGTGCGAAGTGCGAAGTGCGAAGTGCGAAGTGCGAAGTGCGAAGTGCGAAGTGCGAAGAGCGAAGTGCGAAGTGCGATGTGGGAAGTGTGAAGCGTGATGTGTGAAGTGTGAAGTGTGAAGTGTGAAGTGTGAAGTGTGAAGTGTGAAGTGTGATGTGTGAAGTCTGAAGTGTGAAGTGTGAAGTGTGAAGTGTGAAGTGTGAAGTGTGAAGTGTGAAGTGTGAAGTGTGAAGTGTGAAGTGTGAAGTGTGAAGTGTGAAGTGCGAAGTGCGAAGTGCGAAGTGCGAAGTGCGAAGTGCGAAGTGCGAAGTGCGAAGTGCGAAGTGCGAAGTGCGAAGTGCGAAGTGCGAAGTGCGAAGTGCGAAGTGCGAAGTGCGAAGTGCGAAGTGCGAAGTGCGAAGTGCGAAGTGCGAAGTGCGAAGTGCGAAGTGCGAAGTGCGAAGTGCGAAGTGGGCAGTGCGAAGTGCGAAGTGTGAAGTGTGAAGTGTGAAGTGTAAAGTGTGAAGTGTGAAGTGTGATGTGTGAAGTGTGAAGTGTGAAGTGTGAAGTGTGAAGTGTGAAGTGTGAAGTGTGAAGTGTGAAGTGTGAAGTGTGAAGTGTGAAGTGTGACGTGTGAAGTGTGAATTGTGACGTGTGAAGTGTGAAGTGTGAAGTGTGAAGTGTGAAGTGTGAAGTGTGAAGTGTGAAGTGTGAAGTGTGAAGTGTGAAGTGTGAAGTGTGAAGTTTGAAGTGTGAAGTTTGAAGTGTGAAGTGTGAAGTGTGAAGTGTGAAGTGTGAAGTGTGAAGTGTGAAGTGTGAACTGTGATGTGTGATGTGTGAAGTGTGAAGTGTGAAGTGTGAAGTGTGAAGTGTGAAGTGTGAAGTGTGAAGTGTGAAGAGTGAAGAGTGAAGAGTGAAGTGTGAAGTGTGAAGTGTGAAGTGTGAAGTGTGAAGTGTGAAGTGTGAAGTGTGAAGTGTGCAGTGTGCAGTGTGCAGTGTGCAGTGTGCAGTGTGCAGTGTGCAGTGTGCAGTGTGCAGTGTGAAGTGTGAAGTGTGAAGTGTGAAGTGTGAAGTGTGAAGTGTGAAGTGTGAAGTGTGAAGTGTGAAGTGTGAAGTGTGAAGTGTGAAGTGTGAAGTGTGAAGTGTGAAGTGTGAAGTGCGAAGTGCGAAGTGCGAAGTGCGAAGTGCGAAGTGCGAAGTGCGAAGTGCGAAGTGCGAAGTGCGAAGTGCGAAGTGCGAAGTGCGAAGTGCGAAGTGCGAAGTGCGAAGTGCGAAGTGCGAAGTGCGAAGTGAGAAGTGCGAAGTGAGAAGTGAGAAGTGCGAAGTGCGAAGTGCGAAGTGCGAAGTGCGAAGTGCGAAGTGCGAAGTGCGAAGTGCGAAGTGCGAAGTGCGAAGTGCGAAGTGCGAAGTGGGCAGTGGGAAGTGTGAAGTGTGAAGTGTGAAGTGTGAAGTGTGAAGTGTGAAGTGTGAAGTGTGAAGAGTGAAGTGTGAAGTGTGAAGTGTGAAGTGTGATGTGTGAAGTGTGAAGTGTGAAGTGTGAAGTGTGAAGTGTGAAGTGTGCAGTGTGCAGTGTGAAGTGTGAAGTGTGAAGTGTGAAGTGTGAAGTATGAAGTGTGAAGTGTGAAGTGTGAAGTGTGAAGTGTGAAGTGTGAAGTGTGAAGTGCGAAGTGCGAAGTGCGAAGTGCGAAGTGCGCAGTGCGATGTGCGATGTGCGATGTGCGATGTGCGAAGTGCGAAGTGCGAAGTGCGAAGTGCGAAGTGCGAAGTGCGAAGTGCGAAGAGCGAAGTGCGAAGTGCGAAGTGCGAAGTGCGAAGTGCGAAGTGCGATGTGGGAAGTGTGAAGTGTGAAGTGTGAAGTGTGATGTGTGAAGTCTGAAGTGTGAAGTGGGACGTGTGAAGTGTGAAGTGTGAAGTGTGAAGTGTGAAGTGTGAAGTGTGAAGTGTGAAGTGTGAAGTGTGAAGTGTGAAGTGTGATGTGTGAAGTGTGAAGTGTGAAGTGTGATGTGTGAAGTGCGAAGTGCGAAGTGCGAAGTGCGAAGTGCGAAGTGCGAAGTGCGAAGTGCGAAGTGCGAAGTGCGAAGTGCGAAGTGCGAAGTGCGAAGTGCGAAGTGCGAAGTGCGAAGTGCGAAGTGGGCAGTGTGAAGTGCGAAGTGCGAAGTGCGAAGTGCGAAGTGCGAAGTGCGAAGTGCGAAGTGCGAAGTGCGAAGTGCGAAGTGCGAAGTGCGAAGTGCGAAGTGCGAAGTGCGAAGTGCGAAGTGCGAAGTGGGAAGTGCGAAGTGCGAAGTGCGAAGTGCGAAGTGCGAAGTGCGAAGTGCGAAGTGCGAAGTGCGAAGTGCGAAGTGCGAAGTGCGAAGTGCGAAGTGCGAAGTGCGAAGTGCGAAGTGCGAAGTGCGAAGTGCGAAGTGGGCAGTGGGAAGTGTGAAGTGTGAAGTGTGAAGTGTGAAGTGTGAAGTGTGAAGTGTGAAGTGTGAAGTGTGAAGAGTGAAGTGTGAAGTGTGAAGTGTGAAGTGTGAAGTGTGATGTGTGAAGTGTGAAGTGTGAAGTGTGAAGTGTGAAGTGTGAAGTGTGCAGTGTGCAGTGTGAAGTGTGAAGTGTGAAGTGTGAAGTGTGAAGTGTGAAGTGTGAAGTGTGAAGTGTGAAGTGTGAAGTGTGAAGTGTGAAGTGTGAAGTGTGAAGTGTGAAGTGTGATGTGTGATGTGTGAAGTGTGAAGAGTGAAGAGTGAAGTGTGAAGTGTGAAGTGTGAAGTGTGAAGTGTGAAGTGTGAAGTGTGAAGTGGGAAGTGTGAAGTGGGAAGTGCGAAGTGCGAAGTGCGAAGTGCGAAGTGCGAAGTGCGAAGTGCGAAGTGCGAAGTGCGAAGTGCGAAGTGCGAAGTGCGAAGTGCGAAGTGCGAAGTGCGAAGTGCGAAGTGCGAAGTGCGAAGTGCGAAGTGCGAAGTGCGAAGTGCGAAGTGCGAAGTGCGAAGTGCGAAGTGCGAAGTGCGAAGTGCGAAGTGCGAAGTGCGAAGTGCGATGTGCGAAGTGCGAAGTTCGAAGTGCGAAGTGCGAAGTGCGAAGTGCGATGTGCGAAGTGCGAAGTGCGAAGTGCGAAGTGCGAAGTGCGAAGAGCGAAGTTGGAAGTGCGAAGTGTGATGTGGGAAGTGTGATGTGTGATGTGTGAAGTGTGAAGTGTGAAGTGTGAAGTGTGAAGTGCGAAGTGCGAAGTGCGAAGTGCGAAGTGCGAAGTGCGAAGTGCGAAGTGCGATGTGCGAAGTGCGAAGTGCGAAGTGCGAAGTGCGAAGTGCGCAGTGCGATGTGCGATGTGCGATGTGCGATGTGCGATGTGCGAAGTGCGAAGTGCGAAGTGCGAAGTGCGAAGTGCGAAGTGCGAAGTGCGAAGTGCGAAGTGCGAAGAGCGAAGTGCGAAGTGCCATGTGGGAAGTGTGAAGTGTGATGTGTGAAGTGTGAAGTGTGAAGTGTGAAGTGTGAAGTGTGAAGTGTGAAGTGTGAAGTGTGAAGTGTGATGTGTGAAGTCTGAAGTGTGAAGTGTGAAGTGTGAAGTGTGAAGTGTGAAGTGTGAAGTGTGAAGTGTGAAGTGTGAAGTGTGAAGTGTGAAGTGTGAAGTGTGAAGTGTGAAGTGTGAAGTGTGAAGTGTGAAGTGTGAAATGTGAAGTGTGAAGTGTGAAGTGTGAAGTGTGAAGAGTGAAGTGTGAAGTGTGAAGTGTGAAGTGTGAAGTGTGAAGGGTGAAGTGTGAAGTGTGAAGTGTGATGTGTGAAGTGTGAAGTGTGAAGTGTGAAGTGTGAAGTGTGAAGGGTGAAGTGTGAAGTGTGAAGTGTGATGTGTGAAGTGTGAAGTGAGAAGTGTGAAGTGTGAAGTGTGAAGTGTGAAGTGTGAAGTGGGAAGTGCGAAGTGCGAAGTGCGAAGTGCGAAGTGCGAAGTGCGAAGTGCGAAGTGCGAAGTGCGAAGTGCGAAGTGCGAAGTGCGAAGTGCGAAGTGCGAAGTGCGAAGTGCGAAGTGCGAAGTGCGAAGTGCGAAGTGCGAAGTGCGAAGTGCGAAGTGCGAAGTGCGAAGTGCGAAGTGCGAAGTGCGAAGTGCGAAGTGCGAAGTGCGAAGTGCGAAGTGCGAAGTGCGAAGTGCGAAGTGCGAAGTGCGAAGTGCGAAGTGCGCAGTGCGATGTGCGATGTGCGATGTGCGATGTGCGAAGTGCGAAGTTCGAAGTGCGAAGTGCGAAGTGCGAAGTGCGAAGTGCGAAGTGCGAAGTGCGAAGAGCGAAGTGCGAAGTGCGAAGTGTGATGTGGGTAGTGTGATGTGTGATGTGTGAAGTGTGAAGTGTGAAGTGTGAAGTGTGAAGTGTGAAGTGTGAAGTGTGAAGTGTGAAGTGTGAAGTGTGATGTGTGAAGTCTGAAGTGTGAAGTTGGAAGTGTGAAGTGTGAAGTGTGAAGTGTGCAGTGTGAAGTGTGAACTGTGAAGTGTGAAGTGTGAAGTGTGAAGTGTGAAGCGAGAAGTGTGAAGTGTGAAGTGTGAAGTGTGAAGTGTGAAGTGTGAAGTGTGAAGTGTGAAGTGTGAAGTGTGAAGTGCGAAGTGCGAAGTGCGAAGTGCGCAGTGCGATGTGCGATGTGCGATGTGCGATGTGCGAAGTGCGAAGTGCGAAGTGCGAAGTGCGAAGTGCGAAGTGTGAAGTGTGAAGTGTGATGTGTGAAGTGTGAAGTGTGAAGTGTGAAGTGTGAAGTGTGAAGTGTGAAGTGTGAAGTGTGAGGTGTGAAGTGTGAAGTGTGAAGTGTGAAGTGTGAAGTGTGAAGTGTGAAGTGTGAAGTGTGAAGTGTGAAGAGTGAAGTGCGAAGTGCGAAGTGCGAAGTGCGAAGTGCGAAGTGCGAAGTGCGAAGTGCGCAGTGCGATGTGCGATGTGCGATGTGCGATGTGCGAAGTGCGAAGTGCGAAGTGCGAAGTGCGAAGTGCGAAGTGCGAAGTGCGAAGTGCGCAGTGCGATGTGCGATGTGCGATGTGCGATGTGCGATGTGCGAAGTGCGAAGTGCGAAGTGCGAAGTGCGAAGTGCGAAGTGCGAAGTGCGAAGTGCGAAGTGCGAAGTGCGAAGAGCGAAGTGCGAAGTGCGAAGTGCGAAGTGCGATGTGGGAAGTGTGAAGTGTGATGTGTGAAGTGTGAAGTGTGAAGTGTGAAGTGTGAAGTGTGAAGTGTGAAGTGTGAAGTGTGAAGTGTGATGTGTGAAGTCTGAAGTGTGAAGTGTGAAGTGTGAAGTGTGAAGTGTGAAGTGTGAAGTGTGAAGTGTGAAGTGTGAAGTGTGAAGTGTGAAGTGTGAAGTGTGAAGTGTGAAGTGTGAAGTGTGAAGTGTGAAGAGTGAAGTGTGAAGTGTGAAGTGTGAAGTGTGAAGTGTGAAGTGTGAAGTGTGAAGTGTGAAGTGTGAAGTGTGAAGTGTGAAGTGTGATGTGTGATGTGTGAAGTGTGAAGAGTGAAGAGTGAAGTGTGAAGTGTGAAGTGTGAAGTGTGAAGTGTGAAGTGTGAAGTGTGAAGTGGGAAGTGTGAAGTGTGAAGTGCGAAGTGCGAAGTGCGAAGTGCGAAGTGCGAAGTGCGAAGTGCGAAGTGCGAAGTGCGAAGTGTGAAGTGTGAAGTGTGATGTGTGAAGTGTGAAGTGTGAAGTGTGAAGTGTGAAGTGTGAAGTGTGAAGTGTGAAGTGTGAAGTGTGAAGTGTGAAGTGTGAAGTGTGAAGAGTGAAGTGTGAAGTGTGAAGTGTGAAGTGTGAAGTGTGAAGGGTGAAGTGTGAAGTGTGAAGTGTGATGTGTGAAGTGTGAAGTGTGAAGTGTGAAGTGTGAAGTGTGAAGTGTGAAGTGTGAAGGGTGAAGTGTGAAGTGTGAAGTGTGATGTGTGAAGTGTGAAGTGAGAAGTGTGAAGTGTGAAGGGTGAAGGGTGAAGTGTGAAGTGTGAAGTGTGATGTGTGAAGTGTGAAGTGAGAAGTGTGAAGTGTGAAGTGTGAAGTGTGAAGTGCGAAGTGCGAAGTGCGAAGTGCGAAGTGCGAAGTGCGAAGTGCGAAGTGCGAAGTGCGAAGTGCGAAGTGCGAAGTGCGAAGTGCGAAGTGCGAAGTGCGAAGTGCGAAGTGCGAAGTGCGAAGTGCGAAGTGCGAAGTGCGAAGTGCGAAGTGCGAAGTGCGAAGTGCGAAGTGCGAAGTGCGAAGTGCGAAGTGCGAAGTGCGAAGTGCGAAGTGCGAAGTGCGAAGTGCGAAGTGCGAAGTGCGAAGTGCGCAGTGCGATGTGCGATGTGCGATGTGCGATGTGCGAAGTGCGAAGTTCGAAGTGCGAAGTGCGAAGTGCGAAGTGCGAAGTGCGAAGTGCGAAGTGCGAAGAGCGAAGTGCGAAGTGCGAAGTGTGATGTGGGTAGTGTGATGTGTGATGTGTGAAGTGTGAAGTGTGAAGTGTGAAGTGTGAAGTGTGAAGTGTGAAGTGTGAAGTGTGATGTGTGAAGTCTGAAGTGTGAAGTGGGAAGTGTGAAGTGTGAAGTGTGAAGTGTGCAGTGTGAAGTGTGAACTGTGAAGTGTGAAGTGTGAAGTGTGAAGTGTGAAGTGTGAAGCGAGAAGTGTGAAGTGTGAAGTGTGAAGTGTGAAGTGTGAAGTGTGAAGTGTGAAGTGTGAAGTGTGAAGTGTGAAGTGCGAAGTGCGAAGTGCGAAGTGCGCAGTGCGATGTGCGATGTGCGATGTGCGATGTGCGAAGTGCGAAGTGCGAAGTGCGAAGTGCGAAGTGCGAAGTGTGAAGTGTGAAGTGTGATGTGTGAAGTGTGAAGTGTGAAGTGTGAAGTGTGAAGTGTGAAGTGTGAAGTGTGAAGTGTGAAGTGTGAAGTGTGAAGTGTGAAGTGTGAAGTGTGAAGTGTGAAGTGTGAAGTGTGAAGTGTGAAGTGTGAAGTGTGAAGAGTGAAGTGCGAAGTGCGAAGTGCGAAGTGCGAAGTGCGAAGTGCGAAGTGCGAAGTGCGCAGTGCGATGTGCGATGTGCGATGTGCGATGTGCGAAGTGCGAAGTGCGAAGTGCGAAGTGCGAAGTGCGAAGTGCGAAGTGCGAAGTGCGAAGTGCGCAGTGCGATGTGCGATGTGCGATGTGCGATGTGCGATGTGCGAAGTGCGAAGTGCGAAGTGCGAAGTGCGAAGTGCGAAGTGCGAAGTGCGAAGTGCGAAGTGCGAAGTGCGAAGAGCGAAGTGCGAAGTGCGAAGTGCGATGTGGGAAGTGTGAAGCGTGATGTGTGAAGTGTGAAGTGTGCAGTGTGAAGTGTGAAGTGTGAAGTGTGAAGTGTGAAGTGTGAAGTGTGAAGTGTGAAGTGTGAAGTGTGAAGTGTGAAGTGTGAAGTGTGAAGTGTGAAGTGTGAAGTGTGAAGTGCGAAGTGCGAAGTGCGAAGTGCGAAGTGCGAAGTGCGAAGTGCGAAGTGCGAAGTGCGAAGTGCGAAGTGCGAAGTGCGAAGTGCGAAGTGCGAAGTGCGAAGTGCGAAGTGCGAAGTGCGAAGTGCGAAGTGCGAAGTGAGAAGTGCGAAGTGAGAAGTGAGAAGTGCGAAGTGCGAAGTGCGAAGTGCGAAGTGCGAAGTGCGAAGTGCGAAGTGCGAAGTGCGAAGTGCGAAGTGTGAAGTGGGAAGTGTGAAGTGTGAAGTGCGAAGTGCGAAGTGCGAAGTGCGAAGTGCGAAGTGCGAAGTGCGAAGTGCGAAGTGCGAAGTGCGAAGTGCGAAGTGCGAAGTGCGAAGTGCGAAGTGCGAAGTGCGAAGTGCGAAGTGCGAAGTGCGAAGTGCGAAGTGCGAAGTGCGAAGTGCGAAGTGCGAAGTGCGAAGTGCGAAGTGCGATGTGCGAAGTGCGAAGTGCGAAGTGCGAAGTGCGAAGTGCGGAGTGCGCAGTGCGATGTGCGATGTGCGATGTGCGATGTGCGATGTGCGATGTGCGAAGTGCGAAGTGCGAAGTGCGAAGTGCGAAGTGCGAAGTGCGAAGAGCGAAGTGCGAAGTGCGAAGTGCGAAGTGCGATGTGGGAAGTGTGAAGTGTGATGTGTGAAGTGTGAAGTGTGAAGTGTGAAGTGTGAAGTGTGAAGTGTGAAGTGTGATGTGTGAAGTCTGAAGTGTGAAGTGTGAAGTGTGAAGTGTGAAGTGTGAAGTGTGAAGTGTGAAGTGTGAAGTGTGAAGTGTGAAGTGTGAAGTGTGAAGTGTGAAGTGTGAAGTGTGAAGTGTGAAGTGTGAAGTGTGAAGAGTGAATTGTGACGTGTGAAGTGTGAAGTGTGAAGGGTGAAGTGTGAAGTGTGAAGTGTGATGTGTGAAGTGTGAAGTGTGAAGTGTGAAGTGTGAAGTGTGAAGTGTGAAGTGTGAAGTGGGAAGTGCGAAGTGCGAAGTGCGAAGTGCGAAGTGCGAAGTGCGAAGTGCGAAGTGCGAAGTGCGAAGTGCGAAGTGCGAAGTGCGAAGTGCGAAGTGCGAAGAGCGAAGTGCGAAGTGCGAAGTGTGATGTGGGAAGTGTGATGTGTGATGTGTGAAGTGTGAAGTGTGAAGTGTGAAGTGTGAAGTGTGAAGTGTGAAGTGTGAAGTGTGAAGTGTGATGTGTGAAGTCTGAAGTGTGAAGTGGGAAGTGTGAAGTGTGAAGTGTGAAGTGTGCAGTGTGAAGTGTGAACTGTGAAGTGTGAAGTGTGAAGTGTGAAGTGTGAAGTGTGAAGTGAGAAGTGTGAAGTGTGAAGTGTGAAGTGTGAAGTGTGAAGTGTGAAGTGTGAAGTGTGAAGTGTGAAGTGTGAAGTGTGAAGTGTGAAGTGTGAAGTGTGATGTGTGAAGTCTGAGGTGTGAAGTGTGAAGTGTGAAGTGTGAAGTGTGAAGTGTGAAGTGTGAAGTGTGATGTGTGAAGTGTGAAGTGTGAAGTGTGATGTGTGAAGTGCGAAGTGCGAAGTGCGAAGTGCGAAGTGCTAAGTGCGAAGTGCGAAGTGCGAAGTGCGAAGTGCGAAGTGCGAAGTGCGAAGTGCGAAGTGCGAAGTGCGAAGTGCGAAGTGCGAAGTGCGAAGTGGGCAGTGTGAAGTGCGAAGTGCGAAGTGCGAAGTGCGAAGTGCGAAGTGCGAAGTGCGAAGTGCGAAGTGCGAAGTGCGAAGTGCGAAGTGCGAAGTGCGAAGTGCGAAGTGCGAAGTGCGAAGTGCGAAGTGGGAAGTGCGAAGTGCGAAGTGCGAAGTGCGAAGTGCGAAGTGCGAAGTGCGAAGTGCGAAGTGCGAAGTGCGAAGTGCGAAGTGCGAAGTGCGAAGTGCGAAGTGCGAAGTGCGAAGTGCGAAGTGCGAAGTGCGAAGTGCGAAGTGCGAAGTGCGAAGTGCGAAGTGCGAAGTGGGCAGTGGGAAGTGTGAAGTGTGAAGTGTGAAGTGTGAAGTGTGAAGTGTGAAGTGTGAAGTGTGAAGTGTGAAGAGTGAAGTGTGAAGTGTGAAGTGTGAAGTGTGATGTGTGAAGTGTGAAGTGTGAAGTGTGAAGTGTGAAGTGTGAAGTGTGAAGTGTGCAGTGTGCAGTGTGAAGTGTGAAGTGTGAAGTGTGAAGTGTGAAGTGTGAAGTGTGAAGTGTGAAGTGTGAAGTGTGAAGTGTGAAGTGTGAAGTGTGAAGTGTGATGTGTGATGTGTGAAGTGTGAAGAGTGAAGAGTGAAGTGTGAAGTGTGAAGTGTGATGTGTGAAGTGTGAAGTGTGAAGTGTGAAGTGTGAAGTGTGAAATGTGAAGTGTGAAGTGTGAAGTGTGAAGTGTGAAGTGTGAAGTGTGAAGTGTGATGTGTGATGTGTGAAGTGTGAAGAGTGAAGAGTGAAGTGTGAAGTGTGAAGTGTGAAGTGTGAAGTGTGAAGTGTGAAGTGTGAAGTGTGAAGTGGGAAGTGCGAAGTGCGAAGTGCGAAGTGCGAAGTGCGAAGTGCGAAGTGCGAAGTGCGAAGTGCGAAGTGCGAAGTGCGAAGTGCGAAGTGCGAAGTGCGAAGTGCGAAGTGCGAAGTGCGAAGTGCGAAGTGCGAAGTGCGAAGTGCGAAGTGCGAAGTGCGAAGTGCGAAGTGCGACGTGCGAAGTGCGAAGTGCGAAGTGCGAAGTGCGAAGTGCGAAGTGCGAAGTGCGAAGTGCGAAGTGCGAAGTGCGAAGTGCGAAGTGCGAAGTGCGATGTGCGAAGTGCGAAGTGCGAAGTGCGAAGTGCGAAGTGCGAAGTGCGCAGTGCGATGTGCGATGTGCGATGTGCGATGTGCGATGTGCGAAGTGCGAAGTGCGAAGTGCGAAGTGCGAAGTGCGAAGTGCGAAGTGCGAAGTGCGAAGTGCGAAGAGCGAAGTGCGAAGTGCGAAGTGCGAAGTGCGATGTGGGAAGTGTGAAGTGTGATGTGTGAAGTGTGAAGTGTGAAGTGTGAAGTGTGAAGTGTGAAGTGTGAAGTGTGATGTGTGAAGTCTGAAGTGTGAAGTGTGAAGTGTGAAGTGTGAAGTGTGAAGTGTGAAGTGTGAAGTGTGAAGTGTGAAGTGTGAAGTGTGAAGTGTGAAGTGTGAAGTGTGAAGTGTGAAGTGTGAAGTGTGAAGTGTGAAGTGTGAAGTGTGAAGTGTGAAGTGTGAAGTGTGAAGTGTGATGTGTGAAGTCTGAAGTGTGAAGTGTGAAGTGTGAAGTGTGAAGTGTGAAGTGTGAAGTGTGAAGTGTGAAGTGTGAAGTGTGAAGTGTGAAGTGTGAAGTGTGAAGAGTGAATTGTGACGTGTGAAGTGTGAAGTGTGAAGGGTGAAGTGTGAAGTGTGAAGTGTGATGTGTGAAGTGTGAAGTGTGAAGTGTGAAGTGTGAAGTGTGAAGTGTGAAGTGTGAAGTGGGAAGTGCGAAGTGCGAAGTGCGAAGTGCGAAGTGCGAAGTGCGAAGTGCGAAGTGCGAAGTGCGAAGTGCGAAGTGCGAAGTGCGAAGTGCGAAGTGCGAAGAGCGAAGTGCGAAGTGCGAAGTGTGATGTGGGAAGTGTGATGTGTGATGTGTGAAGTGTGAAGTGTGAAGTGTGAAGTGTGAAGTGTGAAGTGTGAAGTGTGAAGTGTGAAGTGTGATGTGTGAAGTCTGAAGTGTGAAGTGGGAAGTGTGAAGTGTGAAGTGTGAAGTGTGCAG
Organism: Andrena chrysosceles; assembly: GCA_963855975.1. Taxonomy (NCBI): domain Eukaryota; kingdom Metazoa; phylum Arthropoda; class Insecta; order Hymenoptera; family Andrenidae; genus Andrena; species Andrena chrysosceles. The sequence continues at coordinate 184,825 of CAWLCU010000068.1, forward strand.
TGTGAAGTGTGAACTGTGAAGTGTGAAGTGTGAAGTGTGAAGTGTGAAGTGTGAAGTGAGAAGTGTGAAGTGTGAAGTGTGAAGTGTGAAGTGTGAAGTGTGAAGTGTGAAGTGTGAAGTGTGAAGTGTGAAGTGTGAAGTGTGAAGTGTGAAGTGTGATGTGTGAAGTCTGAAGTGTGAAGTGGGAAGTGTGAAGTGTGAAGTGTGAAGTGTGAAGTGTGAAGTGTGAAGTGTGAAGTGTGAAGTGTGATGTGTGAAGTGTGAAGTGTGAAGTGTGATGTGTGAAGTGCGAAGTGCGAAGTGCGAAGTGCGAAGTGCTAAGTGCGAAGTGCGAAGTGCGAAGTGCGAAGTGCGAAGTGCGAAGTGCGAAGTGCGAAGTGCGAAGTGCGAAGTGCGAAGTGCGAAGTGCGAAGTGCGAAGTGGGCAGTGTGAAGTGCGAAGTGCGAAGTGCGAAGTGCGAAGTGCGAAGTGCGAAGTGCGAAGTGCGAAGTGCGAAGTGCGAAGTGCGAAGTGCGAAGTGCGAAGTGCGAAGTGCGAAGTGCGAAGTGCGAAGTGCGAAGTGGGAAGTGCGAAGTGCGAAGTGCGAAGTGCGAAGTGCGAAGTGCGAAGTGCGAAGTGCGAAGTGCGAAGTGCGAAGTGCGAAGTGCGAAGTGCGAAGTGCGAAGTGCGAAGTGCGAAGTGCGAAGTGCGAAGTGCGAAGTGCGAAGTGCGAAGTGCGAAGTGCGAAGTGCGAAGTGCGAAGTGCGAAGTGCGAAGTGCGAAGTGGGCAGTGGGAAGTGTGAAGTGTGAAGTGTGAAGTGTGAAGTGTGAAGTGTGAAGTGTGAAGTGTGAAGAGTGAAGTGTGAAGTGTGAAGTGTGAAGTGTGATGTGTGAAGTGTGAAGTGTGAAGTGTGAAGTGTGAAGTGTGAAGTGTGAAGTGTGCAGTGTGCAGTGTGAAGTGTGAAGTGTGAAGTGTGAAGTGTGAAGTGTGAAGTGTGAAGTGTGAAGTGTGAAGTGTGAAGTGTGAAGTGTGAAGTGTGAAGTGTGATGTGTGATGTGTGAAGTGTGAAGAGTGAAGAGTGAAGTGTGAAGTGTGAAGTGTGAAGTGTGAAGTGTGAAGTGTGAAGTGTGAAGTGTGAAGTGTGAAGTGTGAAGTGTGAAGTGTGAAGTGTGAAGTGTGAAGTGTGAAGTGTGAAGTGTGATGTGTGATGTGTGAAGTGTGAAGAGTGAAGAGTGAAGTGTGAAGTGTGAAGTGTGAAGTGTGAAGTGTGAAGTGTGAAGTGTGAAGTGTGAAGTGGGAAGTGCGAAGTGCGAAGTGCGAAGTGCGAAGTGCGAAGTGCGAAGTGCGAAGTGCGAAGTGCGAAGTGCGAAGTGCGAAGTGCGAAGTGCGAAGTGCGAAGTGCGAAGTGCGAAGTGCGAAGTGCGAAGTGCGAAGTGCGAAGTGCGAAGTGCGAAGTGCGAAGTGCGAAGTGCGAAGTGCGAAGTGCGAAGTGCGAAGTGCGAAGTGCGAAGTGCGAAGTGCGAAGTGCGAAGTGCGAAGTGCGAAGTGCGAAGTGCGATGTGCGAAGTGCGAAGTGCGAAGTGCGAAGTGCGAAGTGCGAAGTGCGCAGTGCGATGTGCGATGTGCGATGTGCGATGTGCGATGTGCGAAGTGCGAAGTGCGAAGTGCGAAGTGCGAAGTGCGAAGTGCGAAGTGCGAAGTGCGAAGTGCGAAGAGCGAAGTGCGAAGTGCGAAGTGCGAAGTGCGATGTGGGAAGTGTGAAGTGTGATGTGTGAAGTGTGAAGTGTGAAGTGTGAAGTGTGAAGTGTGAAGTGTGAAGTGTGAAGTGTGATGTGTGAAGTCTGAAGTGTGAAGTGTGAAGTGTGAAGTGTGAAGTGTGAAGTGTGAAGTGTGAAGTGTGAAGTGTGAAGTGTGAAGTGTGAAGTGTGAAGTGTGAAGTGTGAAGTGTGAAGTGTGAAGTGTGAAGTGTGAAGTGTGAAGTGTGAAGTGTGAAGTGTGAAGTGTGAAGTGTGAAGGGTGAAGGGTGAAGTGTGAAGTGTGATGTGTGAAGTGTGAAGTGAGAAGTGTGAAGTGTGAAGTGTGAAGTGTGAAGTGTGAAGTGGGAAGTGCGAAGTGCGAAGTGCGAAGTGCGAAGTGCGAAGTGCGAAGTGCGAAGTGCGAAGTGCGAAGTGCGAAGTGCGAAGTGCGAAGTGCGAAGTGCGAAGTGCGAAGTGCGAAGTGCGAAGTGCGAAGTGCGAAGTGCGAAGTGCGAAGTGCGAAGTGCGAAGTGCGAAGTGCGAAGTGCGAAGTGCGAAGTGCGTAGTGCGAAGTGCGAAGTGCGAAGTGCGAAGTGCGCAGTGCGATGTGCGATGTGCGATGTGCGATGTGCGAAGTGCGAAGTTCGAAGTGCGAAGTGCGAAGTGCGAAGTGCGAAGAGCGAAGTGCGAAGTGCGAAGTGTGATGTGGGAAGTGTGATGTGGGAAGTGTGAAGTGTGAAGTGTGAAGTGTGAAGTGTGAAGTGTGAAGTGTGAAGTGTGAAGTGTGATGTGTGAAGTCTGAAGTGTGAAGTGGGAAGTGTGAAGTGTGAAGTGTGAAGTGTGCAGTGTGAAGAGTGAAGTGTGAAGTGTGAAGTGTGAAGTGTGAAGTGTGAAGTGTGATGTGTGAAGTGTGAAGTGTGAAGTGTGAAGTGTGAAGTGTGAAGTGTGAAGTGTGAAGTGTGAAGTGTGAAGTGTGAAGTGTGAAGTGTGAAGAGTGAAGTGCGAAGTGCGAAGTGCGAAGTGCGAAGTGCGAAGTGCGCAGTGCGATGTGCGATGTGCGATGTGCGATGTGCGAAGTGCGAAGTGCGAAGTGCGAAGTGCGAAGTGCGAAGTGCGAAGTGCGAAGTGCGAAGTGCGCAGTGCGATGTGCGATGTGCGATGTGCGATGCGCGATGCGCGAAGTGCGAAGTGCGAAGTGCGAAGTGCGAAGTGCGAAGTGCGAAGTGCGAAGTGCGAAGTGCGAAGTGCGAAGTGCGAAGAGCGAAGTGCGAAGTGCGAAGTGCGATGTGGGAAGTGTGAAGTGTGATGTGTGAAGTGTGAAGTGTGAAGTGTGAAGTGTGAAGTGTGAAGTGTGAAGTGTGAAGTGTGATGTGTGAAGTCTGAAGTGTGAAGTGTGAAGTGTGAAGTGTGAAGTGTGAAGTGTGAAGTGTGAAGTGTGAAGTGTGAAGTGTGAAGTGTGAAGTGTGAAGTGTGAAGTGTGAAGTGTGAAGTGTGAAGTGTGAAGTGTGAAGTGTGAAGTGTGAAGTGTGAAGTGTGAAGTGTGAAGTGTGAAGTGTGAAGTGTGAAGAGTGAAGTGTGAAGTGTGAAGTGTGAAGTGTGAAGGGTGAAGGGTGAAGTGTGAAGTGTGAAGTGTGATGTGTGAAGTGCGAAGTGTGAAGTGTGAAGTGTGAAGTGCGAAGTGCGAAGTGCGAAGTGCGAAGTGCGAAGTGCGAAGTGCGAAGTGCGAAGTGCGAAGTGCGAAGTGCGAAGTGCGAAGTGCGAAGTGCGAAGTGCGAAGTGCGAAGTGCGAAGTGCGAAGTGCGAAGTGCGAAGTGCGAAGTGCGAAGTGCGAAGTGCGAAGTGCGAAGTGCGAAGTGCGAAGTGCGATGTGCGATGTGCGATGTGCGATGTGCGAAGTGCGATGTGCGAAGTGCGAAGTGCGATGTGCGAAGTGCGAAGTGCGAAGTGCGAAGTGCGAAGTGCGAAGTGCGAAGTGCGAAGTGCGAAGTGCGAAGTGCGAAGTGCGAAGTGCGAAGTGCGAAGTGCGAAGTGCGAAGTGCGAAGTGCGAAGTGCGAAGTGCGAAGTGCGAAGTGCGAAGTGCGAAGTGCGAAGTGCGAAGTGCGAAGTGCGAAGTGCGAAGTGCGAAGTGCGAAGTGCGAAGTGGGCAGTGCGAAGTGTGAAGTGCGAAGTGTGAAGTGTGAAGTGTAAAGTGTGAAGTGTGAAGTGTGATGTGTGAAGTGTGAAGTGTGAAGTGTGAAGTGTGAAGTGTGAAGTGTGAAGTGTGAAGTGTGAAGTGTGAAGTGTGAAGTGTGAAGTGTGAAGTGTGAAGTGTGAAGTGTGAAGTGTGAAGTGTGAAGTGTGAAGTGTGACGTGTGAAGTGTGAATTGTGACGTGTGAAGTGTGAAGTGTGAAGTGTGAAGTGTGAAGTGTGAAGTGTGAAGTGTGAAGTGTGAAGTGTGAAGTGTGAAGTTTGAAGTGTGAAGTTTGAAGTGTGAAGTGTGAAGTGTGAAGTGTGAAGTGTGAAGTGTGAAGTGTGAACTGTGATGTGTGAAGTGTGAAGTGTGAAGTGTGAAGTGTGAAGTGTGAAGTGTGAAGTGTGAAGTGTGAAGAGTGAAGAGTGAAGTGTGAAGTGTGAAGTGTGAAGTGTGAAGTGTGAAGTGTGAAGTGTGAAGTGTGAAGTGTGAAGTGTGAAGTGTGAAGTGTGAAGTGTGCAGTGTGCAGTGTGCAGTGTGCAGTATGCAGTGTGCAGTGTGCAGTGTGAAGTGTGAAGTGTGAAGTGTGAAGTGTGAAGTGTGAAGTGTGAAGTGTGAAGTGTGAAGTGTGAAGTGTGAAGTGTGAAGTGTGAAGTGTGAAGTGTGAAGTGCGAAGTGCGAAGTGCGAAGTGGGAAGTGGGAAGTGCGAAGTGCGAAGTGCGAAGTACGAAGTGCGAAGTGCGAAGTGCGAAGTGCGAAGTGCGAAGTGCGAAGTGCGAAGTGCGAAGTGCGAAGTGCGAAGTGCGAAGTGAGAAGTGCGAAGTGAGAAGTGCGAAGTGCGAAGTGCGAAGTGCGAAGTGCGAAGTGCGAAGTGCGAAGTGCGAAGTGCGAAGTGCGAAGTGCGAAGTGAGAAGTGCGAAGTGCGAAGTGCGAAGTGCGAAGTGCGAAGTGCGAAGTGCGAAGTGCGAAGTGCGAAGTGCGAAGTGCGAAGTGCGAAGTGCGAAGTGCGAAGTGCGAAGTGAGAAGTGCGAAGTGAGAAGTGAGAAGTGCGAAGTGCGAAGTGCGAAGTGCGAAGTGCGAAGTGCGAAGTTCGAAGTGCGAAGTGCGAAGTGCGAAGTGCGAAGTGCGAAGTGCGAAGTGCGAAGTGCGAAGTGCGAAGTGCGAAGTGCGAAGTGCGAAGTGCGAAGTGCGAAGTGCGAAGTGAGAAGTGCGAAGTGCGTAGTGCGAAGTGCGAAGTGCGAAGTGCGAAGTGCGAAGTGCGAAGTGGGCAGTGGGAAGTGTGAAGTGTGAAGTGTGAAGTGTGAAGTGTGAAGTGTGAAGTGTGAAGTGTGAAGTGTGAAGTGTGAAGTGTGAAGAGTGAAGTGTGAAGTGTGAAGTGTGAAGTGTGAAGTGTGATGTGTGAAGTGTGAAGTGTGAAGTGTGAAGTGTGAAGTGTGCAGTGTGCAGTGTGCAGTGTGAAGTGTGAAGTGTGAAGTGTGAAGTGTGAAGTGTGAAGTGTGAAGTGTGAAGTGTGAAGTGTGAAGTGTGAAGTGTGATGTGTGATGTGTGAAGTGTGAAGAGTGAAGAGTGAAGTGTGAAGTGTGAAGTGTGAAGTGTGAAGTGTGAAGTGTGAAGTGTGAAGTGTGAAGTGGGAAGTGTGAAGTGTGAAGTGCGAAGTGCGAAGTGCGAAGTGCGAAGTGCGAAGTGCGAAGTGCGAAGTGCGAAGTGCGAAGTGCGAAGTGCGAAGTGCGAAGTGCGAAGTGCGAAGTGCGAAGTGCGAAGTGCGAAGTGCGAAGTGCGAAGTGCGAAGTGCGATGTGGGAAGTGTGAAGTGTGATGTGTGAAGTGTGAAGTGTGAAGTGTGAAGTGTGAAGTGTGAAGTGTGAAGTGTGAAGTGTGAAGTGTGAAGTGTGATGTGTGAAGTCTGAAGTGTGAAGTGTGAAGTGTGAAGTGTGAAGTGTGAAGTGTGAAGTGTGAAGTGTGAAGCGTGAAGCGTGAAGCGTGAAGTGTGAAGTGTGAAGTGTGAAGTGTGAAGTGTGAAGTGTGAAGAGTGAAGTGTGACGTGTGAAGTGTGAAGTGTGAAGGGTGAAGTGTGAAGTGGGAAGTGTGAAGTGTGAAGTGTGAAGTGTGAAGTGTGAAGTGTGAAGTGTGAAGTGTGAAGTGTGAAGTGTGAAGTGTGAAGTGTGAAGTGTGAAGTGTGAAGAGTGAAGTGTGAAGTGTGAAGTGTGAAGTGTGAAGTGTGATGTGTGAAGTGTGAAGTGTGAAGTGTGAAGTGTGAAGTGTGCAGTGTGCAGTGTGCAGTGTGAAGTGTGAAGTGTGAAGTGTGAAGTGTGAAGTGTGAAGTGTGAAGTGTGAAGTGTGAAGTGTGAAGTGTGAAGTGTGATGTGTGATGTGTGAAGTGTGAAGAGTGAAGAGTGAAGTGTGAAGTGTGAAGTGTTAAGTGTGAAGTGTGAAGTGTGAAGTGTGAAGTGTGAAGTGGGAAGTGTGAAGTGTGAAGTGCGAAGTGCGAAGTGCGAAGTGCGAAGTGCGAAGTGCGAAGTGCGAAGTGCGAAGTGCGAAGTGCGAAGTGCGAAGTGCGAAGTGCGAAGTGCGAAGTGCGAAGTGCGAAGTGCGAAGTGCGAAGTGCGAAGTGCGAAGTGCGAAGTGCGAAGTGCGAAGTGCGAAGTGCGAAGTGCGATGTGGGAAGTGTGAAGTGTGATGTGTGAAGTGTGAAGTGTGAAGTGTGAAGTGTGAAGTGTGAAGTGTGAAGTGTGAAGTGTGAAGTGTGATGTGTGAAGTCTGAAGTGTGAAGTGTGAAGTGTGAAGTGTGAAGTGTGAAGTGTGAAGTGTGAAGTGTGAAGTGTGAAGCGTGAAGCGTGAAGCGTGAAGTGTGAAGTGTGAAGTGTGAAGTGTGAAGTGTGAAGTGTGAAGAGTGAAGTGTGACGTGTGAAGTGTGAAGTGTGAAGGGTGAAGTGTGAAGTGTGAAGTGTGATGTGTGAAGTGTGAAGTGTGAAGTGTGAAGTGTGAAGTGTGAAGTGTGAAGTGTGAAGTGTGAAGTGGGAAGTGCGAAGTGCGAAGTGCGAAGTGCGAAGTGCGAAGTGCGAAGTGCGAAGTGCGAAGTGCGAAGTGCGAAGTGCGAAGTGCGAAGTGCGAAGTGCGAAGTGCGAAGTGCGAAGTGCGAAGTGCGAAGTGCGAAGTGCGAAGTGCGAAGTGCGAAGTGCGAAGTGCGAAGTGCGAAGTGCGAAGTGCGAAGTGCGAAGTGCGCAGTGCGATGTGCGATGTGCGATGTGCGATGTGCGAAGTGCGAAGTTCGAAGTGCGAAGTGCGAAGTGCGAAGTGCGAAGTGCGAAGTGCGAAGTGCGAAGTGCGAAGAGCGAAGTGCGAAGTGCGAAGTGTGATGTGGGAAGTGTGATGTGTGATGTGTGAAGTGTGAAGTGTGAAGTGTGAAGTGTGAAGTGTGAAGTGTGAAGTGTGAAGTGTGAAGTGTGATGTGTGAAGTCTGAAGTGTGAAGTGGGAAGTGTGAAGTGTGAAGTGTGAAGTGTGCAGTGTGAAGTGTGAACTGTGAAGTGTGAAGTGTGAAGTGTGAAGTGTGAAGTGTGAAGTGAGAAGTGTGAAGTGTGAAGTGCGAAGTGCGAAGTGCGAAGTGCGAAGTGCGAAGTGCGAAGTGCGAAGTGCGAAGTGCGAAGTGCGAAGTGCGAAGTGCGAAGTGCGAAGTGCGATGTGCGAAGTGCGAAGTGCGAAGTGCGAAGTGCGCAGTGCGATGTGCGATGTGCGATGTGCGATGTGCGATGTGCGATGTGCGATGTGCGAAGTGCGAAGTGCGAAGTGCGAAGTGCGATGTGCGAAGTGCGAAGTGCGAAGTGCGAAGAGCGAAGTGCGAAGAGCGAAGTGCGAAGTGCGATGTGGGGAGTGTGAAGTGTGATGTGTGAAGTGTGAAGTGTGAAGTGTGAAGTGTGAAGTGTGAAGTGTGAAGTGTGAAGTGTGAAGTGTGATGTGTGAAGTCTGAAGTGTGAAGTGTGAAGTGTGAAGTGTGAAGTGTGAAGTGTGAAGTGTGAAGTGTGAAGTGTGAAGCGTGAAGTGTGAAGCGTGAAGTGTGAAGTGTGAAGTGTGAAGTGTGAAGTGTGAAGTGTGAAGTGTGAAGTGTGAAGTGTGAAGAGTGAAGTGTGACGTGTGAAGTGTGAAGTGTGAAGGGTGAAGTGTGAAGTGTGAAGTGTGATGTGTGAAGTGTGAAGTGTGAAGTGTGAAGTGTGAAGTGTGAAGTGTGAAGTGGGATGTGCGAAGTGCGAAGTGCGAAGTGCGAAGTGCGAAGTGCGAAGTGCGAAGTGCGAAGTGCGAAGTGCGAAGTGCGAAGTGCGAAGTGCGAAGTGCGAAGTGCGAAGTGCGAAGTGCGAAGTGCGAAGTGCGAAGTGCGAAGTGCGAAGTGCGAAGTGCGAAGTGCGAAGTGCGAAGTGCGAAGTGCGAACTGCGCAGTGCGATGTGCGATGTGCGATGTGCGATGTGCGAAGTGCGAAGTTCGAAGTGCGAAGTGCGAAGTGCGAAGTGCGAAGTGCGAAGTGCGAAGTGCGAAGTGCGAAGAGCGAAGTGCGAAGTGCGAAGTGTGATGTGGGAAGTGTGATGTGTGATGTGTGAAGTGTGAAGTGTGAAGTGTGAAGTGTGAAGTGTGAAGTGTGAAGTGTGAAGTGTGAAGTGTGATGTGTGAAGTCTGAAGTGTGAAGTGGGAAGTGTGAAGTGTGAAGTGTGAAGTGTGCAGTGTGAAGTGTGAACTGTGAAGTGTGAAGTGTGAAGTGTGAAGTGTGAAGTGTGAAGTGAGAAGTGTGAAATGTGAAGTGTGAAGTGTGAAGTGTGAAGTGTGAAGTGTGAAGTGTGAAGTGTGAAGTGCGAAGTGCGAAGTGTGAAGTGTGAAGTGTGAAGTGTGAAGTGTGAAGTGTGAAGTGTGAAGTGTGAAGAGTGAAGTGCGAAGTGCGAAGTGCGAAGTGCGAAGTGCGAAGTGCGAAGTGCGAAGTGCGAAGTGCGAAGTGCGAAGTGCGAAGTGCGAAGTGCGAAGTGGGCAGTGTGAAGTGTGAAGTGTGAAGTGTGAAGTGTGAAGTGTGAAGTGTGAAGTGTGAAGTGTGAAGTGTGAAGTGTGAAGAGTGAAGTGTGAAGTGTGAAGTGTGAAGTGTGAAGTGTGAAGTGTGATGTGTGATGTGTGAAGTGTGAAGTGTGAAGTGTGAAGTGTGAAGTGTGAAGTGTGAAGTGTGAAGTGTGAAGTGTGAAGTGTGAAGTGTGAAGTGTGAAGTGTGAAGTGTGAAGTGTGAAGTGTGAAGTGTGAAGTGTGAAGTGTGAAGTGTGAAGTGTGAAGTGTGAAGTGTGAAGTGTGAAGTGTGAAGTGTGAAGTGTGAAGTGTGAAGTGAGAAGTGTGAAGTGTGAAGTGTGAAGTGTGAAGTGGGAAGTGTGAAGTGTGAAGTGTGAAGTGTGAAGTGTGAAGTGTGAAGTGCGAAGTGCGAAGTGCGAAGTGCGAAGTGCGAAGTGCGAAGAGTGAAGTGCGAAGTGCGAAGTGCGAAGCGCGAAGCGCGATGTGCGATGTGCGAAGTGCGAAGTAAGAAGTGCGAAGTACGAAGTGCGAAGTGCGCAGTGCGATATGCGATATGCGATGTGCGATGTGCGATGTGCGAAGTGCGAAGTGCGAAGTGCGAAGTGCGAAGTGCGCAGTGCGATGTGCGATGTGCGATGTGCGATGTGCGAAGTGCGAAGTGCGAAGTGCGAAGTGCGAAGTGCGAAGTGCGAAGTGCGAAGTGCGCAGTGCGATGTGCGATGTGCGATGTGCGATGTGCGAAGTGCGAAGTGCGAAGTGCGAAGTGCGAAGTGCGAAGTGCGAAGTGCGCAGTGCGCAGTGCGAAGTGCGATGTGCGATGTGCGATGTGCGATGTGCGAAGTGCGAAGTGCGAAGTGCGAAGTGCGAAGTGCGAAGTGCGAAGTGCGAAGTGCGAAGTGCGAAGTGCGAAGAGCGAAGTGCGAAGTGCGAAGTGCGATGTGGGAAGTGTGAAGTGTGATGTGTGAAGTGTGAAGTGTGAAGTGTGAAGTGTGAAGTGTGAAGTGTGAAGTGTGAAGTGTGAAGTGTGAAGTGTGATGTGTGAAGTCTGAAGTGTGAAGTGTGAAGTGTGAAGTGTGAAGTGTGAAGTGTGAAGTGTGATGTGTGAAGTCTGAAGTGTGAAGTGTGAAGTGTGAAGTGTGAAGTGTGAAGTGTGAAGTGTGAAGCGTGAAGTGTGAAGCGTGAAGTGTGAAGCGTGAAGTGTGAAGTGTGAAGTGTGAAGTGTGAAGTGTGAAGTGTGAAGTGTGAAGTGTGAAGTGTGAAGAGTGAAGTGTGACGTGTGAAGTGTGAAGTGTGAAGGGTGAAGTGTGAAGTGTGAAGTGTGATGTGTGAAGTGTGAAGTGTGAAGTGTGAAGTGTGAAGTGGGATGTGCGAAGTGCGAAGTGCGAAGTGCGAAGTGCGAAGTGCGAAGTGCGAAGTGCGAAGTGCGAAGTGCGAAGTGCGAAGTGCGAAGTGCGAAGTGCGAAGTGCGAAGTGCGAAGTGCGAAGTGCGAAGTGCGAAGTGCGAAGTGCGAAGTGCGAAGTGCGAAGTGCGAAGTGCGAAGTGCGAAGTGCGAAGTGCGAAGTGCGAAGTGCGAAGTGCGAAGTGCGAAGTGCGCAGTGCGATGTGCGATGTGCGATGTGCGATGTGCGAAGTGCGAAGTGCGAAGTGCGAAGTGCGAAGTGCGAAGTGCGAAGTGCGAAGTGCGAAGTGCGAAGTGGGCAGTGTGAAGTGTGAAGTGTGAAGTGTGATGTGGGAAGTGTGATGTGTGATGTGTGAAGTGTGAAGTGTGAAGTGTGAAGAGTGAAGTGTGAAGTGTGAAGTGTGAAGTGTGAAGTGTGAAGTGTGATGTGTGATGTGTGAAGTGTGAAGTGTGAAGTGTGAAGTGTGAAGTGTGAAGTGTGAAGTGTGAAGTGTGAAGTGTGAAGTGTGAAGTGTGAAGTGTGAAGTGTGAAGTGTGAAGTGTGAAGTGTGAAGTGTGAAGTGTGAAGTGTGAAGTGTGAAGTGTGAAGTGTGAAGTGTGAAGTGTGAAGTGTGAAGTGTGAAGTGTGAAGTGTGAAGTGTGAAGTGAGAAGTGTGAAGTGTGAAGTGTGAAGTGTGAAGTGGGAAGTGTGAAGTGTGAAGTGTGAAGTGTGAAGTGTGAAGTGTGAAGTGCGAAGTGCGAAGTGCGAAGTGCGAAGTGCGAAGTGCGAAGAGTGAAGTGCGAAGTGCGAAGTGCGAAGCGCGAAGCGCGATGTGCGATGTGCGAAGTGCGAAGTAAGAAGTGCGAAGTGCGAAGTGCGAAGTGCGCAGTGCGATATGCGATGTGCGATGTGCGATGTGCGAAGTGCGAAGTGCGAAGTGCGAAGTGCGAAGTGCGCAGTGCGATGTGCGATGTGCGATGTGCGATGTGCGATGTGCGAAGTGCGAAGTGCGAAGTGCGAAGTGCGAAGTGCGAAGTGCGAAGTGCGAAGTGCGCAGTGCGATGTGCGATGTGCGATGTGCGATGTGCGAAGTGCGAAGTGCGAAGTGCGAAGTGCGAAGTGCGAAGTGCGAAGTGCGCAGTGCGCAGTGCGAAGTGCGATGTGCGATGTGCGATGTGCGATGTGCGAAGTGCGAAGTGCGAAGTGCGAAGTGCGAAGTGCGAAGTGCGAAGTGCGAAGTGCGAAGTGCGAAGTGCGAAGAGCGAAGTGCGAAGTGCGAAGTGCGATGTGGGAAGTGTGAAGTGTGATGTGTGAAGTGTGAAGTGTGAAGTGTGAAGTGTGAAGTGTGAAGTGTGAAGTGTGAAGTGTGAAGTGTGATGTGTGAAGTCTGAAGTGTGAAGTGTGAAGTGTGAAGTGTGAAGTGTGAAGTGTGAAGTGTGAAGTGTGAAGTGTGAAGTGTGAAGTGTGAAGTGTGATGTGTGAAGTGTGAAGTGTGAAGTGTGAAGTGTGAAGTGTGAAGTGTGAAGAGTGAAGTGTGAAGGGTGAAGTGTGATGTGTGAAGTGTGATGTGTGAAGTGTGAAGTGTGAAGTGTGAAGTGTGAAGTGTGAAGTGTGAAGTGCGAAGTGGGAAGTGCGAAGTGCGAAGTGCGAAGTGCGAAGTGCGAAGTGCGAAGTGCGAAGTGCGAAGTGCGAAGTGCGAAGTGCGAAGTGCGAAGTGCGAAGTGCGAAGTGCGAAGAGCGAAGTGCGAAGTGCGAAGTGCGATGTGGGAAGTGTGAAGTGTGATGTGTGAAGTGTGAAGTGTGAAGTGTGAAGTGTGAAGTGTGAAGTGTGAAGTGTGATGTGTGAAGTCTGAAGTGTGAAGTGCGAAGTGCGAAGTGCGAAGTGCGAAGTGCGAAGTGCGAAGTGCGAAGTGCGAAGTGCGAAGTGCGAAGTGCGAAGTGCGAAGTGCGAAGTGCGAAGTGGGCAGTGCGAAGTGCGAAGTGTGAAGTGTGAAGTGTGAAGTGTGAAGTGTGAAGTGTGAAGTGTGAAGTGTGAAGTGTGAAGAGTGAAGTGTGAAGTGTGAAGTGTGAAGTGTGAAGTGTGATGTGTGAAGTGTGAAGTGTGAAGTGTGAAGTGTGAAGTGTGAAGTGTGAAGTGTGAAGTGTGAAGTGTGAAGTGTGAAGTGTGAAGTGTGAAGTGTGAAGTGTGAAGTGTGAAGTGTGAAGTGTGAAGTGTGAAGTGAGAAGTGTGAAGTGTGAAGTGTGAAGTGTGAAGTGTGAAGTGTGAAATGTGAAGTGTGAAGTGCGAAGTGGGCAGTGTGAAGTGTGAAGTGTGAAGTGTGAAGTGTGAAGTGTGAAGTGTGAAGTGTGAAGAGTGAAGTGTGAAGTGTGAAGTGTGAAGTGTGAAGTGTGAAGTGTGATGTGTGAAGTGTGAAGTGTGAAGTGTGAAGTGTGAAGTGTGAAGTGTGAAGTGTGAAGTGTGAAGTGTGAAGTGTGAAGTGTGAAGTGTGAAGTGTGAAGTGTGAAGTGTGAAGTGTGAAGTGTGCAGTGTGAAGTGTTAAGTGTTAAGTGTGAAGTGTGAAGTGTGAAGTGTGAAGAGTGAAGTGCGAAGTGCGAAGAGCGAAGCGCGAAGCGCGATGTGCGATGTGCGATGTGCGAAGTGCGAAGTGCGAAGTGCGAAGTGCGAAGTGCGAAGTGCGCAGTGCGATGTGCGATGTGCGATGTGCGATGTGCGAAGTGCGAAGTGCGAAGTGCGAAGTGCGAAGTGCGAAGTGCGAAGTGCGAAGTGCGCAGTGCGATGTGCGATGTGCGATGTGCGATGTGCGAAGTGCGAAGTGCGAAGTGCGAAGTGCGAAGTGCGAAGTGCGAAGTGCGAAGTGCGAAGTGCGAAGTGCGAAGTGCGAAGTGCGAAGAGCGAAGTGCGAAGTGCGATGTGGGAAGTGTGAAGTGTGATGTGTGAAGTGTGAAGTGTGAAGTGTGAAGTGTGAAGTGTGAAGTGTGAAGTGTGAAGTGTGATGTGTGAAGTCTGAAGTGTGAAGTGTGAAGTGTGAAGTGTGAAGTGTGAAGTGTGAAGTGTGAAGTGTGAAGTGTGATGTGTGCAGTGTGAAGTGTGAAGTGTGAAGTGTGAAGTGTGAAGTGTGAAGTGTGAAGTGTGAAGTGTGAAGTGTGAAGTGTGAAGTGTGAAGTGTGAAGTGTGAAGTGTGAAGTGTGAAGGGTGAAGTGTGAAGTGCGAAGTGCGAAGTGCGAAGTGCGAAGTGCGAAGTGCGAAGTGCGAAGTGCGAAGTGCGAAGTGCGAAGTGCGAAGTGCGAAGTGCGAAGTGCGAAGTGCGAAGTGCGAAGTGCGAAGTGCGAAGTGCGAAGTGCGAAGTGCGAAGTGCGAAGTGCGAAGTGCGAAGTGCGCAGTGCGATGTGCGCAGTGCGAAGTGCGAAGTGCGAAGTGCGAAGTGCGAAGTGCGAAGTGCGAAGTGCGAAGTGTGCACTGTGAAGTGTGAAGTGTGAAGTGTGAAGTGTGAAGTGTGAAGTGTGAAGTGTGAAGTGTGATGTGTGAAGTGTGAAGTGTGAAGTGTGAAGTGTGAAGTGTGAAGTGTGAAGTGTGAAGTGTGAAGTGTGAAGTGTGAAGTGTGAAGTGTGAAGTGTGCAGTGTGCAGTGTGAAGTGTGAAGTGTGAAGTGTGATGTGTGAAGTGTGAAGTGTGAAGTGTGAAGTGTGAAGTGTGAAGTGTGAAGTGTGAAGTGTGAAGTGTGAAGTGTGAAGTGTGAAGTGTGAAGTGTGAAGTGTGAAGTGTGCAGTGTGAAGTGTGAAGTGTGAAGTGTGAAGTGTGAAGTGTGAAGTGTGAAGTGTGAAGTGTGAAGTGTGATGTGTGAAGAGTGAAGTGTGAAGAGTGAAGTGTGAAGTGTGAAGTGTGAAGTGTGAAGTGTGAAGTGTGAAGTGTGAAGTGTGAAGTGTGAAGTGTGAAGTGTGAAGTGGGAAGTGGGAAGTGGGAAGTGTGAAGTGTGAAGTGCGAAGTGTGCACTGTGAAGTGTGAAGTGTGAAGTGCGAAGTGCGAAGTGCGAAGTGCGAAGTGCGAAGTGCGAAGTGCGAAGTGCGAAGTGCGAAGTGCGAAGTGCGAAGTGCGAAGTGCGAAGTGCGAAGTGCGAAGTGCGAAGTGCGAAGTGCGAAGTGCGAAGTGCGAAGTGCGAAGTGGGCAGTGCGAAGTGCGAAGTGTGAAGTGTGAAGTGTGAAGTGTGAAGTGTGAAGTGTGAAGTGTGAAGTGTGAAGTGTGAAGTGTGAAGAGTGAAGTGTGAAGTGTGAAGTGTGAAGTGTGAAGTGTGATGTGTGAAGTGTGAAGTGTGAAGTGTGAAGTGTGAAGTGTGAAGTGTGAAGTGTGAAGTGTGAAGTGTGAAGTGTGAAGTGTGAAGTGTGAAGTGTGAAGTGTGAAGTGTGAAGTGTGAAGTGAGAAGTGTGAAGTGTGAAGTGTGAAGTGTGAAGTGTGAAGTGTGAAATGTGAAGTGTGAAGTGCGAAGTGGGCAGTGTGAAGTGTGAAGTGTGAAGTGTGAAGTGTGAAGTGTGAAGTGTGAAGTGTGAAGAGTGAAGTGTGAAGTGTGAAGTGTGAAGTGTGAAGTGTGAAGTGTGATGTGTGAAGTGTGAAGTGTGAAGTGTGAAGTGTGAAGTGTGAAGTGTGAAGTGTGAAGTGTGAAGTGTGAAGTGTGAAGTGTGAAGTGTGAAGTGTGAAGTGTGAAGTGTGAAGTGTGCAGTGTGAAGTGTTAAGTGTTAAGTGTGAAGTGTGAAGTGTGAAGTGTGAAGAGTGAAGTGCGAAGTGCGAAGTGCGAAGCGCGAAGCGCGATGTGCGATGTGCGATGTGCGAAGTGCGAAGTGCGAAGTGCGAAGTGCGAAGTGCGAAGTGCGAAGTGCGCAGTGCGATGTGCGATGTGCGATGTGCGATGTGCGAAGTGCGAAGTGCGAAGTGCGAAGTGCGAAGTGCGAAGTGCGAAGTGCGAAGTGCGCAGTGCGATGTGCGATGTGCGATGTGCGATGTGCGATGTGCGATGTGCGAAGTGCGAAGTGCGAAGTGCGAAGTGCGAAGTGCGAAGTGCGAAGTGCGAAGTGCGAAGTGCGAAGTGCGAAGTGCGAAGTGCGAAGAGCGAAGTGCGAAGTGCGATATGGGAAGTGTGAAGTGTGATATGTGAAGTGTGAAGTGTGAAGTGTGAAGTGTGAAGTGTGAAGTGTGAAGTGTGAAGTGTGATGTGTGAAGTCTGAAGTGTGAAGTGTGAAGTGTGAAGTGTGAAGTGTGAAGTGTGAAGTGTGAAGTGTGAAGTGTGAAGTGTGCAGTGTGAAGTGTTAAGTGTTAAGTGTGAAGTGTGAAGTGTGAAGTGTGAAGAGTGAAGTGCGAAGTGCGAAGAGCGAAGCGCGAAGCGCGATGTGCGATGTGCGATGTGCGAAGTGCGAAGTGCGAAGTGCGAAGTGCGAAGTGCGAAGTGCGCAGTGCGATGTGCGATGTGCGATGTGCGATGTGCGAAGTGCGAAGTGCGAAGTGCGAAGTGCGAAGTGCGAAGTGCGAAGTGCGAAGTGCGCAGTGCGATGTGCGATGTGCGATGTGCGATGTGCGAAGTGCGAAGTGCGAAGTGCGAAGTGCGAAGTGCGAAGTGCGAAGTGCGAAGTGCGAAGTGCGAAGTGCGAAGTGCGAAGTGCGAAGAGCGAAGTGCGAAGTGCGATGTGGGAAGTGTGAAGTGTGATGTGTGAAGTGTGAAGTGTGAAGTGTGAAGTGTGAAGTGTGAAGTGTGAAGTGTGAAGTGTGATGTGTGAAGTCTGAAGTGTGAAGTGTGAAGTGTGAAGTGTGAAGTGTGAAGTGTGAAGTGTGAAGTGTGAAGTGTGATGTGTGCAGTGTGAAGTGTGAAGTGTGAAGTGTGAAGTGTGAAGTGTGAAGTGTGAAGTGTGAAGTGTGAAGTGTGAAGTGTGAAGTGCGAAGTGCGAAGTGCGAAGTGCGAAGTGCGAAGTGCGAAGTGCGAAGTGCGAAGTGCGAAGTGCGAAGTGCGAAGTGCGAAGTGCGAAGTGCGAAGTGCGAAGTGCGAAGTGCGAAGTGCGAAGTGCGAAGTGCGAAGTGCGATGTGCGCAGTGCGAAGTGCGAAGTGCGAAGTGCGAAGTGCGAAGTGCGAAGTGCGAAGTGCGAAGTGTGCACTGTGAAGTGTGAAGTGTGAAGTGTGAAGTGTGAAGTGTGAAGTGTGAAGTGTGAAGTGTGATGTGTGAAGTGTGAAGTGTGAAGTGTGAAGTGTGAAGTGTGAAGTGTGAAGTGTGAAGTGTGAAGTGTGAAGTGTGAAGTGTGAAGTGTGAAGTGTGCAGTGTGCAGTGTGAAGTGTGAAGTGTGAAGTGTGATGTGTGAAGTGTGAAGTGTGAAGTGTGAAGTGTGAAGTGTGAAGTGTGAAGTGTGAAGTGTGAAGTGTGAAGTGTGAAGTGTGAAGTGTGAAGTGTGAAGTGTGAAGTGTGCAGTGTGAAGTGTGAAGTGTGAAGTGTGAAGTGTGAAGTGTGAAGTGTGAAGTGTGAAGTGTGATGTGTGAAGAGTGAAGTGTGAAGAGTGAAGTGTGAAGTGTGAAGTGTGAAGTGTGAAGTGCGAAGTGCGAAGTGCGAAGTGCGCAGTGCGATGTGCGCAGTGCGAAGTGCGAAGTGCGAAGTGCGAAGTGCGAAGTGCGAAGTGCGAAGTGCGAAGTGTGCACTGTGAAGTGTGAAGTGTGAAGTGTGAAGTGTGAAGTGTGAAGTGTGAAGTGTGAAGTGCGAAGTGCGAAGTGCGAAGTGCGAAGTGCGAAGTGCGAAGTGCGAAGTGCGAAGTGCGAAGTGCGAAGTGCGAAGTGCGAAGTGCGAAGTGCGAAGTGCGAAGTGCGAAGTGCGAAGTGCGAAGTGCGAAGTGCGAAGTGCGAAGTGCGAAGTGGGCAGTGCGAAGTGCGAAGTGTGAAGTGTGAAGTGTGAAGTGTGAAGTGTGAAGTGTGAAGTGTGAAGTGTGAAGTGTGAAGTGTGAAGAGTGAAGTGTGAAGTGTGAAGTGTGAAGTGTGAAGTGTGATGTGTGAAGTGTGAAGTGTGAAGTGTGAAGTGTGAAGTGTGAAGTGTGAAGTGTGAAGTGTGAAGTGTGAAGTGTGAAGTGTGAAGTGTGAAGTGTGAAGTGTGAAGTGTGAAGTGTGAAGTGAGAAGTGTGAAGTGTGAAGTGTGAAGTGTGAAGTGTGAAGTGTGAAATGTGAAGTGTGAAGTGCGAAGTGGGCAGTGTGAAGTGTGAAGTGTGAAGTGTGAAGTGTGAAGTGTGAAGTGTGAAGTGTGAAGAGTGAAGTGTGAAGTGTGAAGTGTGAAGTGTGAAGTGTGAAGTGTGATGTGTGAAGTGTGAAGTGTGAAGTGTGAAGTGTGAAGTGTGAAGTGTGAAGTGTGAAGTGTGAAGTGTGAAGTGTGAAGTGTGAAGTGTGAAGTGTGAAGTGTGAAGTGTGCAGTGTGAAGTGTTAAGTGTTAAGTGTGAAGTGTGAAGTGTGAAGTGTGAAGAGTGAAGTGCGAAGTGCGAAGTGCGAAGCGCGAAGCGCGATGTGCGATGTGCGATGTGCGAAGTGCGAAGTGCGAAGTGCGAAGTGCGAAGTGCGAAGTGCGAAGTGCGCAGTGCGATGTGCGATGTGCGATGTGCGATGTGCGAAGTGCGAAGTGCGAAGTGCGAAGTGCGAAGTGCGAAGTGCGAAGTGCGAAGTGCGCAGTGCGATGTGCGATGTGCGATGTGCGATGTGCGATGTGCGATGTGCGAAGTGCGAAGTGCGAAGTGCGAAGTGCGAAGTGCGAAGTGCGAAGTGCGAAGTGCGAAGTGCGAAGTGCGAAGTGCGAAGTGCGAAGAGCGAAGTGCGAAGTGCGATATGGGAAGTGTGAAGTGTGATATGTGAAGTGTGAAGTGTGAAGTGTGAAGTGTGAAGTGTGAAGTGTGAAGTGTGAAGTGTGATGTGTGAAGTCTGAAGTGTGAAGTGTGAAGTGTGAAGTGTGAAGTGTGAAGTGTGAAGTGTGAAGTGTGAAGTGTGATGTGTGCAGTGTGAAGTGTGAAGTGTGATGTGTGAAGTGTGAAGTGTGAAGTGTGAAGTGTGAAGTGTGAAGTGTGAAGTGTGAAGTGTGAAGTGTGAAGTGTGAAGGGTGAAGTGTGAAGTGTGAAGTGTGAAGTGCGAAGTGCGAAGTGCGAAGTGCGAAGTGCGAAGTGCGAAGTGCGAAGTGCGAAGTGCGAAGTGCGAAGTGCGAAGTGCGAAGTGCGAAGTGCGAAGTGCGAAGTGCGCAGTGCGATGTGCGCAGTGCGAAGTGCGAAGTGCGAAGTGCGAAGTGCGAAGTGCGAAGTGCGAAGTGCGAAGTGTGCACTGTGAAGTGTGAAGTGTGAAGTGTGAAGTGTGAAGTGTGAAGTGTGAAGTGTGAAGTGTGATGTGTGAAGTGTGAAGTGTGAAGTGTGAAGTGTGAAGTGTGAAGTGTGAAGTGTGAAGTGTGAAGTGTGAAGTGTGAAGTGTGAAGTGTGAAGTGTGAAGTGTGAAGTGTGCAGTGTGCAGTGTGAAGTGTGAAGTGTGAAGTGTGATGTGTGAAGTGTGAAGTGTGAAGTGCGAAGTGCGAAGTGCGAAGTGCGAAGTGCGAAGTGCGAAGTGCGAAGTGCGAAGTGCGCAGTGCGATGTGCGCAGTGCGAAGTGCGAAGTGCGAAGTGCGAAGTGCGAAGTGCGAAGTGCGAAGTGCGAAGTGTGCACTGTGAAGTGTGAAGTGTGAAGTGTGAAGTGTGAAGTGTGAAGTGTGAAGTGTGAAGTGTGATGTGTGAAGTGTGAAGTGTGAAGTGTGAAGTGTGAAGTGTGAAGTGTGAAGTGTGAAGTGTGAAGTGTGAAGTGTGAAGTGTGAAGTGTGAAGTGTGAAGTGTGCAGTGTGCAGTGTGAAGTGTGAAGTGTGAAGTTTGATGTGTGAAGTGTGAAGTGTGAAGTGTGAAGTGTGAAGTGTGAAGTGTGAAGTGTGAAGTGTGAAGTGTGAAGTGTGAAGTGTGAAGTGTGAAGTGTGAAGTGTGAAGTGTGAAGTGTGAAGTGTGAAGTGTGAAGTGTGAAGTGTGAAGTGTGAAGTGTGAAGTGTGAAGTGTGAAGTGAGAAGTGTGAAGTGTGAAGTGTGAAGTGTGAAGTGGGAAGTGTGAAGTGTGAAGTGTGAAGTGTGAAGTGTGAAGTGTGAAGTGCGAAGTGCGAAGTGCGAAGTGCGAAGTGCGAAGTGCGAAGAGTGAAGTGCGAAGTGCGAAGTGCGAAGCGCGAAGCGCGATGTGCGATGTGCGAAGTGCGAAGTAAGAAGTGCGAAGTGCGAAGTGCGAAGTGCGCAGTGCGATATGCGATGTGCGATGTGCGATGTGCGAAGTGCGAAGTGCGAAGTGCGAAGTGCGAAGTGCGCAGTGCGATGTGCGATGTGCGATGTGCGATGTGCGATGTGCGAAGTGCGAAGTGCGAAGTGCGAAGTGCGAAGTGCGAAGTGCGAAGTGCGAAGTGCGCAGTGCGATGTGCGATGTGCGATGTGCGAAGTGCGAAGTGCGAAGTGCGAAGTGCGAAGTGCGAAGTGCGAAGTGCGCAGTGCGCAGTGCGAAGTGCGATGTGCGATGTGCGATGTGCGATGTGCGAAGTGCGAAGTGCGAAGTGCGAAGTGCGAAGTGCGAAGTGCGAAGTGCGAAGTGCGAAGTGCGAAGAGCGAAGTGCGAAGTGCGAAGTGCGATGTGGGAAGTGTGAAGTGTGATGTGTGAAGTGTGAAGTGTGAAGTGTGAAGTGTGAAGTGTGAAGTGTGAAGTGTGAAGTGTGAAGTGTGATGTGTGAAGTCTGAAGTGTGAAGTGTGAAGTGTGAAGTGTGAAGTGTGAAGTGTGAAGTGTGAAGTGTGAAGTGTGAAGTGTGAAGTGTGAAGTGTGATGTGTGAAGTGTGAAGTGTGAAGTGTGAAGTGTGAAGTGTGAAGTGTGAAGAGTGAAGTGTGAAGGGTGAAGTGTGATGTGTGAAGTGTGATGTGTGAAGTGTGAAGTGTGAAGTGTGAAGTGTGAAGTGTGAAGTGTGAAGTGCGAAGTGGGAAGTGCGAAGTGCGAAGTGCGAAGTGCGAAGTGCGAAGTGCGAAGTGCGAAGTGCGAAGTGCGAAGTGCGAAGTGCGAAGTGCGAAGTGCGAAGTGCGAAGTGCGAAGAGCGAAGTGCGAAGTGCGAAGTGCGATGTGGGAAGTGTGAAGTGTGTTGTGTGAAGTGTGAAGTGTGAAGTGTGAAGTGTGAAGTGTGAAGTGTGAAGTGTGATGTGTGAAGTCTGAAGTGTGAAGTGCGAAGTGCGAAGTGCGAAGTGCGAAGTGCGAAGTGCGAAGTGCGAAGTGCGAAGTGCGAAGTGCGAAGTGCGAAGTGCGAAGTGCGAAGTGCGAAGTGGGCAGTGCGAAGTGCGAAGTGTGAAGTGTGAAGTGTGAAGTGTGAAGTGTGAAGTGTGAAGTGTGAAGTGTGAAGTGTGAAGAGTGAAGTGTGAAGTGTGAAGTGTGAAGTGTGAAGTGTGATGTGTGAAGTGTGAAGTGTGAAGTGTGAAGTGTGAAGTGTGAAGTGTGAAGTGTGAAGTGTGAAGTGTGAAGTGTGAAGTGTGAAGTGTGAAGTGTGAAGTGTGAAGTGTGAAGTGTGAAGTGAGAAGTGTGAAGTGTGAAGTGTGAAGTGTGAAGTGTGAAGTGTGAAATGTGAAGTGTGAAGTGCGAAGTGGGCAGTGTGAAGTGTGAAGTGTGAAGTGTGAAGTGTGAAGTGTGAAGTGTGAAGTGTGAAGAGTGAAGTGTGAAGTGTGAAGTGTGAAGTGTGAAGTGTGAAGTGTGATGTGTGAAGTGTGAAGTGTGAAGTGTGAAGTGTGAAGTGTGAAGTGTGAAGTGTGAAGTGTGAAGTGTGAAGTGTGAAGTGTGAAGTGTGAAGTGTGAAGTGTGAAGTGTGAAGTGTGCAGTGTGAAGTGTTAAGTGTTAAGTGTGAAGTGTGAAGTGTGAAGTGTGAAGAGTGAAGTGCGAAGTGCGAAGAGCGAAGCGCGAAGCGCGATGTGCGATGTGCGATGTGCGAAGTGCGAAGTGCGAAGTGCGAAGTGCGAAGTGCGAAGTGCGCAGTGCGATGTGCGATGTGCGATGTGCGATGTGCGAAGTGCGAAGTGCGAAGTGCGAAGTGCGAAGTGCGAAGTGCGAAGTGCGAAGTGCGCAGTGCGATGTGCGATGTGCGATGTGCGATGTGCGAAGTGCGAAGTGCGAAGTGCGAAGTGCGAAGTGCGAAGTGCGAAGTGCGAAGTGCGAAGTGCGAAGTGCGAAGTGCGAAGTGCGAAGAGCGAAGTGCGAAGTGCGATGTGGGAAGTGTGAAGTGTGATGTGTGAAGTGTGAAGTGTGAAGTGTGAAGTGTGAAGTGTGAAGTGTGAAGTGTGAAGTGTGATGTGTGAAGTCTGAAGTGTGAAGTGTGAAGTGTGAAGTGTGAAGTGTGAAGTGTGAAGTGTGAAGTGTGAAGTGTGATGTGTGCAGTGTGAAGTGTGAAGTGTGAAGTGTGAAGTGTGAAGTGTGAAGTGTGAAGTGTGAAGTGTGAAGTGTGAAGTGTGAAGTGTGAAGTGTGAAGTGTGAAGTGTGAAGTGTGAAGGGTGAAGTGTGAAGTGTGAAGTGCGAAGTGCGAAGTGCGAAGTGCGAAGTGCGAAGTGCGAAGTGCGAAGTGCGAAGTGCGAAGTGCGAAGTGCGAAGTGCGAAGTGCGAAGTGCGAAGTGCGAAGTGCGAAGTGCGAAGTGCGAAGTGCGAAGTGCGAAGTGCGAAGTGCGAAGTGCGCAGTGCGATGTGCGCAGTGCGAAGTGCGAAGTGCGAAGTGCGAAGTGCGAAGTGCGAAGTGCGAAGTGCGAAGTGTGCACTGTGAAGTGTGAAGTGTGAAGTGTGAAGTGTGAAGTGTGAAGTGTGAAGTGTGATGTGTGAAGTGTGAAGTGTGAAGTGTGAAGTGTGAAGTGTGAAGTGTGAAGTGTGAAGTGTGAAGTGTGAAGTGTGAAGTGTGAAGTGTGAAGTGTGCAGTGTGCAGTGTGAAGTGTGAAGTGTGAAGTGTGATGTGTGAAGTGTGAAGTGTGAAGTGTGAAGTGTGAAGTGTGAAGTGTGAAGTGTGAAGTGTGAAGTGTGAAGTGTGAAGTGTGAAGTGTGAAGTGTGAAGTGTGAAGTGTGCAGTGTGAAGTGTGAAGTGTGAAGTGTGAAGTGTGAAGTGTGAAGTGTGAAGTGTGAAGTGTGATGTGTGAAGAGTGAAGTGTGAAGAGTGAAGTGTGAAGTGTGAAGTGTGAAGTGTGAAGTGTGAAGTGTGAAGTGTGAAGTGTGAAGTGTGAAGTGTGAAGTATGAAGTGTGAAGTGGGAAGTGGGAAGTGGGAAGTGTGAAGTGTGAAGTGCGAAGTGTGCACTGTGAAGTGTGAAGTGTGAAGTGCGAAGTGCGAAGTGCGAAGTGCGAAGTGCGAAGTGCGAAGTGCGAAGTGCGAAGTGCGAAGTGCGAAGTGCGAAGTGCGAAGTGCGAAGTGCGAAGTGCGAAGTGCGAAGTGCGAAGTGCGAAGTGCGAAGTGCGAAGTGCGAAGTGGGCAGTGCGAAGTGCGAAGTGTGAAGTGTGAAGTGTGAAGTGTGAAGTGTGAAGTGTGAAGTGTGAAGTGTGAAGTGTGAAGTGTGAAGAGTGAAGTGTGAAGTGTGAAGTGTGAAGTGTGAAGTGTGATGTGTGAAGTGTGAAGTGTGAAGTGTGAAGTGTGAAGTGTGAAGTGTGAAGTGTGAAGTGTGAAGTGTGAAGTGTGAAGTGTGAAGTGTGAAGTGTGAAGTGTGAAGTGTGAAGTGTGAAGTGAGAAGTGTGAAGTGTGAAGTGTGAAGTGTGAAGTGTGAAGTGTGAAATGTGAAGTGTGAAGTGCGAAGTGGGCAGTGTGAAGTGTGAAGTGTGAAGTGTGAAGTGTGAAGTGTGAAGTGTGAAGTGTGAAGAGTGAAGTGTGAAGTGTGAAGTGTGAAGTGTGAAGTGTGAAGTGTGATGTGTGAAGTGTGAAGTGTGAAGTGTGAAGTGTGAAGTGTGAAGTGTGAAGTGTGAAGTGTGAAGTGTGAAGTGTGAAGTGTGAAGTGTGAAGTGTGAAGTGTGAAGTGTGAAGTGTGCAGTGTGAAGTGTTAAGTGTTAAGTGTGAAGTGTGAAGTGTGAAGTGTGAAGAGTGAAGTGCGAAGTGCGAAGTGCGAAGCGCGAAGCGCGATGTGCGATGTGCGATGTGCGAAGTGCGAAGTGCGAAGTGCGAAGTGCGAAGTGCGAAGTGCGAAGTGCGCAGTGCGATGTGCGATGTGCGATGTGCGATGTGCGAAGTGCGAAGTGCGAAGTGCGAAGTGCGAAGTGCGAAGTGCGAAGTGCGAAGTGCGCAGTGCGATGTGCGATGTGCGATGTGCGATGTGCGATGTGCGATGTGCGAAGTGCGAAGTGCGAAGTGCGAAGTGCGAAGTGCGAAGTGCGAAGTGCGAAGTGCGAAGTGCGAAGTGCGAAGTGCGAAGTGCGAAGAGCGAAGTGCGAAGTGCGATATGGGAAGTGTGATATGTGAAGTGTGAAGTGTGAAGTGTGAAGTGTGAAGTGTGAAGTGTGAAGTGTGAAGTGTGATGTGTGAAGTCTGAAGTGTGAAGTGTGAAGTGTGAAGTGTGAAGTGTGAAGTGTGAAGTGTGAAGTGTGAAGTGTGATGTGTGCAGTGTGAAGTGTGAAGTGTGATGTGTGAAGTGTGAAGTGTGAAGTGTGAAGTGTGAAGTGTGAAGTGTGAAGTGTGAAGTGTGAAGTGTGAAGTGTGAAGGGTGAAGTGTGAAGTGTGAAGTGTGAAGTGCGAAGTGCGAAGTGCGAAGTGCGAAGTGCGAAGTGCGAAGTGCGAAGTGCGAAGTGCGAAGTGCGAAGTGCGAAGTGCGAAGTGCGAAGTGCGAAGTGCGAAGTGCGAAGTGCGCAGTGCGATGTGCGCAGTGCGAAGTGCGAAGTGCGAAGTGCGAAGTGCGAAGTGCGAAGTGCGAAGTGCGAAGTGTGCACTGTGAAGTGTGAAGTGTGAAGTGTGAAGTGTGAAGTGTGAAGTGTGAAGTGTGAAGTGTGATGTGTGAATTGTGAAGTGTGAAGTGTGAAGTGTGAAGTGTGAAGTGTGAAGTGTGAAGTGTGAAGTGTGAAGTGTGAAGTGTGAAGTGTGAAGTGTGAAGTGTGAAGTGTGCAGTGTGCAGTGTGAAGTGTGAAGTGTGATGTGTGAAGTGTGAAGTGTGAAGTGCGAAGTGCGAAGTGCGAAGTGCGAAGTGCGAAGTGCGAAGTGCGAAGTGCGAAGTGCGCAGTGCGATGTGCGCAGTGCGAAGTGCGAAGTGCGAAGTGCGAAGTGCGAAGTGCGAAGTGCGAAGTGTGCACTGTGAAGTGTGAAGTGTGAAGTGTGAAGTGTGAAGTGTGAAGTGTGAAGTGTGAAGTGTGATGTGTGAAGTGTGAAGTGTGAAGTGTGAAGTGTGAAGTGTGAAGTGTGAAGTGTGAAGTGTGAAGTGTGAAGTGTGAAGTGTGAAGTGTGAAGTGTGAAGTGTGCAGTGTGCAGTGTGAAGTGTGAAGTGTGAAGTGTGATGTGTGAAGTGTGAAGTGTGAAGTGTGAAGTGTGAAGTGTGAAGTGTGAAGTGTGAAGTGTGAAGTGTGAAGTGTGAAGTGTGAAGTGTGAAGTGTGCAGTGTGAAGTGTGAAGTGTGAAGTGTGAAGTGTGAAGTGTGAAGTGTGAAGTGTGAAGTGTGATGTGTGAAGAGTGAAGTGTGAAGAGTGAAGTGTGAAGTGTGAAGTGTGAAGTGTGAAGTGTGAAGTGTGAAGTGTGAAGTGTGAAGTGTGAAGTGTGAAGTGTGAAGTGTGAAGTGGGAAGTGGGAAGTGTGAAGTGTGAAGTGCGAAGTGTGCACTGTGAAGTGTGAAGTGTGAAGTGCGAAGTGCGAAGTGCGAAGTGCGAAGTGCGAAGTGCGAAGTGCGAAGTGCGAAGTGCGAAGTGCGAAGTGCGAAGTGCGAAGTGCGAAGTGCGAAGTGCGAAGTGCGAAGTGCGAAGTGCGAAGTGCGAAGTGCGAAGTGCGAAGTGGGCAGTGCGAAGTGCGAAGTGTGAAGTGTGAAGTGTGAAGTGTGAAGTGTGAAGTGTGAAGTGTGAAGTGTGAAGTGTGAAGAGTGAAGTGTGAAGTGTGAAGTGTGAAGTGTGAAGTGTGATGTGTGAAGTGTGAAGTGTGAAGTGTGAAGTGTGAAGTGTGAAGTGTGAAGTGTGAAGTGTGAAGTGTGAAGTGTGAAGTGTGAAGTGTGAAGTGTGAAGTGTGAAGTGTGAAGTGTGAAGTGAGAAGTGTGAAGTGTGAAGTGTGAAGTGTGAAGTGTGAAGTGTGAAATGTGAAGTGAGAAGTGCGAAGTGGGCAGTGTGAAGTGTGAAGTGTGAAGTGTGAAGTGTGAAGTGTGAAGTGTGAAGTGTGAAGAGTGAAGTGTGAAGTGTGAAGTGTGAAGTGTGAAGTGTGAAGTGTGATGTGTGAAGTGTGAAGTGTGAAGTGTGAAGTGTGAAGTGTGAAGTGTGAAGTGTGAAGTGTGAAGTGTGAAGTGTGAAGTGTGAAGTGTGAAGTGTGAAGTGTGAAGTGTGAAGTGTGCAGTGTGAAGTGTTAAGTGTTAAGTGTGAAGTGTGAAGTGTGAAGTGTGAAGAGTGAAGTGCGAAGTGCGAAGTGCGAAGCGCGAAGCGCGATGTGCGATGTGCGATGTGCGAAGTGCGAAGTGCGAAGTGCGAAGTGCGAAGTGCGAAGTGCGAAGTGCGAAGTGCGCAGTGCGATGTGCGATGTGCGATGTGCGATGTGCGAAGTGCGAAGTGCGAAGTGCGAAGTGCGAAGTGCGAAGTGCGAAGTGCGAAGTGCGCAGTGCGATGTGCGATGTGCGATGTGCGATGTGCGATGTGCGATGTGCGATGTGCGAAGTGCGAAGTGCGAAGTGCGAAGTGCGAAGTGCGAAGTGCGAAGTGCGAAGTGCGAAGTGCGAAGTGCGAAGTGCGAAGTGCGAAGAGCGAAGTGCGAAGTGCGATATGGGAAGTGTGAAGTGTGATGTGTGAAGTGTGAAGTGTGAAGTGTGAAGTGTGAAGTGTGAAGTGTGAAGTGTGAAGTGTGAAGTGTGATGTGTGAAGTCTGAAGTGTGAAGTGTGAAGTGTGAAGTGTGAAGTGTGAAGTGTGAAGTGTGAAGTGTGAAGTGTGATGTGTGCAGTGTGAAGTGTGAAGTGTGAAGTGTGAAGTGTGAAGTGTGAAGTGTGAAGTGTGAAGTGTGAAGTGTGAAGTGTGAAGTGTGAAGTGTGAAGTGTGAAGGGTGAAGTGTGAAGTGTGAAGTGTGAAGTGCGAAGTGCGAAGTGCGAAGTGCGAAGTGCGAAGTGCGAAGTGCGAAGTGCGAAGTGCGAAGTGCGAAGTGCGAAGTGCGAAGTGCGAAGTGCGAAGTGCGAAGTGCGAAGTGCGAAGTGCGAAGTGCGAAGTGCGCAGTGCGATGTGCGAAGTGCGAAGTGCGAAGTGCGAAGTGCGAAGTGCGAAGTGCGAAGTGCGAAGTGTGCACTGTGAAGTGTGAAGTGTGAAGTGTGAAGTGTGAAGTGTGAAGTGTGAAGTGTGATGTGTGAAGTGTGAAGTGTGAAGTGTGAAGTGTGAAGTGTGAAGTGTGAAGTGTGAAGTGTGAAGTGTGAAGTGTGAAGTGTGAAGTGTGAAGTGTGAAGTGTGCAGTGTGCAGTGTGAAGTGTGAAGTGTGAAGTGTGATGTGTGAAGTGTGAAGTGTGAAGTGTGAAGTGTGAAGTGTGAAGTGTGAAGTGTGAAGTGTGAAGTGTGAAGTGTGAAGTGTGAAGTGTGAAGTGTGAAGTGTGCAGTGTGAAGTGTGAAGTGTGAAGTGTGAAGTGTGAAGTGTGAAGTGTGAAGTGTGAAGTGTGAAGTGTGAAGAGTGAAGTGTGAAGAGTGAAGTGTGAAGTGTGAAGTGTGAAGTGTGAAGTGTGAAGTGTGAAGTGTGAAGTGTGAAGTGTGAAGTGTGAAGTGTGAAGTGTGAAGTGTGAAGTGGGAAGTGGGAAGTGGGAAGTGTGAAGTGTGAAGTGCGAAGTGTGCACTGTGAAGTGTGAAGTGTGAAGTGTGAAGTGTGAAGTGTGAAGTGTGAAGTGTGAAGTGTGATGTGTGAAGTGTGAAGTGTGAAGTGTGAAGTGTGAAGTGTGAAGTGTGAAGTGTGAAGTGTGAAGTGTGAAGTGTGAAGTGTGAAGTGTGAAGTGTGAAGTGTGAAGTGTGAAGTGTGCAGTGTGCAGTGTGAAGTGTGAAGTGTGAAGTGTGATGTGTGAAGTGTGAAGTGTGAAGTGTGAAGTGTGAAGTGTGAAGTGTGAAGTGTGAAGTGTGAAGTGCGAAGTGCGAAGTGCGAAGTGCGAAGTGCGAAGTGCGAAGTGCGAAGTGCGAAGTGCGAAGTGCGAAGTGCGAAGTGCGAAGTGCGAAGTGCGAAGTGCGAAATGCGAAGTGCGAAGTGCGAAGTGCGAAGTGCGAAGTGCGAAGTGCGAAGTGCGAAGTGCGAAGTGCGAAGTGCGAAGTGCGAAGTGCGAAGTGCGAAGTGCGAAGTGCGAAGTGCGATGTGCGAAGTGCGAAGTGCGAAGTGCGAAGTGCGCAGTGCGATGTGCGATGTGCGATGTGCGATGTGCGATGTGCGATGTGCGAAGTGCGAAGTGCGAAGTGCGAAGTGCGAAGTGCGAAGTGCGAAGTGCGAAGTGCGAAGAGCGAAGTGCGAAGAGCGAAGTGCGAAGTGCGATGTGGGAAGTGTGAAGTGTGATGTGTGAAGTGTGAAGTGTGAAGTGTGAAGTGTGAAGTGTGAAGTGTGAAGTGTGAAGTGTGAAGTGTGATGTGTGAAGTCTGAAGTGTGAAGTGTGAAGTGTGAAGTGTGAAGTGTGAAGTGTGAAGTGTGAAGTGTGAAGTGTGAAGCGTGAAGCGTGAAGCGTGAAGCGTGAAGTGTGAAGTGTGAAGTGTGAAGTGTGAAGTGTGAAGAGTGAAGTGTGACGTGTGAAGTGTGAAGTGTGAAGGGTGAAGTGTGAAGTGTGAAGTGTGATGTGTGAAGTGTGAAGTGTGAAGTGTGAAGTGTGAAGTGTGAAGTGTGAAGTGTGAAGTGTGAAGTGGGAAGTGCGAAGTGCGAAGTGCGAAGTGCGAAGTGCGAAGTGCGAAGTGCGAAGTGCGAAGTGCGAAGTGCGAAGTGCGAAGTGCGAAGTGCGAAGTGCGAAGTGCGAAGTGCGAAGTGCGAAGTGCGAAGTGCGAAGTGCGAAGTGCGAAGTGCGAAGTGCGAAGTGCGAAGTGCGAAGTGCGAAGTGCGAAGTGCGCAGTGCGATGTGCGATGTGCGATGTGCGATGTGCGAAGTGCGAAGTTCGAAGTGCGAAGTTCGAAGTGCGAAGTGCGAAGTGCGAAGTGCGAAGTGCGAAGTGCGAAGTGCGAAGTGCGAAGAGCGAAGTGCGAAGTGCGAAGTGTGATGTGGGAAGTGTGATGTGTGATGTGTGAAGTGTGAAGTGTGAAGTGTGAAGTGTGAAGTGTGAAGTGTGAAGTGTGAAGTGTGAAGTGTGAAGTGTGATGTGTGAAGTCTGAAGTGTGAAGTGGGAAGTGTGAAGTGTGAAGTGTGAAGTGTGCAGTGTGAAGTGTGAACTGTGAAGTGTGAAGTGTGAAGTGTGAAGTGTGAAGTGTGAAGTGAGAAGTGTGAAGTGTGAAGTGCGAAGTGCGAAGTGCGAAGTGCGAAGTGCGAAGTGCGAAGTGCGAAGTGCGAAGTGCGAAGTGCGAAGTGCGAAGTGCGAAGTGCGAAGTGCGAAGTGCGATGTGCGAAGTGCGAAGTGCGAAGTGCGAAGTGCGCAGTGCGATGTGCGATGTGCGATGTGCGATGTGCGATGTGCGATGTGCGATGTGCGAAGTGCGAAGTGCGAAGTGCGAAGTGCGAAGTGCGAAGTGCGAAGTGCGAAGTGCGAAGAGCGAAGTGCGAAGAGCGAAGTGCGAAGTGCGATGTGGGAAGTGTGAAGTGTGATGTGTGAAGTGTGAAGTGTGAAGTGTGAAGTGTGAAGTGTGAAGTGTGAAGTGTGAAGTGTGAAGTGTGATGTGTGAAGTCTGAAGTGTGAAGTGTGAAGTGTGAAGTGTGAAGTGTGAAGTGTGAAGTGTGAAGTGTGAAGTGTGAAGCGTGAAGTGTGAAGCGTGAAGTGTGAAGTGTGAAGTGTGAAGTGTGAAGTGTGAAGTGTGAAGTGTGAAGTGTGAAGTGTGAAGTGTGAAGAGTGAAGTGTGACGTGTGAAGTGTGAAGTGTGAAGGGTGAAGTGTGAAGTGTGAAGTGTGATGTGTGAAGTGTGAAGTGTGAAGTGTGAAGTGTGAAGTGTGAAGTGTGAAGTGTGAAGTGTGAAGTGGGAAGTGCGAAGTGCGAAGTGCGAAGTGCGAAGTGCGAAGTGCGAAGTGCGAAGTGCGAAGTGCGAAGTGCGAAGTGCGAAGTGCGAAGTGCGAAGTGCGAAGTGCGAAGTGCGAAGTGCGAAGTGCGAAGTGCGAAGTGCGAAGTGCGAAGTGCGAAGTGCGAAGTGCGAAGTGCGAAGTGCGAAGTGCGAAGTGCGAAGTGCGCAGTGCGATGTGCGATGTGCGATGTGCGATGTGCGAAGTGCGAAGTTCGAAGTGCGAAGTGCGAAGTGCGAAGTGCGAAGTGCGAAGTGCGAAGTGCGAATTGCGAAGTGCGAAGAGCGAAGTGCGAAGTGCGAAGTGTGATGTGGGAAGTGTGATGTGTGATGTGTGAAGTGTGAAGTGTGAAGTGTGAAGTGTGAAGTGTGAAGTGTGAAGTGTGAAGTGTGAAGTGTGAAGTGTGATGTGTGAAGTCTGAAGTGTGAAGTGGGAAGTGTGAAGTGTGAAGTGTGAAGTGTGCAGTGTGAAGTGTGAACTGTGAAGTGTGAAGTGTGAAGTGTGAAGTGTGAAGTGTGAAGTGAGAAGTGTGAAGTGTGAAGTGTGAAGTGTGAAGTGTGAAGTGTGAAATGTGAAGTGTGAAGTGTGAAGTGTGAAGTGCGAAGTGCGAAGTGGGCAGTGTGAAGTGTGAAGTGTGAAGTGTGAAGTGTGAAGTGTGAAGTGTGAAGTGTGAAGTGTGAAGTGTGAAGAGTGAAGTGTGATGTGTGAAGTGTGAAGTGTGAAGAGTGAAGTGCGAAGTGCGAAGTGCGAAGTGCGAAGTGCGAAGTGCGAAGTGCGAAGTGCGAAGTGCGAAGTGCGAAGTGCGAAGTGCGAAGTGCGAAGTGGGCAGTGTGAAGTGTGAAGTGTGAAGTGTGAAGTGTGAAGTGTGAAGTGTGAAGTGTGAAGTGTGAAGTGTGAAGTGTGAAGAGTGAAGTGTGAAGTGTGAAGTGTGAAGTGTGAAGTGTGAAGTGTGATGTGTGATGTGTGAAGTGTGAAGTGTGAAGTGTGAAGTGTGAAGTGTGAAGTGTGAAGTGTGAAGTGTGAAGTGTGAAGTGTGAAGTGTGAAGTGTGAAGTGTGAAGTGTGAAGTGTGAAGTGTGAAGTGTGAAGTGTGAAGTGTGAAGTGTGAAGTGTGAAGTGTGAAGTGTGAAGTGTGAAGAGTGAAGTGTGATGTGTGAAGTGTGAAGTGTGAAGAGTGAAGTGCGAAGTGCGAAGTGCGAAGTGCGAAGTGCGAAGTGCGAAGTGCGAAGTGCGAAGTGCGAAGTGCGAAGTGCGAAGTGCGAAGTGGGCAGTGTGAAGTGTGAAGTGTGAAGTGTGAAGTGTGAAGTGTGAAGTGTGAAGTGTGAAGTGTGAAGTGTGAAGTGTGAAGTGTGAAGTGTGAAGAGTGAAGTGTGAAGTGTGAAGTGTGAAGTGTGAAGTGTGAAGTGTGATGTGTGATGTGTGAAGTGTGAAGTGTGAAGTGTGAAGTGTGAAGTGTGAAGTGTGAAGTGTGAAGTGTGAAGTGTGAAGTGTGAAGTGTGAAGTGTGAAGTGTGAAGTGTGAAGTGTGAAGTGTGAAGTGTGAAGTGTGAAGTGTGAAGTGTGAAGTGTGAAGTGTGAAGTGTGAAGTGTGAAGTGTGAAGTGTGAAGTGTGAAGTGAGAAGTGTGAAGTGTGAAGTGTGAAGTGTGAAGTGTGAAGTGTGAAGTGAGAAGTGTGAAGTGTGAAGTGTGAAGTGTGAAGTGGGAAGTGTGAAGTGTGAAGTGTGAAGTGTGAAGTGTGAAGTGTGAAGTGCGAAGTGCGAAGTGCGAAGTGCGAAGTGCGATGAGTGAAGTGCGAAGTGCGAAGTGCGAAGTGCGAAGCGCGAAGCGCGAAGCGCGATGTGCGATGTGCGAAGTGCGAAGTGCGAAGTGCGAAGTGCGAAGTGCGAAGTGCGAAGTGCGCAGTGCGATATGCGATGTGCGATGTGCGATGTGCGAAGTGCGAAGTGCGAAGTGCGAAGTGCGAAGTGCGAAGTGCGCAGTGCGATGTGCGATGTGCGATGTACGATGTGCGATGTGCGAAGTGCGAAGTGCGAAGTGCGAAGTGCGAAGTGCGAAGTGCGAAGTGCGAAGTGCGAAGTGCGAAGTGCGAAGTGCGAAGTGCGAAGTGCGAAGAGCGAAGTGCGAAGTGCGAAGTGCGATGTGGGAAGTGTGAAGTGTGATGTGTGAAGTGTGAAGTGTGAAGTGTGAAGTGTGAAGTGTGAAGTGTGAAGTGTGAAGTGTGAAGTGTGAAGTGAGATGTGTGAAGTGTGAAGTGTGAAGTGTGAAGTGTGAAGTGTGAAGTGTGAAGTGTGAAGTGTGAAGTGTGAAGTGTGAAGTGTGAAGTGTGAAGTGTGAAGTGTGAAGTGTGAAGTGTGAAGTGTGAAGTGTGAAGTGTGAAGTGTGAAGTGTGAAGTGTGAAGTGTGAAGTGTGAAGTGTGAAGAGTGAAGTGTGAAGTGTGAAGTGTGAAGGGTGAAGTGTGAAGAGTGAAGTGTGATGTGTGAAGTGTGAAGTGTGAAGTGCGAAGTGCGAAGTGCGAAGTGCGAAGTGCGAAGTGCGAAGTGCGAAGTGCGAAGTGCGAAGTGCGAAGTGCGAAGTGCGAAGTGCGAAGTGCGAAGTGCGAAGTGCGAAGTGCGAAGTGCGAAGTGCGAAGTGCGAAGTGCGAAGTGCGAAGTGCGAAGTGCGAAGTGCGAAGTGCGAAGTGCGAAGTGCGAAGTGCGAAGTGCGAAGTGCGAAGTGCGAAGTGCGAAGTGCGAAGTGCGAAGTGCGAAGTGCGAAGTGCGAAGTGCGAAGTGCGAAGTGCGAAGTGCGAAGTGCGAAGTGCGAAGTGCGAAGTGCGAAGTGCGAAGTGCGAAGTGCGAAGTGCGAAGTGCGAAGTGCGAAGTGCGAAGTGCGAAGTGCGAAGTGCGAAGTGCGAAGTGCGATGTGCGATGTGCGATGTGCGATGTGCGATGTGCGAAGTGCGATGTGCGAATTGCGAAGTGCGATGTGCGAAGTGCGAAGTGCGAAGTGCGAAGTGCGAAGTGCGAAGTGCGAAGTGCGAAGTGCGAAGTGCGAAGTGCGAAGTGCGCAGTGCGATGTGCGATGTGCGATGTGCGATGTGCGAAGTGCGAAGTGCGAAGTGCGAAGTGCGAAGTGCGAAGTGCGAAGTGCGCAGTGCGCAGTGCGAAGTGCGATGTGCGATGTGCGATGTGCGATGTGCGAAGTGCGAAGTGCGAAGTGCGAAGTGCGAAGTGCGAAGTGCGAAGTGCGAAGTGCGAAGTGCGAAGTGCGAAGTGCGAAGTGCGAAGTGCGAAGAGCGAAGTGCGAAGTGCGAAGTGCGATGTGGGAAGTGTGAAGTGTGATGTGTGAAGTGTGAAGTGTGAAGTGTGAAGTGTGAAGTGTGAAGTGTGAAGTGTGAAGTGTGAAGTGTGATGTGTGAAGTCTGAAGTGTGAAGTGTGAAGTGTGAAGTGTGAAGTGTGAAGTGTGAAGTGTGAAGTGTGAAGTGTGAAGTGTGAAGTGTGAAGTGTGAAGTGTGAAGTGTGAAGTGTGATGTGTGAAGTGTGAAGTGTGAAGTGTGAAGTGTGAAGTGTGAAGTGTAAAGAAGAGTGAAGTGTGAAGTGTGAAGTGTGAAGTGTGAAGGGTGAAGTGTGAAGTGTGAAGTGTGATGTGTGAAGTGTGAAGTGTGAAGTGTGAAGTGTGAAGTGTGAAGTGTGAAGTGTGAAGTGTGAAGTGTGAAGTGTGATGTGTGAAGTCTGAAGTGTGAAGTGGGAAGTGTGAAGTGTGAAGTGTGAAGTGTGCAGTGTGAAGTGTGAAGTGTGAAGTGTGAAGTGTGAAGAGTGAAGTGTGAAGTGTGAAGCGTGAAGTGTGAAGTGTGAAGTGTGATGTGTGATGTGTGAAGTGTGAAGTGTGAAGTGTGAAGTGTGAAGTGTGAAGTGTGAAGTGTGAAGTGTGAAGTGTGAAGTGTGAAGTGTGAAGTGTGAAGTGTGAAGTGTGAAGTGTGAAGTGTGAAGTGTGAAGTGTGAAGTGTGAAGTGTGAAGTGTGAAGTGTGAAGTGTGAAGTGTGAAGTGTGAAGTGTGAAGTGTGAAGTGTGAAGTGTGAAGTGTGAAGTGAGAAGTGTGAAGTGTGAAGTGTGAAGTGTGAAGTGGGAAGTGTGAAGTGTGAAGTGTGAAGTGTGAAGTGTGAAGTGTGAAGTGCGAAGTGCGAAGTGCGAAGTGCGAAGTGCGAAGAGTGAAGTGCGAAGTGCGAAGTGCGAAGCGCGAAGCGCGAAGCGCGATGTGCGATGTGCGAAGTGCGAAGTGCGAAGTGCGAAGTGCGAAGTGCGAAGTGCGAAGTGCGCAGTGCGATATGCGATGTGCGATGTGCGATGTGCGAAGTGCGAAGTGCGAAGTGCGAAGTGCGAAGTGCGAAGTGCGCAGTGCGATGTGCGATGTGCGATGTGCGATGTGCGATGTGCGAAGTGCGAAGTGCGAAGTGCGAAGTGCGAAGTGCGAAGTGCGAAGTGCGAAGTGCGAAGTGCGAAGTGTGAAGTGTGAAGTGTGAAGTGTGAAGTGAGATGTGTGAAGTGTGAAGTGTGAAGTGTGAAGTGTGAAGTGTGAAGTGTGAAGTGTGCAGTGTGAAGTGTGAAGTGTGAAGTGTGAAGTGTGAAGTGTGAAGTGTGAAGTGTGAAGTGTGAAGTGTGAAGTGTGAAGAGTGAAGTGTGAAGTGTGAAGTGTGAAGGGTGAAGTGTGAAGTGTGAAGTGTGAAGTGTGAAGTGTGAAGTGTGAAGTGAGATGTGTGATGTGTGAAGTGTGAAGTGTGAAGTGTGAAGTGTGAAGTGTGAAGTGTGCAGTGTGAAGTGTGAAGTGTGAAGTGTGAAGTGTGAAGTGTGAAGTGTGAAGTGTGAAGTGTGAAGTGTGAAGTGTGAAGAGTGAAGTGTGAAGTGTGAAGTGTGAAGGGTGAAGTGTGAAGAGTGAAGTGTGATGTGTGAAGTGTGAAGTGTGAAGTGTGAAGTGCGAAGTGCGAAGTGCGAAGTGCGAAGTGCGAAGTGCGAAGTGCGAAGTGCGAAGTGCGAAGTGCGAAGTGCGAAGTGCGAAGTGCGAAGTGCGAAGTGCGAAGTGCGACGTGCGAAGTGCGAAGTGCGAAGTGCGAAGTGCGAAGTGCGAAGTGCGAAGTGCGAAGTGCGAAGTGCGAAGTGCGAAGTGCGAAGTGCGAAGTGCGAAGTGCGAAGTGCGAAGTGTGATGTGTGAAGTGTGAAGGGTGAAGTGTGAAGTGTGAAGTGTGAAGTGTGAAGTGTGAAGTGTGAAGTGTGAAGTGTGATGTGTGAAGTCTGAAGTGTGAAGTGGGAAGTGTGAAGTGTGAAGTGTGAAGTGTGAAGTGTGAAGTGTGAAGTGTGAAGTGTGAAGTGTGAAGTGTGAAGTGTGATGTGTGAAGTGTGAAGTGTGAAGTGTGAAGTGTGAAGTGCGAAGTGCGAAGTGCGAAGTGCGAAGTGCGAAGTGCGAAGTGCGAAGTGCGAAGTGCGAAGTGCGAAGTGCGAAGTGCGAAGTGCGAAGTGCGAAGTGCGAAGTGCGAAGTGCGAAGTGCGAAGTGCGAAGTGCGAAGTGCGAAGTGCGAAGTGCGAAGTGCGAAGTGCGAAGTGCGAAGTGCGAAGTGGGAAGTGCGAAGTGCGAAGTGCGAAGTGCGAAGTGCGAAGTGGGCAGTGTGAAGTGCGAAGTGCGAAGTGCGAAGTGCGAAGTGCGAAGTGCGAAGTGCGAAGTGCGAAGTGCGAAGTGCGAAGTGCGAAGTGCGAAGTGCGAAGTGCGAAGTGCGAAGTGCGAAGTGCGAAGTGCGAAGTGCGAAGTGCGAAGTGCGAAGTGCGAAGTGCGAAGTGCGAAGTGCGAAGTGCGAAGTGCGAAGTGCGAAGTGCGAAGTGCGAAGTGCGAAGTGCGAAGTGCGAAGTGCGAAGTGGGCAGTGCGAAGTGCGAAGTGTGAAGTGTGAAGTGTGAAGTGTGAAGTGTGAAGTGTGAAGTGTGAAGTGTGAAGTGTGAAGAGTGAAGTGTGAAGTGTGAAGTGTGAAGTGTGAAGTGTGATGTGTGAAGTGTGAAGTGTGAAGTGTGAAGTGTGAAGTGTGAAGTGTGAAGTGTGAAGTGTGAAGTGTGAAGTGTGAAGTGTGAAGTGTGAAGTGTGAAGTGTGAAGTGAGAAGTGTGAAGTGTGAAGTGTGAAGTGTGAAGTGTGAAGTGTGAAATGTGAAGTGTGAAGTGCGAAGTGGGCAGTGTGAAGTGTGAAGTGTGAAGTGTGAAGTGTGAAGTGTGAAGTGTGAAGTGTGAAGAGTGAAGTGTGAAGTGTGAAGTGTGAAGTGTGAAGTGTGAAGTGTGATGTGTGAAGTGTGAAGTGTGAAGTGTGAAGTGTGAAGTGTGAAGTGTGAAGTGTGAAGTGTGAAGTGTGAAGTGTGAAGTGTGAAGTGTGAAGTGTGAAGTGTGAAGTGTGAAGTGTGCAGTGTGAAGTGTTAAGTGTTAAGTGTGAAGTGTGAAGTGTGAAGTGTGAAGAGTGAAGTGCGAAGTGCGAAGTGCGAAGCGCGAAGCGCGATGTGCGATGTGCGATGTGCGAAGTGCGAAGTGCGAAGTGCGAAGTGCGAAGTGCGCAGTGCGATGTGCGATGTGCGATGTGCGATGTGCGAAGTGCGAAGTGCGAAGTGCGAAGTGCGAAGTGCGAAGTGCGAAGTGCGAAGTGCGCAGTGCGATGTGCGATGTGCGATGTGCGATGTGCGATGTGCGAAGTGCGAAGTGCGAAGTGCGAAGTGCGAAGTGCGAAGTGTGATGTGCGAAGAGTGAAGTGTGAAGTGTGAAGTGTGAAGTGTGAAGGGTGAAGTGTGAAGTGTGAAGTGTGAAGTGTGAAGTGTGAAGTGTGAAGTGTGAAGTGTGAAGTGTGAAGTGTGAAGTGTGAAGTGTGAAGTGTGAAGTGTGAAGTGTGAAGTGTGCAGTGTGAAGTGTGAAGTGTGAAGTGTGAAGTGTGAAGTGTGAAGTGTGAAGTGTGAAGTGTGAAGTGTGAAGTCTGAAGTGTGAAGTGAGAAGTGAGAAGTGAGAAGTGAGAAGTGTGAAGTGTGAAGTGTGAAGTGTGAAGTGTGAAGTGTGAAGTGTGATGTGGGAAATGCGAAGTGCGAAGTGCGAAGTGCGAAGTGCGAAGTGCGAAGTGCGAAGTGCGAAGTGCGAAGTGCGAAGTGCGAAGTGCGAAGTGCGAAGTGCGAAGTGCGCAGTGCGATGTGCGAAGTGCGAAGTGCGAAGTGCGAAGTGCGAAGTGCGAAGTGCGAAGTGCGAAGTGCGAAGTGCGATGTGCGATGTGCGAAGTGCGCAGTGCGATGTGCGAAGTGCGAAGTGCGAAGTGCGAAGTGCGAAGTGCGAAGTGCGAAGTGCGAAGTGCGAAGTGCGCAGTGCGATGTGCGATGTGCGATGTGCGATGTGCGAAGTGCGAAGTGCGATGTGCGAAGTGCGAAGTGCGAAGTGCGAAGTGCGAAGTGCGAAGTGCGAAGTGCGAAGTGCGAAGTGCGAAGTGCGAAGTGCGAAGAGCGAAGAGCGAAGAGCGAAGTGCGAAGTGCGATGTGCGAAGTGCGAAGTGCGATGTGTGAAGTGTGAAGTGTGAAGTGTGAAGTGTGAAGTGTGAAGTGTGAAGTGTGAAGTGTGAAGTGTGATGTGTGAAGTCTGAAGTGTGAAGTGTGAAGTGTGAAGTGTGAAGTGTGAAGTGTGAAATGTGAAGTGTGAAGTGTGAAGTGTGCAGTGTGCAGTGTGCAGTGTGCAGTGTGCAGTGTGCAGTGTACAGTGTGAAGTGTGAAGTGTGAAGTGTGAAGTGTGAAGTGTGAAGTGTGAAGTGTGAAGTGTGAAGTGTGAAGTGTGAAGTGTGAAGTGTGAAGTGTGAAGTGTGAAGTGTGAAGTGTGAAGTGTGAAGTGTGAAGTGCGAAGTGCGAAGTGCGAAGTGCGAAGTGCGAAGTGCGAAGTGCGAAGTGCGAAGTGCGAAGTGCGAAGTGCGAAGTGCGAAGTGCGAAGTGCGAAGTGCGAAGTGCGAAGTGCGAAGTGCGAAGTGCGAAGTGCGAAGTGCGAAGTGAGAAGTGCGAAGTGCGAAGTGCGAAGTGCGAAGTGCGAAGTGCGAAGTGCGAAGTGCGAAGTGCGAAGTGCGAAGTGCGAAGTGCGAAGTGCGAAGTGCGAAGTGCGAAGTGCGAAGTGCGAAGTGCGAAGTGCGAAGTGCGAAGTGCGAAGTGCGAAGTGCGAAGTGCGAAGTGCGAAGTGCGAAGTGCGAAGTGCGAAGTGCGAAGTGCGAAGTGCGAAGTGCGAAGTGCGAAGTGCGAAGTGCGAAGTGCGAAGTGCGAAGTGAGAAGTGAGAAGTGCGAAGTGCGAAGTGAGAAGTGCGAAGTGCGAAGTGCGAAGTGCGAAGTGCGAAGTGCGAAGTGCGAAGTGCGAAGTGCGAAGTGCGATGTGCGAAGTGCGAAGTGCGAAGTGCGAAGTGCGATGTGCGAAGTGCGAAGTGCGAAGTGCGAAGTGCGAAGTGCGAAGTGCGAAGTGCGAAGTGCGAAGTGAGAAGTGCGAAGTGAGAAGTGCGAAGTGCGAAGTGCGAAGTGCGAATTGCGAAGTGCGAAGTGGTAAGTGCGAAGTGCGAAGTGCGAAGTGCGAAGTGCGAAGTGCGAAGTGCGAAGTGCGAAGTGCGAAGTGCGAAGTGAGAAGTGAGAAGTGCGAAGTGAGAAGTGCGAAGTGCGAAGTGCGAAGTGCGAAGTGCGAAGTGCGAAGTGCGAAGTGCGAAGTGCGAAGTGCGAAGTGCGAAGTGCGAAGTGCGAAGTGCGAAGTGCGAAGTGCGAAGTGCGAAGTGCGAAGTGCGAAGTGCGAAGTGCGAAGTGCGAAGTGCGAAGTGCGAAGTGCGAAGTGCGAAGTGCGAAGTGCGAAGTGCGAAGTGCGAAGTGCGAAGTGCGAAGTGCGAAGTGCGAAGTGCGAAGTGCGAAGTGCGAAGTGCGAAGTGCGAAGTGCGAAGTGCGAAGTGCGAAGTGCGAAGTGCGAAGTGTGCACTGTGAAGTGTGAAGTGTGAAGTGTGAAGTGTGAAGTGTGATGTGTGAAGTGTGAAGTGTGAAGTGTGAAGTGTGAAGTGTGAAGTGTGAAGTGTGAAGTGTGAAGTGTGAAGTGTGAAGTGTGATGTGTGAAGTGTGATGTGTGAAGTGTGAAGTGTGAAGTGTGAAGTGTGAAGTGTGAAGTGGGAATTGTGAAGTGCGAAGTGCGAAGTGCGAAGTGCGAAGTGCGAAGTGCGAAGTGCGAAGTGCGAAGTGCGAATTGCGAAGTGCGAAGTGCGAAGTGCGAAGTGCGAAGTGCGAAGTGCGAAGTGCGAAGTGCGAAGTGCGAAGTGCGAAGTGCGAAGTGGAAAGTGCGAAGTGCGAAGTGCGAAGTGCGAAGTGCGAAGTGCGAAGTGCGAAGTGCGAAGTGCGAAGTGCGAAGTGCGAAGTGCGAAGTGCGAAGTGCGAAGTGCGAAGTGCGAAGTGCGAAGTGCGAAGTGCGAAGTGTGAAGTGCGAATTGCGAATTGCCAAGTGCGAAGTGCGATGTGAGAAGTGTGAAGTGTGAAGTGTGAAGTGTGAAGTGTGAAGTGTGAAGAGTGAAGTGTGAAGTGTGAAGTGTGAAGTGTGAAGTGTGAAGTGTGAAGTGTGAAGTGTGAAGTGTGAAGTGTGATGTGTGAAGTGTGAAGTGTGAAGTGTGAAGTGTGAAGTGTGAAGTGTGAAGAGTGAAGTGTGAAGTGTGAAGTGTGAAGTGTGAAGTGTGAAGTGTGAAGTGTGAAGTGTGCAGTGTGAAGTGTGAAGTGTGAAGTGTGAAGTGTGAAGTGTGAAGTGTGAAGTGTGAAGTGTGAAGAGTGAAGTGTGAAGTGTGAAGTGTGAAGTGTGAAGTGTGAAGTGTGAAGTGTGAAGTGTGAAGTGTGAAGTGTGAAGTGTGAAGTGTGAAGTGTGAAGTGTGAAGTGTGAAGTGTGAAGTGGGAAGTGGGAAGTGGGAAGTGGGAAGTGGGAAGTGTGAAGTGTGAAGTGTGAAGTGTGAAGTGTGAAGTGTGAAGTGTGAAGTGTGAAGTGTGATGTGTGCAGTGTGAAGTGTGAAGTGTGAAGTGTGAAGTGTGAAGTGTGAAGTGTGAAGTGCGAAGTGCGAAGTGCGAAGTGCGAAGTGCGAAGTGCGAAGTGCGAAGTGCGAAGTGCGAAGTGCGAAGTGCGAAGTGCGAAGTGCGAAGTGCGAAGTGCGAAGTGCGAAGTGCGAAGTGCGAATTGCCAAGTGCGAAGTGCGATGTGCGATGTGTGAAGTGTGAAGTGTGAAGTGTGAAGTGTGAAGAGTGAAGAGTGAAGTGTGAAGTGTGAAGTGTGAAGTGTGAAGTGTGAAGTGTGAAGTGTGAAGTGTGAAGTGTGATGTGTGAAGTGTGAAGTGTGAAGTGTGAAGTGTGAAGTGTGAAGTGTGAAGTGTGAAGTGTGAAGTGTGAAGTGTGAAGTGTGAAGTGTGAAGTGTGAAGTGTGAAGTGTGCAGTGTGAAGTGTGAAGTGTGAAGTGTGAAGTGTGAAGTGTGAAGTGTGAAGTGTGAAGAGTGAAGTGTGAAGTGTGAAGTGTGAAGTGTGAAGTGTGAAGTGTGAAGTGTGAAGTGTGAAGTGTGAAGTGTGAAGTGTGAAGTGTGAAGTGTGAAGTGTGAAGTGTGAAGTGGGAAGTGGGAAGTGGGAAGTGGGAAGTGGGAAGTGTGAAGTGTGAAGTGTGAAGTGTGAAGTGTGAAGTGTGAAGTGTGAAGTGTGCAGTGTGAAGTGTGAAGTGTGAAGTGTGAAGTGTGAAGTGTGAAGTGTGAAGTGCGAAGTGCGAAGTGCGAAGTGCGAAGTGCGAAGTGCGAAGTGCGAAGTGCGAAGTGCGAAGTGCGAAGTGCGAAGTGCGAAGTGCGAAGTGCGAAGTGTGCACTGTGAAGTGTGAAGTGTGAAGTGTGAAGTGTGATGTGTGAAGTGTGAAGTGTGAAGTGTGAAGTGTGAAGTGTGAAGTGTGAAGTGTGAAGTGTGAAGTGTGAAGTGTGAAGTGTGAAGTGTGATGTGTGAAGTGTGAAGTGTGAAGTGCGAAGTGCGAAGTGCGCAGTGCGATGTGCGATATGCGATGTGCGATGTGCGAAGTGCGATGTGCGAAGTGCGAAGTGCGAAGTGCGAAGTGCGAAGTGCGAAGTGCGAAGTGCGAAGTGCGAAGTGTGATGTGTGAAGTGTGAAGTGTGAAGTGCGAAGTGCGAAGTGCGAAGTGCGAAGTGCGAAGTGCGAAGTGCGAAGTGCGAAGAGCGAAGAGCGAAGAGCGAAGTGCGAAGTGCGATGTGCGAAGTGCGAAGTGTGATGTGTGAAGTGTGAAGTGTGAAGTGTGAAGTGTGAAGTGTGAAGTGTGAAGTGTGAAGTGTGAAGTGTGAATTGTGATGTGTGAAGTCTGAAGTGTGAAGTGTGAAGTGTGAAGTGTGATGTGTGAAGTGTGAAGTATGAAGTGTGCAGTGTGCAGTGTGCAGTGTGCAGTGTGCAGTGTGCAGTGTACAGTGTGAAGTGTGAAGTGTGAAGGGTGAAGTGTGAAGTGTGAAGTGTGAAGTGTGAAGGGTGAAGTGTGAAGTGTGAAGTGTGAAGTGTGAAGTGTGAAGTGTGAAGTGTGAAGTGTGAAGTGTGAAGTGTGCAGTGTGAAGTGTGAAGTGTGAAGTGTGAAGTGTGAAGTGTGAAGTGTGAAGTGTGAAGTGTGAAGTGTGAAGTGTGAAGTCTGAAGTGTGAAGTGAGAAGTGAGAAGTGAGAAGTGAGAAGTGTGAAGTGTGAAGTGTGAAGTGTGAAGTGTGAAGTGTGAAGTGTGATGTGGGAAATGCGAAGTGCGAAGTGCGAAGTGCGAAGTGCGAAGTGCGAAGTGCGAAGTGCGAAGTGCGAAGTGCGAAGTGCGAAGTGCGAAGTGCGAAGTGCGCAGTGCGATGTGCGAAGTGCGAAGTGCGAAGTGCGAAGTGCGAAGTGCGAAGTGCGCAGTGCGATGTGCGATGTGCAATGTGCGATGTGCGAAGTGCGAAGTGCGAAGTGCGAAGTGCGAAGTGCGAAGTGCGAAGTGCGAAGTGCGAAGAGCGAAGTGCGAAGTGCGAAGTGCGAAGTGCGAAGTGCGATGTGGGAAGTGTGAAGTGTGATGTGTGAAGTGTGAAGTGTGAAGTGTGAAGTGTGAAGTGTGAAGTGTGAAGTGTGAAGTGTGATGTGTGAAGTCTGAAGTCTGAAGTGTGAAGTGTGAAGTGTGAAGTGTGAAGTGTGAAGTGTGAAGTGTGAAGTGTGAAGTGTGAAGTGTGAAGTGTGAAGTGTGAAGTGTGAAGTGTGAAGTGTGAAGTGTGAAGTGTGAAGTGTGAAGTGTGAAGTGTGAAGAGTGAAGTGTGACGTGTGAAGTGTGAAGTGTGAAGGGTGAAGTGTGAAGTGTGAAGTGTGATGTGTGAAGTGTGAAGTGTGAAGTGTGAAGTGTGAAGTGTGAAGTGTGAAGTGTGAAGTGGGAAGTGCGAAGTGCGAAGTGCGAAGTGCGAAGTGCGAAGTGCGAAGTGCGAAGTGCGAAGTGCGAAGTGCGGAGTGCGAAGTGCGAAGTGCGAAGTGCGAAGTGCGAAGTGCGAAGTGCGAAGTGCGAAGTGCGAAGTGCGAAGTGCGAAGTGCGAAGTGCGAAGTGCGAAGTGCGAAGTGCGCAGTGCGATGTGCGATGTGCGATGTGCGATGTGCGAAGTGCGAAGTGCGAAGTGCGAAGTGCGAAGTGCGAAGTGCGAAGTGCGAAGAGCGAAGTGCGAAGTGCGAAGTGTGATGTGGGAAGTGTGATGTGTGAAGTGTGAAGTGTGAAGTGTGAAGTGCGAAGTGCGATGTGGGAAGTGTGAAGTGTGATGTGTGAAGTGTGAAGTGTGAAGTGTGAAGTGTGAAGTGTGAAGTGTGAAGTGTGAAGTGTGATGTGTGAAGTCTGAAGTGTGAAGTGTGAAGTGTGAAGTGTGAAGTGTGAAGTGTGAAGTGTGAAGTGTGAAGTGTGAAGTGTGAAGTGTGAAGTGTGAAGTGTGAAGTGTGAAGTGTGAAGTGTGAAGTGTGAAGTGTGAAGTGTGAAGTGTGAAGTGTGAAGAGTGAAGTGTGACGTGTGAAGAGTGAAGTGTGAAGGGTGAAGTGTGAAGTGTGAAGTGTGATGTGTGAAGTGTGAAGTGTGAAGTGTGAAGTGTGAAGTGTGAAGTGTGAAGTGTGAAGTGTGAAGTGGGAAGTGCGAAGTGCGAAGTGCGAAGTGCGAAGTGCGAAGTGCGAAGTGCGAAGTGCGAAGTGCGGAGTGCGAAGTGCGAAGTGCGAAGTGCGAAGTGCGAAGTGCGAAGTGCGAAGTGCGAAGTGCGAAGTGCGAAGTGCGAAGTGCGAAGTGCGAAGTGCGAAGTGCGAAGTGCGCAGTGCGATGTGCGATGTGCGATGTGCGATGTGCGAAGTGCGATGTGCGAAGTGCGAAGTTCGAAGTGCGAAGTGCGAAGTGCGAAGTGCGAAGTGCGAAGTGCGAAGAGCGAAGTGCGATGTGCGAAGTGTGATGTGGGAAGTGTGATGTGTGAAGTGTGAAGTGTGAAGTGTGAAGTGTGAAGTGTGAAGTGTGAAGTGTGAAGTGTGATGTGTGAAGTCTGAAGTGTGAAGTGGGAAGTGTGAAGTGTGAAGTGTGAAGTGTGCAGTGTGAAGTGTGAACTGTGAAGTGTGAAGTGTGAAGTGTGAAGTGTGAAGTGTGAAGTGAGAAGTGTTAAGTGTGAAGTGTGAAGTGTGAAGTGTGAAGTGTGAAGTGTGAAGTGTGAAGTGTGAAGTGTGAAGTGTGAAGTGTGATGTGTGAAGTCTGAAGTGTGAAGTGGGAAGTGTGAAGTGTGAAGTGTGAAGTGTGAAGTGTGAAGTGTGAAGTGTGAAGTGTGAAGTGTGAAGTGTGAAGTGTGAAGTGTGAAGTGTGAAGTGTGATGAGTGAAGTGTGAAGTGTGAAGTGTGATGTGTGAAGTGCGAAGTGCGAAGTGCGAAGTGCGAAGTGCGAAGTGCGAAGTGCGAAGTGCGAAGTGCGAAGTGCGAAGTGCGAAGTGCGAAGTGCGAAGTGCGAAGTGC
Source organism: Andrena chrysosceles (assembly GCA_963855975.1). Lineage (NCBI taxonomy): Eukaryota > Metazoa > Arthropoda > Insecta > Hymenoptera > Andrenidae > Andrena > Andrena chrysosceles. The sequence goes on from CAWLCU010000068.1 coordinate 228,441, forward strand.
GAAGTGCGCAGTGGGAAGTGCGAAGTGCGAAGTGCGAAGTGCGAAGTGCGAAGTGCGAAGTGCGAAGTGCGCAGTGCGAAGTGCGAAGTGCGAAGTGCGAAGTGCGAAGTGCGAAGTGGGCAGTGGGAAGTGTGAAGTGTGAAGTGTGAAGTGTGAAGTGTGAAGTGTGAAGTGTGAAGTGTGAAGTGTGAAGTGTGAAGTGTGAAGAGTGAAGTGTGAAGTGTGAAGTGTGAAGTGTGAAGTGTGATGTGTGAAGTGTGAAGTGTGAAGTGTGAAGTGTGAAGTGTGCAGTGTGCAGTGTGAAGTGTGAAGTGTGAAGTGTGAAGTGTGAAGTGTGAAGTGTGAAGTGTGAAGTGTGAAGTGTGAAGTGTGAAGTGTGAAGTGTGAAGTGTGAAGTGTGAAGTGTGATGTGTGATGTGTGAAGTGTGAAGAGTGAAGAGTGAAGTGTGAAGTGTGAAGTGTGAAGTGTGAAGTGTGAAGTGTGAAGTGTGAAGTGTGAAGTGGGAAGTGTGAAGTGTGAAGTGCGAAGTGCGAAGTGCGAAGTGCGAAGTGCGAAGTGCGAAGTGCGAAGTGCGAAGTGCGAAGTGCGAAGTGCGAAGTGCGAAGTGCGAAGTGCGAAGTGCGAAGTGCGAAGTGCGAAGTGCGAAGTGCGAAGTGCGAAGTGCGAAGTGCGAAGTGCGAAGTGCGAAGTGCGAAGTGCGAAGTGCGATGTGCGAAGTGCGAAGTGCGAAGTGCGAAGTGCGAAGTGCGCAGTGCGATGTGCGATGTGCGATGTGCGATGTGCGATGTGCGAAGTGCGAAGTGCGAAGTGCGAAGTGCGAAGTGCGAAGTGCGAAGTGCGAAGTGCGAAGTGCGAAGTGCGAAGTGCGAAGAGCGAAGTGCGAAGTGCGAAGTGCGAAGTGCGATGTGGGAAGTGTGAAGTGTGATGTGTGAAGTGTGAAGTGTGAAGTGTGAAGTGTGAAGTGTGAAGTGTGAAGTGTGAAGTGTGAAGTGTGATGTGTGAAGTCTGAAGTCTGAAGTGTGAAGTGTGAAGTGTGAAGTGTGAAGTGTGAAGTGTGAAGTGTGAAGTGTGAAGTGTGAAGTGTGAAGTGTGAAGTGTGAAGTGTGAAGTGTGATGTGTGAAGTGTGAAGTGTGAAGTGTGAAGTGTGAAGAGTGAAGTGTGAAGTGTGAAGTGTGAAGTGTGAAGGGTGAAGTGTGAAGTGTGAAGTGTGATGTGTGAAGTGTGAAGTGAGAAGTGTGAAGTGTGAAGTGTGAAGTGTGAAGTGTGAAGTGGGAAGTGCGAAGTGCGAAGTGCGAAGTGCGAAGTGCGAAGTGCGAAGTGCGAAGTGCGAAGTGCGAAGTGCGAAGTGCGAAGTGCGAAGTGCGAAGTGCGAAGTGCGAAGTGCGAAGTGCGAAGTGCGAAGTGCGAAGTGCGAAGTGCGAAGTGCGAAGTGCGAAGTGCGAAGTGCGAAGTGCGCAGTGCGATGTGCGATGTGCGATGTGCGATGTGCGAAGTGCGAAGTTCGAAGTGCGAAGTGCGAAGTGCGAAGTGCGAAGTGCGAAGTGCGAAGTGCGAAGAGCGAAGTGCGAAGTGCGAAGTGTGATGTGGGAAGTGTGATGTGTGATGTGTGAAGTGTGAAGTGTGAAGTGTGAAGTGTGAAGTGTGAAGTGTGAAGTGTGAAGTGTGAAGTGTGATGTGTGAAGTCTGAAGTGTGAAGTGGGAAGTGTGAAGTGTGAAGTGTGAAGTGTGCAGTGTGAAGTGTGAACTGTGAAGTGTGAAGTGTGAAGTGTGAAGTGTGAAGTGTGAAGCGAGAAGTGTGAAGTGTGAAGTGTGATGTGTGAAGTGTGAAGTGTGAAGTGTGAAGTGTGAAGTGTGAAGTGTGAAGTGTGAAGTGCGAAGTGGACAGTGTGAAGTGTGAAGTGTGAAGTGTGAAGTGTGAAGTGTGAAGTGTGAAGTGTGAAGAGTGAAGTGTGAAGTGTGAAGTGTGAAGTGTGAAGTGTGAAGTGTGATGTGTGAAGTGTGAAGTGTGAAGTGTGAAGTGTGAAGTGTGAAGTGTGAAGTGTGAAGTGTGAAGTGTGAAGTGTGAAGTGTGAAGTGTGAAGTGTGAAGTGTGAAGTGTGAAGTGTGAAGTGCGAAGTGCGAAGTGCGAAGTGCGAAGTGGGCAGTGGGAAGTGTGAAGTGTGAAGTGTGAAGTGTGAAGTGTGAAGTGTGAAGTGTGAAGTGTGAAGTGTGAAGTGTGAAGTGTGAAGTGTGAAGAGTGAAGTGTGAAGTGTGAAGTGTGAAGTGTGAAGTGTGATGTGTGAAGTGTGAAGTGTGAAGTGTGAAGTGTGAAGTGTGAAGTGTGCAGTGTGCAGTGTGAAGTGTGAAGTGTGAAGTGTGAAGTGTGAAGTGTGCAGTGTGAAGTGTGAACTGTGAAGTGTGAAGTGTGAAGTGTGAAGTGTGAAGTGTGAAGTGAGAAGTGTTAAGTGTGAAGTGTGAAGTGTGAAGTGTGAAGTGTGAAGTGTGAAGTGTGAAGTGTGAAGTGTGAAGTGTGAAGTGTGAAGTGTGATGTGTGAAGTCTGAAGTGTGAAGTGGGAAGTGTGAAGTGTGAAGTGTGAAGTGTGAAGTGTGAAGTGTGAAGTGTGAAGTGTGAAGTGTGAAGTGTGAAGTGTGAAGTGTGAAGTGTGATGAGTGAAGTGTGAAGTGTGAAGTGTGATGTGTGAAGTGCGAAGTGCGAAGTGCGAAGTGCGAAGTGCGAAGTGCGAAGTGCGAAGTGCGAAGTGCGAAGTGCGAAGTGCGAAGTGCGAAGTGCGAAGTGCGAAGTGCGAAGTGCGAAGTGCGAAGTGCGAAGTGCGAAGTGCGAAGTGCGAAGTGCGAAGTGGGAAGTGCGAAGTGCGAAGTGCGAAGTGCGAAGTGCGAAGTGCGAAGTGCGAAGTGCGAAGTGCGAAGTGCGAAGTGCGCAGTGCGAAGTGCGAAGTGCGAAGTGCGAAGTGCGAAGTGCGAAGTGGGCAGTGGGAAGTGTGAAGTGTGAAGTGTGAAGTGTGAAGTGTGAAGTGTGAAGTGTGAAGTGTGAAGTGTGAAGAGTGAAGTGTGAAGTGTGAAGTGTGAAGTGTGAAGTGTGATGTGTGAAGTGTGAAGTGTGAAGTGTGAAGTGTGAAGTGTGAAGTGTGCAGTGTGCAGTGTGAAGTGTGAAGTGTGAAGTGTGAAGTGTGAAGTGTGAAGTGTGAAGTGTGAAGTGTGAAGTGTGAAGTGTGAAGTGTGAACTGTGAAGTGTGAAGTGTGAAGTGTGATGTGTGATGTGTGAAGTGTGAAGAGTGAAGAGTGAAGTGTGAAGTGTGAAGTGTGAAGTGTGAAGTGTGAAGTGTGAAGTGTGAAGTGTGAAGTGGGAAGTGTGAAGTGTGAAGTGCGAAGTGCGAAGTGCGAAGTGCGAAGTGCGAAGTGCGAAGTGCGAAGTGCGAAGTGCGAAGTGCGAAGTGCGAAGTGCGAAGTGCGAAGTGCGAAGTGCGAAGTGCGAAGTGCGAAGTGCGAAGTGCGAAGTGCGAAGTGCGAAGTGCGAAGTGCGAAGTGCGAAGTGCGAAGTGCGAAGTGCGAAGTGCGAAGTGCGAAGTGCGATGTGCGAAGTGCGAAGTGCGAAGTGCGAAGTGCGAAGTGCGAAGTGCGCAGTGCGATGTGCGATGTGCGATGTGCGATGTGCGATGTGCGAAGTGCGAAGTGCGAAGTGCGAAGTGCGAAGTGCGAAGTGCGAAGTGCGAAGTGCGAAGTGCGAAGAGCGAAGTGCGAAGTGCGAAGTGCGAAGTGCGATGTGGGAAGTGTGAAGTGTGATGTGTGAAGTGTGAAGTGTGAAGTGTGAAGTGTGCAGTGTGCAGTGTGAAGTGTGAAGTGTGAAGTGTGAAGTGTGAAGTGTGAAGTGTGAAGTGTGAAGTGTGAAGTGTGAAGTGTGAAGTGTGAACTGTGAAGTGTGAAGTGTGAAGTGTGATGTGTGATGTGTGAAGTGTGAAGAGTGAAGAGTGAAGTGTGAAGTGTGAAGTGTGAAGTGTGAAGTGTGAAGTGTGAAGTGTGAAGTGTGAAGTGGGAAGTGTGAAGTGTGAAGTGCGAAGTGCGAAGTGCGAAGTGCGAAGTGCGAAGTGCGAAGTGCGAAGTGCGAAGTGCGAAGTGCGAAGTGCGAAGTGCGAAGTGCGAAGTGCGAAGTGCGAAGTGCGAAGTGCGAAGTGCGAAGTGCGAAGTGCGAAGTGCGAAGTGCGAAGTGCGAAGTGCGAAGTGCGAAGTGCGAAGTGCGAAGTGCGAAGTGCGAAGTGCGATGTGCGAAGTGCGAAGTGCGAAGTGCGAAGTGCGAAGTGCGAAGTGCGCAGTGCGATGTGCGATGTGCGATGTGCGATGTGCGATGTGCGAAGTGCGAAGTGCGAAGTGCGAAGTGCGAAGTGCGAAGTGCGAAGTGCGAAGTGCGAAGTGCGAAGAGCGAAGTGCGAAGTGCGAAGTGCGAAGTGCGATGTGGGAAGTGTGAAGTGTGATGTGTGAAGTGTGAAGTGTGAAGTGTGAAGTGTGAAGTGTGAAGTGTGAAGTGTGAAGTGTGAAGTGTGAAGTGTGATGTGTGAAGTCTGAAGTGTGAAGTGTGAAGTGTGAAGTGTGAAGTGTGAAGTGTGAAGTGTGAAGTGTGAAGTGTGAAGTGTGAAGTGTGAAGTGTGAAGTGTGAAGTGTGATGTGTGAAGTGTGAAGTGTGAAGTGTGAAGTGTGAAGAGTGAAGTGTGAAGTGTGAAGTGTGAAGTGTGAAGGGTGAAGTGTGAAGTGTGAAGTGTGATGTGTGAAGTGTGAAGTGAGAAGTGTGAAGTGTGAAGTGTGAAGTGTGAAGTGCGAAGTGCGAAGTGCGAAGTGCGTAGTGCGAAGTGCGAAGTGCGAAGTGCGAAGTGCGAAGTGCGAAGTGCGAAGTGCGAAGTGCGAAGTGCGAAGTGCGAAGTGCGAAGTGCGAAGTGCGAAGTGCGAAGTGCGAAGTGCGAAGTGCGAAGTGCGAAGTGCGAAGTGCGAAGTGCGAAGTGCGAAGTGCGAAGTGCGAAGTGCGAAGTGCGCAGTGCGATGTGCGATGTGCGATGTGCGATGTGCGAAGTGCGAAGTTCGAAGTGCGAAGTGCGAAGTGCGAAGTGCGAAGTGCGAAGTGCGAAGTGCGAAGAGCGAAGTGCGAAGTGCGAAGTGTGATGTGGGAAGTGTGATGTGTGATGTGTGAATTGTGAAGTGTGAAGTGTGAAGTGTGAAGTGTGAAGTGTGAAGTGTGAAGTGTGAAGTGTGAAGTGTGATGTGTGAAGTCTGAAGTGTGAAGTGGGAAGTGTGAAGTGTGAAGTGTGAAGTGTGCAGTGTGAAGTGTGAACTGTGAAGTGTGAAGTGTGAAGTGTGAAGTGTGAAGTGTGAAGCGAGAAGTGTGAAGTGTGAAGTGTGATGTGTGAAGTGTGAAGTGTGAAGTGTGAAGTGTGAAGTGTGAAGTGTGAAGTGTGAAGTGCGAAGTGGACAGTGTGAAGTGTGAAGTGTGAAGTGTGAAGTGTGAAGTGTGAAGTGTGAAGTGTGAAGTGTGAAGAGTGAAGTGTGAAGTGTGAAGTGTGAAGTGTGAAGTGTGAAGTGTGATGTGTGAAGTGTGAAGTGTGAAGTGTGAAGTGTGAAGTGTGAAGTGTGAAGTGTGAAGTGTGAAGAGTGAAGTGTGAAGTGTGAAGTGTGAAGTGTGAAGTGTGAAGTGTGAAGTGTGAAGTGCGAAGTGCGAAGTGCGAAGTGCGAAGTGGGCAGTGGGAAGTGTGAAGTGTGAAGTGTGAAGTGTGAAGTGTGAAGTGTGAAGTGTGAAGTGTGAAGTGTGATGTGTGAAGTGTGATGTGTGAAGTGTGAAGTGTGAAGTGTGAAGTGTGAAGTGTGAAGTGGGAATTGTGAAGTGCGAAGTGCGAAGTGCGAAGTGCGAAGTGCGAAGTGCGAAGTGCGAAGTGCGAAGTGCGAATTGCGAAGTGCGAAGTGCGAAGTGCGAAGTGCGAAGTGCGAAGTGCGAAGTGCGAAGTGCGAAGTGCGAAGTGCGAAGTGCGAAGTGGAAAGTGCGAAGTGCGAAGTGCGAAGTGCGAAGTGCGAAGTGCGAAGTGCGAAGTGCGAAGTGCGAAGTGCGAAGTGCGAAGTGCGAAGTGCGAAGTGCGAAGTGCGAAGTGCGAAGTGCGAAGTGCGAAGTGTGAAGTGCGAATTGCGAATTGCCAAGTGCGAAGTGCGATGTGAGAAGTGTGAAGTGTGAAGTGTGAAGTGTGAAGTGTGAAGTGTGAAGAGTGAAGTGTGAAGTGTGAAGTGTGAAGTGTGAAGTGTGAAGTGTGAAGTGTGAAGTGTGAAGTGTGAAGTGTGATGTGTGAAGTGTGAAGTGTGAAGTGTGATGTGTGAAGTGTGAAGTGTGAAGAGTGAAGTGTGAAGTGTGAAGTGTGAAGTGTGAAGTGTGAAGTGTGAAGTGTGAAGTGTGCAGTGTGAAGTGTGAAGTGTGAAGTGTGAAGTGTGAAGTGTGATGAGTGAAGTGTGAAGTGTGAAGTGTGATGTGTGAAGTGCGAAATGCGAAGTGCGAAGTGCGAAGTGCGAAGTGCGAAGTGCGAAGTGCGAAGTGCGAAGTGCGAAGTGCGAAGTGCGAAGTGCGAAGTGCGAAGTGCGAAGTGCGAAGTGCGAAGTGCGAAGTGGGAAGTGCGAAGTGCGAAGTGCGAAGTGCGAAGTGCGAAGTGCGAAGTGCGAAGTGCGAAGTGCGAAGTGCGAAGTGCGCAGTGCGAAGTGCGAAGTGCGAAGTGCGAAGTGCGAAGTGCGAAGTGGGCAGTGGGAAGTGTGAAGTGTGAAGTGTGAAGTGTGAAGTGTGAAGTGTGAAGTGTGAAGTGTGAAGTGTGAAGAGTGAAGTGTGAAGTGTGAAGTGTGAAGTGTGAAGTGTGATGTGTGAAGTGTGAAGTGTGAAGTGTGAAGTGTGAAGTGTGAAGTGTGCAGTGTGCAGTGTGAAGTGTGAAGTGTGAAGTGTGAAGTGTGAAGTGTGAAGTGTGAAGTGTGAAGTGTGAAGTGTGAAGTGTGAAGTGTGAAGTGTGAACTGTGAAGTGTGAAGTGTGAAGTGTGATGTGTGATGTGTGAAGTGTGAAGAGTGAAGAGTGAAGTGTGAAGTGTGAAGTGTGAAGTGTGAAGTGTGAAGTGTGAAGTGTGAAGTGTGAAGTGGGAAGTGTGAAGTGTGAAGTGCGAAGTGCGAAGTGCGAAGTGCGAAGTGCGAAGTGCGAAGTGCGAAGTGCGAAGTGCGAAGTGCGAAGTGCGAAGTGCGAAGTGCGAAGTGCGAAGTGCGAAGTGCGAAGTGCGAAGTGCGAAGTGCGAAGTGCGAAGTGCGAAGTGCGAAGTGCGAAGTGCGAAGTGCGAAGTGCGAAGTGCGAAGTGCGAAGTGCGAAGTGCGAAGTGCGAAGTGCGAAGTGCGAAGTGCGAAGTGCGAAGTGCGAAGTGCGAAGTGCGATGTGCGAAGTGCGAAGTGCGAAGTGCGAAGTGCGAAGTGCGAAGTGCGCAGTGCGATGTGCGATGTGCGATGTGCGATGTGCGATGTGCGAAGTGCGAAGTGCGAAGTGCGAAGTGCGAAGTGCGAAGTGCGAAGTGCGAAGTGCGAAGTGCGAAGAGCGAAGTGCGAAGTGCGAAGTGCGAAGTGCGATGTGGGAAGTGTGAAGTGTGATGTGTGAAGTGTGAAGTGTGAAGTGTGAAGTGTGATGTGTGAAGTGTGAAGTGTGAAGTGTGAAGTGTGAAGTGTGATGTGTGAAGTCTGAAGTGTGAAGTGTGAAGTGTGAAGTGTGAAGTGTGAAGTGTGAAGTGTGAAGTGTGAAGTGTGAAGTGTGAAGTGTGAAGTGTGAAGTGTGAAGTGTGAAGTGTGAAGTGTGATGTGTGAAGTGTGAAGTGTGAAGTGTGAAGTGTGAAGAGTGAAGTGTGAAGTGTGAAGTGTGAAGTGTGAAGGGTGAAGTGTGAAGTGTGAAGTGTGATGTGTGAAGTGTGAAGTGAGAAGTGTGAAGTGTGAAGTGTGAAGTGTGAAGTGCGAAGTGCGAAGTGCGAAGTGCGAAGTGCGAAGTGCGAAGTGCGAAGTGCGAAGTGCGAAGTGCGAAGTGCGAAGTGCGAAGTGCGAAGTGCGAAGTGCGAAGTGCGAAGTGCGAAGTGCGAAGTGCGAAGTGCGAAGTGCGAAGTGCGAAGTGCGAAGTGCGAAGTGCGAAGTGCGAAGTGCGAAGTGCGAAGTGCGAAGTGCGAAGTGCGAAGTGCGCAGTGCGATGTGCGATGTGCGATGTGCGATGTGCGAAGTGCGAAGTTCGAAGTGCGAAGTGCGAAGTGCGAAGTGCGAAGTGCGAAGTGCGAAGTGCGAAGAGCGAAGTGCGAAGTGCGAAGTGTGATGTGGGAAGTGTGATGTGTGATGTGTGAAGTGTGAAGTGTGAAGTGTGAAGTGTGAAGTGTGAAGTGTGAAGTGTGAAGTGTGAAGTGTGAAGAGTGATGTGTGAAGTCTGAAGTGTGAAGTGGGAAGTGTGAAGTGTGAAGTGTGAAGTGTGCAGTGTGAAGTGTGAACTGTGAAGTGTGAAGTGTGAAGTGTGAAGTGTGAAGTGTGAAGCGAGAAGTGTGAAGTGTGAAGTGTGATGTGTGAAGTGTGAAGTGTGAAGTGTGAAGTGTGAAGTGTGAAGTGTGAAGTGTGAAGTGTGAAGTGTGAAGTGTGAAGTGTGAAGTGTGAAGTGTGAAGTGTGAAGTGTGAAGTGTGAAGGGTGAAGTGTGAAGTGTGAAGTGTGATGTGTGAAGTGTGAAGTGAGAAGTGTGAAGTGTGAAGTGTGAAGTGTGAAGTGCGAAGTGCGAAGTGCGAAGTGCGTAGTGCGAAGTGCGAAGTGCGAAGTGCGAAGTGCGAAGTGCGAAGTGCGAAGTGCGAAGTGCGAAGTGCGAAGTGCGAAGTGCGAAGTGCGAAGTGCGAAGTGCGAAGTGCGAAGTGCGAAGTGCGAAGTGCGAAGTGCGAAGTGCGAAGTGCGAAGTGCGAAGTGCGAAGTGCGAAGTGCGAAGTGCGCAGTGCGATGTGCGATGTGCGATGTGCGATGTGCGAAGTGCGAAGTTCGAAGTGCGAAGTGCGAAGTGCGAAGTGCGAAGTGCGAAGTGCGAAGTGCGAAGAGCGAAGTGCGAAGTGCGAAGTGTGATGTGGGAAGTGTGATGTGTGATGTGTGAATTGTGAAGTGTGAAGTGTGAAGTGTGAAGTGTGAAGTGTGAAGTGTGAAGTGTGAAGTGTGAAGTGTGATGTGTGAAGTCTGAAGTGTGAAGTGGGAAGTGTGAAGTGTGAAGTGTGAAGTGTGCAGTGTGAAGTGTGAACTGTGAAGTGTGAAGTGTGAAGTGTGAAGTGTGAAGTGTGAAGCGAGAAGTGTGAAGTGTGAAGTGTGATGTGTGAAGTGTGAAGTGTGAAGTGTGAAGTGTGAAGTGTGAAGTGTGAAGTGTGAAGTGCGAAGTGGACAGTGTGAAGTGTGAAGTGTGAAGTGTGAAGTGTGAAGTGTGAAGTGTGAAGTGTGAAGTGTGAAGAGTGAAGTGTGAAGTGTGAAGTGTGAAGTGTGAAGTGTGAAGTGTGATGTGTGAAGTGTGAAGTGTGAAGTGTGAAGTGTGAAGTGTGAAGTGTGAAGTGTGAAGTGTGAAGTGTGAAGTGTGAAGTGTGAAGTGTGAAGTGTGAAGTGTGAAGTGTGAAGTGTGAAGTGCGAAGTGCGAAGTGCGAAGTGCGAAGTGGGCAGTGGGAAGTGTGAAGTGTGAAGTGTGAAGTGTGAAGTGTGAAGTGTGAAGTGTGAAGTGTGAAGTGTGATGTGTGAAGTGTGATGTGTGAAGTGTGAAGTGTGAAGTGTGAAGTGTGAAGTGTGAAGTGGGAATTGTGAAGTGCGAAGTGCGAAGTGCGAAGTGCGAAGTGCGAAGTGCGAAGTGCGAAGTGCGAAGTGCGAATTGCGAAGTGCGAAGTGCGAAGTGCGAAGTGCGAAGTGCGAAGTGCGAAGTGCGAAGTGCGAAGTGCGAAGTGCGAAGTGCGAAGTGCGAAGTGGAAAGTGCGAAGTGCGAAGTGCGAAGTGCGAAGTGCGAAGTGCGAAGTGCGAAGTGCGAAGTGCGAAGTGCGAAGTGCGAAGTGCGAAGTGCGAAGTGCGAAGTGCGAAGTGCGAAGTGCGAAGTGCGAAGTGTGAAGTGCGAATTGCGAATTGCCAAGTGCGAAGTGCGATGTGAGAAGTGTGAAGTGTGAAGTGTGAAGTGTGAAGTGTGAAGTGTGAAGAGTGAAGTGTGAAGTGTGAAGTGTGAAGTGTGAAGTGTGAAGTGTGAAGTGTGAAGTGTGAAGTGTGAAGTGTGATGTGTGAAGTGTGAAGTGTGAAGTGTGATGTGTGAAGTGTGAAGTGTGAAGAGTGAAGTGTGAAGTGTGAAGTGTGAAGTGTGAAGTGTGAAGTGTGAAGTGTGAAGTGTGCAGTGTGAAGTGTGAAGTGTGAAGTGTGAAGTGTGAAGTGTGATGAGTGAAGTGTGAAGTGTGAAGTGTGATGTGTGAAGTGCGAAATGCGAAGTGCGAAGTGCGAAGTGCGAAGTGCGAAGTGCGAAGTGCGAAGTGCGAAGTGCGAAGTGCGAAGTGCGAAGTGCGAAGTGCGAAGTGCGAAGTGCGAAGTGCGAAGTGCGAAGTGGGAAGTGCGAAGTGCGAAGTGCGAAGTGCGAAGTGCGAAGTGCGAAGTGCGAAGTGCGAAGTGCGAAGTGCGAAGTGCGCAGTGCGAAGTGCGAAGTGCGAAGTGCGAAGTGCGAAGTGCGAAGTGGGCAGTGGGAAGTGTGAAGTGTGAAGTGTGAAGTGTGAAGTGTGAAGTGTGAAGTGTGAAGTGTGAAGTGTGAAGAGTGAAGTGTGAAGTGTGAAGTGTGAAGTGTGAAGTGTGATGTGTGAAGTGTGAAGTGTGAAGTGTGAAGTGTGAAGTGTGAAGTGTGCAGTGTGCAGTGTGAAGTGTGAAGTGTGAAGTGTGAAGTGTGAAGTGTGAAGTGTGAAGTGTGAAGTGTGAAGTGTGAAGTGTGAAGTGTGAAGTGTGAACTGTGAAGTGTGAAGTGTGAAGTGTGATGTGTGATGTGTGAAGTGTGAAGAGTGAAGAGTGAAGTGTGAAGTGTGAAGTGTGAAGTGTGAAGTGTGAAGTGTGAAGTGTGAAGTGTGAAGTGGGAAGTGTGAAGTGTGAAGTGCGAAGTGCGAAGTGCGAAGTGCGAAGTGCGAAGTGCGAAGTGCGAAGTGCGAAGTGCGAAGTGCGAAGTGCGAAGTGCGAAGTGCGAAGTGCGAAGTGCGAAGTGCGAAGTGCGAAGTGCGAAGTGCGAAGTGCGAAGTGCGAAGTGCGAAGTGCGAAGTGCGAAGTGCGAAGTGCGAAGTGCGAAGTGCGAAGTGCGAAGTGCGAAGTGCGAAGTGCGAAGTGCGAAGTGCGATGTGCGAAGTGCGAAGTGCGAAGTGCGAAGTGCGAAGTGCGAAGTGCGCAGTGCGATGTGCGATGTGCGATGTGCGATGTGCGATGTGCGAAGTGCGAAGTGCGAAGTGCGAAGTGCGAAGTGCGAAGTGCGAAGTGCGAAGTGCGAAGTGCGAAGAGCGAAGTGCGAAGTGCGAAGTGCGAAGTGCGATGTGGGAAGTGTGAAGTGTGATGTGTGAAGTGTGAAGTGTGAAGTGTGAAGTGTGATGTGTGAAGTGTGAAGTGTGAAGTGTGAAGTGTGAAGTGTGATGTGTGAAGTCTGAAGTGTGAAGTGTGAAGTGTGAAGTGTGAAGTGTGAAGTGTGAAGTGTGAAGTGTGAAGTGTGAAGTGTGAAGTGTGAAGTGTGAAGTGTGAAGTGTGAAGTGTGAAGTGTGATGTGTGAAGTGTGAAGTGTGAAGTGTGAAGTGTGAAGAGTGAAGTGTGAAGTGTGAAGTGTGAAGTGTGAAGGGTGAAGTGTGAAGTGTGAAGTGTGATGTGTGAAGTGTGAAGTGAGAAGTGTGAAGTGTGAAGTGTGAAGTGTGAAGTGCGAAGTGCGAAGTGCGAAGTGCGAAGTGCGAAGTGCGAAGTGCGAAGTGCGAAGTGCGAAGTGCGAAGTGCGAAGTGCGAAGTGCGAAGTGCGAAGTGCGAAGTGCGAAGTGCGAAGTGCGAAGTGCGAAGTGCGAAGTGCGAAGTGCGAAGTGCGAAGTGCGAAGTGCGAAGTGCGAAGTGCGAAGTGCGAAGTGCGAAGTGCGAAGTGCGAAGTGCGCAGTGCGATGTGCGATGTGCGATGTGCGATGTGCGAAGTGCGAAGTTCGAAGTGCGAAGTGCGAAGTGCGAAGTGCGAAGTGCGAAGTGCGAAGTGCGAAGAGCGAAGTGCGAAGTGCGAAGTGTGATGTGGGAAGTGTGATGTGTGATGTGTGAAGTGTGAAGTGTGAAGTGTGAAGTGTGAAGTGTGAAGTGTGAAGTGTGAAGTGTGAAGTGTGAAGAGTGATGTGTGAAGTCTGAAGTGTGAAGTGGGAAGTGTGAAGTGTGAAGTGTGAAGTGTGCAGTGTGAAGTGTGAACTGTGAAGTGTGAAGTGTGAAGTGTGAAGTGTGAAGTGTGAAGCGAGAAGTGTGAAGTGTGAAGTGTGATGTGTGAAGTGTGAAGTGTGAAGTGTGAAGTGTGAAGTGTGAAGTGTGAAGTGTGAAGTGTGAAGTGTGAAGTGTGAAGTGTGAAGTGTGAAGTGTGAAGTGTGAAGTGTGAAGTGTGCAGTGTGAAGTGTGAAGTGTGAAGTGTGAAGTGTGAAGTGTGAAGTGTGAAGTGTGAAGAGTGAAGTGTGAAGTGTGAAGTGTGAAGTGTGAAGTGTGAAGTGTGAAGTGTGAAGTGTGAAGTGTGAAGTGTGAAGTGTGAAGTGTGAAGTGTGAAGTGTGAAGTGGGAAGTGGGAAGTGGGAAGTGGGAAGTGTGAAGTGTGAAGTGTGAAGTGTGAAGTGTGAAGTGTGAAGTGTGAAGTGTGCAGTGTGAAGTGTGAAGTGTGAAGTGTGAAGTGTGAAGTGTGAAGTGTGAAGTGTGAAGTGCGAAGTGCGAAGTGCGAAGTGCGAAGTGCGAAGTGCGAAGTGCGAAGTGCGAAGTGCGAAGTGCGAAGTGCGAAGTGCGAAGTGCGAAGTGCGAAGTGTGCACTGTGAAGTGTGAAGTGTGAAGTGTGAAGTGTGATGTGTGAAGTGTGAAGTGTGAAGTGTGAAGTGTGAAGTGTGAAGTGTGAAGTGTGAAGTGTGAAGTGTGAAGTGTGAAGTGTGAAGTGTGAAGGGTGATGTGTGAAGTGTGAAGTGTGAAGTGCGAAGTGCGAAGTGCGAAGTGCGAAGTGCGAAGTGCGAATTGCGAAGTGCGAAGTGCGAAGTGCGAAGTGCGAAGTGCGAAGTGCGCAGTGCGATGTGCGAAGTGCGAAGTGCGAAGTGCGAAGTGCGAAGTGCGAAGTGCGAAGTGCGCAGTGCGATGTGCGATATGCGATGTGCGATGTGCGAAGTGCGAAGTGCGATGTGCGAAGTGCGAAGTGCGAAGTGCGAAGTGCGAAGTGCGAAGTGCGAAGTGCGAAGTGCGAAGTGTGATGTGTGAAGTGTGAAGTGTGAAGTGCGAAGTGCGAAGTGCGAAGTGCGAAGTGCGAAGTGCGAAGTGCGAAGTGCGAAGAGCGAAGAGCGAAGAGCGAAGTGCGAAGTGCGATGTGCGAAGTGCGAAGTGTGATGTGTGAAGTGTGAAGTGTGAAGTGTGAAGTGTGAAGTGTGAAGTGTGAAGTGTGAAGTGTGAAGTGTGAAGTGTGATGTGTGAAGTCTGAAGTGTGAAGTGTGAAGTGTGAAGTGTGATGTGTGAAGTGTGAAGTATGAAGTGTGCAGTGTGCAGTGTGCAGTGTGCAGTGTGCAGTGTGCAGTGTGCAGTGTACAGTGTGAAGTGTGAAGTGTGAAGGGTGAAGTGTGAAGTGTGAAGTGTGAAGTGTGAAGGGTGAAGTGTGAAGTGTGAAGTGTGAAGTGTGAAGTGTGAAGTGTGAAGTGTGAAGTGTGAAGTGTGAAGTGTGCAGTGTGAAGTGTGAAGTGTGAAGTGTGAAGTGTGAAGTGTGAAGTGTGAAGTGTGAAGTGTGAAGTGTGAAGTCTGAAGTGTGAAGTGAGAAGTGAGAAGTGAGAAGTGAGAAGTGTGAAGTGTGAAGTGTGAAGTGTGAAGTGTGAAGTGTGAAGTGTGATGTGGGAAATGCGAAGTGCGAAGTGCGAAGTGCGAAGTGCGAAGTGCGAAGTGCGAAGTGCGAAGTGCGAAGTGCGAAGTGCGAAGTGCGAAGTGCGAAGTGCGCAGTGCGATGTGCGAAGTGCGAAGTGCGAAGTGCGAAGTGCGAAGTGCGAAGTGCGCAGTGCGATGTGCGATGTGCGATGTGCGATGTGCGAAGTGCGAAGTGCGAAGTGCGAAGTGCGAAGTGCGAAGTGCGAAGTGCGAAGTGCGAAGAGCGAAGTGCGAAGTGCGAAGTGCGAAGTGCGAAGTGCGATGTGGGAAGTGTGAAGTGTGATGTGTGAAGTGTGAAGTGTGAAGTGTGAAGTGTGAAGTGTGAAGTGTGAAGTGTGAAGTGTGATGTGTGAAGTCTGAAGTCTGAAGTGTGAAGTGTGAAGTGTGAAGTGTGAAGTGTGAAGTGTGAAGTGTGAAGTGTGAAGTGTGAAGTGTGAAGTGTGAAGTGTGAAGTGTGAAGTGTGAAGTGTGAAGTGTGAAGTGTGAAGTGTGAAGAGTGAAGTGTGACGTGTGAAGTGTGAAGTGTGAAGGGTGAAGTGTGAAGTGTGAAGTGTGATGTGTGAAGTGTGAAGTGTGAAGTGTGAAGTGTGAAGTGTGAAGTGGGAAGTGCGAAGTGCGAAGTGCGAAGTGCGAAGTGCGAAGTGCGAAGTGCGAAGTGCGAAGTGCGAAGTGCGGAGTGCGAAGTGCGAAGTGCGAAGTGCGAAGTGCGAAGTGCGAAGTGCGAAGTGCGAAGTGCGAAGTGGGCAGTGGGAAGTGTGAAGTGTGAAGTGTGAAGTGTGAAGTGTGAATTGTGAAGTGTGAAGTGTGAAGTGTGAAGTGTGAAGAGTGAAGTGTGAAGTGTGAAGTGTGAAGTGTGAAGTGTGATGTGTGAAGTGTGAAGTGTGAAGTGTGAAGTGTGAAGTGTGCAGTGTGCAGTGTGAAGTGTGAAGTGTGAAGTGTGAAGTGTGAAGTGTGAAGTGTGATGTGTGAAGTCTGAAGTGTGAAGTGGGAAGTGTGAAGTGTGAAGTGTGAAGTGTGCAGTGTGAAGTGTGAACTGTGAAGTGTGAAGTGTGAAGTGTGAAGTGTGAAGTGAGAAGTGTTAAGTGTGAAGTGTGAAGTGTGAAGTGTGAAGTGTGAAGTGTGAAGTGTGAAGAGTGAAGTGTGAAGTGTGAAGTGTGATGTGTGAAGTCTGAAGTGTGAAGTGGGAAGTGTGAAGTGTGAAGTGTGAAGTGTGAAGTGTGAAGTGTGAAGTGTGAAGTGTGAAGTGTGAAGTGTGAAGTGTGAAGTGTGAAGTGTGATGAGTGAAGTGTGAAGTGTGAAGTGTGATGTGTGAAGTGCGAAGTGCGAAGTGCGAAGTGCGAAGTGCGAAGTGCGAAGTGCGAAGTGCGAAGTGCGAAGTGCGAAGTGCGAAGTGCGAATTGCGAAGTGGGAAGTGCGAAGTGCGAAGTGCGAAGTGCGAAGTGCGAAGTGCGAAGTGCGAAGTGCGAAGCGCGAAGCGCGAAGTGCGAAGTGCGAAGTGCGAAGTGCGCAGTGCGAAGTGCGAAGTGCGAAGTGCGAAGTGCGAAGTGCGAAGTGGGCAGTGGGAAGTGTGAAGTGTGAAGTGTGAAGTGTGAAGTGTGAAGTGTGAAGTGTGAAGTGTGAAGTGTGAAGAGTGAAGTGTGAAGTGTGAAGTGTGAAGTGTGAAGTGTGATGTGTGAAGTGTGAAGTGCGAAGTGCGAAGTGCGAAGTGCGAAGTGCGAAGTGCGAAGTGCGAAGTGCGAAGTGCGAAGTGCGAAGTGCGAAGTGCGAAGTGCGAAGTGCGAAGTGCGAAGTGCGAAGTGCGAAGTGCGAAGTGCGAAGTGCGAAGTGCGAAGTGCGAAGTGCGAAGTGCGAAGTGCGATGTGCGAAGTGCGAAGTGCGAAGTGCGAAGTGCGAAGTGCGAAGTGCGCAGTGCGATGTGCGATGTGCGATGTGCGATGTGCGATGTGCGAAGTGCGAAGTGCGAAGTGCGAAGTGCGAAGTGCGAAGTGCGAAGTGCGAAGAGCGAAGTGCGAAGTGCGAAGTGCGAAGTGCGATGTGGGAAGTGTGAAGTGTGATGTGTGAAGTGTGAAGTGTGAAGTGTGAAGTGTGAAGTGTGAAGTGTGAAGTGTGAAGTGTGAAGTGTGAAGTGTGATGTGTGAAGTCTGAAGTGTGAAGTGTGAAGTGTGAAGTGTGAAGTGTGAAGTGTGAAGTGTGAAGTGTGAAGTGTGAAGTGTGAAGTGTGAAGTGTGAAGTGTGAAGTGTGAAGTGTGATGTGTGAAGTGTGAAGTGTGAAGTGTGAAGTGTGAAGAGTGAAGTGTGAAGTGTGAAGTGTGAAGTGTGAAGGGTGAAGTGTGAAGTGTGAAGTGTGATGTGTGAAGTGTGAAGTGAGAAGTGTGAAGTGTGAAGTGTGAAGTGTGAAGTGTGAAGTGGGAAGTGCGAAGTGCGAAGTGGGAAGTGCGAAGTGCGAAGTGCGAAGTGCGAAGTGCGAAGTGCGAAGTGCGGAGTGCGAAGTGCGAAGTGCGAAGTGCGAAGTGCGAAGTGCGAAGTGCGAAGTGCGAAGTGCGAAGTGCGAAGTGCGAAGTGCGAAGTGCGAAGTGCGAAGTGCGAAGTGCGAAGTGCGAAGTGCGAAGTGCGAAGTGCGAAGTGCGAAGTGCGAAGTGCGCAGTGCGATGTGCGATGTGCGATGTGCGATGTGCGAAGTGCGAAGTTCGAAGTGCGAAGTGCGAAGTGCGAAGTGCGAAGTGCGAAGTGCGAAGTGCGAAGTGCGAAGTGCGAAGTGCGAAGTGCGAAGTGCGAAGTGCGAAGTGCGAAGTGCGAAGTGCGAAGTGCGAAGTGCGAAGTGCGAAGTGCGAAGTGCGAAGTGCGAAGTGCGAAGTGCGAAGTGCGAAGTGCGAAGTGCGATGTGCGAAGTGCGAAGTGCGAAGTGCGAAGTGCGAAGTGCGAAGTGCGCAGTGCGATGTGCGATGTGCGATGTGCGATGTGCGATGTGCGAAGTGCGAAGTGCGAAGTGCGAAGTGCGAAGTGCGAAGTGCGAAGTGCGAAGAGCGAAGTGCGAAGTGCGAAGTGCGAAGTGCGATGTGGGAAGTGTGAAGTGTGATGTGTGAAGTGTGAAGTGTGAAGTGTGAAGTGTGAAGTGTGAAGTGTGAAGTGTGAAGTGTGAAGTGTGAAGTGTGATGTGTGAAGTCTGAAGTGTGAAGTGTGAAGTGTGAAGTGTGAAGTGTGAAGTGTGAAGTGTGAAGTGTGAAGTGTGAAGTGTGAAGTGTGAAGTGTGAAGTGTGAAGTGTGAAGTGTGAAGTGTGAAGTGTGATGTGTGAAGTGTGAAGTGTGAAGTGTGAAGTGTGAAGAGTGAAGTGTGAAGTGTGAAGTGTGAAGTGTGAAGGGTGAAGTGTGAAGTGTGAAGTGTGATGTGTGAAGTGTGAAGTGAGAAGTGTGAAGTGTGAAGTGTGAAGTGTGAAGTGTGAAGTGGGAAGTGCGAAGTGCGAAGTGCGAAGTGCGAAGTGCGAAGTGCGAAGTGCGGAGTGCGAAGTGCGAAGTGCGAAGTGCGAAGTGCGAAGTGCGAAGTGCGAAGTGCGAAGTGCGAAGTGCGAAGTGCGAAGTGCGAAGTGCGAAGTGCGAAGTGCGAAGTGCGAAGTGCGAAGTGCGAAGTGCGAAGTGCGAAGTGCGAAGTGCGCAGTGCGATGTGCGATGTGCGATGTGCGATGTGCGAAGTGCGAAGTTCGAAGTGCGAAGTGCGAAGTGCGAAGTGCGAAGTGCGAAGTGCGAAGTGCGAA
Source organism: Andrena chrysosceles (assembly GCA_963855975.1). Classification (NCBI taxonomy): domain Eukaryota; kingdom Metazoa; phylum Arthropoda; class Insecta; order Hymenoptera; family Andrenidae; genus Andrena; species Andrena chrysosceles. Next base: position 246,308 of record CAWLCU010000068.1, read on the forward strand.
GTGCGAAGTGCGAAGAGCGAAGTGCGAAGTGCGAAGTGTGATGTGGGAAGTGTGATGTGTGATGTGTGAAGTGTGAAGTGTGAAGTGTGAAGTGTGAAGTGTGAAGTGTGAAGTGTGAAGTGTGAAGTGTGATGTGTGAAGTCTGAAGTGTGAAGTGGGAAGTGTGAAGTGTGAAGTGTGAAGTGTGCAGTGTGAAGTGTGAACTGTGAAGTGTGAAGTGTGAAGTGTGAAGTGTGAAGTGTGAAGCGAGAAGTGTGAAGTGTGAAGTGTGATGTGTGAAGTGTGAAGTGTGAAGTGTGAAGTGTGAAGTGTGAAGTGTGAAGTGTGAAGTGCGAAGTGGACAGTGTGAAGTGTGAAGTGTGAAGTGTGAAGTGTGAAGTGTGAAGTGTGAAGTGTGAAGAGTGAAGTGTGAAGTGTGAAGTGTGAAGTGTGAAGTGTGAAGTGTGATGTGTGAAGTGTGAAGTGTGAAGTGTGAAGTGTGAAGTGTGAAGTGTGAAGTGTGAAGTGTGAAGTGTGAAGTGTGAAGTGTGAAGTGTGAAGTGTGAAGTGTGAAGTGTGAAGTGTGAAGTGTGAAGTGCGAAGTGCGAAGTGCGAAGTGCGAAGTGGGAAGTGTGAAGTGTGAAGTGTGAAGTGTGAAGTGTGAAGTGTGAAGTGTGAAGTGTGAAGTGTGAAGTGTGAAGTGTGAAGTGTGAAGAGTGAAGTGTGAAGTGTGAAGTGTGAAGTGTGAAGTGTGATGTGTGAAGTGTGAAGTGTGAAGTGTGAAGTGTGAAGTGTGAAGTGTGCAGTGTGCAGTGTGAAGTGTGAAGTGTGAAGTGTGAAGTGTGAAGTGTGCAGTGTGAAGTGTGAACTGTGAAGTGTGAAGTGTGAAGTGTGAAGTGTGAAGTGTGAAGTGAGAAGTGTTAAGTGTGAAGTGTGAAGTGTGAAGTGTGAAGTGTGAAGTGTGAAGTGTGAAGTGTGAAGTGTGAAGTGTGAAGTGTGAAGTGTGATGTGTGAAGTCTGAAGTGTGAAGTGGGAAGTGTGAAGTGTGAAGTGTGAAGTGTGAAGTGTGAAGTGTGAAGTGTGAAGTGTGAAGTGTGAAGTGTGAAGTGTGAAGTGTGAAGTGTGAAGTGTGATGAGTGAAGTGCGAAGTGTGAAGTGCGAAGTGCGAAGTGCGAAGTGCGAAGTGCGAAGTGCGAAGTGCGAAGTGCGAAGTGCGAAGTGCGAAGTGCGAAGTGCGAAGTGCGAAGTGCGAAGTGCGAAGTGCGAAGTGCGAAGTGCGAAGTGCGAAGTGCGAAGTGCGAAGTGCGAAGTGCGAAGTGCGCAGTGCGAAGTGCGAAGTGCGAAGTGCGAAGTGCGAAGTGCGAAGTGGGCAGTGGGAAGTGTGAAGTGTGAAGTGTGAAGTGTGAAGTGTGAAGTGTGAAGTGTGAAGTGTGAAGTGTGAAGTGTGAAGTGTGAAGTGTGAAGAGTGAAGTGTGAAGTGTGAAGTGTGAAGTGTGAAGTGTGATGTGTGAAGTGTGAAGTGTGAAGTGTGAAGTGTGAAGTGTGAAGTGTGCAGTGTGCAGTGTGAAGTGTGAAGTGTGAAGTGTGAAGTGTGAAGTGTGAAGTGTGAAGTGTGAAGTGTGAAGTGTGAAGTGTGAACTGTGAAGTGTGAAGTGTGAAGTGTGATGTGTGATGTGTGAAGTGTGAAGAGTGAAGAGTGAAGTGTGAAGTGTGAAGTGTGAAGTGTGAAGTGTGAAGTGTGAAGTGTGAAGTGTGAAGTGGGAAGTGTGAAGTGGGAAGTGCGAAGTGCGAAGTGCGAAGTGCGAAGTGCGAAGTGCGAAGTGCGAAGTGCGAAGTGCGAAGTGCGAAGTGCGAAGTGCGAAGTGCGAAGTGCGAAGTGCGAAGTGCGAAGTGCGAAGTGCGAAGTGCGAAGTGCGAAGTGCGAAGTGCGAAGTGCGAAGTGCGAAGTGCGAAGTGCGAAGTGCGAAGTGCGAAGTGCGAAGTGCGAAGTGCGAAGTGCGATGTGCGAAGTGCGAAGTGCGAAGTGCGAAGTGCGAAGTGCGAAGTGCGCAGTGCGATGTGCGATGTGCGATGTGCGATGTGCGATGTGCGAAGTGCGAAGTGCGAAGTGCGAAGTGCGAAGTGCGAAGTGCGAAGTGCGAAGTGCGAAGAGCGAAGTGCGAAGTGCGAAGTGCGAAGTGCGATGTGGGAAGTGTGAAGTGTGATGTGTGAAGTGTGAAGTGTGAAGTGTGAAGTGTGAAGTGTGAAGTGTGAAGTGTGAAGTGTGAAGTGTGAAGTGTGATGTGTGAAGTCTGAAGTGTGAAGTGTGAAGTGTGAAGTGTGAAGTGTGAAGTGTGAAGTGTGAAGTGTGAAGTGTGAAGTGTGAAGTGTGAAGTGTGATGTGTGAAGTGTGAAGTGTGAAGTGTGAAGTGTGAAGAGTGAAGTGTGAAGTGTGAAGTGTGAAGTGTGAAGGGTGAAGTGTGAAGTGTGAAGTGTGATGTGTGAAGTGTGAAGTGAGAAGTGTGAAGTGTGAAGTGTGAAGTGTGAAGTGTGAAGTGGGAAGTGCGAAGTGCGAAGTGCGAAGTGCGAAGTGCGAAGTGCGAAGTGCGAAGTGCGAAGTGCGAAGTGCGAAGTGCGAAGTGCGAAGTGCGAAGTGCGAAGTGCGAAGTGCGAAGTGCGAAGTGCGAAGTGCGAAGTGCGAAGTGCGAAGTGCGAAGTGCGAAGTGCGAAGTGCGAAGTGCGAAGTGCGAAGTGCGAAGTGCGAAGTGCGCAGTGCGATGTGCGATGTGCGATGTGCGATGTGCGATGTGCGAAGTGCGAAGTTCGAAGTGCGAAGTGCGAAGTGCGAAGTGCGAAGTGCGAAGTGCGAAGTGCGAAGTGCGAAGTGCGAAGTGCGAAGTGCGAAGTGCGAAGTGCGAAGTGCGAAGTGCGAAGTGCGAAGTGCGAAGTGCGAAGTGCGAAGTGCGAAGTGCGAAGTGCGAAGTGCGAAGTGCGAAGTGCGAAGTGCGAAGTGCGAAGTGCGATGTGCGAAGTGCGAAGTGCGAAGTGCGAAGTGCGAAGTGCGAAGTGCGCAGTGCGATGTGCGATGTGCGATGTGCGATGTGCGATGTGCGAAGTGCGAAGTGCGAAGTGCGAAGTGCGAAGTGCGAAGTGCGAAGTGCGAAGAGCGAAGTGCGAAGTGCGAAGTGCGAAGTGCGATGTGGGAAGTGTGAAGTGTGATGTGTGAAGTGTGAAGTGTGAAGTGTGAAGTGTGAAGTGTGAAGTGTGAAGTGTGAAGTGTGAAGTGTGAAGTGTGATGTGTGAAGTCTGAAGTGTGAAGTGTGAAGTGTGAAGTGTGAAGTGTGAAGTGTGAAGTGTGAAGTGTGAAGTGTGAAGTGTGAAGTGTGAAGTGTGAAGTGTGAAGTGTGAAGTGTGAAGTGTGATGTGTGAAGTGTGAAGTGTGAAGTGTGAAGTGTGAAGAGTGAAGTGTGAAGTGTGAAGTGTGAAGTGTGAAGGGTGAAGTGTGAAGTGTGAAGTGTGATGTGTGAAGTGTGAAGTGAGAAGTGTGAAGTGTGAAGTGTGAAGTGTGAAGTGTGAAGTGGGAAGTGCGAAGTGCGAAGTGCGAAGTGCGGAGTGCGAAGTGCGAAGTGCGGAGTGCGAAGTGCGAAGTGCGAAGTGCGAAGTGCGAAGTGCGAAGTGCGAAGTGCGAAGTGCGAAGTGCGAAGTGCGAAGTGCGAAGTGCGAAGTGCGAAGTGCGAAGTGCGAAGTGCGAAGTGCGAAGTGCGAAGTGCGAAGTGCGAAGTGCGCAGTGCGATGTGCGATGTGCGATGTGCGATGTGCGAAGTGCGAAGTTCGAAGTGCGAAGTGCGAAGTGCGAAGTGCGAAGTGCGAAGTGCGAAGTGCGAAGTGCGAAGAGCGAAGTGCGAAGTGCGAAGTGTGATGTGGGAAGTGTGATGTGTGATGTGTGAAGTGTGAAGTGTGAAGTGTGAAGTGTGAAGTGTGAAGTGTGAAGTGTGAAGTGTGAAGTGTGATGTGTGAAGTCTGAAGTGTGAAGTGGGAAGTGTGAAGTGTGAAGTGTGAAGTGTGCAGTGTGAAGTGTGAACTGTGAAGTGTGAAGTGTGAAGTGTGAAGTGTGAAGTGTGAAGCGAGAAGTGTGAAGTGTGAAGTGTGATGTGTGAAGTGTGAAGTGTGAAGTGTGAAGTGTGAAGTGTGAAGTGTGAAGTGTGAAGTGCGAAGTGGACAGTGTGAAGTGTGAAGTGTGAAGTGTGAAGTGTGAAGTGTGAAGTGTGAAGTGTGAAGAGTGAAGTGTGAAGTGTGAAGTGTGAAGTGTGAAGTGTGAAGTGTGATGTGTGAAGTGTGAAGTGTGAAGTGTGAAGTGTGAAGTGTGAAGTGTGAAGTGTGAAGTGTGAAGTGTGAAGTGTGAAGTGTGAAGTGTGAAGTGTGAAGTGTGAAGTGTGAAGTGTGAAGTGTGAAGTGCGAAGTGCGAAGTGCGAAGTGCGAAGTGGGCAGTGGGAAGTGTGAAGTGTGAAGTGTGAAGTGTGAAGTGTGAAGTGTGAAGTGTGAAGTGTGAAGTGTGAAGAGTGAAGTGTGAAGTGTGAAGTGTGAAGTGTGAAGTGTGATGTGTGAAGTGTGAAGTGTGAAGTGTGAAGTGTGAAGTGTGAAGTGTGCAGTGTGCAGTGTGAAGTGTGAAGTGTGAAGTGTGAAGTGTGAAGTGTGCAGTGTGAAGTGTGAACTGTGAAGTGTGAAGTGTGAAGTGTGAAGTGTGAAGTGTGAAGTGAGAAGTGTTAAGTGTGAAGTGTGAAGTGTGAAGTGTGAAGTGTGAAGTGTGAAGTGTGAAGTGTGAAGTGTGAAGTGTGAAGTGTGATGTGTGAAGTCTGAAGTGTGAAGTGGGAAGTGTGAAGTGTGAAGTGTGAAGTGTGAAGTGTGAAGTGTGAAGTGTGAAGTGTGAAGTGTGAAGTGTGAAGTGTGAAGTGTGATGAGTGAAGTGCGAAGTGTGAAGTGCGAAGTGCGAAGTGCGAAGTGCGAAGTGCGAAGTGCGAAGTGCGAAGTGCGAAGTGCGAAGTGCGAAGTGCGAAGTGCGAAGTGCGAAGTGCGAAGTGCGAAGTGCGAAGTGCGAAGTGCGAAGTGCGAAGTGCGAAGTGCGAAGTGCGAAGTGCGCAGTGCGAAGTGCGAAGTGCGAAGTGCGAAGTGCGAAGTGCGAAGTGGGCAGTGGGAAGTGTGAAGTGTGAAGTGTGAAGTGTGAAGTGTGAAGTGTGAAGTGTGAAGTGTGAAGTGTGAAGTGTGAAGAGTGAAGTGTGAAGTGTGAAGTGTGAAGTGTGAAGTGTGAAGTGTGAAGTGTGAAGTGTGAAGTGTGAAGTGTGCAGTGTGCAGTGTGAAGTGTGAAGTGTGAAGTGTGAAGTGTGAAGTGTGAAGTGTGAAGTGTGAAGTGTGAAGTGTGAAGTGTGAACTGTGAAGTGTGAAGTGTGAAGTGTGATGTGTGATGTGTGAAGTGTGAAGAGTGAAGAGTGAAGTGTGAAGTGTGAAGTGTGAAGTGTGAAGTGTGAAGTGTGAAGTGTGAAGTGGGAAGTGTGAAGTGGGAAGTGCGAAGTGCGAAGTGCGAAGTGCGAAGTGCGAAGTGCGAAGTGCGAAGTGCGAAGTGCGAAGTGCGAAGTGCGAAGTGCGAAGTGCGAAGTGCGAAGTGCGAAGTGCGAAGTGCGAAGTGCGAAGTGCGAAGTGCGAAGTGCGAAGTGCGAAGTGCGAAGTGCGAAGTGCGAAGTGCGAAGTGCGAAGTGCGAAGTGCGAAGTGCGAAGTGCGAAGTGCGAAGTGCGAAGTGCGATGTGCGAAGTGCGAAGTGCGAAGTGCGAAGTGCGAAGTGCGAAGTGCGCAGTGCGATGTGCGATGTGCGATGTGCGATGTGCGATGTGCGAAGTGCGAAGTGCGAAGTGCGAAGTGCGAAGTGCGAAGTGCGAAGTGCGAAGTGCGAAGAGCGAAGTGCGAAGTGCGAAGTGCGAAGTGCGATGTGGGAAGTGTGAAGTGTGATGTGTGAAGTGTGAAGTGTGAAGTGTGAAGTGTGAAGTGTGAAGTGTGAAGTGTGAAGTGTGAAGTGTGAAGTGTGATGTGTGAAGTCTGAAGTGTGAAGTGTGAAGTGTGAAGTGTGAAGTGTGAAGTGTGAAGTGTGAAGTGTGAAGTGTGAAGTGTGAAGTGTGAAGTGTGAAGTGTGAAGTGTGAAGTGTGATGTGTGAAGTGTGATGTGTGAAGTGTGAAGTGAGAAGTGTGAAGTGTGAAGTGTGAAGTGTGAAGTGTGAAGTGGGAAGTGCGAAGTGCGAAGTGCGAAGTGCGAAGTGCGAAGTGCGAAGTGCGAAGTGCGAAGTGCGAAGTGCGAAGTGCGAAGTGCGAAGTGCGAAGTGCGAAGTGCGAAGTGCGAAGTGCGAAGTGCGAAGTGCGAAGTGCGAAGTGCGAAGTGCGAAGTGCGAAGTGCGAAGTGCGAAGTGCGAAGTGCGAAGTGCGAAGTGCGAAGTGCGAAGTGCGCAGTGCGATGTGCGATGTGCGATGTGCGATGTGCGATGTGCGAAGTGCGAAGTTCGAAGTGCGAAGTGCGAAGTGCGAAGTGCGAAGTGCGAAGTGCGAAGTGCGAAGTGCGAAGTGCGAAGTGCGAAGTGCGAAGTGCGAAGTGCGAAGTGCGAAGTGCGAAGTGCGAAGTGCGAAGTGCGAAGTGCGAAGTGCGAAGTGCGAAGTGCGAAGTGCGAAGTGCGAAGTGCGAAGTGCGAAGTGCGAAGTGCGATGTGCGAAGTGCGAAGTGCGAAGTGCGAAGTGCGAAGTGCGAAGTGCGCAGTGCGATGTGCGATGTGCGATGTGCGATGTGCGATGTGCGAAGTGCGAAGTGCGAAGTGCGAAGTGCGAAGTGCGAAGTGCGAAGTGCGAAGAGCGAAGTGCGAAGTGCGAAGTGCGAAGTGCGATGTGGGAAGTGTGAAGTGTGATGTGTGAAGTGTGAAGTGTGAAGTGTGAAGTGTGAAGTGTGAAGTGTGAAGTGTGAAGTGTGAAGTGTGAAGTGTGATGTGTGAAGTCTGAAGTGTGAAGTGTGAAGTGTGAAGTGTGAAGTGTGAAGTGTGAAGTGTGAAGTGTGAAGTGTGAAGTGTGAAGTGTGAAGTGTGAAGTGTGAAGTGTGAAGTGTGAAGTGTGATGTGTGAAGTGTGAAGTGTGAAGTGTGAAGTGTGAAGAGTGAAGTGTGAAGTGTGAAGTGTGAAGTGTGAAGGGTGAAGTGTGAAGTGTGAAGTGTGATGTGTGAAGTGTGAAGTGAGAAGTGTGAAGTGTGAAGTGTGAAGTGTGAAGTGTGAAGTGGGAAGTGCGAAGTGCGAAGTGCGAAGTGCGAAGTGCGGAGTGCGAAGTGCGAAGTGCGGAGTGCGAAGTGCGAAGTGCGAAGTGCGAAGTGCGAAGTGCGAAGTGCGAAGTGCGAAGTGCGAAGTGCGAAGTGCGAAGTGCGAAGTGCGAAGTGCGAAGTGCGAAGTGCGAAGTGCGAAGTGCGAAGTGCGAAGTGCGAAGTGCGCAGTGCGATGTGCGATGTGCGATGTGCGATGTGCGAAGTGCGAAGTTCGAAGTGCGAAGTGCGAAGTGCGAAGTGCGAAGTGCGAAGTGCGAAGTGCGAAGTGCGAAGAGCGAAGTGCGAAGTGCGAAGTGTGATGTGGGAAGTGTGATGTGTGATGTGTGAAGTGTGAAGTGTGAAGTGTGAAGTGTGAAGTGTGAAGTGTGAAGTGTGAAGTGTGAAGTGTGATGTGTGAAGTCTGAAGTGTGAAGTGGGAAGTGTGAAGTGTGAAGTGTGAAGTGTGCAGTGTGAAGTGTGAACTGTGAAGTGTGAAGTGTGAAGTGTGAAGTGTGAAGTGTGAAGCGAGAAGTGTGAAGTGTGAAGTGTGATGTGTGAAGTGTGAAGTGTGAAGTGTGAAGTGTGAAGTGTGAAGTGTGAAGTGTGAAGTGCGAAGTGGACAGTGTGAAGTGTGAAGTGTGAAGTGTGAAGTGTGAAGTGTGAAGTGTGAAGTGTGAAGAGTGAAGTGTGAAGTGTGAAGTGTGAAGTGTGAAGTGTGAAGTGTGATGTGTGAAGTGTGAAGTGTGAAGTGTGAAGTGTGAAGTGTGAAGTGTGAAGTGTGAAGTGTGAAGTGTGAAGTGTGAAGTGTGAAGTGTGAAGTGTGAAGTGTGAAGTGTGAAGTGTGAAGTGTGAAGTGCGAAGTGCGAAGTGCGAAGTGCGAAGTGGGCAGTGGGAAGTGTGAAGTGTGAAGTGTGAAGTGTGAAGTGTGAAGTGTGAAGTGTGAAGTGTGAAGTGTGAAGTGTGAAGTGTGAAGTGTGAAGAGTGAAGTGTGAAGTGTGAAGTGTGAAGTGTGAAGTGTGATGTGTGAAGTGTGAAGTGTGAAGTGTGAAGTGTGAAGTGTGAAGTGTGCAGTGTGCAGTGTGAAGTGTGAAGTGTGAAGTGTGAAGTGTGAAGTGTGCAGTGTGAAGTGTGAACTGTGAAGTGTGAAGTGTGAAGTGTGAAGTGTGAAGTGTGAAGTGAGAAGTGTTAAGTGTGAAGTGTGAAGTGTGAAGTGTGAAGTGTGAAGTGTGAAGTGTGAAGTGTGAAGTGTGAAGTGTGAAGTGTGATGTGTGAAGTCTGAAGTGTGAAGTGGGAAGTGTGAAGTGTGAAGTGTGAAGTGTGAAGTGTGAAGTGTGAAGTGTGAAGTGTGAAGTGTGAAGTGTGAAGTGTGAAGTGTGAAGTGTGATGAGTGAAGTGCGAAGTGTGAAGTGCGAAGTGCGAAGTGCGAAGTGCGAAGTGCGAAGTGCGAAGTGCGAAGTGCGAAGTGCGAAGTGCGAAGTGCGAAGTGCGAAGTGCGAAGTGCGAAGTGCGAAGTGCGAAGTGCGAAGTGCGAAGTGCGAAGTGCGAAGTGCGAAGTGCGAAGTGCGCAGTGCGAAGTGCGAAGTGCGAAGTGCGAAGTGCGAAGTGCGAAGTGGGCAGTGGGAAGTGTGAAGTGTGAAGTGTGAAGTGTGAAGTGTGAAGTGTGAAGTGTGAAGTGTGAAGTGTGAAGTGTGAAGAGTGAAGTGTGAAGTGTGAAGTGTGAAGTGTGAAGTGTGAAGTGTGAAGTGTGAAGTGTGAAGTGTGAAGTGTGCAGTGTGCAGTGTGAAGTGTGAAGTGTGAAGTGTGAAGTGTGAAGTGTGAAGTGTGAAGTGTGAAGTGTGAAGTGTGAAGTGTGAACTGTGAAGTGTGAAGTGTGAAGTGTGATGTGTGATGTGTGAAGTGTGAAGAGTGAAGAGTGAAGTGTGAAGTGTGAAGTGTGAAGTGTGAAGTGTGAAGTGTGAAGTGTGAAGTGTGAAGTGGGAAGTGTGAAGTGGGAAGTGCGAAGTGCGAAGTGCGAAGTGCGAAGTGCGAAGTGCGAAGTGCGAAGTGCGAAGTGCGAAGTGCGAAGTGCGAAGTGCGAAGTGCGAAGTGCGAAGTGCGAAGTGCGAAGTGCGAAGTGCGAAGTGCGAAGTGCGAAGTGCGAAGTGCGAAGTGCGAAGTGCGAAGTGCGAAGTGCGAAGTGCGAAGTGCGAAGTGCGAAGTGCGAAGTGCGAAGTGCGAAGTGCGAAGTGCGATGTGCGAAGTGCGAAGTGCGAAGTGCGAAGTGCGAAGTGCGAAGTGCGCAGTGCGATGTGCGATGTGCGATGTGCGATGTGCGATGTGCGAAGTGCGAAGTGCGAAGTGCGAAGTGCGAAGTGCGAAGTGCGAAGTGCGAAGTGCGAAGAGCGAAGTGCGAAGTGCGAAGTGCGAAGTGCGATGTGGGAAGTGTGAAGTGTGATGTGTGAAGTGTGAAGTGTGAAGTGTGAAGTGTGAAGTGTGAAGTGTGAAGTGTGAAGTGTGAAGTGTGAAGTGTGATGTGTGAAGTCTGAAGTGTGAAGTGTGAAGTGTGAAGTGTGAAGTGTGAAGTGTGAAGTGTGAAGTGTGAAGTGTGAAGTGTGAAGTGTGAAGTGTGAAGTGTGAAGTGTGAAGTGTGATGTGTGAAGTGTGAAGTGTGAAGTGTGAAGTGTGAAGAGTGAAGTGTGAAGTGTGAAGTGTGAAGTGTGAAGGGTGAAGTGTGAAGTGTGAAGTGTGATGTGTGAAGTGTGAAGTGAGAAGTGTGAAGTGTGAAGTGTGAAGTGTGAAGTGTGAAGTGGGAAGTGCGAAGTGCGAAGTGCGAAGTGCGAAGTGCGAAGTGCGAAGTGCGAAGTGCGAAGTGCGAAGTGCGAAGTGCGAAGTGCGAAGTGCGAAGTGCGAAGTGCGAAGTGCGAAGTGCGAAGTGCGAAGTGCGAAGTGCGAAGTGCGAAGTGCGAAGTGCGAAGTGCGAAGTGCGAAGTGCGAAGTGCGAAGTGCGAAGTGCGAAGTGCGAAGTGCGAAGTGCGAAGTGCGAAGTGCGAAGTGCGCAGTGCGATGTGCGATGTGCGATGTGCGATGTGCGAAGTGCGAAGTTCGAAGTGCGAAGTGCGAAGTGCGAAGTGCGAAGTGCGAAGTGCGAAGTGCGAAGAGCGAAGTGCGAAGTGCGAAGTGTGATGTGGGAAGTGTGATGTGTGATGTGTGAAGTGTGAAGTGTGAAGTGTGAAGTGTGAAGTGTGAAGTGTGAAGTGTGAAGTGTGATGTGTGAAGTCTGAAGTGTGAAGTGGGAAGTGTGAAGTGTGAAGTGTGAAGTGTGCAGTGTGAAGTGTGAACTGTGAAGTGTGAAGTGTGAAGTGTGAAGTGTGAAGTGTGAAGCGAGAAGTGTGAAGTGTGAAGTGTGATGTGTGAAGTGTGAAGTGTGAAGTGTGAAGTGTGAAGTGTGAAGTGCGAAGTGGACAGTGTGAAGTGTGAAGTGTGAAGTGTGAAGTGTGAAGTGTGAAGTGTGAAGAGTGAAGTGTGAAGTGTGAAGTGTGAAGTGTGAAGTGTGAAGTGTGATGTGTGAAGTGTGAAGTGTGAAGTGTGAAGTGTGAAGTGTGAAGTGTGAAGTGTGAAGTGTGAAGTGTGAAGTGTGAAGTGTGAAGTGTGAAGTGTGAAGTGTGAAGTGTGAAGTGTGAAGTGTGAAGTGCGAAGTGCGAAGTGCGAAGTGCGAAGTGGGCAGTGGGAAGTGTGAAGTGTGAAGTGTGAAGTGTGAAGTGTGAAGTGTGAAGTGTGAAGTGTGAAGTGTGAAGTGTGAAGTGTGAAGTGTGAAGAGTGAAGTGTGAAGTGTGAAGTGTGATGTGTGAAGTGTGAAGTGTGAAGTGTGAAGTGTGAAGTGTGAAGTGTGAAGTGTGCAGTGTGCAGTGTGAAGTGTGAAGTGTGAAGTGTGAAGTGTGAAGTGTGAAGTGTGAAGTGTGAAGTGTGAAGTGTGAAGTGTGAAGTGTGAAGTGTGAAGTGTGAAGTGTGAAGTGTGATGTGTGATGTGTGAAGTGTGAAGAGTGAAGAGTGAAGTGTGAAGTGTGAAGTGTGAAGTGTGAAGTGTGAAGTGTGAAGTGTGAAGTGTGAAGTGTGAAGGGGGAAGTGTGAAGTGCGAAGTGCGAAGTGCGAATTGCGAAGTGCGAAGTGCGAAGTGCGAAGTGCGAAGTGCGAAGTGCGAAGTGCGAAGTGCGAAGTGCGAAGTGCGAAGTGCGAAGTGCGAAGTGCGAAGTGCGAAGTGCGAAGTGCGAAGTGCGAAGTGCGAAGTGCGAAGTGCGAAGTGCGATGTGCGAAGTGCGAAGTGCGAAGTGCGAAGTGCGAAGTGCGAAGTGCGCAGTGCGATGTGCGATGTGCGATGTGCGATGTGCGATGTGCGATGTGCGAAGTGCGAAGTGCGAAGTGCGAAGTGCGAAGTGCGAAGTGCGAAGTGCGAAGTGCGAAGTGCGAAGAGCGAAGTGCGAAGTGCGAAGTGCGAAGTGCGATGTGGGAAGTGTGAAGTGTGATGTGTGAAGTGTGAAGTGTGAAGTGTGAAGTGTGAAGTGTGAAGTGTGAAGTGTGAAGTGTGAAGTGTGAAGTGTGAAGTGTGATGTGTGAAGTCTGAAGTGTGAAGTGTGAAGTGTGAAGTGTGAAGTGTGAAGTGTGAAGTGTGAAGTGTGAAGTGTGAAGTGTGAAGTGTGAAGTGTGAAGTGTGAAGTGTGATGTGTGAAGTGTGAAGTGTGAAGTGTGAAGTGTGAAGAGTGAAGTGTGAAGTGTGAAGTGTGAAGTGTGAAGGGTGAAGTGTGAAGTGTGAAGTGTGATGTGTGAAGTGTGAAGTGAGAAGTGTGAAGTGTGAAGTGTGAAGTGTGAAGTGTGAAGTGGGAAGTGCGAAGTGCGAAGTGCGAAGTGCGAAGTGCGAAGTGCGAAGTGCGAAGTGCGAAGTGCGAAGTGCGAAGTGCGAAGTGCGAAGTGCGAAGTGCGAAGTGCGAAGTGCGAAGTGCGAAGTGCGAAGTGCGAAGTGCGAAGTGCGCAGTGCGATGTGCGATGTGCGATGTGCGATGCGCGATGCGCGAAGTGCGAAGTGCGAAGTGCGAAGTGCGAAGTGCGAAGTGCGAAGTGCGAAGTGCGAAGTGCGAAGAGCGAAGTGCGAAGTGCGAAGTGCGATGTGGGAAGTGTGAAGTGTGATGTGTGAAGTGTGAAGTGTGAAGTGTGAAGTGTGAAGTGTGATGTGTGAAGTGTGAAGTGTGAAGTGTGAAGTGTGAAGTGTGAAGTGTGAAGTGTGAAGTGTGAAGTTTGAAGTGTGAAGTGTGAAGTGTGAAGTGTGAAGTGTGAAGTGTGAAGTGTGAAGTGTGAAGTGTGAAGTGTGAAGTGTGAAGTGTGAAGAGTGAAGTGTGAAGTGTGAAGTGTGAAGTGTGAAGGGTGAAGGGTGAAGTGTGAAGTGTGAAGTGTGAAGTGTGAAGTGTGAAGTGTGAAGTGTGAAGAGTGAAGTGCGAAGTGCGAAGTGCGAAGTGCGAAGTGCGAAGTGCGCAGTGCGATGTGCGATGTGCGATGTGCGATGTGCGAAGTGCGAAGTGCGAAGTGCGAAGTGCGAAGTGCGAAGTGCGAAGTGCGAAGTGCGAAGTGCGAAGTGCGAAGTGCGAAGTGCGCAGTGCGATGTGCGATGTGCGAAGTGCGAAGTGCGAAGTGCGAAGTGCGAAGTGCGAAGTGCGAAGTGCGAAGTGCGAAGTGCGAAGTGCGAAGTGCGAAGAGCGAAGTGCGAAGTGCGAAGTGCGATGTGGGAAGTGTGAAGTGTGATGTGTGAAGTGTGAAGTGTGAAGTGTGAAGTGTGAAGTGTGAAGTGTGAAGTGTGATGTGTGATGTGTGAAGTCTGAAGTGTGAAGTGTGAAGTGTGAAGTGTGAAGTGTGAAGTGTGAAGTGTGAAGTGTGAAGTGTGAAGTGTGAAGTGTGAAGTGTGAAGTGTGAAGTGTGAAGTGTGAAGTGTGAAGTGTGAAGTGTGAAGAGTGAAGTGTGACGTGTGAAGTGTGAAGTGTGAAGGGTGAAGGGTGAAGTGTGAAGTGTGAAGTGTGAAGTGTGAAGTGTGAAGTGTGAAGTGTGAAGTGTGAAGTGTGAAGTGTGAAGTGTGAAGTGTGAAGTGTGAAGTGTGAAGTGTGAAGTGTGAAGTGTGAAGTGTGAAGTGTGAAGTGTGAAGTGTGAAGTGTGAAGTGTGAAGTGTGAAGTGTGAAGTGTGAAGAGTGAAGTGTGAAGTGTGAAGTGTGAAGTGTGAAGGGTGAAGGGTGAAGTGTGAAGTGTGAAGTGTGATGTGTGAAGTGTGAAGTGTGAAGTGTGAAGTGTGAAGTGGGAAGTGTGAAGTGCGAAGTGCGAAGTGCGAAGTGCGAAGTGCGAAGTGCGAAGTGCGAAGTGCGAAGTGCGAAGTGCGAAGTGCGAAGTGCGAAGTGCGAAGTGCGAAGTGCGAAGTGCGAAGTGCGAAGTGCGAAGTGCGAAGTGCGAAGTGCGAAGCGCGAAGCGCGATGCGCGATGCGCGATGTGCGATGTGCGAAGTGCGATGTGCGAAGTGCGAAGTGCGATGTGCGAAGTGCGAAGTGCGAAGTGCGAAGTGCGAAGTGCGAAGTGCGAAGTGCGAAGTGCGAAGTGCGAAGTGCGAAGTGCGAAGTGCGAAGTGCGAAGTGCGAAGTGCGAAGTGCGAAGTGCGAAGTGCGAAGTGCGAAGTGCGAAGTGCGAAGTGCGAAGTGCGAAGTGCGAAGTGCGAAGTGCGAAGTGCGAAGTGCGAAGTGCGAAGTGCGAAGTGCGAAGTGCGAAGTGCGAAGTGCGAAGTGCGAAGTGCGAAGTGCGAAGTGCGAAGTGCGAAGTGCGAAGTGCGAAGTGCGAAGTGCGAAGTGCGAAGTGCGAAGTGCGAAGTGGGCAGTGCGAAGTGTGAAGTGCGAAGTGCGAAGTGTGAAGTGTAAAGTGTGAAGTGTGAAGTGTGATGTGTGAAGTGTGAAGAGTGAAGTGTGAAGTGTGAAGTGTGAAGTGTGAAGTGTGAAGTGTGAAGTGTGAAGTGTGAAGTGTGAAGTGTGAAGTGTGAAGTGTGACGTGTGAAGTGTGAATTGTGACGTGTGAAGTGTGAAGTGTGAAGTGTGAAGTGTGAAGTGTGAAGTGTGAAGTGTGAAGTGTGAAGTGTGAAGTGTGAAGTGTGAAGTGTGAAGTGTGAAGTGTGAAGTTTGAAGTGTGAAGTTTGAAGTGTGAAGTGTGAAGTGTGAAGTGTGAAGTGTGAAGTGTGAAGTGTGAAGTGTGAACTGTGATGTGTGATGTGTGAAGTGTGAAGTGTGAAGTGTGAAGTGTGAAGTGTGAAGTGTGAAGTGTGAAGAGTGAAGAGTGAAGTGTGAAGTGTGAAGTGTGAAGTGTGAAGTGTGAAGTGTGAAGTGTGAAGTGTGAAGTGTGAAGTGTGAAGTGTGAAGTGTGCAGTGTGAAGTGTGAAGTGTGAAGTGTGAAGTGTGAAGTGTGAAGTGTGAAGTGTGAAGTGTGAAGTGTGAAGTGCGAAGTGGGCAGTGTGAAGTGTGAAGTGCGAAGTGCGAAGTGCGAAGTGCGAAGTGCGAAGTGCGAAGTGCGAAGTGCGAAGTGCGAAGTGCGAAGTGCGAAGTGCGAAGTGCGAAGTGGGCAGTGCGAAGTGTGAAGTGCGAAGTGCGAAGTGTGAAGTGTAAAGTGTGAAGTGTGAAGTGTGATGTGTGAAGTGTGAAGAGTGAAGTGTGAAGTGTGAAGTGTGAAGTGTGAAGTGTGAAGTGTGAAGTGTGAAGTGTGAAGTGTGAAGTGTGAAGTGTGAAGTGTGACGTGTGAAGTGTGAATTGTGACGTGTGAAGTGTGAAGTGTGAAGTGTGAAGTGTGAAGTGTGAAGTGTGAAGTGTGAAGTGTGAAGTGTGAAGTGTGAAGTGTGAAGTGTGAAGTGTGAAGTGTGAAGTTTGAAGTGTGAAGTTTGAAGTGTGAAGTGTGAAGTGTGAAGTGTGAAGTGTGAAGTGTGAAGTGTGAAGTGTGAACTGTGATGTGTGATGTGTGAAGTGTGAAGTGTGAAGTGTGAAGTGTGAAGTGTGAAGTGTGAAGTGTGAAGAGTGAAGAGTGAAGTGTGAAGTGTGAAGTGTGAAGTGTGAAGTGTGAAGTGTGAAGTGTGAAGTGTGAAGTGTGAAGTGTGAAGTGTGAAGTGTGCAGTGTGAAGTGTGAAGTGTGAAGTGTGAAGTGTGAAGTGTGAAGTGTGAAGTGTGAAGTGTGAAGTGTGAAGTGCGAAGTGGGCAGTGTGAAGTGTGAAGTGTGAAGTGTGAAGTGTGAAGTGTGAAGTGTGAAGAGTGAAGTGTGAAGTGTGAAGTGTGAAGTGTGAAGTGTGAAGTGTGAAGTGTGATGTGTGAAGTGTGAAGTGTGAATTGTGAAGTGTGAAGTGTGAAGTGTGAAGTGTGAAGTGTGAAGTGTGAAGTGTGAAGTGTGAAGTGTGAAGTGTGAAGTGTGAAGTGTGAAGAGTGAAGTGCGAAGTGCGAAGTGCGAAGTGCGAAGTGCGAAGTGCGAAGTGCGAAGTGCGAAGTGCGAAGTGCGAAGTGCGAAGTGCGAAGTGCGAAGTGCGAAGTGCGCAGTGCGATGTGCGATGTGCGATGTGCGATGCGCGATGTGCGAAGTGCGAAGTGCGAAGTGCGAAGTGCGAAGTGCGAAGTGCGAAGTGCGAAGTGCGAAGTGCGAAGAGCGAAGTGCGAAGTGCGAAGTGCGATGTGGGAAGTGTGAAGTGTGATGTGTGAAGTGTGAAGTGTGAAGTGTGAAGTGTGAAGTGTGAAGTGTAAAGTGTGAAGTGTGAAGTGTGATGTGTGAAGTCTGAAGTGTGAAGTGTGAAGTGTGAAGTGTGAAGTGTGAAGTGTGAAGTGTGAAGTGTGAAGTGTGAAGTGTGAAGTGTGAAGTGTGAAGTGTGAAGTGTGAAGTGTGAAGTGTGAAGTGTGAAGTGTGAAGTGTGAAGTGTGAAGTGTGAAGTGTGAAGTGTGAAGAGTGAAGTGTGAAGTGTGAAGTGTGAAGTGTGAAGGGTGAAGGGTGAAGTGTGAAGTGTGAAGTGTGATGTGTGAAGTGTGAAGTGTGAAGTGTGAAGTGTGAAGTGCGAAGTGCGAAGGAAGTGCGAAGTGCGAAGTGAGAAGTGCGAAGTGCGAAGTGCGAAGTGCGAAGTGCGAAGTGCGAAGTGCGAAGTGCGAAGTGCGAAGTGCGAAGTGCGAAGTGCGAAGTGCGAAGTGCGAAGTGCGAAGTGCGAAGTGCGATGTGCGATGTGCGATGTGCGATGTGCGAAGTGCGATGTGCGAAGTGCGAAGTGCGATGTGCGAAGTGCGAAGTGCGAAGTGCGAAGTGCGAAGTGCGAAGTGCGAAGTGCGAAGTGCGAAGTGCGAAGTGCGAAGTGCGAAATGCGAAGTGCGAAGTGCGAAGTGCGAAGTGCGAAGTGCGAAGTGCGAAGTGCGAAGTGCGAAGTGCGAAGTGCGAAGTGCGAAGTGCGAAGTGCGAAGTGCGAAGTGCGAAGTGCGAAGTGCGAAGTGCGAAGTGCGAAGTGCGAAGTGGGCAGTGCGAAGTGTGAAGTGCGAAGTGTGAAGTGTGAAGTGTAAAGTGTGAAGTGTGAAGTGTGATGTGTGAAGTGTGAAGTGTGAAGTGTGAAGTGTGAAGTGTGAAGTGTGAAGTGTGAAGTGTGAAGTGTGAAGTGTGAAGTGTGAAGTGTGACGTGTGAAGTGTGAATTGTGACGTGTGAAGTGTGAAGTGTGAAGTGTGAAGTGTGAAGTGTGAAGTGTGAAGTGTGAAGTGTGAAGTGTGAAGTGTGAAGTGTGAAGTGTGAAGTGTGAAGTGTGAAGTGTGAAGTGTGAAGTGTGAAGTGTGAAGTGTGAACTGTGATGTGTGATGTGTGAAGTGTGAAGTGTGAAGTGTGAAGTGTGAAGTGTGAAGTGTGAAGAGTGAAGAGTGAAGTGTGAAGTGTGAAGTGTGAAGTGTGAAGTGTGAAGTGTGAAGTGTGAAGTGTGAAGTGTGAAGTGTGAAGTGTGCAGTGTGCAGTGTGCAGTGTGCAGTGTGCAGTGTGCAGTGTGCAGTGTGCAGTGTGCAGTGTGAAGTGTGAAGTGTGAAGTGTGAAGTGTGAAGTGTGAAGTGTGAAGTGTGAAGTGTGAAGTGTGAAGTGTGAAGTGTGAAGTGTGAAGTGTGAAGTGTGAAGTGTGAAGTGCGAAGTGCGAAGTGCGAAGTGCGAAGTGGGAAGTGCGAAGTGCGAAGTGCGAAGTGCGAAGTGCGAAGTGCGAAGTGCGAAGTGCGAAGTGCGAAGTGCGAAGTGCGAAGTGCGAAGTGCGAAGTGTGAAGTGTGAAGTGCGAAGTGCGAAGTGAGAAGTGCGAAGTGAGAAGTGAGAAGTGCGAAGTGCGAAGTGCGAAGTGCGAAGTGCGAAGTGCGAAGTGCGAAGTGCGAAGTGCGAAGTGCGAAGTGCGAAGTGCGAAGTGCGAAGTGCGAAGTGCGAAGTGCGAAGTGCGAAGTGCGAAGTGAGAAGTGCGAAGTGCGAAGTGCGAAGTGCGAAGTGCGAAGTGCGAAGTGCGAAGTGCGAAGTGCGAAGTGCGAAGTGCGAAGTGCGAAGTGCGAAGTGCCAAGTGCGAAGTGCCAAGTGCGAAGTGCGAAGTGCGAAGTGCGAAGTGCGAAGTGCGAAGTGCGAAGTGCGAAGTGCGAAGTGCGAAGTGCGAAGTGCGAAGTGCGAAGTGCGAAGTGCGAAGTGCGAAGTGCGAAGTGCGAAGTGCGAAGTGCGAAGTGCGCAGTGCGATGTGCGCAGTGCGATGTGCGATGTGCGATGTGCGATGTGCGAAGTGCGAAGTTCGAAGTGCGAAGTGCGAAGTGCGAAGTGCGAAGTGCGAAGTGCGAAGTGCGAAGTGCGAAGTGCGAAGTGCGAAGTGCGAAGTGCGAAGTGCGAAGTGCGAAGTGCGAAGTGCGAAGTGCGAAGTGCGAAGTGCGAAGTGCGAAGTGCGAAGTGCGAAGTGCGAAGTGCGAAGTGCGAAGTGCGAAGTGCGAAGTGCGAAGTGCGAAGTGCGAAGTGCGCAGTGCGATGTGCGCAGTGCGATGTGCGATGTGCGATGTGCGATGTGCGAAGTGCGAAGTTCGAAGTGCGAAGTGCGAAGTGCGAAGTGCGAAGTGCGAAGTGCGAAGTGCGAAGTGCGAAGTGCGAAGTGCGAAGTGCGAAGTGCGAAGTGCGAAGTGCGAAGTGCGAAGTGCGAAGTGCGAAGTGCGAAGTGCGAAGTGCGAAGTGCGAAGTGCGAAGTGCGAAGTGCGAAGTGCGAAGTGCGCAGTGCGATGTGCGATGTGCGATGTGCGATGTGCGAAGTGCGAAGTTCGAAGTGTGAAGTGTGAAGTGTGAAGTGTGATGTGTGAAGTGTGAAGTGTGAATTGTGAAGTGTGAAGTGTGAAGTGTGAAGTGTGAAGTGTGAAGTGTGAAGTGTGAAGTGTGAAGTGTGAAGTGTGAAGTGTGAAGTGTGAAGAGTGAAGTGCGAAGTGCGAAGTGCGAAGTGCGAAGTGCGAAGTGCGAAGTGCGAAGTGCGAAGTGCGAAGTGCGAAGTGCGAAGTGCGAAGTGCGAAGTGCGAAGTGCGCAGTGCGATGTGCGATGTGCGATGTGCGATGCGCGATGTGCGAAGTGCGAAGTGCGAAGTGCGAAGTGCGAAGTGCGAAGTGCGAAGTGCGAAGTGCGAAGTGCGAAGAGCGAAGTGCGAAGTGCGAAGTGCGATGTGGGAAGTGTGAAGTGTGATGTGTGAAGTGTGAAGTGTGAAGTGTGAAGTGTGAAGTGTGAAGTGTAAAGTGTGAAGTGTGAAGTGTGATGTGTGAAGTCTGAAGTGTGAAGTGTGAAGTGTGAAGTGTGAAGTGTGAAGTGTGAAGTGTGAAGTGTGAAGTGTGAAGTGTGAAGTGTGAAGTGTGAAGTGTGAAGTGTGAAGTGTGAAGTGTGAAGTGTGAAGTGTGAAGTGTGAAGTGTGAAGTGTGAAGTGTGAAGTGTGAAGAGTGAAGTGTGAAGTGTGAAGTGTGAAGTGTGAAGGGTGAAGGGTGAAGTGTGAAGTGTGAAGTGTGATGTGTGAAGTGTGAAGTGTGAAGTGTGAAGTGTGAAGTGCGAAGTGCGAAGTGCGAAGTGCGAAGTGCGAAGTGCGAAGTGCGAAGTGAGAAGTGCGAAGTGCGAAGTGCGAAGTGCGAAGTGCGAAGTGCGAAGTGCGAAGTGCGAAGTGCGAAGTGCGAAGTGCGAAGTGCGAAGTGCGAAGTGCGAAGTGCGAAGTGCGAAGTGCGATGTGCGATGTGCGATGTGCGATGTGCGAAGTGCGATGTGCGAAGTGCGAAGTGCGATGTGCGAAGTGCGAAGTGCGAAGTGCGAAGTGCGAAGTGCGAAGTGCGAAGTGCGAAGTGCGAAGTGCGAAGTGCGAAGTGCGAAATGCGAAGTGCGAAGTGCGAAGTGCGAAGTGCGAAGTGCGAAGTGCGAAGTGCGAAGTGCGAAGTGCGAAGTGCGAAGTGCGAAGTGCGAAGTGCGAAGTGCGAAGTGCGAAGTGCGAAGTGCGAAGTGCGAAGTGCGAAGTGCGAAGTGGGCAGTGCGAAGTGTGAAGTGCGAAGTGTGAAGTGTGAAGTGTAAAGTGTGAAGTGTGAAGTGTGATGTGTGAAGTGTGAAGTGTGAAGTGTGAAGTGTGAAGTGTGAAGTGTGAAGTGTGAAGTGTGAAGTGTGAAGTGTGAAGTGTGAAGTGTGACGTGTGAAGTGTGAATTGTGACGTGTGAAGTGTGAAGTGTGAAGTGTGAAGTGTGAAGTGTGAAGTGTGAAGTGTGAAGTGTGAAGTGTGAAGTGTGAAGTGTGAAGTGTGAAGTGTGAAGTGTGAAGTGTGAAGTGTGAAGTGTGAAGTGTGAAGTGTGAACTGTGATGTGTGATGTGTGAAGTGTGAAGTGTGAAGTGTGAAGTGTGAAGTGTGAAGTGTGAAGAGTGAAGAGTGAAGTGTGAAGTGTGAAGTGTGAAGTGTGAAGTGTGAAGTGTGAAGTGTGAAGTGTGAAGTGTGAAGTGTGAAGTGTGCAGTGTGCAGTGTGCAGTGTGCAGTGTGCAGTGTGCAGTGTGCAGTGTGCAGTGTGCAGTGTGAAGTGTGAAGTGTGAAGTGTGAAGTGTGAAGTGTGAAGTGTGAAGTGTGAAGTGTGAAGTGTGAAGTGTGAAGTGTGAAGTGTGAAGTGTGAAGTGTGAAGTGTGAAGTGCGAAGTGCGAAGTGCGAAGTGGGAAGTGGGAAGTGCGAAGTGCGAAGTGCGAAGTGCGAAGTGCGAAGTGCGAAGTGCGAAGTGCGAAGTGCGAAGTGCGAAGTGCGAAGTGCGAAGTGTGAAGTGTGAAGTGCGAAGTGCGAAGTGAGAAGTGCGAAGTGAGAAGTGAGAAGTGCGAAGTGCGAAGTGCGAAGTGCGAAGTGCGAAGTGCGAAGTGCGAAGTGCGAAGTGCGAAGTGCGAAGTGCGAAGTGCGAAGTGCGAAGTGCGAAGTGCGAAGTGCGAAGTGCGAAGTGAGAAGTGCGAAGTGCGAAGTGCGAAGTGCGAAGTGCGAAGTGCGAAGTGCGAAGTGCGAAGTGCGAAGTGCGAAGTGCGAAGTGCGAAGTGCGAAGTGCCAAGTGCGAAGTGCCAAGTGCGAAGTGCGAAGTGCGAAGTGCGAAGTGCGAAGTGCGAAGTGCGAAGTGCGAAGTGCGAAGTGCGAAGTGCGAAGTGCGAAGTGCGAAGTGCGAAGTGCGAAGTGCGAAGAGTGCGAAGTGCGAAGTGCGAAGTGCGAAGTGCGCAGTGCGATGTGCGCAGTGCGATGTGCGATGTGCGATGTGCGATGTGCGAAGTGCGAAGTTCGAAGTGCGAAGTGCGAAGTGCGAAGTGCGAAGTGCGAAGTGCGAAGTGCGAAGTGCGAAGTGCGAAGTGCGAAGTGCGAAGTGCGAAGTGCGAAGTGCGAAGTGCGAAGTGCGAAGTGCGAAGTGCGAAGTGCGAAGTGCGAAGTGCGAAGTGCGAAGTGCGAAGTGCGAAGTGCGCAGTGCGATGTGCGATGTGCGATGTGCGATGTGCGAAGTGCGAAGTTCGAAGTGCGAAGTGCGAAGTGCGAAGTGCGAAGTGCGAAGTGCGAAGTGCGAAGAGCGAAGTGCGAAGTGCGAAGTGTGATGTGGGAAGTGTGATGTGTGATGTGTGAAGTGTGAAGTGTGAAGTGTGAAGTGTGAAGTGTGAAGTGTGAAGTGTGAAGTGTGAAGTGTGATGTGTGAAGTCTGAAGTGTGAAGTGGGAAGTGTGAAGTGGAAGTGTGAAGTGTGAAGTGTGAAGTGTGAAGTGTGAAGTGTGAACTGTGAAGTGTGAAGTGTGAAGTGTGAAGTGTGAAGTGTGAA
Source organism: Andrena chrysosceles (assembly GCA_963855975.1). Lineage (NCBI taxonomy): Eukaryota > Metazoa > Arthropoda > Insecta > Hymenoptera > Andrenidae > Andrena > Andrena chrysosceles. Next base: position 267,887 of record CAWLCU010000068.1, read on the forward strand.
GCGAGAAGTGTGAAGTGTGAAGTGTGAAGTGTGAAGTGTGAAGTGTGAAGTGTGAAGTGTGAAGTGTGAAGTGTGAAGTGTGAAGTGCGAAGTGGACAGTGTGAAGTGTGAAGTGTGAAGTGTGAAGTGTGAAGTGTGATGTGTGAAGTGTGAAGTGTGAAGAGTGAAGTGTGAAGTGTGAAGTGTGAAGTGTGAAGTGTGAAGTGTGATGTGTGAAGTGTGAAGTGTGAAGTGTGAAGTGTGAAGTGTGAAGTGTGAAGTGTGAAGTGTGAAGTGTGAAGTGTGAAGTGTGAAGTGTGAAGTGTGAAGTGTGAAGTGTGAAGAGTGAAGTGCGAAGTGCGAAGTGCGAAGTGCGAAGTGCGAAGTGCGCAGTGCGATGTGCGATGTGCGATGTGCGATGTGCGAAGTGCGAAGTGCGAAGTGCGAAGTGCGAAGTGCGAAGTGCGAAGTGCGAAGTGCGAAGTGCGAAGTGCGCAGTGCGATGTGCGATGTGCGATGTGCGATGCGCGATGTGCGAAGTGCGAAGTGCGAAGTGCGAAGTGCGAAGTGCGAAGTGCGAAGTGCGAAGTGCGAAGTGCGAAGTGCGAAGTGCGATGTGGGAAGTGTGAAGTGTGATGTGTGAAGTGTGAAGTGTGAAGTGTGAAGTGTGAAGTGTGAAGTGTGAAGTGTGAAGTGTGAAGTGTGAAGTGTGATGTGTGAAGTCTGAAGTGTGAAGTGTGAAGTGTGAAGTGTGAAGTGTGAAGTGTGAAGTGTGAAGTGTGAAGTGTGAAGTGTGAAGTGTGAAGTGTGAAGTGTGAAGTGTGATGTGTGATGTGTGAAGTGTGATGTGTGAAGTGTGAAGTGTGAAGTGTGAAGTGTGAAGAGTGAAGTGTGAAGTGTGAAGTGTGAAGTGTGAAGGGTGAAGTGTGAAGTGTGAAGTGTGATGTGTGAAGTGTGAAGTGAGAAGTGTGAAGTGTGAAGTGTGAAGTGTGAAGTGTGAAGTGGGAAGTGCGAAGTGCGAAGTGCGAAGTGCGAAGTGCGAAGTGCGAAGTGCGAAGTGCGAAGTGCGAAGTGCGAAGTGCGAAGTGCGAAGTGCGAAGTGCGAAGTGCGAAGTGCGAAGTGCGAAGTGCGAAGTGCGAAGTGCGAAGTGCGAAGTGCGAAGTGCGAAGTGCGAAGTGCGAAGTGCGAAGTGCGAAGTGCGAAGTGCGAAGTGCGAAGTGCGAAGTGCGAAGTGCGAAGTGCGCAGTGCGATGTGCGATGTGCGATGTGCGATGTGCGAAGTGCGAAGTTCGAAGTGCGAAGTGCGAAGTGCGAAGTGCGAAGTGCGAAGTGCGAAGAGCGAAGTGCGAAGTGCGAAGTGTGATGTGGGAAGTGTGATGTGTGATGTGTGAAGTGTGAAGTGTGAAGTGTGAAGTGTGAAGTGTGAAGTGTGAAGTGTGAAGTGTGATGTGTGAAGTCTGAAGTGTGAAGTGGGAAGTGTGAAGTGTGAAGTGTGAAGTGTGCAGTGTGAAGTGTGAACTGTGAAGTGTGAAGTGTGAAGTGTGAAGTGTGAAGTGTGAAGCGAGAAGTGTGAAGTGTGAAGTGTGATGTGTGAAGTGTGAAGTGTGAAGTGTGAAGTGTGTGAAGTGCGAAGTGGACAGTGTGAAGTGTGAAGTGTGAAGTGTGAAGTGTGAAGTGTGAAGTGTGAAGAGTGAAGTGTGAAGTGTGAAGTGTGAAGTGTGAAGTGTGAAGTGTGATGTGTGAAGTGTGAAGTGTGAAGTGTGAAGTGTGAAGTGTGAAGTGTGAAGTGTGAAGTGTGAAGTGTGAAGTGTGAAGTGTGAAGTGTGAAGTGTGAAGTGTGAAGTGTGAAGTGTGAAGTGTGAAGTGCGAAGTGCGAAGTGCGAAGTGCGAAGTGCGAAGTGCGAAGTGCGAAGTGCGAAGTGCGAAGTGGGAAGTGCGAAGTGCGAAGTGCGAAGTGCGAAGTGCGAAGTGCGAAGTGCGAAGTGCGAAGTGCGAAGTGCGAAGTGCGCAGTGCGAAGTGCGAAGTGCGAAGTGCGAAGTGCGAAGTGCGAAGTGGGCAGTGGGAAGTGTGAAGTGTGAAGTGTGAAGTGTGAAGTGTGAAGTGTGAAGTGTGAAGTGTGAAGTGTGAAGTGTGAAGTGTGAAGAGTGAAGTGTGAAGTGTGAAGTGTGAAGTGTGAAGTGTGATGTGTGAAGTGTGAAGTGTGAAGTGTGAAGTGTGAAGTGTGAAGTGTGCAGTGTGCAGTGTGAAGTGTGAAGTGTGAAGTGTGAAGTGTGAAGTGTGAAGTGTGAAGTGTGAAGTGTGAAGTGTGAAGTGTGAAGTGTGAAGTGTGAAGTGTGATGTGTGATGTGTGAAGTGTGAAGAGTGAAGAGTGAAGTGTGAAGTGTGAAGTGTGAAGTGTGAAGTGTGAAGTGTGAAGTGTGAAGTGTGAAGTGGGAAGTGTGAAGTGGGAAGTGCGAAGTGCGAAGTGCGAAGTGCGAAGTGCGAAGTGCGAAGTGCGAAGTGCGAAGTGCGAAGTGCGAAGTGCGAAGTGCGAAGTGCGAAGTGCGAAGTGCGAAGTGCGAAGTGCGAAGTGCGAAGTGCGAAGTGCGAAGTGCGAAGTGCGAAGTGCGAAGTGCGAAGTGCGAAGTGCGAAGTGCGAAGTGCGAAGTGCGATGTGTGAAGTGCGAAGTGCGAAGTGCGAAGTGCGAAGTGCGAAGTGCGAAGTGCGAAGTGCGAAGTGCGAAGTGCGAAGTGCGCAGTGCGAAGTGCGAAGTGCGAAGTGCGAAGTGCGAAGTGCGAAGTGGGCAGTGGGAAGTGTGAAGTGTGAAGTGTGAAGTGCGAAGTGCGAAGTGCGAAGTGCGAAGTGCGAAGTGCGCAGTGCGATGTGCGATGTGCGATGTGCGATGTGCGATGTGCGAAGTGCGAAGTGCGAAGTGCGAAGTGCGAAGTGCGAAGTGCGAAGTGCGAAGTGCGAAGAGCGAAGTGCGAAGTGCGAAGTGCGAAGTGCGATGTGGGAAGTGTGAAGTGTGATGTGTGAAGTGTGAAGTGTGAAGTGTGAAGTGTGAAGTGTGAAGTGAGAAGTGTGAAGTGTGAAGTGTGAAGTGTGAAGTGTGAAGTGGGAAGTGCGAAGTGCGAAGTGCGAAGTGCGAAGTGCGAAGTGCGAAGTGCGAAGTGCGAAGTGCGAAGTGCGAAGTGCGAAGTGCGAAGTGCGAAGTGCGAAGTGCGAAGTGCGAAGTGCGAAGTGCGAAGTGCGAAGTGCGAAGTGCGAAGTGCGAAGTGCGAAGTGCGAAGTGCGAAGTGCGAAGTGCGAAGTGCGAAGTGCGAAGTGCGAAGTGCGAAGTGCGCAGTGCGATGTGCGATGTGCGATGTGCGATGTGCGAAGTGCGAAGTTCGAAGTGCGAAGTGCGAAGTGCGAAGTGCGAAGTGCGAAGTGCGAAGTGCGAAGAGCGAAGTGCGAAGTGCGAAGTGTGATGTGGGAAGTGTGATGTGTGATGTGTGAAGTGTGAAGTGTGAAGTGTGAAGTGTGAAGTGTGAAGTGTGAAGTGTGAAGTGTGAAGTGTGATGTGTGAAGTCTGAAGTGTGAAGTGGGAAGTGTGAAGTGTGAAGTGTGAAGTGTGCAGTGTGAAGTGTGAACTGTGAAGTGTGAAGTGTGAAGTGTGAAGTGTGAAGTGTGAAGCGAGAAGTGTGAAGTGTGAAGTGTGATGTGTGAAGTGTGAAGTGTGAAGTGTGAAGTGTGAAGTGTGAAGTGTGAAGTGTGAAGTGCGAAGTGGACAGTGTGAAGTGTGAAGTGTGAAGTGTGAAGTGTGAAGTGTGAAGTGTGAAGTGTGAAGAGTGAAGTGTGAAGTGTGAAGTGTGAAGTGTGAAGTGTGAAGTGTGATGTGTGAAGTGTGAAGTGTGAAGTGTGAAGTGTGAAGTGTGAAGTGTGAAGTGTGAAGTGTGAAGTGTGAAGTGTGAAGTGTGAAGTGTGAAGTGTGAAGTGTGAAGTGTGAAGTGTGAAGTGCGAAGTGCGAAGTGCGAAGTGCGAAGTGGGCAGTGGGAAGTGTGAAGTGTGAAGTGTGAAGTGTGAAGTGTGAAGTGTGAAGTGTGAAGTGTGAAGTGTGAAGTGTGAAGTGTGAAGTGTGAAGAGTGAAGTGTGAAGTGTGAAGTGTGAAGTGTGAAGTGTGATGTGTGAAGTGTGAAGTGTGAAGTGTGAAGTGTGAAGTGTGCAGTGTGCAGTGTGAAGTGTGAAGTGTGAAGTGTGAAGTGTGAAGTGTGAAGTGTGAAGTGTGAAGTGTGAAGTGTGAAGTGTGAAGTGTGAAGTGTGAAGTGTGAAGTGTGAAGTGTGATGTGTGATGTGTGAAGTGTGAAGAGTGAAGAGTGAAGTGTGAAGTGTGAAGTGTGAAGTGTGAAGTGTGAAGTGTGAAGTGTGAAGTGTGAAGTGTGAAGTGGGAAGTGTGAAGTGTGAAGTGCGAAGTGCGAAGTGCGAAGTGCGAAGTGCGAAGTGCGAAGTGCGAAGTGCGAAGTGCGAAGTGCGAAGTGCGAAGTGCGAAGTGCGAAGTGCGAAGTGCGAAGTGCGAAGTGCGAAGTGCGAAGTGCGAAGTGCGAAGTGCGAAGTGCGAAGTGCGAAGTGCGAAGTGCGAAGTGCGAAGTGCGATGTGCGAAGTGCGAAGTGCGAAGTGCGAAGTGCGAAGTGCGAAGTGCGCAGTGCGATGTGCGATGTGCGATGTGCGATGTGCGATGTGCGAAGTGCGAAGTGCGAAGTGCGAAGTGCGAAGTGCGAAGTGCGAAGTGCGAAGTGCGAAGTGCGAAGAGCGAAGTGCGAAGTGCGAAGTGCGAAGTGCGAAGTGTGATGTGGGAAGTGTGATGTGTGATGTGTGAAGTGTGAAGTATGAAGTGTGAAGTGTGAAGTGTGAAGTGTGAAGTGTGAAGTGTGAAGTGTGATGTGTGAAGTCTGAAGTGTGAAGTGGGAAGTGTGAAGTGTGAAGTGTGAAGTGTGCAGTGTGAAGTGTGAACTGTGAAGTGTGAAGTGTGAAGTGTGAAGTGTGAAGTGTGAAGCGAGAAGTGTGAAGTGTGAAGTGTGAAGTGTGAAGTGTGAAGTGTGAAGTGTGAAGTGTGAAGTGTGAAGTGTGAAGTGTGAAGTGTGAAGTGCGAAGTGGACAGTGTGAAGTGTGAAGTGTGAAGTGTGAAGTGTGATGTGTGAAGTGTGAAGTGTGAAGAGTGAAGTGTGAAGTGTGAAGTGTGAAGTGTGAAGTGTGATGTGTGAAGTGTGAAGTGTGAAGTGTGAAGTGTGAAGTGTGAAGTGTGAAGTGTGAAGTGTGAAGTGTGAAGTGTGAAGTGTGAAGTGTGAAGTGTGAAGTGTGAAGTGTGAAGAGTGAAGTGCGAAGTGCGAAGTGCGAAGTGCGAAGTGCGAAGTGCGCAGTGCGATGTGCGATGTGCGATGTGCGATGTGCGAAGTGCGAAGTGCGAAGTGCGAAGTGCGAAGTGCGAAGTGCGAAGTGCGAAGTGCGAAGTGCGAAGTGCGAAGTGCGCAGTGCGATGTGCGATGTGCGATGTGCGATGCGCGATGTGCGAAGTGCGAAGTGCGAAGTGCGAAGTGCGAAGTGCGAAGTGCGAAGTGCGAAGTGCGAAGTGCGAAGAGCGAAGTGCGAAGTGCGAAGTGCGATGTGGGAAGTGTGAAGTGTGATGTGTGAAGTGTGAAGTGTGAAGTGTGAAGTGTGAAGTGTGAAGTGTGAAGTGTGAAGTGTTATGTGTGAAGTGTGAAGTGTGAAGTGTGAAGTGTGAAGTGTGAAGTGTGAAGTGTGAAGTGTGAAGTGTGAAGTGTGAAGTGTGAAGTGTGAAGTGTGAAGTGTGAAGTGTGAAGTGTGAAGTGTGAAGTGTGAAGTGTGAAGTGTGAAGAGTGAAGTGTGAAGTGTGAAGTGTGAAGTGTGAAGGGTGAAGGGTGAAGTGTGAAGTGTGAAGTGTGAAGTGTGAAGTGTGAAGTGTGAAGTGTGAAGAGTGAAGTGCGAAGTGCGAAGTGCGAAGTGCGAAGTGCGCAGTGCGATGTGCGATGTGCGATGTGCGATGTGCGAAGTGCGAAGTGCGAAGTGCGAAGTGCGAAGTGCGAAGTGCGAAGTGCGAAGTGCGAAGTGCGAAGTGCGAAGTGCGCAGTGCGATGTGCGATGTGCGAAGTGCGAAGTGCGAAGTGCGAAGTGCGAAGTGCGAAGTGCGAAGTGCGAAGTGCGAAGTGCGAAGTGCGAAGTGCGAAGTGCGAAGTGCGAAGAGCGAAGTGCGAAGTGCGAAGTGCGATGTGGGAAGTGTGAAGTGTGATGTGTGAAGTGTGAAGTGTGAAGTGTGAAGTGTGAAGTGTGAAGTGTGAAGTGTGAAGTGTGATGTGTGAAGTCTGAAGTGTGAAGTGTGAAGTGTGAAGTGTGAAGTGTGAAGTGTGAAGTGTGAAGTGTGAAGTGTGAAGTGTGAAGTGTGAAGTGTGAAGTGTGAAGTGTGAAGTGTGAAGTGTGAAGTGTGAAGTGTGAAGAGTGAAGTGTGACGTGTGAAGTGTGAAGTGTGAAGGGTGAAGGGTGAAGTGTGAAGTGTGAAGTGTGAAGTGTGAAGTGTGAAGTGTGAAGTGTGAAGTGTGAAGTGTGAAGTGTGAAGTGTGAAGTGTGAAGTGTGAAGTGTGAAGTGTGAAGTGTGAAGTGTGAAGTGTGAAGTGTGAAGTGTGAAGTGTGAAGTGTGAAGTGTGAAGAGTGAAGTGTGAAGTGTGAAGTGTGAAGTGTGAAGGGTGAAGGGTGAAGTGTGAAGTGTGAAGTGTGATGTGTGAAGTGTGAAGTGTGAAGTGTGAAGTGTGAAGTGGGAAGTGTGAAGTGCGAAGTGCGAAGTGCGAAGTGCGAAGTGCGAAGTGCGAAGTGCGAAGTGCGAAGTGCGAAGTGCGAAGTGCGAAGTGCGAAGTGCGAAGTGCGAAGTGCGAAGTGCGAAGTGCGAAGTGCGAAGTGCGAAGTGCGAAGTGCGAAGTGCGAAGTGCGAAGTGCGAAGTGCGAAGTGCGAAGCGCGAAGTGCGAAGCGCGATGCGCGATGCGCGATGTGCGATGTGCGAAGTGCGATGTGCGAAGTGCGAAGTGCGATGTGCGAAGTGCGAAGTGCGAAGTGCGAAGTGCGAAGTGCGAAGTGCGAAGTGCGAAGTGCGAAGTGCGAAGTGCGAAGTGCGAAGTGCGAAGTGCGAAGTGCGAAGTGCGAAGTGCGAAGTGCGAAGTGCGAAGTGCGAAGTGCGAAGTGCGAAGTGCGAAGTGCGAAGTGCGAAGTGCGAAGTGCGAAGTGCGAAGTGCGAAGTGCGAAGTGCGAAGTGCGAAGTGCGAAGTGCGAAGTGCGAAGTGCGAAGTGGGCAGTGCGAAGTGTGAAGTGCGAAGTGTGAAGTGTGAAGTGTAAAGTGTGAAGTGTGAAGTGTGATGTGTGAAGTGTGAAGTGTGAAGTGTGAAGTGTGAAGTGTGAAGTGTGAAGTGTGAAGTGTGAAGTGTGAAGTGTGAAGTGTGAAGTGTGAAGTGTGACGTGTGAAGTGTGAATTGTGACGTGTGAAGTGTGAAGTGTGAAGTGTGAAGTGTGAAGTGTGAAGTGTGAAGTGTGAAGTGTGAAGTGTGAAGTGTGAAGTGTGAAGTGTGAAGTGTGAAGTGTGAAGTGTGAAGTGTGAAGTTTGAAGTGTGAAGTTTGAAGTGTGAAGTGTGAAGTGTGAAGTGTGAAGTGTGAAGTGTGAAGTGTGAAGTGTGAACTGTGATGTGTGATGTGTGAAGTGTGAAGTGTGAAGTGTGAAGTGTGAAGTGTGAAGTGTGAAGTGTGAAGAGTGAAGAGTGAAGTGTGAAGTGTGAAGTGTGAAGTGTGAAGTGTGAAGTGTGAAGTGTGAAGTGTGAAGTGTGAAGTGTGAAGTGTGCAGTGTGAAGTGTGAAGTGTGAAGTGTGAAGTGTGAAGTGTGAAGTGTGAAGTGTGAAGTGTGAAGTGTGAAGTGCGAAGTGGGCAGTGTGAAGTGTGAAGTGTGAAGTGTGAAGTGTGAAGTGTGAAGTGTGAAGAGTGAAGTGTGAAGTGTGAAGTGTGAAGTGTGAAGTGTGAAGTGTGATGTGTGAAGTGTGAAGTGTGACGTGTGAAGTGTGAAGTGTGAAGTGTGAAGTGTGAAGTGTGAAGTGTGAAGTGTGAAGTGTGAAGTGTGAAGTGTGAAGTGTGAAGAGTGAAGTGCGAAGTGCGAAGTGCGAAGTGCGAAGTGCGAAGTGCGAAGTGCGAAGTGCGAAGTGCGAAGTGCGAAGTGCGAAGTGCGAAGTGCGAAGTGCGAAGTGCGCAGTGCGATGTGCGATGTGCGATGTGCGATGCGCGATGTGCGAAGTGCGAAGTGCGAAGTGCGAAGTGCGAAGTGCGAAGTGCGAAGTGCGAAGTGCGAAGTGCGAAGAGCGAAGTGCGAAGTGCGAAGTGCGATGTGGGAAGTGTGAAGTGTGATGTGTGAAGTGTGAAGTGTGAAGTGTGAAGTGTGAAGTGTGAAGTGTAAAGTGTGAAGTGTGATGTGTGAAGTCTGAAGTGTGAAGTGTGAAGTGTGAAGTGTGAAGTGTGAAGTGTGAAGTGTGAAGTGTGAAGTGTGAAGTGTGAAGTGTGAAGTGTGAAGTGTGAAGTGTGAAGTGTGAAGTGTGAAGTGTGAAGTGTGAAGTGTGAAGTGTGAAGTGTGAAGTGTGAAGTGTGAAGTGTGAAGAGTGAAGTGTGAAGTGTGAAGTGTGAAGTGTGAAGGGTGAAGGGTGAAGTGTGAAGTGTGAAGTGTGATGTGTGAAGTGTGAAGTGTGAAGTGTGAAGTGTGAAGTGCGAAGTGCGAAGTGCGAAGTGCGAAGTGCGAAGTGCGAAGTGCGAAGTGCGAAGTGCGAAGTGCGAAGTGCGAAGTGCGAAGTGCGAAGTGCGAAGTGCGAAGTGCGAAGTGCGAAGTGCGAAGTGCGAAGTGCGAAGTGCGAAGTGCGATGTGCGATGTGCGATGTGCGATGTGCGATGTGCGAAGTGCGATGTGCGAAGTGCGAAGTGCGATGTGCGAAGTGCGAAGTGCGAAGTGCGAAGTGCGAAGTGCGAAGTGCGAAGTGCGAAGTGCGAAGTGCGAAGTGCGAAGTGCGAAGTGCGAAGTGCGAAGTGCGAAGTGCGAAGTGCGAAGTGCGAAGTGCGAAGTGCGAAGTGCGAAGTGCGAAGTGCGAAGTGCGAAGTGCGAAGTGCGAAGTGCGAAGTGCGAAGTGCGAAGTGGGCAGTGCGAAGTGTGAAGTGCGAAGTGTGAAGTGCGAAGTGTAAAGTGTGAAGTGTGAAGTGTGATGTGTGAAGTGTGAAGTGTGAAGTGTGAAGTGTGAAGTGTGAAGTGTGAAGTGTGAAGTGTGAAGTGTGAAGTGTGAAGTGTGAAGTGTGACGTGTGAAGTGTGAATTGTGACGTGTGAAGTGTGAAGTGTGAAGTGTGAAGTGTGAAGTGTGAAGTGTGAAGTGTGAAGTGTGAAGTGTGAAGTGTGAAGTGTGAAGTGTGAAGTGTGAAGTTTGAAGTGTGAAGTTTGAAGTGTGAAGTGTGAAGTGTGAAGTGTGAAGTGTGAAGTGTGAAGTGTGAAGTGTGAACTGTGATGTGTGATGTGTGAAGTGTGAAGTGTGAAGTGTGAAGTGTGAAGTGTGAAGTGTGAAGTGTGAAGAGTGAAGAGTGAAGTGTGAAGTGTGAAGTGTGAAGTGTGAAGTGTGAAGTGTGAAGTGTGAAGTGTGAAGTGTGAAGTGTGAAGTGTGAAGTGTGCAGTGTGCAGTGTGCAGTGTGCAGTGTGCAGTGTGCAGTGTGCAGTGTGCAGTGTGCAGTGTGAAGTGTGAAGTGTGAAGTGTGAAGTGTGAAGTGTGAAGTGTGAAGTGTGAAGTGTGAAGTGTGAAGTGTGAAGTGTGAAGTGTGAAGTGTGAAGTGTGAAGTGTGAAGTGTGAAGTGTGAAGTGTGAAGTGTGAAGTGTGAAGTGTGAAGTGTGAAGTGTGAAGTGTGAAGTGTGAAGTGTGAAGTGTGAAGAGTGAAGTGTGAAGTGTGAAGTGTGAAGTGTGAAGGGTGAAGGGTGAAGTGTGAAGTGTGAAGTGTGATGTGTGAAGTGTGAAGTGTGAAGTGTGAAGTGTGAAGTGGGAAGTGTGAAGTGCGAAGTGCGAAGTGCGAAGTGGGAAGTGCGAAGTGCGAAGTGCGAAGTGCGAAGTGCGAAGTGCGAAGTGCGAAGTGCGAAGTGCGAAGTGCGAAGTGCGAAGTGCGAAGTGCGAAGTGCGAAGTGCGAAGTGCGAAGTGCGAAGTGCGAAGTGCGAAGTGCGAAGTGCGAAGTGCGAAGCGCGAAGTGCGAAGCGCGATGCGCGATGTGCGATGTGCGATGTGCGAAGTGCGATGTGCGAAGTGCGAAGTGCGATGTGCGAAGTGCGAAGTGCGAAGTGCGAAGTGCGAAGTGCGAAGTGCGAAGTGCGAAGTGCGAAGTGCGAAGTGCGAAGTGCGAAGTGCGAAGTGCGAAGTGCGAAGTGCGAAGTGCGAAGTGCGAAGTGCGAAGTGCGAAGTGCGAAGTGCGAAGTGCGAAGTGCGAAGTGCGAAGTGCGAAGTGCGAAGTGCGAAGTGCGAAGTGCGAAGTGCGAAGTGCGAAGTGCGAAGTGCGAAGTGCGAAGTGCGAAGTGGGCAGTGCGAAGTGTGAAGTGCGAAGTGTGAAGTGTGAAGTGTAAAGTGTGAAGTGTGAAGTGTGATGTGTGAAGTGTGAAGTGTGAAGTGTGAAGTGTGAAGTGTGAAGTGTGAAGTGTGAAGTGTGAAGTGTGAAGTGTGAAGTGTGACGTGTGAAGTGTGAATTGTGACGTGTGAAGTGTGAAGTGTGAAGTGTGAAGTGTGAAGTGTGAAGTGTGAAGTGTGATGTGTGAAGTGTGAAGTGTGAAGTGTGAAGTGTGAAGTGTGAAGTGTGAAGTGTGAAGTTTGAAGTGTGAAGTTTGAAGTGTGAAGTGTGAAGTGTGAAGTGTGAAGTGTGAAGTGTGAAGTGTGAAGTGTGAACTGTGATGTGTGATGTGTGAAGTGTGAAGTGTGAAGTGTGAAGTGTGAAGTGTGAAGTGTGAAGTGTGAAGAGTGAAGAGTGAAGTGTGAAGTGTGAAGTGTGAAGTGTGAAGTGTGAAGTGTGAAGTGTGAAGTGTGAAGTGTGAAGTGTGAAGTGTGCAGTGTGAAGTGTGAAGTGTGAAGTGTGAAGTGTGAAGTGTGAAGTGTGAAGTGTGAAGTGTGAAGTGTGAAGTGCGAAGTGGGCAGTGTGAAGTGTGAAGTGTGAAGTGTGAAGTGTGAAGTGTGAAGTGTGAAGAGTGAAGTGTGAAGTGTGAAGTGTGAAGTGTGAAGTGTGAAGTGTGATGTGTGAAGTGTGAAGTGTGACGTGTGAAGTGTGAAGTGTGAAGTGTGAAGTGTGAAGTGTGAAGTGTGAAGTGTGAAGTGTGAAGTGTGAAGTGTGAAGTGTGAAGTGTGAAGTGTGAAGTGTGAAGAGTGAAGTGCGAAGTGCGAAGTGCGAAGTGCGAAGTGCGAAGTGCGAAGTGCGAAGTGCGAAGTGCGAAGTGCGAAGTGCGAAGTGCGAAGTGCGAAGTGCGAAGTGCGCAGTGCGATGTGCGATGTGCGATGTGCGATGCGCGATGTGCGAAGTGCGAAGTGCGAAGTGCGAAGTGCGAAGTGCGAAGTGCGAAGTGCGAAGTGCGAAGAGCGAAGTGCGAAGTGCGAAGTGCGATGTGGGAAGTGTGAAGTGTGATGTGTGAAGTGTGAAGTGTGAAGTGTGAAGTGTGAAGTGTGAAGTGTGAAGTGTGAAGTGTAAAGTGTGAAGTGTGATGTGTGAAGTCTGAAGTGTGAAGTGTGAAGTGTGAAGTGTGAAGTGTGAAGTGTGAAGTGTGAAGTGTGAAGTGTGAAGTGTGAAGTGTGAAGTGTGAAGTGTGAAGTGTGAAGTGTGAAGTGTGAAGTGTGAAGTGTGAAGTGTGAAGTGTGAAGTGTGAAGTGTGAAGAGTGAAGTGTGAAGTGTGAAGTGTGAAGTGTGAAGGGTGAAGGGTGAAGTGTGAAGTGTGAAGTGTGATGTGTGAAGTGTGAAGTGTGAAGTGTGAAGTGTGAAGTGCGAAGTGCGAAGTGCGAAGTGCGAAGTGCGAAGTGCGAAGTGCGAAGTGCGAAGTGCGAAGTGCGAAGTGCGAAGTGCGAAGTGCGAAGTGCGAAGTGCGAAGTGCGAAGTGCGAAGTGCGAAGTGCGAAGTGCGAAGTGCGAAGTGCGAAGTGCGAAGTGCGATGTGCGATGTGCGATGTGCGATGTGCGATGTGCGAAGTGCGATGTGCGAAGTGCGAAGTGCGATGTGCGAAGTGCGAAGTGCGAAGTGCGAAGTGCGAAGTGCGAAGTGCGAAGTGCGAAGTGCGAAGTGCGAAGTGCGAAGTGCGAAGTGCGAAGTGCGAAGTGCGAAGTGCGAAGTGCGAAGTGCGAAGTGCGAAGTGCGAAGTGCGAAGTGCGAAGTGCGAAGTGCGAAGTGCGAAGTGCGAAGTGCGAAGTGCGAAGTGCGAAGTGCGAAGTGCGAAGTGCGAAGTGCGAAGTGGGCAGTGCGAAGTGTGAAGTGCGAAGTGTGAAGTGTGAAGTGTAAAGTGTGAAGTGTGAAGTGTGATGTGTGAAGTGTGAAGTGTGAAGTGTGAAGTGTGAAGTGTGAAGTGTGAAGTGTGAAGTGTGAAGTGTGAAGTGTGAAGTGTGACGTGTGAAGTGTGAATTGTGACGTGTGAAGTGTGAAGTGTGAAGTGTGAAGTGTGAAGTGTGAAGTGTGAAGTGTGAAGTGTGAAGTGTGAAGTGTGAAGTGTGAAGTGTGAAGTGTGAAGTTTGAAGTGTGAAGTTTGAAGTGTGAAGTGTGAAGTGTGAAGTGTGAAGTGTGAAGTGTGAAGTGTGAAGTGTGAACTGTGATGTGTGATGTGTGAAGTGTGAAGTGTGAAGTGTGAAGTGTGAAGTGTAAAGTGTGAAGAGTGAAGAGTGAAGTGTGAAGTGTGAAGTGTGAAGTGTGAAGTGTGAAGTGTGAAGTGTGAAGTGTGAAGTGTGAAGTGTGAAGTGTGCAGTGTGCAGTGTGCAGTGTGCAGTGTGCAGTGTGCAGTGTGCAGTGTGCAGTGTGCAGTGTGCAGTGTGAAGTGTGAAGTGTGAAGTGTGAAGTGTGAAGTGTGAAGTGTGAAGTGTGAAGTGTGAAGTGTGAAGTGTGAAGTGTGAAGTGTGAAGTGTGAAGTGTGAAGTGTGAAGTGTGAAGTGCGAAGTGCGAAGTGCGAAGTGGGAAGTGGGAAGTGCGAAGTGCGAAGTGCGAAGTGCGAAGTGCGAAGTGCGAAGTGCGAAGTGCGAAGTGCGAAGTGCGAAGTGCGAAGTGTGAAGTGTGAAGTGCGAAGTGCGAAGTGAGAAGTGCGAAGTGAGAAGTGAGAAGTGCGAAGTGCGAAGTGCGAAGTGCGAAGTGCGAAGTGCGAAGTGCGAAGTGCGAAGTGCGAAGTGCGAAGTGCGAAGTGCGAAGTGCGAAGTGCGAAGTGCGAAGTGCGAAGTGCGAAGTGCGAAGTGCGAAGTGCGAAGTGCGAAGTGCGAAGTGAGAAGTGCGAAGTGCGAAGTGCGAAGTGCGAAGTGCGAAGTGCGAAGTGCGAAGTGCGAAGTGCGAAGTGCGAAGTGCGAAGTGCGAAGTGCCAAGTGCCAAGTGCGAAGTGCCAAGTGCGAAGTGCGAAGTGCGAAGTGCGAAGTGCGAAGTGCGAAGTGCGAAGTGCGAAGTGCGAAGTGCGAAGTGCGAAGTGCGAAGTGCGAAGTGCGAAGTGCGAAGTGCGAAGTGCGAAGTGCGAAGTGCGAAGTGCGAAGTGCGCAGTGCGATGTGCGCAGTGCGATGTGCGATGTGCGATGTGCGATGTGCGAAGTGCGAAGTTCGAAGTGCGAAGTGCGAAGTGCGAAGTGCGAAGTGCGAAGTGCGAAGTGCGAAGTGCGAAGTGCGAAGTGCGAAGTGCGAAGTGCGAAGTGCGAAGTGCGAAGTGCGAAGTGCGAAGTGCGAAGTGCGAAGTGCGAAGTGCGAAGTGCGAAGTGCGAAGTGCGAAGTGCGCAGTGCGATGTGCGATGTGCGATGTGCGATGTGCGAAGTGCGAAGTTCGAAGTGCGAAGTGCGAAGTGCGAAGTGCGAAGTGCGAAGTGCGAAGTGCGAAGTGCGAAGAGCGAAGTGCGAAGTGCGAAGTGTGATGTGGGAAGTGTGATGTGTGATGTGTGAAGTGTGAAGTGTGAAGTGTGAAGTGTGAAGTGTGAAGTGTGAAGTGTGAAGTGTGAAGTGTGATGTGTGAAGTCTGAAGTGTGAAGTGGGAAGTGTGAAGTGTGAAGTGTGAAGTGTGCAGTGTGAAGTGTGAACTGTGAAGTGTGAAGTGTGAAGTGTGAAGTGTGAAGCGAGAAGTGTGAAGTGTGAAGTGTGAAGTGTGAAGTGTGAAGTGTGAAGTGTGAAGTGTGAAGTGTGAAGTGTGAAGTGCGAAGTGGACAGTGTGAAGTGTGAAGTGTGAAGTGTGAAGTGTGATGTGTGAAGTGTGAAGTGTGAAGAGTGAAGTGTGAAGTGTGAAGTGTGAAGTGTGAAGTGTGAAGTGTGATGTGTGAAGTGTGAAGTGTGAAGTGTGAAGTGTGAAGTGTGAAGTGTGAAGTGTGAAGTGTGAAGTGTGAAGTGTGAAGTGTGAAGTGTGAAGTGTGAAGTGTGAAGTGTGAAGTGTGAAGAGTGAAGTGCGAAGTGCGAAGTGCGAAGTGCGAAGTGCGAAGTGCGAAGTGCGAAGTGCGCAGTGCGATGTGCGATGTGCGATGTGCGATGCGCGATGCGCGAAGTGCGAAGTGCGAAGTGCGAAGTGCGAAGTGCGAAGTGCGAAGTGCGAAGTGCGAAGTGCGAAGTGCGAAGAGCGAAGTGCGAAGTGCGAAGTGCGATGTGGGAAGTGTGAAGTGTGATGTGTGAAGTGTGAAGTGTGAAGTGTGAAGTGTGAAGTGTGAAGTGTGAAGTGTGAAGTGTGATGTGTGAAGTCTGAAGTGTGAAGTGTGAAGTGTGAAGTGTGAAGTGTGAAGTGTGAAGTGTGAAGTGTGAAGTGTGAAGTGTGAAGTGTGAAGTGTGAAGTGTGAAGTGTGAAGTGTGAAGTGTGAAGTGTGAAGTGTGAAGTGTGAAGTGTGAAGTGTGAAGTGTGAAGAGTGAAGTGTGAAGTGTGAAGTGTGAAGTGTGAAGGGTGAAGGGTGAAGTGTGAAGTGTGAAGTGTGAAGTGTGAAGTGTGAAGTGTGAAGTGTGAAGAGTGAAGTGCGAAGTGCGAAGTGCGAAGTGCGAAGTGCGAAGTGCGCAGTGCGATGTGCGATGTGCGATGTGCGATGTGCGAAGTGCGAAGTGCGAAGTGCGAAGTGCGAAGTGCGAAGTGCGAAGTGCGAAGTGCGCAGTGCGATGTGCGATGTGCGATGTGCGATGCGCGATGCGCGAAGTGCGAAGTGCGAAGTGCGAAGTGCGAAGTGCGAAGTGCGAAGTACGAAGTGCGAAGTGCGAAGTGCGAAGAGCGAAGTGCGAAGTGCGAAGTGCGATGTGGGAAGTGTGAAGTGTGATGTGTGAAGTGTGAAGTGTGAAGTGTGAAGTGTGAAGTGTGAAGTGTGAAGAGTGAAGTGCGAAGTGCGAAGTGCGAAGTGCGAAGTGCGAAGTGCGCAGTGCGATGTGCGATGTGCGATGTGCGATGTGCGATGTGCGATGTGCGAAGTGCGAAGTGCGAAGTGCGAAGTGCGAAGTGCGAAGTGCGAAGTGCGAAGTGCGAAGTGCGAAGTGCGCAGTGCGATGTGCGATGTGCGATGTGCGATGCGCGATGCGCGAAGTGCGAAGTGCGAAGTGCGAAGTGCGAAGTGCGAAGTGCGAAGTGCGAAGTGCGAAGTGCGAAGTGCGAAGTGCGAAGAGCGAAGTGCGAAGTGCGAAGTGCGATGTGGGAAGTGTGAAGTGTGATGTGTGAAGTGTGAAGTGTGAAGTGTGAAGTGTGAAGTGTGAAGTGTGATGTGTGAAGTCTGAAGTGTGAAGTGTGAAGTGTGAAGTGTGAAGTGTGAAGTGTGAAGTGTGAAGTGTGAAGTGTGAAGTGTGAAGTGTGAAGTGTGAAGTGTGAAGTGTGAAGTGTGAAGTGTGAAGTGTGAAGTGTGAAGAGTGAAGTGTGAAGTGTGAAGTGTGAAGTGTGAAGGGTGAAGGGTGAAGTGTGAAGTGTGAAGTGTGATGTGTGAAGTCTGAAGTGTGAAGTGTGAAGTGTGAAGTGTGAAGTGTGAAGTGTGAAGTGTGAAGTGTGAAGTGTGAAGTGTGAAGTGTGAAGTGTGAAGTGTGAAGTGTGAAGTGTGAAGTGTGAAGTGTGAAGAGTGAAGTGTGAAGTGTGAAGTGTGAAGTGTGAAGGGTGAAGGGTGAAGTGTGAAGTGTGAAGTGTGATGTGTGAAGTGTGAAGTGTGAAGTGTGAAGTGTGAAGTGTGAAGTGCGAAGTGCGAAGTGCGAAGTGCGAAGTGCGAAGTGCGAAGTGCGAAGTGCGAAGTGCGAAGTGCGAAGTGCGAAGTGCGAAGTGCGAAGTGCGAAGTGCGAAGTGCGAAGTGCGAAGTGCGAAGTGCGAAGTGCGAAGTGCGAAGTGCGAAGTGCGAAGTGCGAAGCGCGAAGTGCGAAGCGCGATGTGCGATGTGCGATGTGCGATGTGCGAAGTGCGATGTGCGAAGTGCGAAGTGCGATGTGCGAAGTGCGAAGTGCGTAGTGCGAAGTGCGAAGTGCGAAGTGCGAAGTGCGAAGTGCGAAGTGCGAAGTGCGAAGTGCGAAGTGCGAAGTGCGAAGTGCGAACTGCGAAGTGCGAAGTGCGAAGTGCGAAGTGCGAAGTGCGAAGTGCGAAGTGCGAAGTGCGAAGTGCGAAGTGCGAAGTGCGAAGTGCGAAGTGCGAAGTGCGAAGTGCGAAGTGCGAAGTGCGAAGTGCGAAGTGCGAAGTGCGAAGTGCGAAGTGCGAAGTGGGCAGTGCGAAGTGTGAAGTGCGAAGTGTGAAGTGTGAAGTGTAAAGTGTGAAGTGTGAAGTGTGATGTGTGAAGTGTGAAGTGTGAAGTGTGAAGTGTGAAGTGTGAAGTGTGAAGTGTGAAGTGTGAAGTGTGAAGTGTGAAGTGTGAAGTGTGAAGTGTGACGTGTGAAGTGTGAATTGTGACGTGTGAAGTGTGAAGTGTGAAGTGTGAAGTGTGAAGTGTGAAGTGTGAAGTGTGAAGTGTGAAGTGTGAAGTGTGAAGTGTGAAGTGTGAAGTTTGAAGTGTGAAGTTTGAAGTGTGAAGTGTGAAGTGTGAAGTGTGAAGTGTGAAGTGTGAAGTGTGAAGTGTGAACTGTGATGTGTGATGTGTGAAGTGTGAAGTGTGAAGTGTGAAGTGTGAAGTGTGAAGTGTGAAGTGTGAAGAGTGAAGAGTGAAGTGTGAAGTGTGAAGTGTGAAGTGTGAAGTGTGAAGTGTGAAGTGTGAAGTGTGAAGTGTGAAGTGTGAAGTGTGCAGTGTGAAGTGTGAAGTGTGAAGTGTGAAGTGTGAAGTGTGAAGTGTGAAGTGTGAAGTGTGAAGTGTGAAGTGCGAAGTGGGCAGTGTGAAGTGTGAAGTGTGAAGTGTGAAGTGTGAAGTGTGAAGAGTGAAGTGTGAAGTGTGAAGTGTGAAGTGTGAAGTGTGAAGTGTGATGTGTGAAGTGTGAAGTGCGAAGTGGACAGTGTGAAGTGTGAAGTGCGAAGTGCGAAGTGAGAAGTGCGAAGTGAGAAGTGAGAAGTGCGAAGTGCGAAGTGCGAAGTGCGAAGTGCGAAGTGCGAAGTGCGAAGTGCGAAGTGCGAAGTGCGAAGTGCGAAGTGCGAAGTGCGAAGTGCGAAGTGCGAAGTGCGAAGTGCGAAGTGTGAAGTGTGAAGTGCGAAGTGCGAAGTGAGAAGTGCGAAGTGAGAAGTGAGAAGTGCGAAGTGCGAAGTGCGAAGTGCGAAGTGCGAAGTGCGAAGTGCGAAGTGCGAAGTGCGAAGTGCGAAGTGCGAAGTGCGAAGTGCGAAGTGCGAAGTGCGAAGTGCGAAGTGCGAAGTGCGAAGTGCGAAGTGAGAAGTGCGAAGTGCGAAGTGCGAAGTGCGAAGTGCGAAGTGCGAAGTGCGAAGTGCGAAGTGCGAAGTGCGAAGTGCGAAGTGCGAAGTGCGAAGTGCCAAGTGCGAAGTGCCAAGTGCGAAGTGCGAAGTGCGAAGTGCGAAGTGCGAAGTGCGAAGTGCGAAGTGCGAAGTGCGAAGTGCGAAGTGCGAAGTGCGAAGTGCGAAGTGCGAAGTGCGAAGTGCGCAGTGCGATGTGCGCAGTGCGATGTGCGATGTGCGATGTGCGATGTGCGAAGTGCGAAGTTCGAAGTGCGAAGTGCGAAGTGCGAAGTGCGAAGTGCGAAGTGCGAAGTGCGAAGTGCGAAGTGCGAAGTGCGAAGTGCGAAGTGCGAAGTGCGAAGTGCGAAGTGCGAAGTGCGAAGTGCGAAGTGCGAAGTGCGAAGTGCGAAGTGCGAAGTGCGAAGTGCGAAGTGCGCAGTGCGATGTGCGATGTGCGATGTGCGATGTGCGAAGTGCGAAGTTCGAAGTGCGAAGTGCGAAGTGCGAAGTGCGAAGTGCGAAGTGCGAAGTGCGAAGAGCGAAGTGCGAAGTGCGAAGTGTGATGTGGGAAGTGTGATGTGTGATGTGTGAAGTGTGAAGTGTGAAGTGTGAAGTGTGAAGTGTGAAGTGTGAAGTGTGAAGTGTGAAGTGTGATGTGTGAAGTCTGAAGTGTGAAGTGGGAAGTGTGAAGTGTGAAGTGTGAAGTGTGCAGTGTGAAGTGTGAACTGTGAAGTGTGAAGTGTGAAGTGTGAAGTGTGAAGTGTGAAGCGAGAAGTGTGAAGCGTGAAGTGTGAAGTGTGAAGTGTGAAGTGTGAAGTGTGAAGTGTGAAGTGTGAAGTGTGAAGTGTGAAGTGCGAAGTGGACAGTGTGAAGTGTGAAGTGTGAAGTGTGAAGTGTGATGTGTGAAGTGTGAAGTGTGAAGAGTGAAGTGTGAAGTGTGAAGTGTGAAGTGTGAAGTGTGAAGTGTGATGTGTGAAGTGTGAAGTGTGAAGTGTGAAGTGTGAAGTGTGAAGTGTGAAGTGTGAAGTGTGAAGTGTGAAGTGTGAAGTGTGAAGTGTGAAGTGTGAAGTGTGAAGTGTGAAGAGTGAAGTGCGAAGTGCGAAGTGCGAAGTGCGATGTGCGAAGTGCGAAGTGCGAAGTGCGCAGTGCGATGTGCGAAGTGCGAAGTGCGAAGTGCGAAGTGCGAAGTGCGAAGTGCGAAGTGCGAAGTGCGAAGTGCGAAGTGCGAAGAGCGAAGTGCGAAGTGCGAAGTGCGATGTGGGAAGTGTGAAGTGTGATGTGTGAAGTGTGAAGTGTGAAGTGTGAAGTGTGAAGTGTGAAGTGTGAAGTGTGAAGTGTGAAGTGCGAAGTGCGAAGTGCGAAGTGCGAAGTGCGAAGTGCGAAGTGCGAAGTGCGAAGTGCGAAGTGCGCAGTGCGATGTGCGATGTGCGATGTGCGATGCGCGATGCGCGAAGTGCGAAGTGCGAAGTGCGAAGTGCGAAGTGCGAAGTGCGGAGTGCGAAGTGCGAAGTGCGAAGTGCGAAGTGCGAAGAGCGAAGTGCGAAGTGCGAAGTGCGATGTGGGAAGTGTGAAGTGTGATGTGTGAAGTGTGAAGTGTGAAGTGTGAAGTGTGAAGTGTGAAGTGTGATGTGTGAAGTCTGAAGTGTGAAGTGTGAAGTGTGAAGTGTGAAGTGTGAAGTGTGAAGTGTGAAGTGTGAAGTGTGAAGTGTGAAGTGTGAAGTGTGAAGTGTGAAGTGTGAAGTGTGAAGTGTGAAGTGTGAAGTGTGAAGTGTGAAGTGTGAAGTGTGAAGTGTGAAGTGTGAAGAGTGAAGTGTGAAGTGTGAAGTGTGAAGTGTGAAGGGTGAAGGGTGAAGTGTGAAGTGTGAAGTGTGATGTGTGAAGTCTGAAGTGTGAAGTGTGAAGTGTGAAGTGTGAAGTGTGAAGTGTGAAGTGTGAAGTGTGAAGTGTGAAGTGTGAAGTGTGAAGTGTGAAGTGTGAAGTGTGAAGAGTGAAGAGTGAAGTGTGAAGTGTGAAGTGTGAAGTGTGAAGTGTGAAGTGTGAAGTGTGAAGTGTGAAGTGTGAAGTGTGAAGTGTGCAGTGTGCAGTGTGCAGTGTGCAGTGTGCAGTGTGCAGTGTGCAGTGTGCAGTGTGAAGTGTGAAGTGTGAAGTGTGAAGTGTGAAGTGTGAAGTGTGAAGTGTGAAGTGTGAAGTGTGAAGTGTGAAGTGTGAAGTGTGAAGTGTGAAGTGTGAAGTGTGAAGTGTGAAGTGCGAAGTGCGAAGTGCGAAGTGGGAAGTGGGAAGTGCGAAGTGCGAAGTGCGAAGTGCGAAGTGCGAAGTGCGAAGTGCGAAGTGCGAAGTGCGAAGTGCGAAGTGCGAAGTGCGAAGTGCGAAGTGCGAAGTGTGATGTGCGAAGTGCGAAGTGAGAAGTGCGAAGTGAGAAGTGAGAAGTGCGAAGTGCGAAGTGCGAAGTGCGAAGTGCGAAGTGCGAAGTGCGAAGTGCGAAGTGCGAAGTGCGAAGTGCGAAGTGCGAAGTGCGAAGTGCGAAGTGCGAAGTGCGAAGTGCGAAGTGCGAAGTGCGAAGTGAGAAGTGCGAAGTGCGAAGTGCGAAGTGCGAAGTGCGAAGTGTGAAGGGTGAAGGGTGAAGTGTGAAGTGTGAAGTGTGATGTGTGAAGTGTGAAGTGTGAAGTGTGAAGTGCGAAGTGCGAAGTGCGAAGTGCGAAGTGCGAAGTGCGAAGTGCGAAGTGCGAAGTGCGAAGTGCGAAGTGCGAAGTGCGAAGTGCGAAGTGCGAAGTGCGAAGTGCGAAGTGCGAAGTGCGAAGTGCGAAGTGCGAAGTGCGAAGTGCGAAGTGCGAAGTGCGAAGTGCGAAGTGCGAAGTGCGAAGCGCGAAGTGCGAAGTGCGAAGTGGGCAGTGCGAAGTGTGAAGTGCGAAGTGTGAAGTGCGAAGTGTAAAGTGTGAAGTGTGAAGTGTGATGTGTGAAGTGTGAAGTGTGAAGTGTGAAGTGTGAAGTGTGAAGTGTGAAGTGTGAAGTGTGAAGTGTGAAGTGTGAAGTGTGAAGTGTGAAGTGTGAAGTGTGACGTGTGAAGTGTGAATTGTGACGTGTGAAGTGTGAAGTGTGAAGTGTGAAGTGTGAAGTGTGAAGTGTGAAGTGTGAAGTGTGAAGTGTGAAGTGTGAAGTGTGAAGTGTGAAGTGTGAAGTTTGAAGTGTGAAGTTTGAA
This sequence comes from Andrena chrysosceles, assembly GCA_963855975.1. Classification (NCBI taxonomy): domain Eukaryota; kingdom Metazoa; phylum Arthropoda; class Insecta; order Hymenoptera; family Andrenidae; genus Andrena; species Andrena chrysosceles. The sequence continues at coordinate 289,064 of CAWLCU010000068.1, forward strand.
GTGTGAAGAGTGAAGTGTGAAGTGTGAAGTGTGAAGTGTGAAGTGTGAAGTGTGAACTGTGATGTGTGATGTGTGAAGTGTGAAGTGTGAAGTGTGAAGTGTGAAGTGTGAAGTGTGAAGTGTGAAGAGTGAAGAGTGAAGTGTGAAGTGTGAAGTGTGAAGTGTGAAGTGTGAAGTGTGAAGTGTGAAGTGTGAAGTGTGAAGTGTGAAGTGTGCAGTGTGAAGTGTGAAGTGTGAAGTGTGAAGTGTGAAGTGTGAAGTGTGAAGTGTGAAGTGTGAAGTGTGAAGTGCGAAGTGGGCAGTGTGAAGTGTGAAGTGTGAAGTGTGAAGTGTGAAGTGTGAAGTGTGAAGAGTGAAGTGTGAAGTGTGAAGTGTGAAGTGTGAAGTGTGAAGTGTGATGTGTGAAGTGTGAAGTGTGAAGTGTGAAGTGTGAAGTGTGAAGTGTGAAGTGTGAAGTGTGAAGTGTGAAGTGTGAAGTGTGAAGTGTGAAGTGTGAAGTGTGCAGTGTGAAGTGTGAAGTGTGAAGTGTGAAGTGTGAAGTGTGAAGTGTGAAGTGTGAAGTGTGACGTGTGAAGTGTGAATTGTGACGTGTGAAGTGTGAAGTGTGAAGTGTGAAGTGTGAAGTGTGAAGTGTGAAGTGTGAAGTGTGAAGTGTGAAGTGTGAAGTGTGAAGTGTGAAGTGTGAAGTTTGAAGTGTGAAGTTTGAAGTGTGAAGTGTGAAGTGTGAAGTGTGAAGTGTGAAGTGTGAAGTGTGAAGTGTGAACTGTGATGTGTGATGTGTGAAGTGTGAAGTGTGAAGTGTGAAGTGTGAAGTGTGAAGTGTGAAGAGTGAAGAGTGAAGTGTGAAGTGTGAAGTGTGAAGTGTGAAGTGTGAAGTGTGAAGTGTGAAGTGTGAAGTGTGAAGTGTGAAGTGTGCAGTGTGCAGTGTGCAGTGTGCAGTGTGCAGTGTGCAGTGTGCAGTGTGCAGTGTGAAGTGTGAAGTGTGAAGTGTGAAGTGTGAAGTGTGAAGTGTGAAGTGTGAAGTGTGAAGTGTGAAGTGTGAAGTGTGAAGTGTGAAGTGCGAAGTGCGAAGTGCGAAGTGCGAAGTGCGAAGTGCGAAGTGTGAAGTGCGAAGTGCGAAGTGAGAAGTGCGAAGTGAGAAGTGAGAAGTGCGAAGTGCGAAGTGCGAAGTGCGAAGTGCGAAGTGCGAAGTGCGAAGTGCGAAGTGCGAAGTGCGAAGTGCGAAGTGCGAAGTGCGAAGTGCGAAGTGCGAAGTGCGAAGTGCGAAGTGCGAAGTGCGAAGTGCGAAGTGCGAAGTGAGAAGTGCGAAGTGCGAAGTGCGAAGTGCGAAGTGCGAAGTGCGAAGTGCGAAGTGCGAAGTGCGAAGTGCGAAGTGCGAAGTGCGAAGTGCGAAGTGCGAAGTGCGAAGTGCGCAGTGCGATGTGCGATGTGCGATGTGCGATGTGCGAAGTGCGAAGTTCGAAGTGCGAAGTGCGAAGTGCGAAGTGCGAAGTGCGAAGTGCGAAGTGCGAAGAGCGAAGTGCGAAGTGGGAAGTGTGATGTGTGATGTGTGAAGTGTGAAGTGTGAAGTGTGAAGTGTGAAGTGTGAAGTGTGAAGTGTGAAGTGTGATGTGTGAAGTCTGAAGTGTGAAGTGGGAAGTGTGAAGTGTGAAGTGTGAAGTGTGAAGTGTGCAGTGTGAAGTGTGAACTGTGAAGTGTGAAGGGTGAAGTGTGAAGTGTGAAGTGTGAAGTGTGAAGTGTGAAGTGTGAAGTGTGAAGTGTGAAGTGTGAAGTGTGAAGTGTGAAGAGTGAAGTGTGAAGTGTGAAGTGTGAAGTGTGAAGGGTGAAGGGTGAAGTGTGAAGTGTGAAGTGTGAAGTGTGAAGTGTGAAGTGTGAAGTGTGAAGAGTGAAGTGCGAAGTGCGAAGTGCGAAGTGCGAAGTGCGAAGTGCGCAGTGCGATGTGCGATGTGCGATGTGCGATGTGCGAAGTGCGAAGTGCGAAGTGCGAAGTGCGAAGTGCGAAGTGCGAAGTGCGAAGTGCGCAGTGCGATGTGCGATGTGCGATGTGCGATGCGCGATGCGCGAAGTGCGAAGTGCGAAGTGCGAAGTGCGAAGTGCGAAGTGCGAAGTACGAAGTGCGAAGTGCGAAGTGCGAAGAGCGAAGTGCGAAGTGCGAAGTGCGATGTGGGAAGTGTGAAGTGTGATGTGTGAAGTGTGAAGTGTGAAGTGTGAAGTGTGAAGTGTGAAGTGTGAAGAGTGAAGTGCGAAGTGCGAAGTGCGAAGTGCGAAGTGCGAAGTGCGCAGTGCGATGTGCGATGTGCGATGTGCGATGTGCGATGTGCGATGTGCGAAGTGCGAAGTGCGAAGTGCGAAGTGCGAAGTGCGAAGTGCGAAGTGCGAAGTGCGAAGTGCGAAGTGCGCAGTGCGATGTGCGATGTGCGATGTGCGATGCGCGATGCGCGAAGTGCGAAGTGCGAAGTGCGAAGTGCGAAGTGCGAAGTGCGAAGTGCGAAGTGCGAAGTGCGAAGTGCGAAGTGCGAAGAGCGAAGTGCGAAGTGCGAAGTGCGATGTGGGAAGTGTGAAGTGTGATGTGTGAAGTGTGAAGTGTGAAGTGTGAAGTGTGAAGTGTGAAGTGTGATGTGTGAAGTCTGAAGTGTGAAGTGTGAAGTGTGAAGTGTGAAGTGTGAAGTGTGAAGTGTGAAGTGTGAAGTGTGAAGTGTGAAGTGTGAAGTGTGAAGTGTGAAGTGTGAAGTGTGAAGTGTGAAGTGTGAAGTGTGAAGAGTGAAGTGTGAAGTGTGAAGTGTGAAGTGTGAAGGGTGAAGGGTGAAGTGTGAAGTGTGAAGTGTGATGTGTGAAGTCTGAAGTGTGAAGTGTGAAGTGTGAAGTGTGAAGTGTGAAGTGTGAAGTGTGAAGTGTGAAGTGTGAAGTGTGAAGTGTGAAGTGTGAAGTGTGAAGTGTGAAGTGTGAAGTGTGAAGTGTGAAGAGTGAAGTGTGAAGTGTGAAGTGTGAAGTGTGAAGGGTGAAGGGTGAAGTGTGAAGTGTGAAGTGTGATGTGTGAAGTGTGAAGTGTGAAGTGTGAAGTGTGAAGTGTGAAGTGCGAAGTGCGAAGTGCGAAGTGCGAAGTGCGAAGTGCGAAGTGCGAAGTGCGAAGTGCGAAGTGCGAAGTGCGAAGTGCGAAGTGCGAAGTGCGAAGTGCGAAGTGCGAAGTGCGAAGTGCGAAGTGCGAAGTGCGAAGTGCGAAGTGCGAAGCGCGAAGTGCGAAGCGCGATGTGCGATGTGCGATGTGCGATGTGCGAAGTGCGATGTGCGAAGTGCGAAGTGCGATGTGCGAAGTGCGAAGTGCGTAGTGCGAAGTGCGAAGTGCGAAGTGCGAAGTGCGAAGTGCGAAGTGCGAAGTGCGAAGTGCGAAGTGCGAAGTGCGAAGTGCGAACTGCGAAGTGCGAAGTGCGAAGTGCGAAGTGCGAAGTGCGAAGTGCGAAGTGCGAAGTGCGAAGTGCGAAGTGCGAAGTGCGAAGTGCGAAGTGCGAAGTGCGAAGTGCGAAGTGCGAAGTGCGAAGTGCGAAGTGCGAAGTGCGAAGTGCGAAGTGCGAAGTGGGCAGTGCGAAGTGTGAAGTGCGAAGTGTGAAGTGTGAAGTGTAAAGTGTGAAGTGTGAAGTGTGATGTGTGAAGTGTGAAGTGTGAAGTGTGAAGTGTGAAGTGTGAAGTGTGAAGTGTGAAGTGTGAAGTGTGAAGTGTGAAGTGTGAAGTGTGAAGTGTGACGTGTGAAGTGTGAATTGTGACGTGTGAAGTGTGAAGTGTGAAGTGTGAAGTGTGAAGTGTGAAGTGTGAAGTGTGAAGTGTGAAGTGTGAAGTGTGAAGTGTGAAGTGTGAAGTTTGAAGTGTGAAGTTTGAAGTGTGAAGTGTGAAGTGTGAAGTGTGAAGTGTGAAGTGTGAAGTGTGAAGTGTGAACTGTGATGTGTGATGTGTGAAGTGTGAAGTGTGAAGTGTGAAGTGTGAAGTGTGAAGTGTGAAGTGTGAAGAGTGAAGAGTGAAGTGTGAAGTGTGAAGTGTGAAGTGTGAAGTGTGAAGTGTGAAGTGTGAAGTGTGAAGTGTGAAGTGTGAAGTGTGCAGTGTGAAGTGTGAAGTGTGAAGTGTGAAGTGTGAAGTGTGAAGTGTGAAGTGTGAAGTGTGAAGTGTGAAGTGCGAAGTGGGCAGTGTGAAGTGTGAAGTGTGAAGTGTGAAGTGTGAAGTGTGAAGAGTGAAGTGTGAAGTGTGAAGTGTGAAGTGTGAAGTGTGAAGTGTGATGTGTGAAGTGTGAAGTGCGAAGTGGACAGTGTGAAGTGTGAAGTGCGAAGTGCGAAGTGAGAAGTGCGAAGTGAGAAGTGAGAAGTGCGAAGTGCGAAGTGCGAAGTGCGAAGTGCGAAGTGCGAAGTGCGAAGTGCGAAGTGCGAAGTGCGAAGTGCGAAGTGCGAAGTGCGAAGTGCGAAGTGCGAAGTGCGAAGTGCGAAGTGTGAAGTGTGAAGTGCGAAGTGCGAAGTGAGAAGTGCGAAGTGAGAAGTGAGAAGTGCGAAGTGCGAAGTGCGAAGTGCGAAGTGCGAAGTGCGAAGTGCGAAGTGCGAAGTGCGAAGTGCGAAGTGCGAAGTGCGAAGTGCGAAGTGCGAAGTGCGAAGTGCGAAGTGCGAAGTGCGAAGTGCGAAGTGAGAAGTGCGAAGTGCGAAGTGCGAAGTGCGAAGTGCGAAGTGCGAAGTGCGAAGTGCGAAGTGCGAAGTGCGAAGTGCGAAGTGCGAAGTGCGAAGTGCCAAGTGCGAAGTGCCAAGTGCGAAGTGCGAAGTGCGAAGTGCGAAGTGCGAAGTGCGAAGTGCGAAGTGCGAAGTGCGAAGTGCGAAGTGCGAAGTGCGAAGTGCGAAGTGCGAAGTGCGAAGTGCGCAGTGCGATGTGCGCAGTGCGATGTGCGATGTGCGATGTGCGATGTGCGAAGTGCGAAGTTCGAAGTGCGAAGTGCGAAGTGCGAAGTGCGAAGTGCGAAGTGCGAAGTGCGAAGTGCGAAGTGCGAAGTGCGAAGTGCGAAGTGCGAAGTGCGAAGTGCGAAGTGCGAAGTGCGAAGTGCGAAGTGCGAAGTGCGAAGTGCGAAGTGCGAAGTGCGAAGTGCGAAGTGCGCAGTGCGATGTGCGATGTGCGATGTGCGATGTGCGAAGTGCGAAGTTCGAAGTGCGAAGTGCGAAGTGCGAAGTGCGAAGTGCGAAGTGCGAAGTGCGAAGAGCGAAGTGCGAAGTGCGAAGTGTGATGTGGGAAGTGTGATGTGTGATGTGTGAAGTGTGAAGTGTGAAGTGTGAAGTGTGAAGTGTGAAGTGTGAAGTGTGAAGTGTGAAGTGTGATGTGTGAAGTCTGAAGTGTGAAGTGGGAAGTGTGAAGTGTGAAGTGTGAAGTGTGCAGTGTGAAGTGTGAACTGTGAAGTGTGAAGTGTGAAGTGTGAAGTGTGAAGTGTGAAGCGAGAAGTGTGAAGCGTGAAGTGTGAAGTGTGAAGTGTGAAGTGTGAAGTGTGAAGTGTGAAGTGTGAAGTGTGAAGTGTGAAGTGCGAAGTGGACAGTGTGAAGTGTGAAGTGTGAAGTGTGAAGTGTGATGTGTGAAGTGTGAAGTGTGAAGAGTGAAGTGTGAAGTGTGAAGTGTGAAGTGTGAAGTGTGAAGTGTGATGTGTGAAGTGTGAAGTGTGAAGTGTGAAGTGTGAAGTGTGAAGTGTGAAGTGTGAAGTGTGAAGTGTGAAGTGTGAAGTGTGAAGTGTGAAGTGTGAAGTGTGAAGTGTGAAGAGTGAAGTGCGAAGTGCGAAGTGCGAAGTGCGATGTGCGAAGTGCGAAGTGCGAAGTGCGCAGTGCGATGTGCGAAGTGCGAAGTGCGAAGTGCGAAGTGCGAAGTGCGAAGTGCGAAGTGCGAAGTGCGAAGTGCGAAGTGCGAAGAGCGAAGTGCGAAGTGCGAAGTGCGATGTGGGAAGTGTGAAGTGTGATGTGTGAAGTGTGAAGTGTGAAGTGTGAAGTGTGAAGTGTGAAGTGTGAAGTGTGAAGTGTGAAGTGCGAAGTGCGAAGTGCGAAGTGCGAAGTGCGAAGTGCGAAGTGCGAAGTGCGAAGTGCGAAGTGCGCAGTGCGATGTGCGATGTGCGATGTGCGATGCGCGATGCGCGAAGTGCGAAGTGCGAAGTGCGAAGTGCGAAGTGCGAAGTGCGGAGTGCGAAGTGCGAAGTGCGAAGTGCGAAGTGCGAAGAGCGAAGTGCGAAGTGCGAAGTGCGATGTGGGAAGTGTGAAGTGTGATGTGTGAAGTGTGAAGTGTGAAGTGTGAAGTGTGAAGTGTGAAGTGTGATGTGTGAAGTCTGAAGTGTGAAGTGTGAAGTGTGAAGTGTGAAGTGTGAAGTGTGAAGTGTGAAGTGTGAAGTGTGAAGTGTGAAGTGTGAAGTGTGAAGTGTGAAGTGTGAAGTGTGAAGTGTGAAGTGTGAAGTGTGAAGTGTGAAGTGTGAAGTGTGAAGTGTGAAGTGTGAAGAGTGAAGTGTGAAGTGTGAAGTGTGAAGTGTGAAGGGTGAAGGGTGAAGTGTGAAGTGTGAAGTGTGATGTGTGAAGTCTGAAGTGTGAAGTGTGAAGTGTGAAGTGTGAAGTGTGAAGTGTGAAGTGTGAAGTGTGAAGTGTGAAGTGTGAAGTGTGAAGTGTGAAGTGTGAAGTGTGAAGAGTGAAGAGTGAAGTGTGAAGTGTGAAGTGTGAAGTGTGAAGTGTGAAGTGTGAAGTGTGAAGTGTGAAGTGTGAAGTGTGAAGTGTGCAGTGTGCAGTGTGCAGTGTGCAGTGTGCAGTGTGCAGTGTGCAGTGTGCAGTGTGAAGTGTGAAGTGTGAAGTGTGAAGTGTGAAGTGTGAAGTGTGAAGTGTGAAGTGTGAAGTGTGAAGTGTGAAGTGTGAAGTGTGAAGTGTGAAGTGTGAAGTGTGAAGTGTGAAGTGTGAAGTGCGAAGTGCGAAGTGCGAAGTGGGAAGTGGGAAGTGCGAAGTGCGAAGTGCGAAGTGCGAAGTGCGAAGTGCGAAGTGCGAAGTGCGAAGTGCGAAGTGCGAAGTGCGAAGTGCGAAGTGCGAAGTGCGAAGTGTGATGTGCGAAGTGCGAAGTGAGAAGTGCGAAGTGAGAAGTGAGAAGTGCGAAGTGCGAAGTGCGAAGTGCGAAGTGCGAAGTGCGAAGTGCGAAGTGCGAAGTGCGAAGTGCGAAGTGCGAAGTGCGAAGTGCGAAGTGCGAAGTGCGAAGTGCGAAGTGCGAAGTGCGAAGTGCGAAGTGAGAAGTGCGAAGTGCGAAGTGCGAAGTGCGAAGTGCGAAGTGTGAAGGGTGAAGGGTGAAGTGTGAAGTGTGAAGTGTGATGTGTGAAGTGTGAAGTGTGAAGTGTGAAGTGTGAAGTGTGAAGTGTGAAGTGCGAAGTGCGAAGTGCGAAGTGCGAAGTGCGAAGTGCGAAGTGCGAAGTGCGAAGTGCGAAGTGCGAAGTGCGAAGTGCGAAGTGCGAAGTGCGAAGTGCGAAGTGCGAAGTGCGAAGTGCGAAGTGCGAAGTGCGAAGTGCGAAGTGCGAAGTGCGAAGTGCGAAGTGCGAAGTGCGAAGCGCGAAGTGCGAAGTGCGAAGTGGGCAGTGCGAAGTGTGAAGTGCGAAGTGTGAAGTGCGAAGTGTAAAGTGTGAAGTGTGAAGTGTGATGTGTGAAGTGTGAAGTGTGAAGTGTGAAGTGTGAAGTGTGAAGTGTGAAGTGTGAAGTGTGAAGTGTGAAGTGTGAAGTGTGAAGTGTGAAGTGTGAAGTGTGAAGTGTGACGTGTGAAGTGTGAATTGTGACGTGTGAAGTGTGAAGTGTGAAGTGTGAAGTGTGAAGTGTGAAGTGTGAAGTGTGAAGTGTGAAGTGTGAAGTGTGAAGTGTGAAGTGTGAAGTGTGAAGTTTGAAGTGTGAAGTTTGAAGTGTGAAGAGTGAAGTGTGAAGTGTGAAGTGCGAAGTGGACAGTGTGAAGTGTGAACTGTGATGTGTGATGTGTGAAGTGTGAAGTGTGAAGTGTGAAGTGTGAAGTGTGAAGTGTGAAGTGTGAAGTGTGAAGTGTGAAGTGTGATGTGTGAAGTGTGAAGTGTGAAGTGTGAAGTGTGAAGTGTGAAGTGTGAAGTGTGAAGTGTGAAGTGTGAAGTGTGAAGTGTGAAGTGTGAAGTGTGAAGTGTGAAGTGTGAAGAGTGAAGTGCGAAGTGCGAAGTGCGAAGTGCGAAGTGCGAAGTGCGCAGTGCGATGTGCGATGTGCGATGTGCGATGTGCGAAGTGCGAAGTGCGAAGTGCGAAGTGCGAAGTGCGAAGTGCGAAGTGCGAAGTGCGAAGTGCGAAGTGCGCAGTGCGATGTGCGATGTGCGATGTGCGATGCGCGATGTGCGAAGTGCGAAGTGCGAAGTGCGAAGTGCGAAGTGCGAAGTGCGAAGTGCGAAGTGCGAAGTGCGAAGTGCGAAGAGCGAAGTGCGAAGTGCGAAGTGCGATGTGGGAAGTGTGAAGTGTGATGTGTGAAGTGTGAAGTGTGAAGTGTGAAGTGTGAAGTGTGAAGTGTGAAGTGTGAAGTGTGATGTGTGAAGTCTGAAGTGTGAAGTGTGAAGTGTGAAGTGTGAAGTGTGAAGTGTGAAGTGTGAAGTGTGAAGTGTGAAGTGTGAAGTGTGAAGTGTGAAGTGTGAAGTGTGAAGTGTGAAGTGTGAAGTGTGAAGTGTGAAGTGTGAAGTGTGAAGTGTGAAGTGTGAAGAGTGAAGTGTGAAGTGTGAAGTGTGAAGTGTGAAGGGTGAAGGGTGAAGTGTGAAGTGTGAAGTGTGAAGTGTGAAGTGTGAAGTGTGAAGTGTGAAGAGTGAAGTGCGAAGTGCGAAGTGCGAAGTGCGAAGTGCGAAGTGCGCAGTGCGATGTGCGATGTGCGATGTGCGATGTGCGAAGTGCGAAGTGCGAAGTGCGAAGTGCGAAGTGCGAAGTGCGAAGTGCGAAGTGCGAAGTGCGAAGTGCGCAGTGCGATGTGCGATGTGCGATGTGCGATGCGCGATGCGCGAAGTGCGAAGTGCGAAGTGCGAAGTGCGAAGTGCGAAGTGCGAAGTGCGAAGTGCGAAGTGCGAAGTGCGAAGAGCGAAGTGCGAAGTGCGAAGTGCGATGTGGGAAGTGTGAAGTGTGATGTGTGAAGTGTGAAGTGTGAAGTGTGAAGTGTGAAGTGTGAAGTGTGAAGAGTGAAGTGCGAAGTGCGAAGTGCGAAGTGCGAAGTGCGAAGTGCGCAGTGCGATGTGCGATGTGCGATGTGCGATGTGCGAAGTGCGAAGTGCGAAGTGCGAAGTGCGAAGTGCGAAGTGCGAAGTGCGAAGTGCGAAGTGCGAAGTGCGCAGTGCGATGTGCGATGTGCGATGTGCGATGCGCGATGCGCGAAGTGCGAAGTGCGAAGTGCGAAGTGCGAAGTGCGAAGTGCGAAGTGCGAAGTGCGAAGTGCGAAGAGCGAAGTGCGAAGTGCGAAGTGCGATGTGGGAAGTGTGAAGTGTGATGTGTGAAGTGTGAAGTGTGAAGTGTGAAGTGTGAAGTGTGAAGTGTGAAGTGTGAAGTGTGATGTGTGAAGTCTGAAGTGTGAAGTGTGAAGTGTGAAGTGTGAAGTGTGAAGTGTGAAGTGTGAAGTGTGAAGTGAGAAGTGTGAAGTGTGAAGTGTGAAGTGTGAAGTGTGAAGTGTGAAGTGTGAAGTGTGAAGTGTGAAGTGTGAAGTGTGAAGTGTGAAGTGTGAAGAGTGAAGTGTGAAGTGTGAAGTGTGAAGTGTGAAGGGTGAAGGGTGAAGTGTGAAGTGTGAAGTGTGATGTGTGAAGTCTGAAGTGTGAAGTGTGAAGTGTGAAGTGTGAAGTGTGAAGTGTGAAGTGTGAAGTGTGAAGTGTGAAGTGTGAAGTGTGAAGTGTGAAGTGTGAAGTGTGAAGTGTGAAGTGTGAAGTGTGAAGAGTGAAGTGTGAAGTGTGAAGTGTGAAGTGTGAAGGGTGAAGGGTGAAGTGTGAAGTGTGAAGTGTGATGTGTGAAGTGTGAAGTGTGAAGTGTGAAGTGTGAAGTGTGAAGTGTGAAGTGCGAAGTGCGAAGCGCGAAGTGCGAAGCGCGAAGTGCGAAGTGCGAAGTGCGAAGTGCGAAGTGCGAAGTGCGAAGTGCGAAGTGCGAAGTGCGAAGTGCGAAGTGCGAAGTGCGAAGTGCGAAGTGCGAAGTGCGAAGTGCGAAGTGCGAAGCGCGAAGTGCGAAGCGCGATGTGCGATGTGCGATGTGCGATGTGCGAAGTGCGATGTGCGAAGTGCGAAGTGCGATGTGCGAAGTGCGAAGTGCGAAGTGCGAAGTGCGAAGTGCGAAGTGCGAAGTGCGAAGTGCGAAGTGCGAAGTGCGAAGTGCGAAGTGCGAAGTGCGAAGTGCGAAGTGCGAAGTGCGAAGTGTGAAGTGTGAAGTGTGAAGTGTGAAGTGTGAAGTGTGAAGTGTGAAGTGTGAAGTGTGAAGTGTGAAGTGTGAAGTGTGAAGTGTGAAGTGTGAAGTGTGAAGAGTGAAGTGTGAAGTGTGAAGTGTGAAGGGTGAAGGGTGAAGTGTGAAGTGTGAAGTGTGATGTGTGAAGTGTGCAGTGTGCAGTGTGCAGTGTGCAGTGTGCAGTGTGCAGTGTGCAGTGTGAAGTGTGAAGTGTGAAGTGTGAAGTGTGAAGTGTGAAGTGTGAAGTGTGAAGTGTGAAGTGTGAAGTGTGAAGTGTGAAGTGTGAAGTGTGAAGTGTGAAGTGCGAAGTGCGAAGTGCGAAGTGGGAAGTGGGAAGTGCGAAGTGCGAAGTGCGAAGTGCGAAGTGCGAAGTGCGAAGTGCGAAGTGCGAAGTGCGAAGTGCGAAGTGCGAAGTGCGAAGTGCGAAGTGCGAAGTGCGAAGTGCGAAGTGCGAAGTGCGAAGTGCGAAGTGCGAAGTGCGAAGTGAGAAGTGCGAAGTGCGAAGTGCGAAGTGCGAAGTGCGAAGTGCGAAGTGCGAAGTGCGAAGTGCGAAGTGCGAAGTGCGAAGTGCGAAGTGCCAAGTGCGAAGTGCCAAGTGCGAAGTGCGAAGTGCGAAGTGCGAAGTGCGAAGTGCGAAGTGCGAAGTGCGAAGTGCGAAGTGCGAAGTGCGAAGTGCGAAGTGCGAAGTGCGAAGTGCGAAGTGCGAAGTGCGAAGTGCGAAGTGCGAAGTGCGAAGTGCGCAGTGCGATGTGCGCAGTGCGATGTGCGATGTGCGATGTGCGATGTGCGAAGTGCGAAGTTCGAAGTGCGAAGTGCGAAGTGCGAAGTGCGAAGTGCGAAGTGCGAAGTGCGAAGTGCGAAGAGCGAAGTGCGAAGTGCGAAGTGTGATGTGGGAAGTGTGATGTGTGATGTGTGAAGTGTGAAGTGTGAAGTGTGAAGTGTGAAGTGTGATGTGTGAAGTCTGAAGTGTGAAGTGGGAAGTGTGAAGTGTGAAGTGTGAAGTGTGCAGTGTGAAGTGTGAACTGTGAAGTGTGAAGTGTGAAGTGTGAAGTGTGAAGTGTGAAGTGTGAAGTGAGAAGTGTGAAGTGTGAAGTGTGAAGTGTGAAGTGTGAAGTGTGAAGTGTGAAGTGTGAAGTGTGAAGTGTGAAGTGTGAAGTGCGAAGTGCGAAGTGGGCAGTGTGAAGTGTGAAGTGTGAAGTGTGAAGTGTGAAGTGTGAAGAGTGAAGTGTGAAGTGTGAAGTGTGAAGTGTGATGTGTGAAGTGTGAAGTGTGAAGTGTGAAGTGTGAAGTGTGAAGTGTGAAGTGTGAAGTGTGAAGTGTGAAGTGTGAAGTGTGAAGTGTGAAGTGTGAAGTGTGAAGTGTGAAGAGTGAAGTGCGAAGTGCGAAGTGCGAAGTGCGAAGTGCGAAGTGCGAAGTGCGAAGTGCGAAGTGCGAAGTGCGAAGTGCGAAGTGCGAAGTGCGAAGTCGGCAGTGGGAAGTGTGAAGTGTGAAGTGTGAAGTGTGAAGTGTGAAGTGTGAAGTGTGAAGTGTGAAGTGTGAAGTGTGAAGTGTGAAGAGTGAAGTGTGAAGTGTGAAGTGTGAAGTGTGAAGTGTGATGTGTGAAGTGTGAAGTGTGAAGTGTGAAGTGTGAAGTGTGAAGTGTGAAGTGTGAAGTGTGAAGTGTGAAGTGTGAAGTGTGAAGTGTGAAGTGTGAAGTGTGAAGTGTGAAGTGTGATGTGTGATGTGTGAAGTGTGAAGAGTGAAGAGTGAAGTGTGAAGTGTGAAGTGTGAAGTGTGAAGTGTGAAGTGTGAAGTGTGAAGTGTGAAGTGGGAAGTGGGAAGTGTGAAGTGCGAAGTGCGAAGTGCGAAGTGCGAAGTGCGAAGTGCGAAGTGCGAAGTGCGAAGTGCGAAGTGCGAAGTGCGAAGTGCGAAGTGCGAAGTGCGAAGTGCGAAGTGCGAAGTGCGAAGTGCGAAGTGCGAAGTGCGAAGTGCGAAGTGCGAAGTGCGAAGTGCGAAGTGCGAAGTGCGAAGTGCGAAGTGCGAAGTGCGAAGTGCGAAGTGCGAAGTGCGAAGTGCGAAGTGCGAAGTGCGAAGTGCGAAGTGCGATGTGCGAAGTGCGAAGTGCGAAGTGCGAAGTGCGAAGTGCGAAGTGCGCAGTGCGATGTGCGATGTGCGATGTGCGATGTGCGATGTGCGATGTGCGAAGTGCGAAGTGCGAAGTGCGAGGTGCGAAGTGCGAAGTGCGAAGTGCGAAGTGCGAAGTGCGAAGAGAGAAGTGCGAAGTGCGAAGTGCGAAGTGCGAAGTGCGAAGTGCGAAGTGCGAAGTGCGAAGTGCGAAGTGCGAAGTGCGAAGTGCGAAGTGCGAAGTGCGAAGTGCGAAGTGCGAAGTGCGAAGTGCGAAGTGCGAAGTGAGAAGTGCGAAGTGCGAAGTGCGAAGTGCGAAGTGCGAAGTGCGAAGTGCGAAGTGCGAAGTGCGAAGTGCGAAGTGCGAAGTGCGAAGTGCGAAGTGCGAAGTGCGAAGTGCGAAGTGCGAAGTGCGAAGTGCGAAGTGCGAAGTGCGAAGTGCGAAGTGCGAAGTGCGAAGTGCGAAGTGCGAAGTGCGAAGTGCGAAGTGCGAAGTGTGAAGTGTGAAGTGTGATGTGTGAAGTGTGAAGTGTGAAGTGTGAAGTGTGAAGTGTGAAGTGTGAAGTGTGAAGTGTGAAGTGTGAAGTGTGAAGTGTGAAGTGTGAAGTGTGAAGTGTGAAGTGTGAAGTGTGAAGTGTGAAGTGTGAAGTGTGAAGTGTGAAGTGTGAAGTGTGAAGTGTGAAGTGTGAAGAGTGAAGTGTGAAGTGTGAAGTGTGAAGGGTGAAGGGTGAAGTGTGAAGTGTGAAGTGTGAAGTGTGAAGTGTGAAGAGTGAAGTGCGAAGTGCGAAGTGCGAAGTGCGAAGTGCGAAGTGCGCAGTGCGATGTGCGATGTGCGATGTGCGATGTGCGAAGTGCGAAGTGCGAAGTGCGAAGTGCGAAGTGCGAAGTGCGAAGTGCGAAGTGCGAAGTGCGAAGTGCGCAGTGCGATGTGCGATGTGCGATGTGCGATGCGCGATGCGCGAAGTGCGAAGTGCGAAGTGCGAAGTGCGAAGTGCGAAGTGCGAAGTGCGAAGTGCGAAGTGCGAAGTGCGAAGAGCGAAGTGCGAAGTGCGAAGTGCGATGTGGGAAGTGTGAAGTGTGATGTGTGAAGTGTGAAGTGTGAAGTGTGAAGTGTGAAGTGTGAAGTGTGAAGTGTGAAGTGTGATGTGTGAAGTCTGAAGTGTGAAGTGTGAAGTGTGAAGTGTGAAGTGTGAAGTGTGAAGTGTGAAGTGTGAAGTGTGAAGTGTGAAGTGTGAAGTGTGAAGTGTGAAGTGTGAAGTGTGAAGTGTGAAGTGTGAAGTGTGAAGTGTGAAGTGTGAAGTGTGAAGAGTGAAGTGTGAAGTGTGAAGTGTGAAGTGTGAAGGGTGAAGGGTGAAGTGTGAAGTGTGAAGTGTGATGTGTGAAGTCTGAAGTGTGAAGTGTGAAGTGTGAAGTGTGAAGTGTGAAGTGTGAAGTGTGAAGTGTGAAGTGTGAAGTGTGAAGTGTGAAGTGTGAAGTGTGAAGTGTGAAGTGTGAAGTGTGAAGTGTGAAGTGTGAAGTGTGAAGAGTGAAGTGTGAAGTGTGAAGTGTGAAGTGTGAAGGGTGAAGGGTGAAGTGTGAAGTGTGAAGTGTGATGTGTGAAGTGTGAAGTGTGAAGTGTGAAGTGTGAAGTGTGAAGTGTGAATTGCGAAGTGCGAAGTGCGAAGTGCGAAGTGCGAAGTGCGAAGTGCGAAGTGCGAAGTGCGAAGTGCGAAGTGCGAAGTGCGAAGTGCGAAGTGCGAAGTGCGAAGTGCGAAGTGCGAAGTGCGAAGTGCGAAGTGCGAAGTGCGAAGTGCGAAGTGCGAAGTGCGAAGTGCGAAGCGCGAAGTGCGAAGCGCGATGTGCGATGTGCGATGTGCGATGTGCGAAGTGCGATGAGCGAAGTGCGAAGTGCGATGTGCGAAGTGCGAAGTGCGAAGTGCGAAGTGCGAAGTGCGAAGTGCGAAGAGCGAAGTGCGAAGTGCGAAGTGCGATGTGGGAAGTGTGAAGTGTGATGTGTGAAGTGTGAAGTGTGAAGTGTGAAGTGTGAAGTGTGAAGTGTGAAGTGTGAAGTGTGATGTGTGAAGTCTGAAGTGTGAAGTGTGAAGTGTGAAGTGTGAAGTGTGAAGTGTGAAGTGTGAAGTGTGAAGTGTGAAGTGTGAAGAGTGAAGTGTGAAGTGTGAAGTGTGAAGTGTGAAGGGTGAAGGGTGAAGTGTGAAGTGTGAAGTGTGATGTGTGAAGTCTGAAGTGTGAAGTGTGAAGTGTGAAGTGTGAAGTGTGAAGTGTGAAGTGTGAAGTGTGAAGTGTGAAGTGTGAAGTGTGAAGTGTGAAGTGTGAAGTGTGAAGTGTGAAGTGTGAAGGGTGAAGGGTGAAGTGTGAAGTGTGAAGTGTGATGTGTGAAGTGTGAAGTGTGAAGTGTGAAGTGTGAAGTGCGAAGTGCGAAGTGCGAAGTGCGAAGTGCGAAGTGCGAAGTGCGAAGTGCGAAGTGCGAAGTGCGAAGTGCGAAGTGCGAAGTGCGAAGTGCGAAGTGCGAAGTGCGAAGTGCGAAGTGCGAAGTGCGAAGTGCGAAGTGCGAAGTGCGAAGTGCGAAGTGCGAAGTGCGAAGTGCAAAGTGCGAAGTGCGAAGCGCGAAGCGCGATGTGCGATGTGCGATGTGCGAAGTGCGAAGTGCGAAGTGCGAAGTGCGAAGTGCGAAGTGCGAAGTGCGAAGTGCGAAGTGCGAAGTGCGAAGTGCGAAGTGCGAAGTGCGAAGTGCGAAGTGCGAAGTGCGAAGTGCGAAGTGCGAAGTGCGAAGTGGGCAGTGCGAAGTGCGAAGTGCGAAGTGTGAAGTGTGAAGTGTAAAGTGTGAAGTGTGAAGTGTGATGTGTGAAGTGTGAAGTGTGAAGTGTGAAGTGTGAAGTGTGAAGTGTGAAGTGTGAAGTGTGAAGTGTGAAGTGTGAAGTGTGAAGTGTGACGTGTGAAGTGTGAATTGTGACGTGTGAAGTGTGAAGTGTGAAGTGTGAAGTGTGAAGTGTGAAGTGTGAAGTGTGAAGTGTGAAGTGTGAAGTGTGAAGTGTGAAGTGTGAAGTGTGAAGTGTGAAGTTTGAAGTGTGAAGTTTGAAGTGTGAAGTGTGAAGTGTGAAGTGTGAAGTGTGAAGTGTGAAGTGTGAAGTGTGAACTGTGATGTGTGATGTGTGAAGTGTGAAGTGTGAAGTGTGAAGTGTGAAGTGTGAAGTGTGAAGAGTGAAGAGTGAAGTGTGAAGTGTGAAGTGTGAAGTGTGAAGTGTGAAGTGTGAAGTGTGAAGTGTGAAGTGTGAAGTGTGAAGTGTGAAGTGTGCAGTGTGAAGTGTGAAGTGTGAAGTGTGAAGTGTGAAGTGTGAAGTGTGAAGTGTGAAGTGTGAAGTGTGAAGTGCGAAGTGGGCAGTGTGAAGTGTGAAGTGTGAAGTGTGAAGTGTGAAGTGTGAAGTGTGAAGAGTGAAGTGTGAAGTGTGAAGTGTGAAGTGTGAAGTGTGATGTGTGAAGTGTGAAGTGTGAAGTGTGAAGTGTGAAGTGTGAAGTGTGAAGTGTGAAGTGTGAAGTGTGAAGTGTGAAGTGTGAAGTGTGAAGTGTGAAGTGTGAAGTGTGAAGAGTGAAGTGTGAAGTGTGAAGTGTGAAGTGTGAAGAGTGAAGTGCGAAGTGCGAAGTGCGAAGTGCGAAGTGCGAAGTGCGAAGTGCGAAGTGCGAAGTGCGAAGTGCGAAGTGCGAAGTGCGAAGTGCGAAGTGCGAAGTGCGCAGTGCGATGTGCGATGTGCGATGTGCGATGCGCGATGTGCGAAGTGCGAAGTGCGAAGTGCGAAGTGCGAAGTGCGAAGTGCGAAGTGCGAAGTGCGAAGTGCGAAGTGCGAAGAGCGAAGTGCGAAGTGCGAAGTGCGATGTGGGAAGTGTGAAGTGTGATGTGTGAAGTGTGAAGTGTGAAGTGTGAAGTGTGAAGTGTAAAGTGTGAAGTGTGATGTGTGAAGTCTGAAGTGTGAAGTGTGAAGTGTGAAGTGTGAAGTGTGAAGTGTGAAGTGTGAAGTGTGAAGTGTGAAGTGTGAAGTGTGAAGTGTGAAGTGTGAAGTGTGAAGTGTGAAGTGTGAAGTGTGAAGTGTGAAGTGTGAAGTGTGAAGTGTGAAGTGTGAAGTGTGAAGTGTGAAGTGTGAAGAGTGAAGTGTGAAGTGTGAAGTGTGAAGTGTGAAGGGTGAAGGGTGAAGTGTGAAGTGTGAAGTGTGATGTGTGAAGTGTGAAGTGTGAAGTGCGAAGTGCGAAGTGCGAAGTGCGAAGTGCGAAGTGCGAAGTGCGAAGTGCGAAGTGCGAAGTGCGAAGTGCGAATTGCGAAGTGCGAAGTGCGAAGTGCGAAGTGCGAAGTGCGAAGTGCGAAGTGCGAAGTGCGAAGTGCGAAGTGCGAAGTGCGAAGTGCGAAGTGCGAAGTGCGAAGTGCGATGTGCGATGTGCGATGTGCGATGTGCGAAGTGCGATGTGCGAAGTGCGAAGTGCGATGTGCGAAGTGCGAAGTGCGAAGTGCGAAGTGCGAAGTGCGAAGTGCGAAGTGCGAAGTGCGAAGTGCGAAGTGCGAAGTGCGAAGTGCGAAGTGCGAAGTGCGAAGTGCGAAGTGCGAAGTGCGAAGTGCGAAGTGCGAAGTGCGAAGTGCGAAGTGCGAAGTGCGAAGTGCGAAGTGCGAAGTGCGAAGTGCGAAGTGCGAAGTGCGAAGTGCGAAGTGCGAAGTGTGAAGTGCGAAGTGTGAAGTGTAAAGTGTGAAGTGTGAAGTGTGATGTGTGAAGTGTGAAGTGTGAAGTGTGAAGTGTGAAGTGTGAAGTGTGAAGTGTGAAGTGTGAAGTGTGAAGTGTGAAGTGTGAAGTGTGACGTGTGAAGTGTGAATTGTGACGTGTGAAGTGTGAAGTGTGAAGTGTGAAGTGTGAAGTGTGAAGTGTGAAGTGTGAAGTGTGAAGTGTGAAGTGTGAAGTGTGAAGTGTGAAGTGTGAAGTTTGAAGTGTGAAGTTTGAAGTGTGAAGTGTGAAGTGTGAAGTGTGAAGTGTGAAGTGTGAAGTGTGAAGTGTGAACTGTGATGTGTGATGTGTGAAGTGTGAAGTGTGAAGTGTGAAGTGTGAAGTGTGAAGTGTGAAGAGTGAAGAGTGAAGTGTGAAGTGTGAAGTGTGAAGTGTGAAGTGTGAAGTGTGAAGTGTGAAGTGTGAAGTGTGAAGTGTGAAGTGTGCAGTGTGCAGTGTGCAGTGTGCAGTGTGCAGTGTGCAGTGTGCAGTGTGCAGTGTGCAGTGTGCAGTGTGAAGTGTGAAGTGTGAAGTGTGAAGTGTGAAGTGTGAAGTGTGAAGTGTGAAGTGTGAAGTGTGAAGTGTGAAGTGTGAAGTGTGAAGTGTGAAGTGTGAAGTGTGAAGTGCGAAGTGCGAAGTGCGAAGTGGGAAGTGGGAAGTGCGAAGTGCGAAGTGCGAAGTGCGAAGTGCGAAGTGCGAAGTGCGAAGTGCGAAGTGCGAAGTGCGAAGTGCGAAGTGCGAAGTGCGAAGTGCGAAGTGCGAAGTGTGAAGTGTGAAGTGCGAAGTGCGAAGTGAGAAGTGCGAAGTGAGAAGTGAGAAGTGCGAAGTGCGAAGTGCGAAGTGCGAAGTGCGAAGTGCGAAGTGCGAAGTGCGAAGTGCGAAGTGCGAAGTGCGAAGTGCGAAGTGCGAAGTGCGAAGTGCGAAGTGCGCAGTGCGATGTGCGCAGTGCGATGTGCGATGTGCGATGTGCGATGTGCGAAGTGCGAAGTTCGAAGTGCGAAGTGCGAAGTGCGAAGTGCGAAGTGCGAAGTGCGAAGTGCGAAGTGTGAAGTGTGAAGTGCGAAGTGCGAAGTGAGAAGTGCGAAGTGAGAAGTGAGAAGTGCGAAGTGCGAAGTGCGAAGTGCGAAGTGCGAAGTGCGAAGTGCGAAGTGCGAAGTGCGAAGTGCGAAGTGCGAAGTGCGAAGTGCGAAGTGCGAAGTGCGAAGTGCGAAGTGCGAAGTGCGAAGTGAGAAGTGCGAAGTGCGAAGTGCGAAGTGCGAAGTGCGAAGTGCGAAGTGCGAAGTGCGAAGTGCGAAGTGCGAAGTGCGAAGTGCGAAGTGCCAAGTGCGAAGTGCCAAGTGCGAAGTGCGAAGTGCGAAGTGCGAAGTGCGAAGTGCGAAGTGCGAAGTGCGAAGTGCGAAGTGCGAAGTGCGAAGTGCGAAGTGCGAAGTGCGAAGTGCGAAGTGCGAAGTGCGAAGTGCGCAGTGCGATGTGCGCAGTGCGATGTGCGATGTGCTATGTGCGATGTGCGAAGTGCGAAGTTCGAAGTGCGAAGTGCGAAGTGCGAAGTGCGAAGTGCGAAGTGCGAAGTGCGAAGTGCGAAGAGCGAAGTGCGAAGTGCGAAGTGTGATGTGGGAAGTGTGATGTGTGATGTGTGAAGTGTGAAGTGTGAAGTGTGAAGTGTGAAGTGTGATGTGTGAAGTCTGAAGTGTGAAGTGGGAAGTGTGAAGTGTGAAGTGTGAAGTGTGCAGTGTGAAGTGTGAACTGTGAAGTGTGAAGTGTGAAGTGTGAAGTGTGAAGTGTGAAGTGAGAAGTGTGAAGTGTGAAGTGTGAAGTGTGAAGTGTGAAGTGTGAAGTGTGAAGTGTGAAGTGTGAAGTGTGAAGTGCGAAGTGCGAAGTGGGCAGTGTGAAGTGTGAAGTGTGAAGTGTGAAGTGTGAAGTGTGAAGTGTGAAGAGTGAAGTGTGAAGTGTGAAGTGTGAAGTGTGATGTGTGAAGTGTGAAGTGTGAAGTGTGAAGTGTGAAGTGTGAAGTGTGAAGTGTGAAGTGTGAAGTGTGAAGTGTGAAGTGTGAAGTGTGAAGTGTGAAGTGTGAAGAGTGAAGTGCGAAGTGCGAAGTGCGAAGTGCGAAGTGCGAAGTGCGAAGTGCGAAGTGCGAAGTGCGAAGTGCGAAGTGCGAAGTGCGAAGTGGGCAGTGGGAAGTGTGAAGTGTGAAGTGTGAAGTGTGAAGTGTGAAGTGTGAAGTGTGAAGTGTGAAGTGTGAAGTGTGAAGTGTGAAGTGTGAAGAGTGAAGTGTGAAGTGTGAAGTGTGAAGTGTGAAGTGTGATGTGTGAAGTGTGAAGTGTGAAGTGTGAAGTGTGAAGTGTGAAGTGTGAAGTGTGAAGTGTGAAGTGTGAAGTGTGAAGTGTGAAGTGTGAAGTGTGAAGTGTGAAGTGTGAAGTGTGAAGTGTGAAGTGTGATGTGTGATGTGTGAAGTGTGAAGAGTGAAGAGTGAAGTGTGAAGTGTGAAGTGTGAAGTGTGAAGTGTGAAGTGTGAAGTGTGAAGTGTGAAGTGGGAAGTGTGAAGTGTGAAGTGCGAAGTGCGAAGTGCGAAGTGCGAAGTGCGAAGTGCGAAGTGCGAAGTGCGAAGTGCGAAGTGCGAAGTGCGAAGTGCGAAGTGCGAAGTGCGAAGTGCGAAGTGCGAAGTGCGAAGTGCGAAGTGCGAAGTGCGAAGTGCGAAGTGCGAAGTGCGAAGTGCGAAGTGCGAAGTGCGAAGTGCGAAGTGCGAAGTGCGAAGTGCGAAGTGCGATGTGCGAAGTGCGAAGTGCGAAGTGCGAAGTGCGAAGTGCGAAGTGCGCAGTGCGATGTGCGATGTGCGATGTGCGATGTGCGATGTGCGATGTGCGAAGTGCGAAGTGCGAAGTGCGAAGTGCGAAGTGCGAAGTGCGAAGTGCGAAGTGCGAAGAGAGAAGTGCGAAGTGCGAAGTGCGAAGTGCGAAGTGCGAAGTGCGAAGTGCGAAGTGCGAAGTGCGAAGTGCGAAGTGCGAAGTGCGAAGTGCGAAGTGCGAAGTGCGAAGTGCGAAGTGCGAAGTGCGAAGTGCGAAGTGCGAAGTGCGAAGTGCGAAGTGCGAAGTGAGAAGTGCGAAGTGCGAAGTGCGAAGTGCGAAGTGCGAAGTGCGAAGTGCGAAGTGCGAAGTGCGAAGTGCGAAGTGCGAAGTGCGAAGTGCGAAGTGCGAAGTGCGAAGTGCGAAGTGCGAAGTGCGAAGTGCGAAGTGCGAAGTGCGAAGTGCGAAGTGCGAAGTGCGAAGTGCGAAGTGCGAAGTGCGAAGTGCGAAGTGCGAAGTGCGAAGTGCGAAGTGCGAAGTGGGAAGTGCGAAGTGCGAAGTGCGAAGTGCGAAGTGCGAAGTGCGAAGTGCGAAGTGCGAAGTGCGAAGTGCGAAGTGCGAAGTGCGAAGTGCGAAGTGCGAAGTGCGAAGTGCGAAGTGCGAAGTGCGAAGTGCGAAGTGCGAAGTGCGAAGTGCGAAGTGCGAAGTGCGAAGTGCGAAGTGCGAAGTGCGAAGTGCGAAGTGCGAAGTGCGAAGTGCGAAGTGCGAAGTGCGAAGTGCGAAGTGCGAAGTGCGAAGTGGGCAGTGTGAAGTGTGAAGTGTGAAGTGTGAAGTGTGAAGTGTGAAGTGTGAAGAGTGAAGTGTGAAGTGTGAAGTGTGAAGTGTGATGTGTGAAGTGTGAAGTGTGAAGTGTGAAGTGTGAAGTGTGAAGTGTGAAGTGTGAAGTGTGAAGTGTGAAGTGTGAAGTGTGAAGTGTGAAGTGTGAAGTGTGAAGTGTGAAGTGTGAAGAGTGAAGTGCGAAGTGCGAAGTGCGAAGTGCGAAGTGCGAAGTGCGAAGTGCGAAATGCGAAGTGCGAAGTGCGAAGTGCGAAGTGCGAAGTGGGCAGTGGGAAGTGTGAAGTGTGAAGTGTGAAGTGTGAAGTGTGAAGTGTGAAGTGTGAAGTGTGAAGTGTGAAGTGTGAAGAGTGAAGTGTGAAGTGTGATGTGTGAAGTGTGAAGTGTGAAGTGTGAAGTGTGAAGTGTGAAGTGTGCAGTGTGCAGTGTGAAGTGTGAAGTGTGAAGTGTGAAGTGTGAAGTGTGAAGTGTGAAGTGTGAAGTGTGAAGTGTGAAGTGTGAAGTGTGAAGTGTGATGTGTGATGTGTGAAGTGTGAAGAGTGAAGAGTGAAGTGTGAAGTGTGAAGTGTGAAGTGTGAAGTGTGAAGTGTGAAGTGTGAAGTGTGAAGTGTGAAGTGGGAAGTGTGAAGTGTGAAGTGCGAAGTGCGAAGTGCGAAGTGCGAAGTGCGAAGTGCGAAGTGCGAAGTGCGAAGTGCGAAGTGCGAAGTGCGAAGTGCGAAGTGCGAAGTGCGAAGTGCGAAGTGCGAAGTGCGAAGTGCGAAGTGCGAAGTGCGAAGTGCGAAGTGCGAAGTGCGAAGTGCGAAGTGCGAAGTGCGAAGTGCGAAGTGCGAAGTGCGAAGTGCGAAGTGCGAAGTGCGAAGTGCGAAGTGCGAAGTGCGAAGTGCGAAGTGCGATGTGCGAAGTGCGAAGTGCGAAGTGCGAAGTGCGAAGTGCGAAGTGCGAAGCACGAAGCGCGAAGCGCGAAGCGCGAAGCGCGAAGTGCGAAGTGCGAAGTGCGAAGTGCGAAGTGCGAAGTGCGAAGTGCGAAGTGCGAAGTGCGAAGTGCGAAGTGCGAAGTGCGAAGTGGGCAGTGGGAAGTGTGAAGTGTGAAGTGTGAAGTGTGAAGTGTGAAGTGTGAAGTGTGAAGTGTGAAGTGTGAAGTGTGAAGTGTGAAGTGTGAAGTGTGAAGTGTGAAGAGTGAAGTGTGAAGTGTGAAGTGTGAAGTGTGAAGTGTGAAGTGTGAAGTGTGAAGTGTGAAGTGTGAAGTGTGACGTGTGAAGTGTGAATTGTGACGTGTGAAGTGTGAAGTGTGAAGTGTGAAGTGTGAAGTGTGAAGTGTGAAGTGTGAAGTGTGAAGTGTGAAGTGTGAAGTGTGAAGTGTGAAGTGTGAAGTTTGAAGTGTGAAGTTTGAAGTGTGAAGTGTGAAGTGTGAAGTGTGAAGTGTGAAGTGTGAAGTGTGAAGTGTGAACTGTGATGTGTGATGTGTGAAGTGTGAAGTGTGAAGTGTGAAGTGTGAAGTGTGAAGTGTGAAGAGTGAAGAGTGAAGTGTGAAGTGTGAAGTGTGAAGTGTGAAGTGTGAAGTGTGAAGTGTGAAGTGTGAAGTGTGAAGTGTGAAGTGTGCAGTGTGCAGTGTGCAGTGTGCAGTGTGCAGTGTGCAGTGTGCAGTGTGCAGTGTGCAGTGTGCAGTGTGAAGTGTGAAGTGTGAAGTGTGAAGTGTGAAGTGTGAAGTGTGAAGTGTGAAGTGTGAAGTGTGAAGTGTGAAGTGTGAAGTGTGAAGTGTGAAGTGTGAAGTGTGAAGTGCGAAGTGCGAAGTGCGAAGTGGGAAGTGGGAAGTGCGAAGTGCGAAGTGCGAAGTGCGAAGTGCGAAGTGCGAAGTGCGAAGTGCGAAGTGCGAAGTGCGAAGTGCGAAGTGCGAAGTGCGAAGTGCGAAGTGCGAAGTGTGAAGTGTGAAGTGCGAAGTGCGAAGTGAGAAGTGCGAAGTGAGAAGTGAGAAGTGCGAAGTGCGAAGTGCGAAGTGCGAAGTGCGAAGTGCGAAGTGCGAAGTGCGAAGTGCGAAGTGCGAAGTGCGAAGTGCGAAGTGCGAAGTGCGAAGTGCGAAGTGCGCAGTGCGATGTGCGCAGTGCGATGTGCGATGTGCGATGTGCGATGTGCGAAGTGCGAAGTTCGAAGTGCGAAGTGCGAAGTGCGAAGTGCGAAGTGCGAAGTGCGAAGTGCGAAGTGTGAAGTGTGAAGTGCGAAGTGCGAAGTGAGAAGTGCGAAGTGAGAAGTGAGAAGTGCGAAGTGCGAAGTGCGAAGTGCGAAGTGCGAAGTGCGAAGTGCGAAGTGCGAAGTGCGAAGTGCGAAGTGCGAAGTGCGAAGTGCGAAGTGCGAAGTGCGAAGTGCGAAGTGCGAAGTGCGAAGTGAGAAGTGCGAAGTGCGAAGTGCGAAGTGCGAAGTGCGAAGTGCGAAGTGCGAAGTGCGAAGTGCGAAGTGCGAAGTGCGAAGTGCGAAGTGCCAAGTGCGAAGTGCCAAGTGCGAAGTGCGAAGTGCGAAGTGCGAAGTGCGAAGTGCGAAGTGCGAAGTGCGAAGTGCGAAGTGCGAAGTGCGAAGTGCGAAGTGCGAAGTGCGAAGTGCGAAGTGCGAAGTGCGAAGTGCGCAGTGCGATGTGCGCAGTGCGATGTGCGATGTGCTATGTGCGATGTGCGAAGTGCGAAGTTCGAAGTGCGAAGTGCGAAGTGCGAAGTGCGAAGTGCGAAGTGCGAAGTGCGAAGTGCGAAGAGCGAAGTGCGAAGTGCGAAGTGTGATGTGGGAAGTGTGATGTGTGATGTGTGAAGTGTGAAGTGTGAAGTGTGAAGTGTGAAGTGTGATGTGTGAAGTCTGAAGTGTGAAGTGGGAAGTGTGAAGTGTGAAGTGTGAAGTGTGCAGTGTGAAGTGTGAACTGTGAAGTGTGAAGTGTGAAGTGTGAAGTGTGAAGTGTGAAGTGAGAAGTGTGAAGTGTGAAGTGTGAAGTGTGAAGTGTGAAGTGTGAAGTGTGAAGTGTGAAGTGTGAAGTGTGAAGTGCGAAGTGCGAAGTGGGCAGTGTGAAGTGTGAAGTGTGAAGTGTGAAGTGTGAAGTGTGAAGTGTGAAGAGTGAAGTGTGAAGTGTGAAGTGTGAAGTGTGATGTGTGAAGTGTGAAGTGTGAAGTGTGAAGTGTGAAGTGTGAAGTGTGAAGTGTGAAGTGTGAAGTGTGAAGTGTGAAGTGTGAAGTGTGAAGTGTGAAGTGTGAAGAGTGAAGTGCGAAGTGCGAAGTGCGAAGTGCGAAGTGCGAAGTGCGAAGTGCGAAGTGCGAAGTGCGAAGTGCGAAGTGCGAAGTGCGAAGTGGGCAGTGGGAAGTGTGAAGTGTGAAGTGTGAAGTGTGAAGTGTGAAGTGTGAAGTGTGAAGTGTGAAGTGTGAAGTGTGAAGTGTGAAGTGTGAAGAGTGAAGTGTGAAGTGTGAAGTGTGAAGTGTGAAGTGTGATGTGTGAAGTGTGAAGTGTGAAGTGTGAAGTGTGAAGTGTGAAGTGTGAAGTGTGAAGTGTGAAGTGTGAAGTGTGAAGTGTGAAGTGTGAAGTGTGAAGTGTGAAGTGTGAAGTGTGAAGTGTGAAGTGTGATGTGTGATGTGTGAAGTGTGAAGAGTGAAGAGTGAAGTGTGAAGTGTGAAGTGTGAAGTGTGAAGTGTGAAGTGTGAAGTGTGAAGTGTGAAGTGGGAAGTGTGAAGTGTGAAGTGCGAAGTGCGAAGTGCGAAGTGCGAAGTGCGAAGTGCGAAGTGCGAAGTGCGAAGTGCGAAGTGCGAAGTGCGAAGTGCGAAGTGCGAAGTGCGAAGTGCGAAGTGCGAAGTGCGAAGTGCGAAGTGCGAAGTGCGAAGTGCGAAGTGCGAAGTGCGAAGTGCGAAGTGCGAAGTGCGAAGTGCGAAGTGCGAAGTGCGAAGTGCGAAGTGCGATGTGCGAAGTGCGAAGTGCGAAGTGCGAAGTGCGAAGTGCGAAGTGCGCAGTGCGATGTGCGATGTGCGATGTGCGATGTGCGATGTGCGATGTGCGAAGTGCGAAGTGCGAAGTGCGAAGTGCGAAGTGCGAAGTGCGAAGTGCGAAGTGCGAAGAGAGAAGTGCGAAGTGCGAAGTGCGAAGTGCGAAGTGCGAAGTGCGAAGTGCGAAGTGCGAAGTGCGAAGTGCGAAGTGCGAAGTGCGAAGTGCGAAGTGCGAAGTGCGAAGTGCGAAGTGCGAAGTGCGAAGTGCGAAGTGCGAAGTGCGAAGTGCGAAGTGCGAAGTGAGAAGTGCGAAGTGCGAAGTGCGAAGTGCGAAGTGCGAAGTGCGAAGTGCGAAGTGCGAAGTGCGAAGTGCGAAGTGCGAAGTGCGAAGTGCGAAGTGCGAAGTGCGAAGTGCGAAGTGCGAAGTGCGAAGTGCGAAGTGCGAAGTGCGAAGTGCGAAGTGCGAAGTGCGAAGTGCGAAGTGCGAAGTGCGAAGTGCGAAGTGCGAAGTGCGAAGTGCGAAGTGCGAAGTGCGAAGTGGGAAGTGCGAAGTGCGAAGTGCGAAGTGCGAAGTGCGAAGTGCGAAGTGCGAAGTGCGAAGTGCGAAGTGCGAAGTGCGAAGTGCGAAGTGCGAAGTGCGAAGTGCGAAGTGCGAAGTGCGAAGTGCGAAGTGCGAAGTGCGAAGTGCGAAGTGCGAAGTGCGAAGTGCGAAGTGCGAAGTGCGAAGTGCGAAGTGCGAAGTGCGAAGTGCGAAGTGCGAAGTGCGAAGTGCGAAGTGCGAAGTGCGAAGTGCGAAGTGGGCAGTGTGAAGTGTGAAGTGTGAAGTGTGAAGTGTGAAGTGTGAAGTGTGAAGAGTGAAGTGTGAAGTGTGAAGTGTGAAGTGTGATGTGTGAAGTGTGAAGTGTGAAGTGTGAAGTGTGAAGTGTGAAGTGTGAAGTGTGAAGTGTGAAGTGTGAAGTGTGAAGTGTGAAGTGTGAAGTGTGAAGTGTGAAGTGTGAAGTGTGAAGAGTGAAGTGCGAAGTGCGAAGTGCGAAGTGCGAAGTGCGAAGTGCGAAGTGCGAAATGCGAAGTGCGAAGTGCGAAGTGCGAAGTGCGAAGTGGGCAGTGGGAAGTGTGAAGTGTGAAGTGTGAAGTGTGAAGTGTGAAGTGTGAAGTGTGAAGTGTGAAGTGTGAAGTGTGAAGAGTGAAGTGTGAAGTGTGAAGTGTGAAGTGTGAAGTGTGATGTGTGAAGTGTGAAGTGTGAAGTGTGAAGTGTGAAGTGTGAAGTGTGCAGTGTGCAGTGTGAAGTGTGAAGTGTGAAGTGTGAAGTGTGAAGTGTGAAGTGTGAAGTGTGAAGTGTGAAGTGTGAAGTGTGAAGTGTGAAGTGTGATGTGTGATGTGTGAAGTGTGAAGAGTGAAGAGTGAAGTGTGAAGTGTGAAGTGTGAAGTGTGAAGTGTGAAGTGTGAAGTGGGAAGTGTGAAGTGTGAAGTGCGAAGTGCGAAGTGCGAAGTGCGAAGTGCGAAGTGCGAAGTGCGAAGTGCGAAGTGCGAAGTGCGAAGTGCGAAGTGCGAAGTGCGAAGTGCGAAGTGCGAAGTGCGAAGTGCGAAGTGCGAAGTGCGAAGTGCGAAGTGCGAAGTGCGAAGTGCGAAGTGCGAAGTGCGAAGTGCGAAGTGCGAAGTGCGAAGTGCGAAGTGCGAAGTGCGAAGTGCGAAGTGCGAAGTGCGAAGTGCGAAGTGCGAAGTGCGATGTGCGAAGTGCGAAGTGCGAAGTGCGAAGCGCGAAGCGCGAAGTGCGAAGTGCGAAGTGCGAAGTGCGAAGTGCGAAGTGCGAAGTGCGAAGTGCGAAGTGCGAAGTGCGAAGTGCGAAGTGCGAAGTGGGCAGTGGGAAGTGTGAAGTGTGAAGTGTGAAGTGTGAAGTGTGAAGTGTGAAGTGTGAAGTGTGAAGTGTGAAGTGTGAAGTGTGAAGAGTGAAGTGTGAAGTGTGAAGTGTGAAGTGTGAAGTGTGATGTGTGAAGTGTGAAGTGTGAAGTGTGAAGTGTGAAGTGTGAAGTGTGCAGTGTGCAGTGTGAAGTGTGAAGTGTGAAGTGTGAAGTGTGAAGTGTGAAGTGTGAAGTGTGAAGTGTGAAGTGTGAAGTGTGAAGTGTGAAGTGTGAAGTGTGAAGTGTGAAGTGTGATGTGTGATGTGTGAAGTGTGAAGAGTGAAGAGTGAAGTGTGAAGTGTGAAGTGTGAAGTGTGAAGTGTGAAGTGTGAAGTGTGAAGTGGGAAGTGTGAAGTGCGAAGTGCGAAGTGCGAAGTGCGAAGTGCGAAGTGCGAAGTGCGAAGTGCGAAGTGCGAAGTGCGAAGTGCGAAGTGCGAAGTGCGAAGTGCGAAGTGCGAAGTGCGAAGTGCGAAGTGCGAAGTGCGAAGTGCGAAGTGCGAAGTGCGAAGTGCGAAGTGCGAAGTGCGAAGTGCGAAGTGCGAAGTGCGAAGTGCGAAGTGCGAAGTGTGAAGTGTGAAGTGTGAAGTGTGAAGTGTGAAGTGTGAAGTGTGAAGTGTGAAGAGTGAAGTGTGAAGTGTGAAGTGTGAAGTGTGAAGTGTGAAGTGTGATGTGTGAAGTGTGAAGTGTGAAGTGTGAAGTGTGAAGTGTGAAGTGTGAAGTGTGAAGTGTGAAGTGTGAAGTGTGAAGTGTGAAGTGTGAAGTGTGAAGTGTGAAGTGTGAAGAGTTAAGTGCGAAGTGCGAAGTGCGAAGTGCGAAGTGCGAAGTGCGAAGTGCGAAGTGCGCAGTGCGATGTGCGATGTGCGATGTGCGATGTGCGAAGTGCGAAGTGCGAAGTGCGAAGTGCGAAGTGCGAAGTGCGAAGTGCGAAGTGCGAAGTGCGAAGTGCGCAGTGCGATGTGCGATGTGCGATGTGCGATGCGCGATGCGCGAAGTGCGAAGTGCGAAGTGCGAAGTGCGAAGTGCGAAGTGCGAAGTGCGAAGTGCGAAGTGCGAAGTGCGAAGTGCGAAGAGCGAAGTGCGAAGTGCGAAGTGCGATGTGGGAAGTGTGAAGTGTGATGTGTGAAGTGTGAAGTGTGAAGTGTGAAGTGTGAAGTGTGAAGTGTGAAGTGTGATGTGTGAAGTCTGAAGTGTGAAGTGTGAAGTGTGAAGTGTGAAGTGTGAAGTGTGAAGTGTGAAGTGTGAAGTGTGAAGTGTGAAGTGTGAAGTGTGAAGTGTGAAGTGTGAAGTGTGAAGTGTGAAGTGTGAAGTGTGAAGTGTGAAGTGTGAAGTGTGAAGTGTGAAGAGTGAAGTGTGAAGTGTGAAGTGTGAAGTGTGAAGGGTGAAGGGTGAAGTGTGAAGTGTGAAGTGTGATGTGTGAAGTGTGAAGTGTGAAGTGTGAAGTGTGAAGTGCGAAGTGCGAAGTGCGAAGTGCGAAGTGCGAAGTGCGAAGTGCGAAGTGCGAAGTGCGAAGTGCGAAGTGCGAAGTGCGAAGTGCGAAGTGCGAAGTGCGAAGTGCGAAGTGCGAAGTGCGAAGTGCGAAGTGCGAAGTGCGAAGTGCGAAGTGCGAAGTGCGAAGTGCGAAGTGCGAAGTGCGAAGTGCGAAGTGCGAAGTGCGAAGTGCGATGTGCGATGTGCGATGTGCGATGTGCGAAGTGCGATGTGCGAAGTGCGAAGTGCGATGTGCGAAGTGCGAAGTGCGAAGTGCGAAGTGCGAAGTGCGAAGTGCGAAGTGCGAAGTGCGAAGTGCGAAGTGCGAAGTGCGAAGTGCGAAGTGCGAAGTGCGAAGTGCGAAGTGCGAAGTGCGAAGTGCGAATTGCGAAGTGCGAAGTGCGAAGTGCGAAGTGCGAAGTGCGAAGTGCGAAGTGCGAAGTGCGAAGTTCGAAGTGCGAAGTGCGAAGTGCGAAGTGCGAAGTGCGAAGTGCGAAGTGGGCAGTGCGAAGTGTGAAGTGCGCAGTGTGAAGTGTGAAGTGTAAAGTGTGAAGTGTGAAGTGTGATGTGTGAAGTGTGAAGTGTGAAGTGTGAAGTGTGAAGTGTGAAGTGTGAAGTGTGAAGTGTGAAGTGTGAAGTGTGAAGTGTGAAGTGTGAATTGTGACGTGTGAAGTGTGAAGTGTGAAGTGTGAAGTGTGAAGTGTGAAGTGTGAAGTGTGAAGTGTGAAGTGTGAAGTGTGAAGTGTGAAGTGTGAAGTGTGAAGTTTGAAGTGTGAAGTTTGAAGTGTGAAGTGTGAAGTGTGAAGTGTGAAGTGTGAAGTGTGAAGTGTGAAGTGTGAACTGTGATGTGTGATGTGTGAAGTGTGAAGTGTGAAGTGTGAAGTGTGAAGTGTGAAGTGTGAAGTGTGAAGAGTGAAGAGTGAAGTGTGAAGTGTGAAGTGTGAAGTGTGAAGTGTGAAGTGTGAAGTGTGATGTGTGAAGTGCGAAGTGCGAAGTGCGAAGTGCGAAGTGCGAAGTGCGAAGTGCGAAGTGCGAAGTGCGAAGTGCGAAGTGCGAAGTGCGAAGTGCGAAGTGCGAAGTGCGAAGTGCGAAGTGCGAAGTGCGAAGTGCGAAGTGCGAAGTGCGAAGTGGGCAGTGTGAAGTGCGAAGTGCGAAGTGCGAAGTGCGAAGTGCGAAGTGCGAAGTGCGAAGTGCGAAGTGCGAAGTGCGAAGTGCGAAGTGCGAAGTGCGAAGTGGGAAGTGCGAAGTGCGAAGTGCGAAGTGCGAAGTGCGAAGTGCGAAGTGCGAAGTGCGAAGTGCGAAGTGCGAAGTGCGAAGTGCGAAGTGCGAAGTGCGAAGTGCGAAGTGCGAAGTGCGAAGTGGGCAGTGGGAAGTGTGAAGTGTGAAGTGTGAAGTGTGAAGTGTGAAGTGTGAAGTGTGAAGTGTGAAGTGTGAAGAGTGAAGTGTGAAGTGTGAAGTGTGAAGTGTGAAGTGTGATGTGTGAAGTGTGAAGTGTGAAGTGTGAAGTGTGAAGTGTGAAGTGTGCAGTGTGCAGTGTGAAGTGTGAAGTGTGAAGTGTGAAGTGTGAAGTGTGAAGTGTGAAGTGTGAAGTGTGAAGTGTGAAGTGTGAAGTGTGAAGTGTGATGTGTGATGTGTGAAGTGTGAAGAGTGAAGAGTGAAGTGTGAAGTGTGAAGTGTGAAGTGTGAAGTGTGAAGTGTGAAGTGTGAAGTGTGAAGTGGGAAGTGTGAAGTGCGAAGTGCGAAGTGCGAAGTGCGAAGTGCGAAGTGCGAAGTGCGAAGTGCGAAGTGGGCAGTGGGAAGTGTGAAGTGTGAAGTGTGAAGTGTGAAGTGTGAAGTGTGAAGTGTGAAGTGTGAAGTGTGAAGTGTGAAGAGTGAAGTGTGAAGTGTGAAGTGTGAAGTGTGAAGTGTGAAGTGTGAAGTGTGAAGTGTGAAGTGTGAAGTGTGAAGTGTGAAGTGTGAAGAGTGAAGTGCGAAGTGCGAAGTGCGAAGTGCGAAGTGCGAAGTGCGAAGTGCGAAGTGCGCAGTGCGATGTGCGATGTGCGAAGTGCGATGTGCGAAGTGCGAAGTGCGAAGTGCGAAGTGCGAAGTGCGAAGTGCGAAGTGCGAAGTGCGCAGTGCGATGTGCGATGTGCGATGTGCGATGCGCGATGCGCGAAGTGCGAAGTGCGAAGTGCGAAGTGCGAAGTGCGAAGTGCGAAGTGCGAAGTGCGAAGTGCGAAGTGCGAAGTGCGAAGTGCGAAGTGCGAAGTGCGAAGTGCGAAGTGCGAAGTGCGAAGTGCGAAGAGCGAAGTGCGAAGTGCGAAGTGCGATGTGGGAAGTGTGAAGTGTGATGTGTGAAGTGTGAAGTGTGAAGTGTGAAGTGTGAAGTGTGAAGTGTGAAGTGTGAAGTGTGAAGTGTGATGTGTGAAGTCTGAAGTGTGAAGTGTGAAGTGTGAAGTGTGAAGTGTGAAGTGTGAAGTGTGAAGTGTGAAGTGTGAAGTGTGAAGTGTGAAGTGTGAAGTGTGAAGTGTGAAGTGTGAAGTGTGAAGTGTGAAGTGTGAAGTGTGAAGTGTGAAGTGTGAAGTGTGAAGTGTGAAGTGTGAAGAGTGAAGTGTGAAGTGTGAAGTGTGAAGTGTGAAGGGTGAAGGGTGAAGTGTGAAGTGTGAAGTGTGATGTGTGAAGTGTGAAGTGTGAAGTGTGAAGTGTGAAGTGCGAAGTGCGAAGTGCGAAGTGCGAAGTGCGAAGTGCGAAGTGCGAAGTGCGAAGTGCGAAGTGCGAAGTGCGAAGTGCGAAGTGCGAAGTGCGAAGTGCGAAGTGCGAAGTGCGAAGTGCGAAGTGCGAAGTGCGAAGTGCGAAGTGCGAAGTGCGAAGTGCGAAGTGCGAAGTGCGATGTGCGATGTGCGATGTGCGATGTGCGAAGTGCGATGTGCGAAGTGCGAAGTGCGATGTGCGAAGTGCGAAGTGCGAAGTGCGAAGTGCGAAGTGCGAAGTGCGAAGTGCGAAGTGCGAAGTGCGAAGTGCGAAGTGCGAAGTGCGAAGTGCGAAGTGCGAAGTGCGAAGTGCGAAGTGCGAAGTGCGAAGTGCGAAGTGCGAAGTGCGAAGTGCGAAGTGCGAAGTGCGAAGTGCGAAGTGCGAAGTGCGAAGTGCGAAGTTCGAAGTGCGAAGTGCGAAGTGCGAAGTGCGAAGTGCGAAGTGCGAAGTGGGCAGTGCGAAGTGTGAAGTGCGCAGTGTGAAGTGTGAAGTGTAAAGTGTGAAGTGTGAAGTGTGATGTGTGAAGTGTGAAGTGTGAAGTGTGAAGTGTGAAGTGTGAAGTGTGAAGTGTGAAGTGTGAAGTGTGAAGTGTGAAGTGTGACGTGTGAAGTGTGAATTGTGACGTGTGAAGTGTGAAGTGTGAAGTGTGAAGTGTGAAGTGTGAAGTGTGAAGTGTGAAGTGTGAAGTGTGAAGTGTGAAGTGTGAAGTGTGAAGTGTGAAGTGTGAAGTTTGAAGTGTGAAGTTTGAAGTGTGAAGTGTGAAGTGTGAAGTGTGAAGTGTGAAGTGTGAAGTGTGAAGTGTGAACTGTGATGTGTGATGTGTGAAGTGTGAAGTGTGAAGTGTGAAGTGTGAAGTGTGAAGTGTGAAGTGTGAAGAGTGAAGAGTGAAGTGTGAAGTGTGAAGTGTGAAGTGTGAAGTGTGAAGTGTGAAGTGTGAAGTGTGAAGTGTGATGTGTGAAGTGCGAAGTGCGAAGTGCGAAGTGCGAAGTGCGAAGTGCGAAGTGCGAAGTGCGAAGTGCGAAGTGTGAAGTGCGAAGTGCGAAGTGCGAAGTGCGAAGTGCGAAGTGCGAAGTGCGAAGTGCGAAGTGGGCAGTGTGAAGTGCGAAGTGCGAAGTGCGAAGTGCGAAGTGCGAAGTGCGAAGTGCGAAGTGCGAAGTGCGAAGTGCGAAGTGCGAAGTGCGAAGTGCGAAGTGCGAAGTGCGAAGTGCGAAGTGGGAAGTGCGAAGTGCGAAGTGCGAAGTGCGAAGTGCGAAGTGCGAAGTGCGAAGTGCGAAGTGCGAAGTGCGAAGCGCGAAGCGCGAAGTGCGAAGTGCGAAGCGCGAAGCGCGAAGTGCGAAGTGCGAAGCGCGAAGCGCGAAGCGCGAAGCGCGAAGTGCGAAGTGCGAAGTGCGAAGTGCGAAGTGCGAAGTGCGAAGTGCGAAGTGCGAAGTGCGAAGTGCGAAGTGGGCAGTGGGAAGTGTGAAGTGTGAAGTGTGAAGTGTGAAGTGTGAAGTGTGAAGTGTGAAGTGTGAAGTGTGAAGAGTGAAGTGTGAAGTGTGAAGTGTGAAGTGTGAAGTGTGATGTGTGAAGTGTGAAGTGTGAAGTGTGAAGTGTGAAGTGTGAAGTGTGCAGTGTGCAGTGTGAAGTGTGAAGTGTGAAGTGTGAAGTGTGAAGTGTGAAGTGTGAAGTGTGAAGTGTGAAGTGTGAAGTGTGAAGTGTGATGTGTGATGTGTGAAGTGTGAAGAGTGAAGAGTGAAGTGTGAAGTGTGAAGTGTGAAGTGTGAAGTGTGAAGTGTGAAGTGGGAAGTGTGAAGTGCGAAGTGCGAAGTGCGAAGTGCGAAGTGCGAAGTGCGAAGTGCGAAGTGCGAAGTGCGAAGTGCGAAGTGCGAAGTGCGAAGTGCGAAGTGCGAAGTGCGAAGTGCGAAGTGCGAAGTGCGAAGTGCGAAGTGCGAAGTGCGAAGTGCGAAGTGCGAAGTGCGATGTGCGATGTGCGATGTGCGATGTGCGAAGTGCGATGTGCGAAGTGCGAAGTGCGATGTGCGAAGTGCGAAGTGCGAAGTGCGAAGTGCGAAGTGCGAAGTGCGAAGTGCGAAGTGCGAAGTGCGAAGTGCGAAGTGCGAAGTGCGAAGTGCGAAGTGCGAAGTGCGAAGTGCGAAGTGCGAAGTGCGAAGTGCGAAGTGCGAAGTGCGAAGTGCGAAGTGCGAAGTGCGAAGTGCGAAGTGCGAAGTGCGAAGTTCGAAGTGCGAAGTGCGAAGTGCGAAGTGCGAAGTGCGAAGTGCGAAGTGGGCAGTGCGAAGTGTGAAGTGCGCAGTGTGAAGTGTGAAGTGTAAAGTGTGAAGTGTGAAGTGTGATGTGTGAAGTGTGAAGTGTGAAGTGTGAAGTGTGAAGTGTGAAGTGTGAAGTGTGAAGTGTGAAGTGTGAAGTGTGAAGTGTGACGTGTGAAGTGTGAATTGTGACGTGTGAAGTGTGAAGTGTGAAGTGTGAAGTGTGAAGTGTGAAGTGTGAAGTGTGAAGTGTGAAGTGTGAAGTGTGAAGTGTGAAGTTTGAAGTGTGAAGTTTGAAGTGTGAAGTGTGAAGTGTGAAGTGTGAAGTGTGAAGTGTGAAGTGTGAAGTGTGAACTGTGATGTGTGATGTGTGAAGTGTGAAGTGTGAAGTGTGAAGTGTGAAGTGTGAAGTGTGAAGTGTGAAGAGTGAAGTGTGAAGTGTGAAGTGTGAAGTGTGAAGTGTGAAGTGTGAAGTGTGAAGTGTGAAGTGTGATGTGTGAAGTGCGAAGTGCGAAGTGCGAAGTGCGAAGTGCGAAGTGCGAAGTGCGAAGTGCGAAGTGCGAAGTGCGAAGTGCGAAGTGCGAAGTGCGAAGTGCGAAGTGCGAAGTGCGAAGTGCGAAGTGGGCAGTGTGAAGTGCGAAGTGCGAAGTGCGAAGTGCGAAGTGCGAAGTGCGAAGTGCGAAGTGCGAAGTGCGAAGTGCGAAGTGCGAAGTGCGAAGTGCGAAGTGCGAAGTGGGAAGTGCGAAGTGCGAAGTGCGAAGTGCGAAGTGCGAAGTGCGAAGTGCGAAGTGCGAAGTGCGAAGTGCGAAGTGCGAAGTGCGAAGTGCGAAGTGCGAAGTGCGAAGTGCGAAGTGCGAAGTGCGAAGTGCGAAGTGCGAAGTGCGAAGTGCGAAGTGCGAAGTGCGAAGTGCGAAGTGCGAAGTGCGAAGTGCGAAGTGCGAAGTGCGAAGTGCGAAGTGCGAAGTGCGAAGTGCGAAGTGCGAAGTGCGAAGTGCGAAGTGCGAAGTGCGAAGTGCGAAGTGCGAAGTGTGAAGTGCGAAGTGCGAAGTGCGAAGTGCGAAGTGGGCAGTGTGAAGTGTGAAGTGTGATGTGTGAAGTGTGAAGTGTGAAGTGTGAAGTGTGAAGTGTGAAGTGTGAAGTGTGAAGTGTGAAGTGTGAAGTGTGAAGTGTGAAGTGTGAAGTGTGAAGTGTGAAGTGTGAAGAGTGAAGTGCGAAGTGCGAAGTGCGAAGTGCGAAGTGCGAAGTGCGAAGTGCGAAATGCGAAGTGCGAAGTGCGAAGTGCGAAGTGCGAAGTGGGCAGTGGGAAGTGTGAAGTGTGAAGTGCGAAGTGCGAAGTGCGAAGTGCGAAGTGGGCAGTGTGAAGTGTGAAGTGTGAAGTGTGAAGTGTGAAGTGTGAAGTGTGAAGTGTGAAGTGTGAAGTGTGATGTGTGAAGTGTGAAGTGTGAAGTGTGAAGTGTGAAGTGTGAAGTGTGCAGTGTGCAGTGTGAAGTGTGAAGTGTGAAGTGTGAAGTGTGAAGTGTGAAGTGTGAAGTGTGAAGTGTGAAGTGTGAAGTGTGAAGTGTGAAGTGTGATGTGTGATGTGTGAAGTGTGAAGAGTGAAGAGTGAAGTGTGAAGTGTGAAGTGTGAAGTGTGAAGTGTGAAGTGTGAAGTGTGAAGTGGGAAGTGTGAAGTGTGAAGTGTGAAGTGCGAAGTGCGAAGTGCGAAGTGCGAAGTGCGAAGTGCGAAGTGCGAAGTGCGAAGTGCGAAGTGCGAAGTGCGAAGTGCGAAGTGCGAAGTGCGAAGTGCGAAGTGCGAAGTGCGAAGTGCGAAGTGCGAAGTGCGAAGTGCGAAGTGCGAAGTGCGAAGTGCGAAGTGCGAAGTGCGAAGTGCGAAGTGCGAAGTGCGAAGTGCGAAGTGCGAAGTGCGAAGTGCGAAGTGCGAAGTGCGAAGTGCGAAGTGCGAAGTGCGAAGTGCGAAGTGCGAAGTGCGAAGTGCGAAGTGCGAAGTGCGAAGTGCGATGTGCGAAGTGCGAAGTGCGAAGTGCGAAGTGCGAAGTGCGAAGTGCGAAGTGCGAAGTGCGAAGTGCGAAGTGCGAAGTGCGAAGTGCGAAGTGCGAAGTGCGAAGTGCGAAGTGCGAAGTGGGCAGTGGGAAGTGTGAAGTGTGAAGTGTGAAGTGTGAAGTGTGAAGTGTGAAGTGTGAAGTGTGAAGTGTGAAGTGTGAAGTGTGAAGAGTGAAGTGTGAAGTGTGAAGTGTGAAGTGTGAAGTGTGATGTGTGAAGTGTGAAGTGTGAAGTGTGAAGTGTGAAGTGTGAAGTGTGCAGTGTGCAGTGTGAAGTGTGAAGTGTGAAGTGTGAAGTGTGAAGTGTGAAGTGTGAAGTGTGAAGTGTGAAGTGTGAAGTGTGAAGTGTGAAGTGTGAAGTGTGAAGTGTGAAGTGTGATGTGTGATGTGTGAAGTGTGAAGAGTGAAGAGTGAAGTGTGAAGTGTGAAGTGTGAAGTGTGAAGTGTGAAGTGTGAAGTGTGAAGTGGGAAGTGTGAAGTGCGAAGTGCGAAGTGCGAAGTGCGAAGTGCGAAGTGCGAAGTGCGAAGTGCGAAGTGCGAAGTGCGAAGTGCGAAGTGCGAAGTGCGAAGTGCGAAGTGCGAAGTGCGAAGTGCGAAGTGCGAAGTGCGAAGTGCGAAGTGCGAAGTGCGAAGTGCGAAGTGCGAAGTGCGAAGTGGGCAGTGTGAAGTGTGAAGTGTGAAGTGTGAAGTGTGAAGTGTGAAGTGTGAAGAGTGAAGTGTGAAGTGTGAAGTGTGAAGTGTGAAGTGTGAAGTGTGATGTGTGAAGTGTGAAGTGTGAAGTGTGAAGTGTGAAGTGCCAAGTGCGAAGTGCGAAGTGCGAAGTGGGCAGTGCGAAGTGTGAAGTGCGCAGTGTGAAGTGTGAAGTGTGGTGTGTGAAGTGTGAAGTGTGAAGTGTGAAGTGTGAAGTGTGAAGTGTGAAGTGTGAAGTGTGAAGTGTGAAGTGTGAAGTGTGACGTGTGAAGTGTGAATTGTGACGTGTGAAGTGTGAAGTGTGAAGTGTGAAGTGTGAAGTGTGAAGTGTGAAGTGTGAAGTGTGAAGTGTGAAGTGTGAAGTGTGAAGTGTGAAGTTTGAAGTGTGAAGTTTGAAGTGTGAAGTGTGAAGTGTGAAGTGTGAAGTGTGAAGTGTGAAGTGTGAACTGTGATGTGTGATGTGTGAAGTGTGAAGTGTGAAGTGTGAAGTGTGAAGTGTGAAGTGTGAAGTGTGAAGAGTGAAGAGTGAAGTGTGAAGTGTGAAGTGTGAAGTGTGAAGTGTGAAGTGTGAAGTGTGAAGTGCGAAGTGCGAAGTGCGAAGTGCGAAGTGCGAAGTGCGAAGTGCGAAGTGCGAAGTGCGAAGTGCGAAGTGCGAAGTGCGAAGTGCGAAGTGCGAAGTGCGAAGTGGGCAGTGTGAAGTGCGAAGTGCGAAGTGCGAAGTGCGAAGTGCGAAGTGCGAAGTGCGAAGTGCGAAGTGCGAAGTGCGAAGTGCGAAGTGCGAAGTGCGAAGTGCGAAGTGCGAAGTGCGAAGTGCGAAGTGGGAAGTGCGAAGTGCGAAGTGCGAAGTGCGAAGTGCGAAGTGCGAAGTGCGAAGTGCGAAGTGCGAAGTGCGAAGTGCGAAGTGCGAAGTGCGATGTGCGAAGTGGGCAGTGGGAAGTGTGAAGTGTGAAGTGTGAAGTGTGAAGTGTGAAGTGTGAAGTGTGAAGTGTGAAGTGTGAAGAGTGAAGTGTGAAGTGTGAAGTGTGAAGTGTGAAGTGTGATGTGTGAAGTGTGAAGTGTGAAGTGTGAAGTGTGAAGTGTGAAGTGTGCAGTGTGCAGTGTGAAGTGTGAAGTGTGAAGTGTGAAGTGTGAAGTGTGAAGTGTGAAGTGTGAAGTGTGAAGTGTGAAGTGTGAAGTGTGAAGTGTGATGTGTGATGTGTGAAGTGTGAAGAGTGAAGAGTGAAGTGTGAAGTGTGAAGTGTGAAGTGTGAAGTGTGAAGTGTGAAGTGTGAAGTGTGAAGTGTGAAGTGGGAAGTGTGAAGTGCGAAGTGCGAAGTGCGAAGTGCGAAGTGCGAAGTGCGAAGTGTGAAGTGCGAAGTGCGAAGTGCGAAGTGCGAAGTGCGAAGTGCGAAGTGCGAAGTGCGAAGTGCGAAGTGCGAAGTGCGAAGTGCGAAGTGCGAAGTGCGAAGTGCGAAGTGCGAAGTGCGAAGTGCGAAGTGCGAAGTGCGAAGTGCGAAGTGCGAAGTGCGAAGTGCGAAGTGCGAAGTGCGAAGTGCGATGTGCGAAGTGCGAAGTGCGAAGTGCGAAGTGCGAAGTGCGCAGTGCGATGTGCGATGTGCGATGTGCGATGTGCGATGTGCGAAGTGCGAAGTGCGAAGTGCGAAGTGCGAAGTGCGAAGTGCGAAGAGCGAAGTGCGAAGTGCGAAGTGCGAAGTGCGATGTGTGAAGTGTGAAGTGTGATGTGTGAAGTGTGAAGTGTGAAGTGTGAAGTGTGAAGTGTGAAGTGTGAAGTGTGAAGTGTGATGTGTGAAGTCTGAAGTGTGAAGTGTGAAGTGTGAAGTGTGAAGTGTGAAGTGTGAAGTGTGAAGTGTGAAGTGTGAAGTGTGAAGTGTGAAGTGTGAAGTGTGAAGTGTGAAGTGTGAAGTGTGATGTGTGAAGTGTGAAGTGTGAAGTGTGAAGTGTGAAGAGTGAAGTGTGATGTGTGAAGTGTGAAGTGAGAAGTGTGAAGTGTGAAGTGTGAAGTGTGAAGTGTGAAGTGGGAAGTGCGAAGTGCGAAGTGCGAAGTGCGAAGTGCGAAGTGCGAAGTGCGAAGTGCGAAGTGCGAAGTGCGAAGTGCGAAGTGCGAAGTGCGAAGTGCGAAGTGCGAAGTGCGAAGTGCGAAGTGCGAAGTGCGAAGTGCGAAGTGCGAAGTGCGAAGTGCGAAGTGCGAAGTGCGAAGTGCGAAGTGCGCAGTGCGATGTGCGATGTGCGATGTGCGATGTGCGAAGTGCGAAGTTCGAAGTGCGAAGTGCGAAGTGCGAAGTGCGAAGTGCGAAGAGCGAAGTGCGAAGTGCGAAGTGTGATGTGGGAAGTGTGATGTGTGATGTGTGAAGTGTGAAGTGTGAAGTGTGAAGTGTGAAGTGTGAAGTGTGAAGTGTGAAGTGTGATGTGTGAAGTCTGAAGTGTGAAGTGGGAAGTGTGAAGTGTGAAGTGTGAAGTGTGCAGTGTGAAGTGTGAACTGTGAAGTGTGAAGTGTGAAGTGTGAAGTGTGAAGTGTGAAGCGAGAAGCGAGAAGTGTGAAGTGTGAAGTGTGAAGTGTGAAGTGTGAAGTGTGAAGTGTGAAGTGTGAAGTGTGAAGTGTGAAGTGTGAAGTGTGAAGTGTGATGTGTGAAGTGTGAAGTGTGAAGTGTGAAGTGTGAAGTGTGAAGTGTGCAGTGTGCAGTGTGAAGTGTGAAGTGTGAAGTGTGAAGTGTGAAGTGTGAAGTGTGAAGTGTGAAGTGTGAAGTGTGAAGTGTGAAGTGTGAAGTGTGATGTGTGATGTGTGAAGTGTGAAGAGTGAAGAGTGAAGTGTGAAGTGTGAAGTGTGAAGTGTGAAGTGTGAAGTGTGAAGTGGGAAGTGTGAAGTGCGAAGTGCGAAGTGCGAAGTGTGAAGTGCGAAGTGCGAAGTGCGAAGTGCGAAGTGCGAAGTGCGAAGTGCGAAGTGCGAAGTGCGAAGTGCGAAGTGCGAAGTGCGAAGTGCGAAGTGCGAAGTGCGAAGTGCGAAGTGCGAAGTGCGAAGTGCGAAGTGCGAAGTGCGAAGTGCGAAGTGCGAAGTGCGAAGTGCGAAGTTCGAAGTGCGAAGTGCGATGTGCGAAGTGCGAAGTGCGAAGTGCGAAGTGCGAAGTGCGAAGTGCGCAGTGCGATGTGCGATGTGCGATGTGCGATGTGCGAAGTGCGAAGTGCGAAGTGCGAAGTGCGAAGTGCGAAGTGCGAAGTGCGAAGTGCGAAGTGCGAAGTGCGAAGTGCGAAGTGCGAAGTGCGATGTGCGAAGTGCGAAGTGCGAAGTGCGAAGTGCGAAGTGCGAAGTGCGAAGTGCGAAGTGCGCAGTGCGATGTGCGAGGTGCGATGTGCGATGTGCGATGTGCGATGTGCGAAGTGCGAAGTGCGAAGTGCGAAGTGCGAAGTGCGAAGTGCGAAGTGCGAAGTGCGAAGTGCGAAGAGCGAAGTGCGAAGTGCGAAGTGCGATGTGGGAAGTGTGAAGTGTGATGTGTGAAGTGTGAAGTGTGAAGTGTGAAGTGTGAAGTGTGAAGTGTGAAGTGTGAAGTGTGAAGTGTGAAGTGTGATGTGTGAAGTCTGAAGTGTGAAGTGTGAAGTGTGAAGTGTGAAGTGTGAAGTGTGAAGTGTGAAGTGTGAAGTGTGAAGCGTGAAGTGTGAAGTGTGAAGTGTGAAGTGTGAAGTGTGAAGTGTGAAGTGTGAAGTGTGAAGTGTGAAGTGTGAAGAGTGAAGTGTGACGTGTGAAGTGTGAAGTGTGAAGGGTGAAGTGTGAAGTGTGAAGTGTGATGTGTGAAGTGTGAAGTGTGAAGTGTGAAGTGTGAAGTGTGAAGTGTGAAGTGTGAAGTGGGAAGTGCGAAGTGCGAAGTGCGAAGTGCGAAGTGCGAAGTGCGAAGTGCGAAGTGCGAAGTGCGAAGTGCGAAGTGCGAAGTGCGAAGTGCGAAGTGCGAAGTGCGAAGTGCGAAGTGCGAAGTGCGAAGTGCGAAGTGCGAAGTGCGAAGTGCGAAGTGCGAAGTGCGAAGTGCGAAGTGCGAAGTGCGAAGAGCGAAGTGCGAAGTGCGAAGTGCGATGTGGGAAGTGTGAAGTGTGATGTGTGAAGTGTGAAGTGTGAAGTGTGAAGTGTGAAGTGTGAAGTGTGAAGTGTGAAGTGTGAAGTGTGATGTGTGAAGTCTGAAGTGTGAAGTGGGAAGTGTGAAGTGTGAAGTGTGAAGTGTGAAGTGTGAAGTGTGAAGTGTGAAGTGTGAAGTGTGAAGTGTGATGTGTGAAGTGTGAAGTGTGAAGTGTGATGTGTGAAGTGCGAAGTGCGAAGTGCGAAGTGCGAAGTGCGAAGTGCGAAGTGCGAAGTGCGAAGTGCGAAGTGCGAAGTGCGAAGTGCGAAGTGCGAAGTGCGAAGTGCGAAGTGCGAAGTGCGAAGTGCGAAGTGCGAAGTGCG
This sequence comes from Andrena chrysosceles, assembly GCA_963855975.1. Lineage (NCBI taxonomy): Eukaryota > Metazoa > Arthropoda > Insecta > Hymenoptera > Andrenidae > Andrena > Andrena chrysosceles. The sequence continues at coordinate 329,354 of CAWLCU010000068.1, forward strand.
AAGTGGGAAGTGCGAAGTGCGAAGTGCGAAGTGCGAAGTGCGAAGTGCGAAGTGCGAAGTGCGAAGTGCGAAGTGCGAAGTGCGAAGTGCGAAGTGCGAAGTGCGAAGTGCGAAGTGCGAAGTGCGAAGTGCGAAGTGCGAAGTGCGAAGTGCGAAGTGCGAAGTGCGAAGTGCGAAGTGCGAAGTGCGAAGTGCGAAGTGCGAAGTGCGAAGTACGCAGTGCGATGTGCGATGTGCGATGTGCGATGTGCGAAGTGCGAAGTTCGAAGTGCGAAGTGCGAAGTGCGAAGTGCGAAGTGCGAAGTGCGAAGAGCGAAGTGCGAAGTGCGAAGTGTGATGTGGGAAGTGTGATGTGTGATGTGTGAAGTGTGAAGTGTGAAGTGTGAAGTGTGAAGTGTGAAGTGTGAAGTGTGAAGTGTGAAGTGTGATGTGTGAAGTCTGAAGTGTGAAGTGGGAAGTGTGAAGTGTGAAGTGTGAAGTGTGCAGTGTGAAGTGTGAACTGTGAAGTGTGAAGTGTGAAGTGTGAAGTGTGAAGTGTGAAGCGAGAAGTGTGAAGTGTGAAGTGTGAAGTGTGAAGTGTGAAGTGTGAAGTGTGAAGTGTGAAGTGTGATGTGTGAAGTGTGAAGTGCGAAGTGGGCAGTGTGAAGTGTGAAGTGTGAAGTGTGAAGTGTGAAGTGTGAAGTGTGAAGAGTGAAGTGTGAAGTGTGAAGTGTGAAGTGTGAAGTGTGAAGTGTGATGTGTGAAGTGTGAAGTGTGAAGTGTGAAGTGTGAAGTGTGAAGTGTGAAGTGTGAAGTGTGAAGTGTGAAGTGTGAAGTGTGAAGTGTGAAGTGTGAAGTGTGAAGTGTGAAGAGTGAAGTGCGAAGTGCGATGTGCGAAGTGCGAAGTGCGAAGTGCGAAGTGCGAAGTGCGCAGTGCGATGTGCGATGTGCGATGTGCGATGTGCGAAGTGCGAAGTGCGAAGTGCGAAGTGCGAAGTGCGAAGTGCGAAGTGCGAAGTGCGAAGTGCGAAGTGCGCAGTGCGATGTGCGATGTGCGATGTGCGATGCGCGATGTGCGAAGTGCGAAGTGCGAAGTGCGAAGTGCGAAGTGCGAAGTGCGAAGTGCGAAGTGCGAAGTGCGAAGTGCGAAGAGCGAAGTGCGAAGTGCGAAGTGCGATGTGGGAAGTGTGAAGTGTGATGTGTGAAGTGTGAAGTGTGAAGTGTGAAGTGTGAAGTGTGATGTGTGAAGTCTGAAGTGTGAAGTGTGAAGTGTGAAGTGTGAAGTGTGAAGTGTGAAGTGTGAAGTGTGAAGTGTGAAGTGTGAAGTGTGAAGTGTGAAGTGTGAAGTGTGAAGTGTGAAGTGTGAAGTGTGAAGTGTGAAGTGTGAAGAGTGAAGTGTGAAGTGTGAAGTGTGAAGTGTGAAGTGTGAAGTGTGAAGTGCGAAGTGCGAAGTGCGAAGTGCGAAGTGCGAAGTGCGAAGTGCGAAGTGCGAAGTGCGAAGTGCGAAGTGCGAAGTGCGAAGTGCGAAGTGCGAAGTGCGAAGTGCGAAGTGCGAAGTGCGAAGTGCGAAGTGCGAAGTGCGAAGTGCGAAGTGCGAAGTGCGAAGTGCGAAGTGCGAAGTGCGAAGTGCGAAGTGCGAAGTGCGAAGTGCGAAGTGCGATGTGCGATGTGCGATGTGCGATGTGCGAAGTGCGATGTGCGAAGTGCGAAGTGCGATGTGCGAAGTGCGAAGTGCGAAGTGCGAAGTGCGAAGTGCGAAGTGCGAAGTGCGAAGTGCGAAGTGCGAAGTGCGAAGTGCGAAGTGCGAAGTGCGAAGTGCGAAGTGCGAAGTGCGAAGTGTGAAGTGTGAAGTGTAAAGTGTGAAGTGTGAAGTGTGATGTGTGAAGTGTGAAGTGTGAAGTGTGAAGTGTGAAGTGTGAAGTGTGAAGTGTGAAGTGTGAAGTGTGAAGTGTGAAGTGTGAAGTGTGACGTGTGAAGTGTGAATTGTGACGTGTGAAGTGTGAAGTGTGAAGTGTGAAGTGTGAAGTGTGAAGTGTGAAGTGTGAAGTGTGAAGTGTGAAGTGTGAAGTGTGAAGTGTGAAGTTTGAAGTGTGAAGTTTGAAGTGTGAAGTGTGAAGTGTGAAGTGTGAAGTGTGAAGTGTGAAGTGTGAACTGTGATGTGTGATGTGTGAAGTGTGAAGTGTGAAGTGTGAAGTGTGAAGTGTGAAGTGTGAAGAGTGAAGAGTGAAGTGTGAAGTGTGAAGTGTGAAGTGTGAAGTGTGAAGTGTGAAGTGTGAAGTGTGAAGTGTGAAGTGTGAAGTGTGAAGTGTGCAGTGTGCAGTGTGCAGTGTGCAGTGTGCAGTGTGAAGTGTGAAGTGTGAAGTGTGAAGTGTGAAGTGTGAAGTGTGAAGTGTGAAGTGTGAAGTGTGAAGTGTGAAGTGTGAAGTGTGAAGTGTGAAGTGTGAAGTGTGAAGTGCGAAGTGGGAAGTGGGAAGTGCGAAGTGCGAAGTGCGAAGTGCGAAGTGCGAAGTGCGAAGTGCGAAGTGCGAAGTGCGAAGTGCGAAGTGCGAAGTGCGAAGTGCGAAGTGCGAAGTGAGAAGTGCGAAGTGAGAAGTGAGAAGTGCGAAGTGCGAAGTGCGAAGTGCGAAGTGCGAAGTGCGAAGTGCGAAGTGCGAAGTGCGAAGTGCGAAGTGCGAAGTGCGAAGTGCGAAGTGCGAAGTGCGAAGTGCGAAGTGCGAAGTGAGAAGTGCGAAGTGCGAAGTGCGAAGTGCGAAGTGCGAAGTGCGAAGTGCGAAGTGCGAAGTGCGAAGTGCGAAGTGCGAAGTGCGAAGTGCGAAGTGCGAAGTGCGAAGTGCGAAGTGAGAAGTGCGAAGTGAGAAGTGCGAAGTGCGAAGTGCGAAGTGCGAAGTGCGAAGTGCGAAGTGCGAAGTGCGAAGTGCGAAGTGCGAAGTGCGAAGTGCGAAGTGCGAAGTGCGAAGTGCGAAGTGCGAAGTGCGAAGTGCGAAGTGCGAAGTGCGAAGTGCGAAGTGCGAAGTGCGAAGTGCGAAGTGAGAAGTGCGAAGTGCGAAGTGCGAAGTGCGAAGTGCGAAGTGCGAAGTGCGAAGTGCGAAGTGGGCAGAGGGAAGTGTGAAGTGTGAAGTGTGAAGTGTGAAGTGTGAAGTGTGAAGTGTGAAGTGTGAAGTGTGAAGAGTGAAGTGTGAAGTGTGAAGTGTGAAGTGTGAAGTGTGATGTGTGAAGTGTGAAGTGTGAAGTGTGAAGTGTGAAGTGTGCAGTGTGCAGTGTGAAGTGTGAAGTGTGAAGTGTGAAGTGTGAAGTGTGAAGTGTGAAGTGTGAAGTGTGAAGTGTGAAGTGTGAAGTGTGATGTGTGATGTGTGAAGTGTGAAGAGTGAAGAGTGAAGTGTGAAGTGTGAAGTGTGAAGTGTGAAGTGTGAAGTGTGAAGTGTGAAGTGTGAAGTGGGAAGTGTGAAGTGCGAAGTGCGAAGTGCGAAGTGCGAAGTGCGAAGTGCGAAGTGCGAAGTGCGAAGTGCGAAGTGCGAAGTGCGAAGTGCGAAGTGCGAAGTGCGAAGTGCGAAGTGCGAAGTGCGAAGTGCGAAGTGCGAAGTGCGAAGTGCGAAGTGCGAAGTGCGAAGTGCGAAGTGCGAAGTGCGAAGTGCGAAGTGCGAAGTGCGAAGTGCGAAGTGCGAAGTGCGAAGTGCGATGTGCGAAGTGCGAAGTGCGAAGTGCGAAGTGCGAAGTGCGAAGTGCGCAGTGCGATGTGCGATGTGCGATGTGCGATGTGCGAAGTGCGAAGTGCGAAGTGCGAAGTGCGAAGTGCGAAGTGCGAAGTGCGAAGTGCGAAGTGCGATGTGCGAAGTGCGAAGTGCGAAGTGCGAAGTGCGAAGTGCGAAGTGCGCAGTGCGATGTGCGATGTGCGATGTGCGATGTGCGATGTGCGATGTGCGATGTGCCAAGTGCGAAGTGCGAAGTGCGAAGTGCGAAGTGCGAAGTGCGAAGTGCGAAGAGCGAAGTGCGAAGTGCGAAGTGCGAAGTGCGATGTGGGAAGTGTGAAGTGTGATGTGTGAAGTGTGAAGTGTGAAGTGTGAAGTGTGAAGTGTGAAGTGTGAAGTGTGAAGTGTGATGTGTGAAGTCTGAAGTGTGAAGTGTGAAGTGTGAAGTGTGAAGTGTGAAGTGTGAAGTGTGAAGTGTGAAGTGTGAAGCGTGAAGTGTGAAGTGTGAAGTGTGAAGTGTGAAGTGTGAAGTGTGAAGTGTGAAGTGTGAAGTGTGAAGTGTGAAGAGTGAAGTGTGACGTGTGAAGTGTGAAGTGTGAAGGGTGAAGTGTGAAGTGTGAAGTGTGATGTGTGAAGTGTGAAGTGTGAAGTGTGAAGTGTGAAGTGTGAAGTGTGAAGTGCGAAGTGTGAAGTGTGAAGTGTGAAGTGTGAAGTGTGAAGTGTGAAGTTTGAAGTGTGAAGTTTGAAGTGTGAAGTGTGAAGTGTGAAGTGTGAAGTGTGAAGTGTGAAGTGTGAACTGTGATGTGTGATGTGTGAAGTGTGAAGTGTGAAGTGTGAAGTGTGAAGTGTGAAGTGTGAAGTGTGAAGAGTGAAGAGTGAAGTGTGAAGTGTGAAGTGTGAAGTGTGAAGTGTGAAGTGTGAAGTGTGAAGTGTGAAGTGCGAAGTGCGAAGTGCGAAGTGCGAAGTGCGAAGTGCGAAGTGCGAAGTGCGAAGTGCGAAGTGCGAAGTGCGAAGTGCGAAGTGCGAAGTGGGCAGTGTGAAGTGCGAAGTGCGAAGTGCGAAGTGCGAAGTGCGAAGTGCGAAGTGCGAAGTGCGAAGTGCGAAGTGCGAAGTGCGAAGTGCGAAGTGCGAAGTGCGAAGTGCGAAGTGCGAAGTGCGAAGTGGGAAGTGCGAAGTGCGAAGTGCGAAGTGCGAAGTGCGAAGTGCGAAGTGCGAAGTGCGAAGTGCGAAGTGCGAAGTGCGAAGTGCGAAGTGCGAAGTGCGAAGTGCGAAGTGCGAAGGGCGAAGTGCGATGTGCGAAGTGGGCAGTGGGAAGTGTGAAGTGTGAAGTGTGAAGTGTGAAGTGTGAAGTGTGAAGTGTGAAGTGTGAAGTGTGAAGAGTGAAGTGTGAAGTGTGAAGTGTGAAGTGTGAAGTGTGATGTGTGAAGTGTGAAGTGTGAAGTGTGAAGTGTGAAGTGTGAAGTGTGCAGTGTGCAGTGTGAAGTGTGAAGTGTGAAGTGTGAAGTGTGAAGTGTGAAGTGTGAAGTGTGAAGTGTGAAGTGTGAAGTGTGAAGTGTGAAGTGTGATGTGTGATGTGTGAAGTGTGAAGAGTGAAGAGTGAAGTGTGAAGTGTGAAGTGTGAAGTGTGAAGTGTGAAGTGTGAAGTGTGAAGTGTGAAGTGGGAAGTGTGAAGTGCGAAGTGCGAAGTGCGAAGTGCGAAGTGCGAAGTGCGAAGTGCGAAGTGCGAAGTGCGAAGTGCGAAGTGCGAAGTGCGAAGTGCGAAGTGCGAAGTGCGAAGTGCGAAGTGCGAAGTGCGAAGTGCGAAGTGCGAAGTGCGAAGTGCGAAGTGCGAAGTGCGAAGTGCGAAGTGCGAAGTGCGAAGTGCGAAGTGCGAAGTGCGAAGTGCGAAGTGCGAAGTGCGAAGTGCGAAGTGCGAAGTGCGAAGTGCGATGTGCGAAGTGCGAAGTGCGAAGTGCGAAGAGCGAAGTGCGAAGTGCGAAGTGCGAAGTGCGATGTGTGAAGTGTGAAGTGTGATGTGTGAAGTGTGAAGTGTGAAGTGTGAAGTGTGAAGTGTGAAGTGTGAAGTGTGAAGTGTGATGTGTGAAGTCTGAAGTGTGAAGTGTGAAGTGTGAAGTGTGAAGTGTGAAGTGTGAAGTGTGAAGTGTGAAGTGTGAAGTGTGAAGTGTGAAGTGTGAAGTGTGAAGTGTGAAGTGTGAAGTGTGATGTGTGAAGTGTGAAGTGTGAAGTGTGAAGTGTGAAGAGTGAAGTGTGATGTGTGAAGTGTGAAGTGAGAAGTGTGAAGTGTGAAGTGTGAAGTGTGAAGTGTGAAGTGGGAAGTGCGAAGTGCGAAGTGCGAAGTGCGAAGTGCGAAGTGCGAAGTGCGAAGTGCGAAGTGCGAAGTGCGAAGTGCGAAGTGCGAAGTGCGAAGTGCGAAGTGCGAAGTGCGAAGTGCGAAGTGCGAAGTGCGAAGTGCGAAGTGCGAAGTGCGAAGTGCGAAGTGCGAAGTGCGAAGTGCGAAGTGCGCAGTGCGATGTGCGATGTGCGATGTGCGATGTGCGAAGTGCGAAGTTCGAAGTGCGAAGTGCGAAGTGCGAAGTGCGAAGTGCGAAGAGCGAAGTGCGAAGTGCGAAGTGTGATGTGGGAAGTGTGATGTGTGATGTGTGAAGTGTGAAGTGTGAAGTGTGAAGTGTGAAGTGTGAAGTGTGAAGTGTGAAGTGTGAAGTGTGATGTGTGAAGTCTGAAGTGTGAAGTGGGAAGTGTGAAGTGTGAAGTGTGAAGTGTGCAGTGTGAAGTGTGAACTGTGAAGTGTGAAGTGTGAAGTGTGAAGTGTGAAGTGTGAAGCGAGAAGCGAGAAGTGTGAAGTGTGAAGTGTGAAGTGTGAAGTGTGAAGTGTGAAGTGTGAAGTGTGAAGTGTGAAGTGTGAAGTGTGAAGTGTGAAGTGTGATGTGTGAAGTGTGAAGTGTGAAGTGTGAAGTGTGAAGTGTGAAGTGTGCAGTGTGCAGTGTGAAGTGTGAAGTGTGAAGTGTGAAGTGTGAAGTGTGAAGTGTGAAGTGTGAAGTGTGAAGTGTGAAGTGTGAAGTGTGAAGTGTGATGTGTGATGTGTGAAGTGTGAAGAGTGAAGAGTGAAGTGTGAAGTGTGAAGTGTGAAGTGTGAAGTGTGAAGTGTGAAGTGTGAAGTGTGAAGTGGGAAGTGTGAAGTGCGAAGTGCGAAGTGCGAAGTGCGAAGTGCGAAGTGCGAAGTGCGAAGTGCGAAGTGCGAAGTGCGAAGTGCGAAGTGCGAAGTGCGAAGTGCGAAGTGCGAAGTGCGAAGTGCGAAGTGCGAAGTGCGAAGTGCAAAGTGCGAAGTGCGAAGTGCGAAGTGCGAAGTGCGAAGTGCGAAGTGCGAAGTGCGAAGTGCGAAGTGCGAAGTGCGAAGTTCGAAGTGCGAAGTGCGATGTGCGAAGTGCGAAGTGCGAAGTGCGAAGTGCGAAGTGCGAAGTGCGCAGTGCGATGTGCGATGTGCGATGTGCGATGTGCGAAGTGCGAAGTGCGAAGTGCGAAGTGCGAAGTGCGAAGTGCGAAGTGCGAAGTGCGAAGTGCGAAGTGCGATGTGCGAAGTGCGAAGCGCGAAGTGCGAAGTGCGAAGTGCGAAGTGCGAAGTGCGAAGTGCGCAGTGCGATGTGCGAGGTGCGATGTGCGATGTGCGATGTGCGATGTGCGAAGTGCGAAGTGCGAAGTGCGAAGTGCGAAGTGCGAAGTGCGAAGTGCGAAGTGCGAAGTGCGAAGAGCGAAGTGCGAAGTGCGAAGTGCGATGTGGGAAGTGTGAAGTGTGATGTGTGAAGTGTGAAGTGTGAAGTGTGAAGTGTGAAGTGTGAAGTGTGAAGTGTGAAGTGTGAAGTGTGAAGTGTGATGTGTGAAGTCTGAAGTGTGAAGTGTGAAGTGTGAAGTGTGAAGTGTGAAGTGTGAAGTGTGAAGTGTGAAGTGTGAAGCGTGAAGTGTGAAGTGTGAAGTGTGAAGTGTGAAGTGTGAAGTGTGAAGTGTGAAGTGTGAAGTGTGAAGTGTGAAGAGTGAAGTGTGACGTGTGAAGTGTGAAGTGTGAAGGGTGAAGTGTGAAGTGTGAAGTGTGATGTGTGAAGTGTGAAGTGTGAAGTGTGAAGTGTGAAGTGTGAAGTGTGAAGTGTGAAGTGGGAAGTGCGAAGTGCGAAGTGCGAAGTGCGAAGTGCGAAGTGCGAAGTGCGAAGTGCGAAGTGCGAAGTGCGAAGTGCGAAGTGCGAAGTGCGAAGTGCGAAGTGCGAAGTGCGAAGTGCGAAGTGCGAAGTGCGAAGTGCGAAGTGCGAAGTGCGAAGTGCGAAGTGCGAAGTGCGAAGTGCGAAGTGCGAAGTGCGAAGTGCGAAGTGCGAAGAGCGAAGTGCGAAGTGCGAAGTGCGATGTGGGAAGTGTGAAGTGTGATGTGTGAAGTGTGAAGTGTGAAGTGTGAAGTGTGAAGTGTGAAGTGTGAAGTGTGAAGTGTGAAGTGTGAAGTGTGATGTGTGAAGTCTGAAGTGTGAAGTGGGAAGTGTGAAGTGTGAAGTGTGAAGTGTGAAGTGTGAAGTGTGAAGTGTGAAGTGTGAAGTGTGAAGTGTGATGTGTGAAGTGTGAAGTGTGAAGTGTGATGTGTGAAGTGCGAAGTGCGAAGTGCGAAGTGCGAAGTGCGAAGTGCGAAGTGCGAAGTGCGAAGTGCGAAGTGCGAAGTGCGAAGTGCGAAGTGCGAAGTGCGAAGTGCGAAGTGCGAAGTGCGAAGTGCGAAGTACGCAGTGCGATGTGCGATGTGCGATGTGCGATGTGCGAAGTGCGAAGTTCGAAGTGCGAAGTGCGAAGTGCGAAGTGCGAAGTGCGAAGTGCGAAGAGCGAAGTGCGAAGTGCGAAGTGTGATGTGGGAAGTGTGATGTGTGATGTGTGAAGTGTGAAGTGTGAAGTGTGAAGTGTGAAGTGTGAAGTGTGAAGTGTGAAGTGTGAAGTGTGATGTGTGAAGTCTGAAGTGTGAAGTGGGAAGTGTGAAGTGTGAAGTGTGAAGTGTGCAGTGTGAAGTGTGAACTGTGAAGTGTGAAGTGTGAAGTGTGAAGTGTGAAGTGTGAAGCGAGAAGTGTGAAGTGTGAAGTGTGAAGTGTGAAGTGTGAAGTGTGAAGTGTGAAGTGTGAAGTGTGAAGTGTGAAGTGTGAAGTGCGAAGTGGGCAGTGTGAAGTGTGAAGTGTGAAGTGTGAAGTGTGAAGTGTGAAGTGTGAAGAGTGAAGTGTGAAGTGTGAAGTGTGAAGTGTGAAGTGTGAAGTGTGATGTGTGAAGTGTGAAGTGTGAAGTGTGAAGTGTGAAGTGTGAAGTGTGAAGTGTGAAGTGTGAAGTGTGAAGTGTGAAGTGTGAAGAGTGAAGTGCGAAGTGCGATGTGCGAAGTGCGAAGTGCGAAGTGCGAAGTGCGAAGTGCGCAGTGCGATGTGCGATGTGCGATGTGCGATGTGCGAAGTGCGAAGTGCGAAGTGCGAAGTGCGAAGTGCGAAGTGCGAAGTGCGAAGTGCGAAGTGCGAAGTGCGCAGTGCGATGTGCGATGTGCGATGTGCGATGCGCGATGTGCGAAGTGCGAAGTGCGAAGTGCGAAGTGCGAAGTGCGAAGTGCGAAGTGCGAAGTGCGAAGTGCGAAGTGCGAAGAGCGAAGTGCGAAGTGCGAAGTGCGATGTGGGAAGTGTGAAGTGTGATGTGTGAAGTGTGAAGTGTGAAGTGTGAAGTGTGAAGTGTGAAGTGTGAAGTGTGATGTGTGAAGTCTGAAGTGTGAAGTGTGAAGTGTGAAGTGTGAAGTGTGAAGTGTGAAGTGTGAAGTGTGAAGTGTGAAGTGTGAAGTGTGAAGTGTGAAGTGTGAAGTGTGAAGTGTGAAGTGTGAAGTGTGAAGTGTGAAGTGTGAAGAGTGAAGTGTGAAGTGTGAAGTGTGAAGTGTGAAGTGTGAAGTGTGAAGTGCGAAGTGCGAAGTGCGAAGTGCGAAGTGCGAAGTGCGAAGTGCGAAGTGCGAAGTGCGAAGTGCGAAGTGCGAAGTGCGAAGTGCGAAGTGCGAAGTGCGAAGTGCGAAGTGCGAAGTGCGAAGTGCGAAGTGCGAAGTGCGAAGTGCGAAGTGCGAAGTGCGAAGTGCGAAGTGCGAAGTGCGAAGTGCGAAGTGCGAAGTGCGATGTGCGATGTGCGATGTGCGATGTGCGAAGTGCGATGTGCGAAGTGCGAAGTGCGATGTGCGAAGTGCGAAGTGCGAAGTGCGAAGTGCGAAGTGCGAAGTGCGAAGTGCGAAGTGCGAAGTGCGAAGTGCGAAGTGCGAAGTGCGAAGTGCGAAGTGCGAAGTGCGAAGTGCGAAGTGTGAAGTGTGAAGTGTAAAGTGTGAAGTGTGAAGTGTGATGTGTGAAGTGTGAAGTGTGAAGTGTGAAGTGTGAAGTGTGAAGTGTGAAGTGTGAAGTGTGAAGTGTGAAGTGTGAAGTGTGAAGTGTGACGTGTGAAGTGTGAATTGTGACGTGTGAAGTGTGAAGTGTGAAGTGTGAAGTGTGAAGTGTGAAGTGTGAAGTGTGAAGTGTGAAGTGTGAAGTGTGAAGTGTGAAGTGTGAAGTGTGAAGTTTGAAGTGTGAAGTTTGAAGTGTGAAGTGTGAAGTGTGAAGTGTGAAGTGTGAAGTGTGAAGTGTGAAGTGTGAACTGTGATGTGTGATGTGTGAAGTGTGAAGTGTGAAGTGTGAAGTGTGAAGTGTGAAGTGTGAAGAGTGAAGAGTGAAGTGTGAAGTGTGAAGTGTGAAGTGTGAAGTGTGAAGTGTGAAGTGTGAAGTGTGAAGTGTGAAGTGTGAAGTGTGCAGTGTGCAGTGTGCAGTGTGCAGTGTGCAGTGTGCAGTGTGCAGTGTGAAGTGTGAAGTGTGAAGTGTGAAGTGTGAAGTGTGAAGTGTGAAGTGTGAAGTGTGAAGTGTGAAGTGTGAAGTGTGAAGTGTGAAGTGTGAAGTGTGAAGTGTGAAGTGTGAAGTGCGAAGTGGGAAGTGGGAAGTGCGAAGTGCGAAGTGCGAAGTGCGAAGTGCGAAGTGCGAAGTGCGAAGTGCGAAGTGCGAAGTGCGAAGTGCGAAGTGCGAAGTGCGAAGTGCGAAGTGAGAAGTGCGAAGTGAGAAGTGAGAAGTGCGAAGTGCGAAGTGCGAAGTGCGAAGTGCGAAGTGCGAAGTGCGAAGTGCGAAGTGCGAAGTGCGAAGTGCGAAGTGCGAAGTGCGAAGTGCGAAGTGCGAAGTGCGAAGTGCGAAGTGCGAAGTGAGAAGTGCGAAGTGCGAAGTGCGAAGTGCGAAGTGCGAAGTGCGAAGTGCGAAGTGCGAAGTGCGAAGTGCGAAGTGCGAAGTGCGAAGTGCGAAGTGCGAAGTGAGAAGTGCGAAGTGAGAAGTGCGAAGTGCGAAGTGCGAAGTGCGAAGTGCGAAGTGCGAAGTGCGAAGTGCGAAGTGCGAAGTGCGAAGTGCGAAGTGCGAAGTGCGAAGTGCGAAGTGCGAAGTGCGAAGTGCGAAGTGCGAAGTGCGAAGTGAGAAGTGCGAAGTGCGAAGTGCGAAGTGCGAAGTGCGAAGTGCGAAGTGCGAAGTGGGCAGTGGGAAGTGTGAAGTGTGAAGTGTGAAGTGTGAAGTGTGAAGTGTGAAGTGTGAAGTGTGAAGTGTGAAGTGTGAAGAGTGAAGTGTGAAGTGTGAAGTGTGAAGTGTGAAGTGTGATGTGTGAAGTGTGAAGTGTGAAGTGTGAAGTGTGAAGTGTGCAGTGTGCAGTGTGAAGTGTGAAGTGTGAAGTGTGAAGTGTGAAGTGTGAAGTGTGAAGTGTGAAGTGTGAAGTGTGAAGTGTGAAGTGTGAAGTGTGATGTGTGATGTGTGAAGTGTGAAGAGTGAAGAGTGAAGTGTGAAGTGTGAAGTGTGAAGTGTGAAGTGTGAAGTGTGAAGTGTGAAGTGTGAAGTGGGAAGTGTGAAGTGCGAAGTGCGAAGTGCGAAGTGCGAAGTGCGAAGTGCGAAGTGCGAAGTGCGAAGTGCGAAGTGCGAAGTGCGAAGTGCGAAGTGAGAAGTGCGAAGTGAGAAGTGAGAAGTGCGAAGTGCGAAGTGCGAAGTGCGAAGTGCGAAGTGCGAAGTGCGAAGTGCGAAGTGCGAAGTGCGAAGTGCGAAGTGCGAAGTGCGAAGTGCGAAGTGCGAAGTGCGAAGTGCGAAGTGCGAAGTGAGAAGTGCGAAGTGCGAAGTGCGAAGTGCGAAGTGCGAAGTGCGAAGTGCGAAGTGCGAAGTGCGAAGTGCGAAGTGCGAAGTGCGAAGTGCGAAGTGCGAAGTGCGAAGTGAGAAGTGCGAAGTGAGAAGTGCGAAGTGCGAAGTGCGAAGTGCGAAGTGCGAAGTGCGAAGTGCGAAGTGCGAAGTGCGAAGTGCGAAGTGCGAAGTGCGAAGTGCGAAGTGCGAAGTGCGAAGTGCGAAGTGCGAAGTGCGAAGTGAGAAGTGCGAAGTGCGAAGTGCGAAGTGCGAAGTGCGAAGTGCGAAGTGCGAAGTGCGAAGTGGGCAGTGGGAAGTGTGAAGTGTGAAGTGTGAAGTGTGAAGTGTGAAGTGTGAAGTGTGAAGTGTGAAGTGTGAAGTGTGAAGAGTGAAGTGTGAAGTGTGAAGTGTGAAGTGTGAAGTGTGATGTGTGAAGTGTGAAGTGTGAAGTGTGAAGTGTGAAGTGTGCAGTGTGCAGTGTGAAGTGTGAAGTGTGAAGTGTGAAGTGTGAAGTGTGAAGTGTGAAGTGTGAAGTGTGAAGTGTGAAGTGTGAAGTGTGATGTGTGATGTGTGAAGTGTGAAGAGTGAAGAGTGAAGTGTGAAGTGTGAAGTGTGAAGTGTGAAGTGTGAAGTGTGAAGTGTGAAGTGTGAAGTGGGAAGTGTGAAGTGCGAAGTGCGAAGTGCGAAGTGCGAAGTGCGAAGTGCGAAGTGCGAAGTGCGAAGTGCGAAGTGCGAAGTGCGAAGTGCGAAGTGCGAAGTGCGAAGTGCGAAGTGCGAAGTGCGAAGTGCGAAGTGCGAAGTGCGAAGTGCGAAGTGCGAAGTGCGAAGTGCGAAGTGCGAAGTGCGAAGTGCGAAGTGCGAAGTGCGAAGTGCGAAGTGCGATGTGCGAAGTGCGAAGTGCGAAGTGCGAAGTGCGAAGTGCGAAGTGCGCAGTGCGATGTGCGATGTGCGATGTGCGATGTGCGAAGTGCGAAGTGCGAAGTGCGAAGTGCGAAGTGCGAAGTGCGAAGTGCGAAGTGCGAAGTGCGATGTGCGAAGTGCGAAGTGCGAAGTGCGAAGTGCGAAGTGCGAAGTGCGCAGTGCGATGTGCGATGTGCGATGTGCGATGTGCGATGTGCGATGTGCGAAGTGCGAAGTGCGAAGTGCGAAGTGCGAAGTGCGAAGTGCGAAGTGCGAAGTGCGAAGAGCGAAGTGCGAAGTGCGAAGTGCGAAGTGCGATGTGGGAAGTGTGAAGTGTGATGTGTGAAGTGTGAAGTGTGAAGTGTGAAGTGTGAAGTGTGAAGTGTGAAGTGTGAAGTGTGATGTGTGAAGTCTGAAGTGTGAAGTGTGAAGTGTGAAGTGTGAAGTGTGAAGTGTGAAGTGTGAAGCGTGAAGTGTGAAGCGTGAAGTGTGAAGTGTGAAGTGTGAAGTGTGAAGTGTGAAGTGTGAAGTGTGAAGTGTGAAGTGTGAAGTGTGAAGAGTGAAGTGTGACGTGTGAAGTGTGAAGTGTGAAGGGTGAAGTGTGAAGTGTGAAGTGTGATGTGTGAAGTGTGAAGTGTGAAGTGTGAAGTGTGAAGTGTGAAGTGCGATGTGCGAAGTGCGAAGTGCGAAGTGCGAAGTGCGAAGTGCGAAGTGCGAAGTGCGAAGTGCGAAGTGCGAAGTGCGAAGTGCGAAGCGCGAAGTGCGAAGTGCGAAGTGCGAAGTGCGAAGTGCGAAGTGCGAAGTGCGAAGTGCGAAGTGCGAAGTGCGAAGTGCGAAGTGCGAAGTGCGAAGTGCGAAGTGCGAAGTGCGAAGTGCGAAGTGCGAAGTGCGAAGTGCGAAGTGCGAAGTGCGAAGTGCGAAGTGCGAAGTGCGAAGAGCGAAGTGCGAAGTGCGAAGTGCGATGTGGGAAGTGTGAAGTGTGATGTGTGAAGTGTGAAGTGTGAAGTGTGAAGTGTGAAGTGTGAAGTGTGAAGTGTGAAGTGTGAAGTGTGATGTGTGAAGTCTGAAGTGTGAAGTGGGAAGTGTGAAGTGTGAAGTGTGAAGTGTGAAGTGTGAAGTGTGAAGTGTGAAGTGTGAAGTGTGAAGTGTGATGTGTGAAGTGTGAAGTGTGAAGTGTGATGTGTGAAGTGCGAAGTGCGAAGTGCGAAGTGCGAAGTGCGAAGTGCGAAGTGCGAAGTGCGAAGTGCGAAGTGCGAAGTGCGAAGTGCGAAGTGCGAAGTGCGAAGTGCGAAGTGCGAAGTGCGAAGTGCGAAGTGCGAAGTGCGAAGTGCGAAGTGCGAAGTGCGAAGTGAGAAGTGCGAAGTGCGAAGTGCGAAGTGCGAAGTGCGAAGTGCGAAGTGCGAAGTGCGAAGTGGGCAGTGGGAAGTGTGAAGTGTGAAGTGTGAAGTGTGAAGTGTGAAGTGTGAAGTGTGAAGTGTGAAGTGTGAAGTGTGAAGAGTGAAGTGTGAAGTGTGAAGTGTGAAGTGTGAAGTGTGATGTGTGAAGTGTGAAGTGTGAAGTGTGAAGTGTGAAGTGTGCAGTGTGCAGTGTGAAGTGTGAAGTGTGAAGTGTGAAGTGTGAAGTGTGAAGTGTGAAGTGTGAAGTGTGAAGTGTGAAGTGTGAAGAGTGAAGTGTGAAGTGTGAAGTGTGAAGTGTGAAGTGTGAAGTGTGATGTGTGAAGTGTGAAGTGCGAAGTGCGAAGTGCGAAGTGCGAAGTGCGAAGTGCGAAGTGAGAAGTGTGAAGTGTGAAGTGTGAAGTGTGAAGTGTGAAGTGAGAAGTGTGAAGTGTGAAGTGTGAAGTGTGAAGTGTGAAGTGTGAAGTGTGAAGTGCGAAGTGGGCAGTGTGAAGTGTGAAGTGTGAAGTGTGAAGTGTGAAGTGTGAAGAGTGAAGTGTGAAGTGTGAAGTGTGAAGTGTGAAGTGTGAAGTGTGATGTGTGAAGTGTGAAGTGTGAAGTGTGAAGTGTGAAGTGCGAAGTGCGAAGTGCGAAGTGCGAAGAGCGAAGTGCGAAGTGCGAAGTGCGATGTGGGAAGTGTGAAGTGTGATGTGTGAAGTGTGAAGTGTGAAGTGTGAAGTGTGAAGTGTGAAGTGTGAAGTGTGAAGTGTGAAGTGTGATGTGTGAAGTCTGAAGTGTGAAGTGTGAAGTGTGAAGTGTGAAGTGTGAAGTGTGAAGTGTGAAGTGTGAAGTGTGAAGTGTGAAGTGTGATGTGTGCAGTGTGAAGTGTGAAGTGTGAAGTGTGAAGTGTGAAGTGTGAAGTGTGACGTGTGAAGTGTGAAGTGTGAAGTGTGAAGTGTGAAGTGTGAAGTGTGAAGTGTGAAGTGCGAAGTGCGAAGTGCGAAGTGCGAAGTGCGAAGTGCGAAGTGCGAAGTGCGAAGTGCGAAGTGCGAAGTGCGAAGTGCGAAGTGCGAAGTGCGAAGTGCGAAGTGCGAAGTGCGAAGTGAGAAGTGCGAAGTACGAAGTGCGAAGTGCGAAGTGCGAAGTGCGAAGTGCGAAGTGCGAAGTGCGAAGTGCGAAGTGCGAAGTGCGAAGTGCGAAGTGCGAAGTGCGAAGTGCGAAGTGAGAAGTGCGAAGTGAGAAGTGCGAAGTGCGAAGTGCGAAGTGCGAAGTGCGAAGTGCGAAGTGCGAAGTGCGAAGTGCGAAGTGCGAAGTGCGAAGTGCGAAGTGCGAAGTGCGAAGTGCGAAGTGCGAAGTGCGAAGTGCGAAGTGCGAAGTGAGAAGTGCGAAGTGCGAAGTGCGAAGTGCGAAGTGCGAAGTGCGAAGTGCGAAGTGCGAAGTGGGCAGTGGGAAGTGTGAAGTGTGAAGTGTGAAGTGTGAAGTGTGAAGTGTGAAGTGTGAAGTGTGAAGTGTGAAGTGTGAAGAGTGAAGTGTGAAGTGTGAAGTGTGAAGTGTGAAGTGTGATGTGTGAAGTGTGAAGTGTGAAGTGTGAAGTGTGAAGTGTGCAGTGTGCAGTGTGAAGTGTGAAGTGTGAAGTGTGAAGTGTGAAGTGTGAAGTGTGAAGTGTGAAGTGTGAAGTGTGAAGTGTGAAGTGTGATGTGTGATGTGTGAAGTGTGAAGAGTGAAGAGTGAAGTGTGAAGTGTGAAGTGTGAAGTGTGAAGTGTGAAGTGTGAAGTGTGAAGTGTGAAGTGGGAAGTGTGAAGTGCGAAGTGCGAAGTGCGAAGTGCGAAGTGCGAAGTGCGAAGTGCGAAGTGCGAAGTGCGAAGTGCGAAGTGCGAAGTGCGAAGTGCGAAGTGCGAAGTGCGAAGTGCGAAGTGCGAAGTGCGAAGTGCGAAGTGCGAAGTGCGAAGTGCGAAGTGCGAAGTGCGAAGTGCGAAGTGTGAAGTGCGAAGTGCGAAGTGCGAAGTGCGAAGTGCGAAGTGCGAAGTGCGAAGTGCGATGTGCGAAGTGCGAAGTGCGAAGTGCGAAGTGCGAAGTGCGAAGTGCGCAGTGCGATGTGCGATGTGCGATGTGCGATGTGCGAAGTGCGAAGTGCGAAGTGCGAAGTGCGAAGTGCGAAGTGCGAAGTGCGAAGTGCGAAGTGCGATGTGCGAAGTGCGAAGTGCGAAGTGCGAAGTGCGAAGTGCGAAGTGCGCAGTGCGATGTGCGATGTGCGATGTGCGATGTGCGATGTGCGATGTGCGAAGTGCGAAGTGCGAAGTGCGAAGTGCGAAGTGCGAAGTGCGAAGTGCGAAGTGCGAAGAGCGAAGTGCGAAGTGCGAAGTGCGAAGTGCGATGTGGGAAGTGTGAAGTGTGATGTGTGAAGTGTGAAGTGTGAAGTGTGAAGTGTGAAGTGTGAAGTGTGAAGTGTGAAGTGTGATGTGTGAAGTCTGAAGTGTGAAGTGTGAAGTGTGAAGTGTGAAGTGTGAAGTGTGAAGTGTGAAGTGTGAAGTGTGAAGCGTGAAGTGTGAAGTGTGAAGTGTGAAGTGTGAAGTGTGAAGTGTGAAGTGTGAAGTGTGAAGTGTGAAGTGTGAAGAGTGAAGTGTGACGTGTGAAGTGTGAAGTGTGAAGGGTGAAGTGTGAAGTGTGAAGTGTGATGTGTGAAGTGTGAAGTGTGAAGTGTGAAGTGTGAAGTGTGAAGTGTGAAGTGCGAAGTGGGAAGTGCGAAGTGCGATGTGCGAAGTGCGAAGTGCGAAGTGCGAAGTGCGAAGTGCGAAGTGCGAAGTGCGAAGTGCGAAGTGCGAAGTGCGAAGTGCGAAGTGCGAAGTGCGAAGTGCGATGTGGGAAGTGTGAAGTGTGATGTGTGAAGTGTGAAGTGTGAAGTGTGAAGTGTGAAGTGTGAAGTGTGAAGTGTGAAGTGTGATGTGTGAAGTCTGAAGTGTGAAGTGGGAAGTGTGAAGTGTGAAGTGTGAAGTGTGAAGTGTGAAGTGTGAAGTGTGAAGTGTGAAGTGTGAAGTGTGATGTGTGAAGTGTGAAGTGTGAAGTGTGATGTGTGAAGTGCGAAGTGCGAAGTGCGAAGTGCGAAGTGCGAAGTGCGAAGTGCGAAGTGCGAAGTGCGAAGTGCGAAGTGCGAAGTGCGAAGTGCGAAGTGCGAAGTGCGAAGTGCGAAGTGCGAAGTGCGAAGTGCGAAGTGCGAAGTGCGAAGTGCGAAGTGCGAAGTGCGAAGTGCGAAGTGCGAAGTGCGAAGTGGGAAGTGCGAAGTGCGAAGTGCGAAGTGCGAAGTGCGAAGTGCGAAGTGCGAAGTGCGAAGTGGGCAGTGTGAAGTGCGAAGTGCGAAGTGCGAAGTGCGAAGTGCGAAGTGCGATGTGCGAATTGCGAAGTGCGAAGTGCGAAGTGCGAAGTGCGAAGTGCGAAGTGCGAAGTGCGAAGTGCGAAGTGCGAAGTGCGAAGTGCGAAGTGCGAAGTGCGAAGTGCGAAGTGCGAAGTGCGAAGTGGGCAGTGCGAAGTGCGAAGTGTGAAGTGTGAAGTGTGAAGTGTGAAGTGTGAAGTGTGAAGTGTGAAGTGTGAAGTGTGAAGAGTGAAGTGTGAAGTGTGAAGTGTGAAGTGTGAAGTGTGATGTGTGAAGTGTGAAGTGCGAAGTGCGAAGTGCGAAGTGCGAAGTGCGAAGTGCGAAGTGAGAAGTGTGAAGTGTGAAGTGTGAAGTGTGAAGTGTGAAGTGAGAAGTGTGAAGTGTGAAGTGTGAAGTGTGAAGTGTGAAGTGTGAAGTGTGAAGTGCGAAGTGGGCAGTGTGAAGTGTGAAGTGTGAAGTGTGAAGTGTGAAGTGTGAAGAGTGAAGTGTGAAGTGTGAAGTGTGAAGTGTGAAGTGTGAAGTGTGATGTGTGAAGTGTGAAGTGTGAAGTGTGAAGTGTGAAGTGCGAAGTGCGAAGTGCGAAGTGCGAAGAGCGAAGTGCGAAGTGCGAAGTGCGATGTGGGAAGTGTGAAGTGTGATGTGTGAAGTGTGAAGTGTGAAGTGTGAAGTGTGAAGTGTGAAGTGTGAAGTGTGAAGTGTGAAGTGTGATGTGTGAAGTCTGAAGTGTGAAGTGTGAAGTGTGAAGTGTGAAGTGTGAAGTGTGAAGTGTGAAGTGTGAAGTGTGAAGTGTGAAGTGTGATGTGTGCAGTGTGAAGTGTGAAGTGTGAAGTGTGAAGTGTGAAGTGTGAAGTGTGAAGTGTGAAGTGTGAAGTGTGAAGTGTGAAGTGTGAAGTGTGAAGTGTGAAGTGTGAAGTGTGAAGGGTGAAGTGTGAAGTGGGAAGTGTGAAGTGCGAAGTGCGAAGTGCGAAGTGCGAAGTGCGAAGTGCGAAGTGCGAAGTGCGAAGTGCGAAGTGCGAAGTGCGAAGTGCGAAGTGCGAAGTGCGAAGTGCGAAGTGCGAAGTGCGAAGTGCGAAGTGCGCAGTGCGATGTGCGCAGTGCGATGTGCGATGTGCGATGTGCGATGTGAGAAGTGCGAAGTGCGAAGTGCGAAGTGCGAAGTGCGAAGTGCGAAGTGCGAAGAGCGAAGTGCGAAGTGCGAAGTGCGATGTGGGAAGTGTGAAGTGTGATGTGTGAAGTGTGAAGTGTGAAGTGTGAAGTGTGATGTGTGAAGTGTGAAGTGTGAAGTGTGATGTGTGAAGTGCGAAGTGCGAAGTGCGAAGTGCGAAGTGCGAAGTGCGAAGTGCGAAGTGCGAAGTGCGAAGGGCGAAGGGCGAAGGGCGAAGTGCGAAGTGCGAAGTGCGAAGTGCGAAGTGCGAAGTGCGAAGTGCGAAGTGCGAAGTGCGAAGTGCGAAGTGCGAAGTGCGAAGTGCGAAGTGCGAAGTGCGAAGTGCGAAGTGCGAAGTGCGAAGTGCGAAGTGCGAAGTGCGAAGTGAGAAGTGCGAAGTGCGAAGTGCGAAGTGCGAAGTGCGAAGTGCGAAGTGCGAAGTGCGAAGTGCGAAGTGCGAAGTGCGAAGTGCGAAGTGCGAAGTGTGCACTGTGAAGTGTGAAGTGTGAAGTGTGAAGTGTGAAGTGTGAAGTGTGAAGTGTGAAGTGTGATGTGTGAAGTGTGAAGTGTGAAGTGTGAAGTGTGAAGTGTGAAGTGTGAAGTGTGAAGTGTGAAGTGTGAAGTGTGAAGTGTGAAGTGTGAAGTGTGAAGTGTGCAGTGTGAAGTGTGAAGTGTGAAGTGTGATGTGTGAAGTGTGAAGTGTGAAGTGTGAAGTGTGAAGTGTGAAGTGTGAAGTGTGAAGTGTGAAGTGTGAAGTGTGAAGTGTGAAGTGTGAAGTGTGAAGTGTGCAGTGTGAAGTGTGAAGTGTGAAGTGTGAAGTGTGAAGTGTGAAGTGTGAAGTGTGAAGTGTGAAGAGTGAAGTGTGAAGAGTGAAGTGTGAAGTGTGAAGTGTGAAGTGTGAAGTGTGAAGTGTGAAGTGTGAAGTGTGAAGTGTGAAGTGGGAAGTGGGAAGTGGGAAGTGGGAAGTGTGAAGTGTGAAGTGCGAAGTGTGCACTGTGAAGTGTGAAGTGTGAAGTGTGAAGTGTGAAGTGTGAAGTATGAAGTGTGAAGTGTGATGTGTGAAGTGTGAAGTGTGAAGTGTGAAGTGTGAAGTGTGAAGTGTGAAGTGTGAAGTGTGAAGTGTGAAGTGTGAAGTGTGAAGTGTGAAGTGTGAAGTGTGAAGTGTGCAGTGTGCAGTGTGAAGTGTGAAGTGTGAAGTGTGATGTGTGAAGTGTGAAGTGTGAAGTGTGAAGTGTGAAGTGTGAAGTGTGAAGTGTGAAGTGTGAAGTGTGAAGTGTGAAGTGTGCAGTGTGAAGTGTGAAGTGTGAAGTGTGAAGTGTGAAGTGTGAAGTGTGAAGTGTGAAGTGTGAAGAGTGAAGTGTGAAGAGTGAAGTGTGAAGTGTGAAGTGTGAAGTGTGAAGTGTGAAGTGTGAAGTGTGAAGTGTGAAGTGTGAAGTGTGAAGTGGGAAGTGGGAAGTGGGAAGTGTGAAGTGTGAAGTGTGAAGTGTGATGTGTGAAGTGTGAAGTGTGAAGTGTGAAGTGTGAAGTGTGAAGTGTGAAGTGTGAAGTGTGAAGTGTGAAGTGTGAAGTGTGAAGTGTGAAGTGAGAAGCGTGAATTGTGAACTGTGCAGTGTGCAGTGTGCAGTGTGAAGTGTGAAGTGTGAAGTGTGATGTGTGAAGTGTGAAGTGTGAAGTGTGAAGTGTGAAGTGTGAAGTGTGAAGTGTGAAGTGTGAAGTGTGAAGTGTGAAGTGTGAAGTGTGAAGTGTGAAGTGTGCAGTGTGAAGTGTGAAGTGTGAAGTGTGAAGTGTGAAGTGTGAAGAGTGAAGTGTGAAGTGTGAAGTGTGAAGTGTGAAGTGTGAAGTGTGAAGTGTGAAGTGTGAAGTGCGAAGTGCGAAGTGCGAAGTGCGAAGTGGGAAGTGCGAAGTGCGAAGTGCGAAGTGCGAAGTGCGAAGTGCGAAGTGCGAAGTGCGAAGTGCGAAGTGCGAAGTGTGCACTGTGAAGTGTGAAGTGTGAAGTGTGAAGTGTGAAGTGTGAAGAGTGAAGAGTGAAGTGTGAAGTGTGAAGTGTGAAGTGTGAAGTGTGAAGTGTGAAGTGTGAAGTGTGAAGTGTGAAGTGTGAAGTGTGAAGTGTGCAGTGTGCAGTGTGCAGTGTGCAGTGTGCAGTGTGCAGTGTGCAGTGTGTAGTGTGCAGTGTGAAGTGTGAAGTGTGAAGTGTGAAGTGTGAAGTGTGAAGTGTGAAGTGTGAAGTGTGAAGTGTGAAGTGTGAAGTGTGAAGTGTGAAGTGTGAAGTGTGAAGTGCGAAGTGCGAAGTGGGAAGTGGGAAGTGGGAAGTGCGAAGTGCGAAGTGGGAAGTGCGAAGTGCGAAGTGCGAAGTGCGAAGTGCGAAGTGCGAAGTGCGAAGTGCGAAGTGCGAAGTGCGAAGTGAGAAGTGCGAAGTGAGAAGTGCGAAGTGCGAAGTGCGAAGTGCGAAGTGCGAAGTGCGAAGTGCGAAGTGCGAAGTGCGAAGTGCGAAGTGCGAAGTGCGAAGTGCGAAGTGCGAAGTGCGAAGTGCGAAGTGCGAAGTGCGAAGTGCGAAGTGCGAAGTGCGAAGTGCGAAGTGCGAAGTGCGAAGTGCGAAGTGCGAAGTGCGAAGTGCGAAGTGCGAAGTGCGAAGTGCGAAGTGCGAAGTGCGAAGTGCGAAGTGCGAAGTGCGAAGTGCGAAGTGCGAAGTGCGAAGTGCGAAGTGCGAAGTGCGAAGTGCGAAGTGCGAAGTGCGAAGTGCGAAGTGCGAAGTGCGAAGTGCGAAGTGCGAAGTGCGAAGTGCGGAGTGAGAAGTGAGAAGTGCGAAGTGCGAAGTGCGAAGTGCGAAGTGCGAAGTGCGAAGTGCGAAGTGCGAAGTGCGAAGTGCGAAGTGCGAAGTGCGAAGTGCGAAGTGCGAAGTGCGAAGTGCGAAGTGCGAAGTGAGAAGTGCGAAGTGAGAAGTGAGAAGTGAGAAGTGCGAAGTGCGAAGTGCGAAGTGCGAAGTGCGATGTGCGAAGTGCGAAGTGCGAAGTGCGAAGTGCGAAGTGCGAAGTGCGAAGTGCGAAGTGCGAAGTGCGAAGTGCGAAGTGCGAAGTGCGAAGTGCGAAGTGCGAAGTGCGAAGTGCGAAGTGTGCACTGTGAAGTGTGAAGTGTGAAGTGTGAAGTGTGAAGTGTGAAGTGTGAAGTGTGAAGTGTGAAGTGTGAAGTGTGAAGTGTGAAGTGTGAAGTGTGAAGTGTGAAGTGTGAAGTGTGAAGTGTGAAGTGTGAAGTGTGAAGTGTGAAATGTGATGTGTGAAGTGTGAAGTGTGAAGTGTGAAGTGTGAAGTGCGAAGTGCGAAGTGTGAAGTGTGAAGTGTGAAGTGTGAAGTGCGAAGTGCGAAGTGCGAAGTGCGAAGTGCGAAGTGCGAAGTGCGAAGTGCGAAGTGCGAAGTGCGATGTGGGAAGTGTGAAGTGTGATGTGTGAAGTGTGAAGTGTGAAGTGTGAAGTGTGAAGTGTGAAGTGTGAAGTGTGAAGTGTGAAGTGTGATGTGTGAAGTCTGAAGTGTGAAGTGTGAAGTGTGAAGTGTGAAGTGTGAAGTGTGAAGTGCGAAGTGCGAAGTGCGAAGTGCGGAGTGAGAAGTGAGAAGTGCGAAGTGCGAAGTGCGAAGTGCGAAGTGCGAAGTGCGAAGTGCGAAGTGCGAAGTGCGAAGTGCGAAGTGCGAAGTGCGAAGTGCGAAGTGCGAAGTGCGATGTGAGAAGTGCGAAGTGAGAAGTGAGAAGTGAGAAGTGCGAAGTGCGAAGTGCGAAGTGCGAAGTGCGATGTGCGAAGTGCGAAGTGCGAAGTGCGAAGTGCGAAGTGCGAAGTGCGAAGTGCGAAGTGCGAAGTGCGAAGTGCGAAGTGCGAAGTGCGAAGTGCGAAGTGCGAAGTGCGAAGTGCGAAGTGCGAAGTGCGAAGTGCGAAGTGCGAAGTGCGAAGTGCGAAGTGCGAAGTGCGAAGTGCGAAGTGTGCACTGTGAAGTGTGAAGTGTGAAGTGTGAAGTGTGAAGTGTGAAGTGTGAAGTGTGAAGTGTGAAGTGTGAAGTGTGAAGTGTGAAGTGTGAAGTGTGAAGTGTGAAGTGTGAAGTGTGAAGTGTGAAGTGTGAAGTGTGAAGTGTGATGTGTGAAGTGTGAAGTGTGAAGTGTGAAGTGTGAAGTGCGAAGTGCGAAGTGCGAAGTGCGAAGTGCGAAGTGCGAAGTGCGAAGTGCGAAGTGCGAAGTGCGAAGTGCGAAGTGCGAAGTGCGAAGTGCGAAGTGCGAAGTGCGATGTGGGAAGTGTGAAGTGTGATGTGTGAAGTGTGAAGTGTGAAGTGTGAAGTGTGAAGTGTGAAGTGTGAAGTGTGAAGTGTGAAGTGTGAAGTGTGAAGTGTGAAGTGTGAAGTGTGAAGTGTGAAGTGTGAAGTGTGAAGTGTGAAGTGTGAAGTGTGAAGTGTGAAGCGTGAAGTGTGAAGCGTGAAGTGTGAAGTGTGAAGTGTGAAGTGTGAAGTGTGAAGTGTGAAGTGTGAATTGTGAAGAGTGAAGTGTGACGTGTGAAGTGTGAAGTGTGAAGGGTGAAGTGCGAAGTGCGAAGTGTGATGTGGGAAGTGTGATGTGTGATGTGTGAAGTGTGAAGTGTGAAGTGTGAAGTGTGAAGTGTGAAGTGTGAAGTGTGAAGTGTGATGTGTGAAGTCTGAAGTGTGAAGTGGGAAGTGTGAAGTGTGAAGTGTGAAGTGTGCAGTGTGAAGTGTGAACTGTGAAATGTGAAGTGTGAAGTGTGAAGTGTGAAGTGTGAAGTGAGAAGTGTGAAGTGTGAAGTGTGAAGTGTGAAGTGTGAAGTGTGAAGTGTGAAGTGTGAAGTGTGAAGTGCGAAGTGCGAAGTGGGCATTGTGAAGTGTGAAGTGTGAAGTGTGAAGTGTGAAGTGTGAAGTGTGAAGTGTGAAGAGTGAAGTGTGAAGTGTGAAGTGTGAAGTGTGAAGTGTGAAGTGTGATGTGTGAAGTGTGAAGTGTGAAGTGTGAAGTGTGAAGTGTGAAGTGTGAAGTGTGAAGTGTGAAGTGTGAAGTGTGAAGTGTGAAGTGTGAAGTGTGAAGTGTGAAGTGTGAAGTGTGAAGTGTGAAGTGTGAAGAGTGAAGTGCGAAGTGCGAAGTGCGAAGTGCGAAGTGCGAAGTGCGAAGTGCGAAGTGCGAAGTGCGAAGTGCGAAGTGCGAAGTGCGAAGTGGGCAGTGTGAAGTGTGAAGTGTGAAGTGTGAAGTGTGAAGTGTGAAGTGTGAAGTGTGAAGTGTGAAGTGTGAAGTGTGAAGTGTGAAGAGTGAAGTGTGAAGTGTGAAGTGTGAAGTGTGAAGTGTGATGTGTGAAGTGTGAAGTGTGAAGTGTGAAGTGTGAAGTGTGAAGTGTGAAGTGTGAAGTGTGAAGTGTGAAGTGTGAAGTGTGAAGTGTGAAGTGTGAAGTGTGAAGTGTGAAGTGTGAAGTGTGAAGTGTGAAGTGTGAAGTGTGAAGTGTGAAGTGTGAAGTGTGAAGTGTGAAGTGTGAAGTGAGAAGTGTGAAGTGTGAAGTGTGAAGTGTGAAGTGTGAAGTGTGAAGTGTGAAGTGTGAAGTGTGAAGTGTGAAGTGTGAAGTGCGAAGTGCGAAGTGCGAAGTGCGAAGTGCGAAGAGTGAAGTGCGAAGTGCGAAGTGCGAAGCGCGAAGCGCGATGTGCGATGTGCGAAGTGCGAAGTGCGAAGTGCGAAGTGCGAAGTGCGAAGTGCGAAGTGCGAAGTGCGCAGTGCGATGTGCGATGTGCGATGTGCGATGTGCGAAGTGCGAAGTGCGAAGTGCGAAGTGCGAAGTGCGAAGTGCGAAGTGCGCAGTGCGATGTGCGATGTGCGATGTGCGATGTGCGATGTGCGAAGTGCGAAGTGCGAAGTGCGAAGTGCGCAGTGCGATGTGCGATGTGCGATGTGCGATGTGCGATGTGCGATGTGCGAAGTGCGAAGTGCGAAGTGCGAAGTGCGAAGTATGAAGTGCGAAGTGCGAAGTGCCAAGTGCGAAGAGCGAAGTGCGAAGTGCGAAGTGCGAAGTGCGATGTGGGAAGTGTGAAGTGTGATGTGTGAAGTGTGAAGTGTGAAGTGTGAAGTGTGAAGTGTGAAGTGTGAAGTGTGAAGTGTGAAGTGTGAAGTGAGATGTTTGAAGTGTGAAGTGTGAAGTGTGAAGTGTGAAGTGTGAAGTGTGCAGTGTGAAGTGTGAAGTGTGAAGTGTGAAGTGTGAAGTGTGAAGTGTGAAGTGTGAAGTGTGAAGTGTGAAGTGTGAAGTGTGAAGAGTGAAGTGTGAAGTGTGAAGTGTGAAGGGTGAAGTGTGAAGAGTGAAGTGTGATGTGTGAAGTGTGAAGTGTGAAGTGTGAAGTGCGAAGTGCGAAGTGCGAAGTGCGAAGTGCGAAGTGCGAAGTGCGAAGTGCGAAGTGCGAAGTGCGAAGTGCGAAGTGCGAAGTGCGAAGTGCGAAGTGCGAAGTGCGAAGTGCGAAGTGCGAAGTGCGAAGTGCGAAGTGCGAAGTGCGAAGTGCGAAGTGCGAAGTGCGAAGTGCGAAGTGCGAAGTGCGAAGTGCGAAGTGCGAAGTGCGAAGTGCGAAGTGCGAAGTGCGAAGTGCGAAGTGCGAAGTGCGAAGTGCGAAGTGTGAAGTGCGAAGTGTGAAGTGTGAAGTGTGAAGAGTGAAGTGTGAAGTGTGAAGTGTGTAGTGTGAAGTGTGATGTGTGAAGTGTGAAGTGTGAAGTGTGAAGTGTGAAGTGTGAAGTGTGAAGTGTGAAGTGTGAAGTGTGAAGTGTGAAGTGTGAAGTGTGAAGTGTGAAGTGTGAAGTGTGAAGTGAGAAGTGTGAAGTGTGAAGTGTGAAGTGTGAAGTGTGAAGTGTGAAGTGTGAAGTGCGAAGTGGGCAGTGTGAAGTGTGAAGTGTGAAGTGTGAAGTGTGAAGTGTGTAGTGTGAAGTGTGAAGAGTGAAGTGTGAAGTGTGAAGTGTGAAGTGTGAAGTGTGAAGTGTGATGTGTGAAGTGTGAAGTGTGAAGTGTGAAGTGTGAAGTGTGAAGTGTGAAGTGTGAAGTGTGAAGTGTGAAGTGTGAAGTGTGAAGTGTGCAGTGTGAAGTGTTAAGTGTTAAGTGTGAAGTGTGAAGTGTGAAGTGTGAAGAGTGAAGTGCGAAGTGCGAAGTGCGAAGCGCGAAGCGCGAAGCGCGATGTGCGTTGTGCGATGTGCGAAGTGCGAAGTGCGAAGTGCGAAGTGCGAAGTGCGAAGTGCGAAGTGCGCAGTGCGATGTGCGATGTGCGATGTGCGATGTGCGAAGTGCGAAGTGCGAAGTGCGAAGTGCGAAGTGCGAAGTGCGAAGTGCGCAGTGCGATGTGCGATGTGCGATGTGCGATGTGCGATGTGCGAAGTGCGAAGTGCGAAGTGCGAAGTGCGAAGTGCGAAGTGCGAAGTGTGAAGTGCGAAGTGTGAAGTGTGAAGTGTGAAGAGTGAAGTGTGAAGTGTGAAGTGTGTAGTGTGAAGTGTGATGTGTGAAGTGTGAAGTGTGAAGTGTGAAGTGTGAAGTGTGAAGTGTGAAGTGTGAAGTGTGAAGTGTGAAGTGTGAAGTGTGAAGTGTGAAGTGTGAAGTGTGAAGTGTGAAGTGTGAAGTGAGAAGTGTGAAGTGTGAAGTGTGAAGTGTGAAGTGTGAAGTGTGAAGTGTGAAGTGCGAAGTGGGCAGTGTGAAGTGTGAAGTGTGAAGTGTGAAGTGTGAAGTGTGAAGTGTGAAGTGTGAAGAGTGAAGTGTGAAGTGTGAAGTGTGAAGTGTGAAGTGTGAAGTGTGATGTGTGAAGTGTGAAGTGTGAAGTGTGAAGTGTGAAGTGTGAAGTGTGAAGTGTGAAGTGTGAAGTGTGAAGTGTGAAGTGTGAAGTGTGAAGTGTGCAGTGTGAAGTGTTAAGTGTTAAGTGTGAAGTGTGAAGTGTGAAGTGTGAAGAGTGAAGTGCGAAGTGCGAAGTGCGAAGCGCGAAGCGCGAAGCGCGATGTGCGATGTGCGATGTGCGAAGTGCGAAGTGCGAAGTGCGAAGTGCGAAGTGCGAAGTGCGAAGTGCGCAGTGCGATGTGCGATGTGCGATGTGCGATGTGCGAAGTGCGAAGTGCGAAGTGCGAAGTGCGAAGTGCGAAGTGCGAAGTGCGCAGTGCGATGTGCGATGTGCGATGTGCGATGTGCGATGTGCGAAGTGCGAAGTGCGAAGTGCGAAGTGCGAAGTGCGAAGTGCGAAGTGCGAAGTGCGAAGTGCGAAGTGCGAAGTGCGAAGTGCGAAGTGCGAAGTGCGAAGTGCGAAGTGCGAAGTGCGAAGTGCGAAGTGCGAAGTGCGAAGTGCGAAGTGCGAAGTGCGAAGTGCGAAGTGCGAAGTGCGAAGTGCGAAGTGCGAAGTGCGAAGTGCGAAGTGCGAAGTGCGAAGTGCGAAGTGCGAAGTGCGAAGTGCGAAGTGCGAAGTGCGAAGTGCGAAGTGTGAAGTGTGAAGTGTGAAGAGTGAAGTGTGAAGTGTGAAGTGTGTAGTGTGAAGTGTGATGTGTGAAGTGTGAAGTGTGAAGTGTGAAGTGTGAAGTGTGAAGTGTGAAGTGTGAAGTGTGAAGTGTGAAGTGTGAAGTGTGAAGTGTGAAGTGTGAAGTGAGAAGTGTGAAGTGTGAAGTGTGAAGTGTGAAGTGTGAAGTGTGAAGTGTGAAGTGTGAAGTGTGAAGTGCGAAGTGGGCAGTGTGAAGTGTGAAGTGTGAAGTGTGAAGTGTGAAGTGTGAAGTGTGAAGTGTGAAGAGTGAAGTGTGAAGTGTGAAGTGTGAAGTGTGAAGTGTGAAGTGTGATGTGTGAAGTGTGAAGTGTGAAGTGTGAAGTGTGAAGTGTGAAGTGTGAAGTGTGAAGTGTGAAGTGTGAAGTGTGAAGTGTGAAGAGTGAAGTGCGAAGTGCGAAGTGCGAAGTGCGAAGTGCGAAGTGCGAAGTGCGAAGTGCGAAGTGCGAAGTGCGAAGTGCGAAGTGCGAAGTGCGAAGTGCGAAGTGCGAAGTGCGAAGTGGGCAGTGTGAAGTGTGAAGTGTGAAGTGTGAAGTGTGAAGTGTGAAGTGTGAAGTGTGAAGTGTGAAGTGTGAAGTGTGAAGTGTGAAGTGTGAAGAGTGAAGTGTGAAGTGTGAAGTGTGAAGTGTGAAGTGTGAAGTGTGAAGTGTGATGTGTGAAGTGTGAAGTGTGAAGTGTGAAGTGTGAAGTGTGAAGTGTGAAGTGTGAAGTGTGAAGTGTGAAGTGTGAAGTGTGAAGTGTGAAGTGTGAAGTGTGAAGTGTGAAGTGTGAAGTGTGAAGTGTGAAGTGTGAAGTGTGAAGTGTGAAGTGTGAAGTGTGAAGTGTGAAGTGTGAAGTGTGAAGTGTGAAGTGTGAAGTGAGAAGTGTGAAGTGTGAAGTGTGAAGTGTGAAGTGTGAAGTGTGAAGTGTGAAGTGTGAAGTGTGAAGTGTGAAGTGTGAAGTGTGAAGTGCGAAGTGCGAAGTGCGAAGTGCGAAGTGCGAAGAGTGAAGTGCGAAGTGCGAAGTGCGAAGCGCGAAGCGCGATGTGCGATGTGCGAAGTGCGAAGTGCGAAGTGCGAAGTGCGAAGTGCGAAGTGCGAAGTGCGAAGTGCGCAGTGCGATGTGCGATGTGCGAAGTGCGAAGTGCGAAGTGCGAAGTGCGAAGTGCGAAGTGCGAAGTGCGAAGTGCGCAGTGCGATGTGCGATGTGCGATGTGCGATGTGCGATGTGCGATGTGCGATGTGCGAAGTGCGAAGTGCGAAGTGCGAAGTGCGCAGTGCGATGTGCGATGTGCGATGTGCGATGTGCGATGTGCGAAGTGCGAAGTGCGAAGTGCGAAGTGCGCAGTGCGATGTGCGATGTGCGATGTGCGATGTGCGAAGTGCGAAGTGCGAAGTGCGAAGTGCGAAGTGCGAAGTGCGAAGTGCGAAGTGCGAAGTGCGAAGAGCGAAGTTCGAAGTGCGAAGTGCGATGTGGGAAGTGTGATGTGTGAAGTGTGAAGTGTGAAGTGTGAAGTGTGAAGTGTGAAGTGTGAAGTGTGAAGTGTGAAGTGTGAAGTGTGAAGTGTGAAGTGTGAAGTGTGAAGTGTGAAGTGTGATGTGGGAAGTGCGAAGTGCGAAGTGCGAAGTGCGAAGTGCGAAGTGCGAAGTGCGAAGTGGGAAGTGGGAAGTGCGAAGTGCGAAGTGCGAAGTGCGAAGTGCGAAGTGCGAAGTGCGAAGTGCGAAGTGCGAAGTGCGAAGTGCGAAGTGCGAAGTGCGAAGTGCGAAGTGCGAAGTGCGAAGTGCGAAGTGCGAAGTGCGAAGTGCGAAGTGCGAAGTGCGAAGTGCGAAGTGCGAAGTGCGAAGTGCGAAGTGCGAAGTGCGAAGTGCGAAGTGCGAAGTGCGAAGTGGGCAGTGCGAAGTGTGAAGTGTGACGTGTGAAGTGTGAAGTGTGAAGTGTGAAGTGTGAAGTGTGAAGTGTGAAGTGTGAAGTGTGAAGTGTGATGTGTGAAGTGTGAAGTGTGAAGTGTGAAGTGTGAAGTGTGAAGTGTGAAGTGTGAAGTGTGAAGTGTGAAGTGTGACGTGTGAAGTGTGAATTGTGACGTGTGAAGTGTGAAGTGTGAAGTGTGAAGTGTGAAGTGTGAAGTGTGAAGTGTGAAGTGTGAAGTGTGAAGTGTGAAGTGTGAAGTTTGAAGTGTGAAGTTTGAAGTGTGAAGTGTGAAGTGTGAAGTGTGAAGTGTGAAGTGTGAAGTGTGAAGTGTGAAGTGTGATGTGTGATGTGTGAAGTGTGAAGTGTGAAGTGTGAAGTGTGAAGTGTGAAGTGTGAAGTGTGAAGAGTGAAGAGTGAAGTGTGAAGTGTGAAGTGTGAAGTGTGAAGTGTGAAGTGTGAAGTGTGAAGTGTGAAGTGTGAAGTGTGAAGTGTGCAGTGTGCAGTGTGCAGTGTGCAGTGTGCAGTGTGCAGTGTGTAGTGTGCAGTGTGAAGTGTGAAGTGTGAAGTGTGAAGTGTGAAGTGTGAAGTGTGAAGTGTGAAGTGTGAAGTGTGAAGTGTGAAGTGTGAAGTGTGAAGTGTGAAGTGTGAAGTGCGAAGTGTGAAGTGCGAAGTGCGAAGTGGGAAGTGGGAAGTGCGAAGTGCGAAGTGCGAAGTGCGAAGTGCGAAGTGCGAAGTGCGAAGTGCGAAGTGCGAAGTGCGAAGTGCGAAGTGCGAAGTGCGAAGTGCGATGTGCGAAGTGCGAAGTGCGAAGTGCGCAGTGCGATGTGCGATGTGCGATGTGCGATGTGCGAAGTGCGAAGTTCGAAGTGCGAAGTGCGAAGTGCGAAGTGCGAAGTGCGAAGTGCGAAGTGCGAAGTGCGAAGAGCGAAGTGCGAAGTGCGAAGTGTGATGTGGGAAGTGTGATGTGTGATGTGTGAAGTGTGAAGTGTGAAGTGTGAAGTGTGAAGTGTGAAGTGTGAAGTGTGAAGTGTGATGTGTGAAGTCTGAAGTGTGAAGTGGGAAGTGTGAAGTGTGAAGTGTGAAGTGTGCAGTGTGAAGTGTGAACTGTGAAATGTGAAGTGTGAAGTGTGAAGTGTGAAGTGTGAAGTGAGAAGTGTGAAGTGTGAAGTGTGAAGTGTGAAGTGTGAAGTGTGAAGTGTGAAGTGTGAAGTGTGAAGTGCGAAGTGCGAAGTGGGCAGTGTGAAGTGTGAAGTGTGAAGTGTGAAGTGTGAAGTGTGAAGTGTGAAGTGTGAAGAGTGAAGTGTGAAGTGTGAAGTGTGAAGTGTGAAGTGTGAAGTGTGATGTGTGAAGTGTGAAGTGTGAAGTGTGAAGTGTGAAGTGTGAAGTGTGAAGTGTGAAGTGTGAAGTGTGAAGTGTGAAGTGTGAAGTGTGAAGTGTGAAGTGTGAAGTGTGAAGTGTGAAGTGTGAAGTGTGAAGTGTGAAGAGTGAAGTGCGAAGTGCGAAGTGCGAAGTGCGAAGTGCGAAGTGCGAAGTGCGAAGTGCGAAGTGCGAAGTGGGCAGTGTGAAGTGTGAAGTGTGAAGTGTGAAGTGTGAAGTGTGAAGTGTGAAGTGTGAAGTGTGAAGTGTGAAGTGTGAAGTGTGAAGAGTGAAGTGTGAAGTGTGAAGTGTGAAGTGTGAAGTGTGAAGTGTGAAGTGTGATGTGTGAAGTGTGAAGTGTGAAGTGTGAAGTGTGAAGTGTGAAGTGTGAAGTGTGAAGTGTGAAGTGTGAAGTGTGAAGTGTGAAGTGTGAAGTGTGAAGTGTGAAGTGTGAAGTGTGAAGTGTGAAGTGTGAAGTGTGAAGTATGAAGTGTGAAGTGTGAAGTGTGAAGTGTGAAGTGTGAAGTGTGAAGTGAGAAGTGTGAAGTGTGAAGTGTGAAGTGTGAAGTGTGAAGTGTGAAGTGTGAAGTGTGAAGTGTGAAGTGTGAAGTGTGAAGTGCGAAGTGCGAAGTGCGAAGTGCGAAGTGCGAAGAGTGAAGTGCGAAGTGCGAAGTGCGAAGCGCGAAGCGCGATGTGCGATGTGCGAAGTGCGAAGTGCGAAGTGCGAAGTGCGAAGTGCGAAGTGCGAAGTGCGAAGTGCGCAGTGCGATGTGCGATGTGCGATGTGCGATGTGCGAAGTGCGAAGTGCGAAGTGCGAAGTGCGAAGTGCGAAGTGCGAAGTGCGCAGTGCGATGTGCGATGTGCGATGTGCGATGTGCGATGTGCGAAGTGCGAAGTGCGAAGTGCGAAGTGCGCAGTGCGATGTGCGATGTGCGATGTGCGATGTGCGATGTGCGATGTGCGAAGTGCGAAGTGCGAAGTGCGAAGTGCGAAGTGCGAAGTGCGAAGTGCGAAGTGCCAAGTGCGAAGAGCGAAGTGCGAAGTGCGAAGTGCGATGTGGGAAGTGTGAAGTGTGATGTGTGAAGTGTGAAGTGTGAAGTGTGAAGTGTGAAGTGTGAAGTGTGAAGTGTGAAGTGTGAAGTGTGAAGTGAGATGTTTGAAGTGTGAAGTGTGAAGTGTGAAGTGTGAAGTGTGAAGTGTGCAGTGTGAAGTGTGAAGTGTGAAGTGTGAAGTGTGAAGTGTGAAGTGTGAAGTGTGAAGTGTGAAGTGTGAAGTGTGAAGTGTGAAGAGTGAAGTGTGAAGTGTGAAGTGTGAAGTGTGAAGGGTGAAGTGTGAAGAGTGAAGTGTGATGTGTGAAGTGTGAAGTGTGAAGTGAGAAGTGTGAAGTGCGAAGTGCGAAGTGCGAAGTGCGAAGTGCGAAGTGCGAAGTGCGAAGTGCGAAGTGCGAAGTGCGAAGTGCGAAGTGCGAAGTGCGAAGTGCGAAGTGCGAAGTGCGAAGTGCGAAGTGCGAAGTGCGAAGTGCGAAGTGCGAAGTGCGAAGTGCGAAGTGCGAAGTGCGAAGTGCGAAGTGCGAAGTGCGAAGTGCGAAGTGCGAAGTGCGAAGTGCGAAGTGCGAAGTGCGAAGTGCGAAGTGCGAAGTGCGAAGTGCGAAGTG
Organism: Andrena chrysosceles; assembly: GCA_963855975.1. Taxonomy (NCBI): domain Eukaryota; kingdom Metazoa; phylum Arthropoda; class Insecta; order Hymenoptera; family Andrenidae; genus Andrena; species Andrena chrysosceles. The sequence continues at coordinate 361,377 of CAWLCU010000068.1, forward strand.
CGAAGTGCGAAGTGCGAAGTGCGAAGTGCGAAGTGCGAAGTGCGAAGTGCGAAGTGTGAAGTGTGAAGTGTGAAGAGTGAAGTGTGAAGTGTGAAGTGTGAAGTGTGAAGTGTGATGTGTGAAGTGTGAAGTGTGAAGTGTGAAGTGTGAAGTGTGAAGTGTGAAGTGTGAAGTGTGAAGTGTGAAGTGTGAAGTGTGAAGTGAGAAGTGTGAAGTGTGAAGTGTGAAGTGTGAAGTGTGAAGTGTGAAGTGTGAAGTGTGAAGTGTGAAGTGTGAAGTGTGAAGTGTGAAGTGTGAAGTGTGAAGTGTGAAGTGTGAAGTGCGAAGTGGGCAGTGTGAAGTGTGAAGTGTGAAGTGCGAAGTGCGAAGTGGGCAGTGTGAAGTGTGAAGTGTGAAGTGTGAAGTGTGAAGTGTGAAGTGTGAAGTGTGAAGAGTGAAGTGTGAAGTGTGAAGTGTGAAGTGTGAAGTGTGAAGTGTGATGTGTGAAGTGTGAAGTGTGAAGTGTGAAGTGTGAAGTGTGAAGTGTGAAGTGTGAAGTGTGAAGTGTGAAGTGTGAAGTGTGAAGTGTGAAGTGTGAAGTGTGAAGTGTGAAGTGTGAAGTGTGAAGTGTGAAGAGTGAAGTGCGAAGTGCGAAGTGCGAAGTGCGAAGTGCGAAGTGCGAAGTGCGAAGTGCGAAGTGCGACGTGGGCAGTGTGAAGTGTGAAGTGTGAAGTGTGAAGTGTGAAGTGTGAAGTGTGAAGTGTGAAGTGTGAAGTGTGAAGTGTGAAGTGTGAAGAGTGAAGTGTGAAGTGTGAAGTGTGAAGTGTGAAGTGTGAAGTGTGAAGTGTGATGTGTGAAGTGTGAAGTGTGAAGTGTGAAGTGTGAAGTGTGAAGTGTGAAGTGTGAAGTGTGAAGTGTGAAGTGTGAAGTGTGAAGTGTGAAGTGTGAAGTGTGAAGTGTGAAGTGTGAAGTGTGAAGTGTGAAGTGTGAAGTGTGAAGTGTGAAGTGTGAAGTGTGAAGTGTGAAGTGTGAAGTGAGAAGTGTGAAGTGTGAAGTGTGAAGTGTGAAGTGTGAAGTGTGAAGTGTGAAGTGTGAAGTGTGAAGTGTGAAGTGTGAAGTGCGAAGTGCGAAGTGCGAAGTGCGAAGTGCGAAGAGTGAAGTGCGAAGTGCGAAGTGCGAAGCGCGAAGCGCGATGTGCGATGTGCGAAGTGCGAAGTGCGAAGTGCGAAGTGCGAAGTGCGAAGTGCGAAGTGCGAAGTGCGCAGTGCGATGTGCGATGTGCGATGTGCGATGTGCGAAGTGCGAAGTGCGAAGTGCGAAGTGCGAAGTGCGAAGTGCGAAGTGCGCAGTGCGATGTGCGATGTGCGATGTGCGATGTGCGATGTGCGAAGTGCGAAGTGCGAAGTGCGAAGTGCGCAGTGCGATGTGCGATGTGCGATGTGCGATGTGCGATGTGCGATGTGCGAAGTGCGAAGTGCGAAGTGCGAAGTGCGAAGTGCGAAGTGCGAAGTGCGAAGTGCCAAGTGCGAAGAGCGAAGTGCGAAGTGCGAAGTGCGATGTGGGAAGTGTGAAGTGTGATGTGTGAAGTGTGAAGTGTGAAGTGTGAAGTGTGAAGTGTGAAGTGTGAAGTGTGAAGTGTGAAGTGTGAAGTGAGATGTTTGAAGTGTGAAGTGTGAAGTGTGAAGTGTGAAGTGTGAAGTGTGCAGTGTGAAGTGTGAAGTGTGAAGTGTGAAGTGTGAAGTGTGAAGTGTGAAGTGTGAAGTGTGAAGTGTGAAGTGTGAAGTGTGAAGAGTGAAGTGTGAAGTGTGAAGTGTGAAGTGTGAAGGGTGAAGTGTGAAGAGTGAAGTGTGATGTGTGAAGTGTGAAGTGTGAAGTGTGAAGTGTGAAGTGCGAAGTGCGAAGTGCGAAGTGCGAAGTGCGAAGTGCGAAGTGCGAAGTGCGAAGTGCGAAGTGCGAAGTGCGAAGTGCGAAGTGCGAAGTGCGAAGTGCGAAGTGCGAAGTGCGAAGTGCGAAGTGCGAAGTGCGAAGTGCGAAGTGCGAAGTGCGAAGTGCGAAGTGCGAAGTGCGAAGTGCGAAGTGCGAAGTGCGAAGTGCGAAGTGCGAAGTGCGAAGTGCGAAGTGCGAAGTGCGAAGTGCGAAGTGCGAAGTGCGAAGTGCGAAGTGCGAAGTGCGAAGTGCGAAGTGCGAAGTGCGAAGTGCGAAGTGCGAAGTGCGAAGTGCGAAGTGCGAAGTGCGAAGTGCGAAGTGTGAAGTGTGAAGTGTGAAGTGTGAAGTGTGAAGAGTGAAGTGTGAAGTGTGAAGTGTGTAGTGTGAAGTGTGATGTGTGAAGTGTGAAGTGTGAAGTGTGAAGTGTGAAGTGTGAAGTGTGAAGTGTGAAGTGTGAAGTGTGAAGTGTGAAGTGTGAAGTGAGAAGTGTGAAGTGTGAAGTGTGAAGTGTGAAGTGTGAAGTGTGAAGTGTGAAGTGTGAAGTGTGAAGTGTGAAGTGCGAAGTGGGCAGTGTGAAGTGTGAAGTGTGAAGTGTGAAGTGTGAAGTGTGAAGTGTGAAGTGTGAAGAGTGAAGTGTGAAGTGTGAAGTGTGAAGTGTGAAGTGTGAAGTGTGAAGTGTGATGTGTGAAGTGTGAAGTGTGAAGTGTGAAGTGTGAAGTGTGAAGTGTGAAGTGTGAAGTGTGAAGTGTGAAGTGTGAAGTGTGAAGTGTGAAGTGTGCAGTGTGAAGTGTTAAGTGTTAAGTGTGAAGTGTGAAGTGTGAAGTGTGAAGAGTGAAGTGCGAAGTGCGAAGTGCGAAGCGCGAAGCGCGATGTGCGATGTGCGATGTGCGAAGTGCGAAGTGCGAAGTGCGAAGTGCGAAGTGCGAAGTGCGAAGTGCGAAGTGCGCAGTGCGATGTGCGATGTGCGATGTGCGATGTGCGAAGTGCGAAGTGCGAAGTGCGAAGTGCGAAGTGCGAAGTGCGAAGTGCGCAGTGCGATGTGCGATGTGCGATGTGCGATGTGCGATGTGCGAAGTGCGAAGTGCGAAGTGCGAAGTGCGAAGTGCGAAGTGCGAAGTGCGAAGTGCGAAGTGCGAAGTGCGAAGTGCGAAGTGCGAAGTGCGAAGAGCGAAGTGCGAAGTGCGAAGTGCGATGTGGGAAGTGTGAAGTGTGATGTGTGAAGTGTGAAGTGTGAAGTGTGAAGTGTGAAGTGTGAAGTGTGAAGTGTGAAGTGTGATGTGTGAAGTCTGAAGTGTGAAGTGTGAAGTGTGAAGTGTGAAGTGTGAAGTGTGAAGTGTGAAGTGTGAAGTGTGATGTGTGCAGTGTGAAGTGTGAAGTGTGAAGTGTGAAGTGTGAAGTGTGAAGTGTGAAGTGTGAAGTGTGAAGTGTGAAGTGTGAAGTGTGAAGGGTGAAGTGTGAGGTGTGAAGTGTGAAGTGCGAAGTGCGAAGTGCGAAGTGCGAAGTGCGAAGTGCGAAGTGCGAAGTGCGAAGTGCGAAGTGCGAAGTGCGAAGTGCGAAGTGCGAAGTGCGAAGTGCGAAGTGCGAAGTGCGAAGTGCGAAGTGCGAAGTGCGCAGTGCGATGTGCGCAGTGCGATGTGCGATGTGCGATGTGCGATGTGCGAAGTGCGAAGTGCGAAGTGCGATGTGGGAAGTGTGAAGTGTCATGTGTGAAGTGTGAAGTGTGAAGTGTGAAGTGTGAAGTGTGAAGTGTGAAGTGTGAAGTGTGAAGTGTGAAGTGAGATGTTTGAAGTGTGAAGTGTGAAGTGTGAAGTGTGAAGTGTGAAGTGTGCAGTGTGAAGTGTGAAGTGTGAAGTGTGAAGTGTGAAGTGTGAAGTGTGAAGTGTGAAGTGTGAAGTGTGAAGTTTGAAGAGTGAAGTGTGAAGTGTGAAGTGTGAAGTGTGAAGGGTGAAGTGTGAAGAGTGAAGTGTGATGTGTGAAGTGTGAAGTGTGAAGTGTGAAGTGTGAAGTGCGAAGTGCGAAGTGCGAAGTGCGAAGTGCGAAGTGCGAAGTGCGAAGTGCGAAGTGCGAAGTGCGAAGTGCGAAGTGCGAAGTGCGAAGTGCGAAGTGCGAAGTGCGAAGTGCGAAGTGCGAAGTGCGAAGTGCGAAGTGCGAAGTGCGAAGTGCGAAGTGCGAAGTGCGAAGTGCGAAGTGCGAAGTGCGAAGTGCGAAGTGCGAAGTGCGAAGTGCGAAGTGCGAAGTGCGAAGTGCGAAGTGCGAAGTGCGAAGTGCGAAGTGCGAAGTGCGAAGTGCGAAGTGTGAAGTGTGAAGTGGGAAGAGTGAAGTGTGAAGTGTGAAGTGTGTAGTGTGAAGTGTGATGTGTGAAGTGTGATGTGTGAAGTGTGAAGTGTGAAGTGTGAAGTGTGAAGTGTGAAGTGTGAAGTGTGAAGTGTGAAGTGTGAAGTGTGAAGTGTGAAGTGTGAAGTGTGAAGTGTGAAGTGTGAAGTGAGAAGTGTGAAGTGTGAAGTGTGAAGTGTGAAGTGTGAAGTGTGAAGTGTGAAGTGTGAAGTGTGAAGTGCGAAGTGGGCAGTGTGAAGTGTGAAGTGTGAAGTGTGAAGTGTGAAGTGTGAAGTGTGAAGTGTGAAGAGTGAAGTGTGAAGTGTGAAGTGTGAAGTGTGAAGTGTGAAGTGTGATGTGTGAAGTGTGAAGTGTGAAGTGTGAAGTGTGAAGTGTGAAGTGTGAAGTGTGAAGTGTGAAGTGTGAAGTGTGAAGTGTGAAGTGTGAAGTGTGCAGTGTGAAGTGTTAAGTGTTAAGTGTGAAGTGTGAAGTGTGAAGTGTGAAGAGTGAAGTGCGAAGTGCGAAGTGCGAAGCGCGAAGCGCGATGTGCGATGTGCGATGTGCGAAGTGCGAAGTGCGAAGTGCGAAGTGCGAAGTGCGAAGTGCGCAGTGCGATGTGCGATGTGCGATGTGCGATGTGCGAAGTGCGAAGTGCGAAGTGCGAAGTGCGAAGTGCGAAGTGCGAAGTGCGCAGTGCGATGTGCGATGTGCGATGTGCGATGTGCGATGTGCGAAGTGCGAAGTGCGAAGTGCGAAGTGCGAAGTGCGAAGTGCGAAGTGCGAAGTGCGAAGTGCGAAGTGCGAAGTGCGAAGTGCGAAGAGCGAAGTGCGAAGTGCGAAGTGCGATGTGGGAAGTGTGAAGTGTGATGTGTGAAGTGTGAAGTGTGAAGTGTGAAGTGTGAAGTGTGAAGTGTGAAGTGTGAAGTGTGAAGTGTGAAGTGTGATGTGTGAAGTCTGAAGTGTGAAGTGTGAAGTGTGAAGTGTGAAGTGTGAAGTGTGAAGTGTGAAGTGTGAAGTGTGATGTGTGCAGCGTGAAGTGTGAAGTGTGAAGTGTGAAGTGTGAAGTGTGAAGTGTGAAGTGTGAAGTGTGAAGTGTGAAGGGTGAAGTGTGAGGTGTGAAGTGTGAAGTGCGAAGTGCGAAGTGCGAAGTGCGAAGTGCGAAGTGCGAAGTGCGAAGTGCGAAGTGCGAAGTGCGAAGTGCGAAGTGCGAAGTGCGCAGTGCGATGTGCGCAGTGCGATGTGCGATGTGCGATGTGCGATGTGCGAAGTGCGAAGTGCGAAGTGCGAAGTGCGAAGTGCGAAGTGCGAAGTGCGAAGTGCGAAGAGCGAAGTGCGAAGTGCGAAGTGCGATGTGGGAAGTGTGAAGTGTGATGTGTGAAGTGTGAAGTGTGAAGTGTGAAGTGTGATGTGTGAAGTGTGAAGTGTGAAGTGTGATGTGTGAAGTGCGAAGTGCGAAGTGCGAAGTGCGAAGTGCGAAGTGCGAAGTGCGAAGTGCGAAGTGCGAAGTGCGAAGGGCGAAGGGCGAGGGGCGAAGTGCGAAGTGCGAAGTGCGAAGTGCGAAGTGCGAAGTGCGAAGTGCGAAGTGCGAAGTGCGAAGTGCGAAGTGCGAAGTGCGAAGTGCGAAGTGCGAAGTGCGAAGTGCGAAGTGAGAAGTGAGAAGTGCGAAGTGCGAAGTGCGAAGTGCGAAGTGCGAAGTGCGAAGTGCGAAGTGCGAAGTGCGAAGTGCGAAGTGCGAAGTGTGCACTGTGAAGTGTGAAGTGTGAAGTGTGAAGTGTGAAGTGTGAAGTGTGAAGTGTGAAGTGTGATGTGTGAAGTGTGAAGTGTGAAGTGTGAAGTGTGAAGTGTGAAGTGTGAAGTGTGAAGTGTGAAGTGTGAAGTGTGAAGTGTGAAGTGTGAAGTGTGAAGTGTGAAGTGTGAAGTGTGAAGTGTGCAGTGTGCAGTGTGAAGTGTGAAGTGTGAAGTGTGAAGTGTGATGTGTGAAGTGTGAAGTGTGAAGTGTGAAGTGTGAAGTGTGAAGTGTGAAGTGCGAAGTGCGAAGTGCGAAGTGAGAAGTGAGAAGTGCGAAGTGCGAAGTGCGAAGTGCGAAGTGCGAAGTGCGAAGTGCGAAGTGCGAAGTGCGAAGTGCGAAGTGCGAAGTGCGAAGTGTGCACTGTGAAGTGTGAAGTGTGAAGTGTGAAGTGTGAAGTGTGAAGTGTGAAGTGTGAAGTGTGATGTGTGAAGTGTGAAGTGTGAAGTGTGAAGTGTGAAGTGTGAAGTGTGAAGTGTGAAGTGTGAAGTGTGAAGTGTGAAGTGTGAAGTGTGAAGTGTGAAGTGTGAAGTGTGAAGTGTGAAGTGTGAAGTGTGCAGTGTGCAGTGTGAAGTGTGAAGTGTGAAGTGTGAAGTGTGATGTGTGAAGTGTGAAGTGTGAAGTGTGAAGTGTGAAGTGTGAAGTGTGAAGTGTGAAGTGTGAAGTGTGAAGTGTGAAGTGTGAAGTGTGAAGTGTGCAGTGTGAAGTGTGAAGTGTGAAGTGTGAAGTGTGAAGTGTGAAGTGTGAAGTGTGAAGTGTGAAGAGTGAAGTGTGAAGAGTGAAGTGTGAAGTGTGAAGTGTGAAGTGTGAAGTGTGAAGTGTGAAGTGTGAAGTGTGAAGTGTGAAGTGTGAAGTGGGAAGTGGGAAGTGGGAAGTGTGAAGTGTGAAGTGCGAAGTGTGCACTGTGAAGTGTGAAGTGTGAAGTGTGAAGTGTGAAGTGTGAAGTGTGAAGTGTGATGTGTGAAGTGCGAAGTGCGAAGTGCGAAGTGCGAAGTGCGAAGTGCGAAGTGCGAAGTGCGAAGTGCGAAGTGCGAAGTGCGAAGTGCGAAGTGCGAAGTGCGAAGTGCGCAGTGCGATGTGCGATGTGCGATGTGCGATGTGCGAAGTGCGAAGTGCGAAGTGCGAAGTGCGAAGTGCGAAGTGCGAAGTGCGAAGTGCGAAGAGCGAAGTGCGAAGTGCGAAGTGTGATGTGTGAAGTGTGAAGTGTGAAGTGTGAAGTGTGAAGTGTGAAGTGTGAAGTGTGAAGTGTGAAGTGTGATGTGGGAAGTGCGAAGTGCGAAGTGCGAAGTGCGAAGTGCGAAGTGCGAAGTGCGAAGTGGGAAGTGGGAAGTGCGAAGTGCGAAGTGCGAAGTGCGAAGTGCGAAGTGCGAAGTGCGAAGTGCGAAGTGCGAAGTGCGAAGTGCGAAGTGCGAAGTGCGAAGTGCGAAGTGCGAAGTGCGAAGGGCGAAGGGCGAAGGGCGAAGTGCGAAGTGCGAAGTGCGAAGTGCGAAGTGCGAAGTGCGAAGTGCGAAGTGCGAAGTGCGAAGTGCGAAGTGCGAAGTGCGAAGTGCGAAGTGCGAAGTGCGAAGTGCGAAGTGAGAAGTGAGAAGTGCGAAGTGCGAAGTGCGAAGTGCGAAGTGCGAAGTGCGAAGTGCGAAGTGCGAAGTGCGAAGTGCGAAGTGCGAAGTGCGAAGTGTGCACTGTGAAGTGTGAAGTGTGAAGTGTGAAGTGTGAAGTGTGAAGTGTGAAGTGTGAAGTGTGATGTGTGAAGTGTGAAGTGTGAAGTGTGAAGTGTGAAGTGTGAAGTGTGAAGTGTGAAGTGTGAAGTGTGAAGTGTGAAGTGTGAAGTGTGAAGTGTGCAGTGTGCAGTGTGAAGTGTGAAGTGTGAAGTGTGAAGTGTGATGTGTGAAGTGTGAAGTGTGAAGTGTGAAGTGTGAAGTGTGAAGTGTGAAGTGCGAAGTGCGAAGTGCGAAGTGAGAAGTGAGAAGTGCGAAGTGCGAAGTGCGAAGTGCGAAGTGCGAAGTGCGAAGTGCGAAGTGCGAAGTGCGAAGTGCGAAGTGCGAAGTGCGAAGTGTGCACTGTGAAGTGTGAAGTGTGAAGTGTGAAGTGTGAAGTGTGAAGTGTGAAGTGTGAAGTGTGATGTGTGAAGTGTGAAGTGTGAAGTGTGAAGTGTGAAGTGTGAAGTGTGAAGTGTGAAGTGTGAAGTGTGAAGTGTGAAGTGTGAAGTGTGAAGTGTGAAGTGTGAAGTGTGAAGTGTGAAGTGTGCAGTGTGCAGTGTGAAGTGTGAAGTGTGAAGTGTGAAGTGTGATGTGTGAAGTGTGAAGTGTGAAGTGTGAAGTGTGAAGTGTGAAGTGTGAAGTGTGAAGTGTGAAGTGTGAAGTGTGAAGTGTGAAGTGTGAAGTGTGCAGTGTGAAGTGTGAAGTGTGAAGTGTGAAGTGTGAAGTGTGAAGTGTGAAGTGTGAAGTGTGAAGAGTGAAGTGTGAAGAGTGAAGTGTGAAGTGTGAAGTGTGAAGTGTGAAGTGTGAAGTGTGAAGTGTGAAGTGTGAAGTGTGAAGTGTGAAGTGGGAAGTGGGAAGTGGGAAGTGTGAAGTGTGAAGTGCGAAGTGTGCACTGTGAAGTGTGAAGTGTGAAGTGTGAAGTGTGAAGTGTGAAGTGTGAAGTGTGATGTGTGAAGTGCGAAGTGCGAAGTGCGAAGTGCGAAGTGCGAAGTGCGAAGTGCGAAGTGCGAAGTGCGAAGTGCGAAGTGCGAAGTGCGAAGTGCGAAGTGCGAAGTGCGCAGTGCGATGTGCGATGTGCGATGTGCGATGTGCGAAGTGCGAAGTGCGAAGTGCGAAGTGCGAAGTGCGAAGTGCGAAGTGCGAAGTGCGAAGTGCGAAGTGCGAAGAGCGAAGTGCGAAGTGCGAAGTGTGATGTGTGAAGTGTGAAGTGTGAAGTGTGAAGTGTGAAGTGTGAAGTGTGAAGTGTGAAGTGTGAAGTGTGAAGTGTGATGTGGGAAGTGCGAAGTGCGAAGTGCGAAGTGCGAAGTGCGAAGTGCGAAGTGCGAAGTGGGAAGTGGGAAGTGCGAAGTGCGAAGTGCGAAGTGCGAAGTGCGAAGTGCGAAGTGCGAAGTGCGAAGTGCGAAGTGCGAAGTGCGAAGTGCGAAGTGCGAAGTGCGAAGTGCGAAGTGCGAAGTGCGAAGTGCGAAGTGCGAAGTGCGAAGTGCGAAGTGCGAAGTGCGAAGTGCGAAGTGCGAAGTGCGCAGTGCGATGTGCGATGTGCGATGTGCGATGTGCGAAGTGCGAAGTGCGAAGTGCGAAGTGCGAAGTGCGAAGTGCGAAGTGCGAAGTGCGAAGTGCGAAGAGCGAAGTGCGAAGTGCGAAGTGTGATGTGTGAAGTGTGAAGTGTGAAGTGTGAAGTGTGAAGTGTGAAGTGTGAAGTGTGAAGTGTGAAGTGTGAAGTGTGATGTGGGAAGTGCGAAGTGCGAAGTGCGAAGTGCGAAGTGCGAAGTGCGAAGTGCGAAGTGGGAAGTGGGAAGTGCGAAGTGCGAAGTGCGAAGTGCGAAGTGCGAAGTGCGAAGTGCGAAGTGCGAAGTGCGAAGTGCGAAGTGCGAAGTGCGAAGTGCGAAGTGCGAAGTGCGAAGTGCGAAGTGCGAAGTGCGAAGTGCGAAGTGCGAAGTGCGAAGTGCGAAGTGCGAAGTGCGAAGTGCGAAGTGCGCAGTGCGATGTGCGATGTGCGATGTGCGATGTGCGAAGTGCGAAGTGCGAAGTGCGAAGTGCGAAGTGCGAAGTGCGAAGTGCGAAGTGCGAAGTGCGAAGAGCGAAGTGCGAAGTGCGAAGTGTGATGTGTGAAGTGTGAAGTGTGAAGTGTGAAGTGTGAAGTGTGAAGTGTGAAGTGTGAAGTGTGAAGTGTGAAGTGTGATGTGGGAAGTGCGAAGTGCGAAGTGCGAAGTGCGAAGTGCGAAGTGCGAAGTGCGAAGTGCGAAGTGCGAAGTGCGAAGTGCGAAGTGCGAAGTGCGAAGGGCGAAGGGCGAAGGGCGAAGTGCGAAGTGCGAAGTGCGAAGTGCGAAGTGCGAAGTGCGAAGTGCGAAGTGCGAAGTGCGAAGTGCGAAGTGCGAAGTGCGAAGTGCGAAGTGCGAAGTGCGAAGTGCGAAGTGCGAAGTGAGAAGTGAGAAGTGCGAAGTGCGAAGTGCGAAGTGCGAAGTGCGAAGTGCGAAGTGCGAAGTGCGAAGTGCGAAGTGCGAAGTGCGAAGTGCGAAGTGTGCACTGTGAAGTGTGAAGTGTGAAGTGTGAAGTGTGAAGTGTGAAGTGTGAAGTGTGAAGTGTGATGTGTGAAGTGTGAAGTGTGAAGTGTGAAGTGTGAAGTGTGAAGTGTGAAGTGTGAAGTGTGAAGTGTGAAGTGTGAAGTGTGAAGTGTGAAGTGTGAAGTGTGAAGTGTGAAGTGTGCAGTGTGCAGTGTGAAGTGTGAAGTGTGAAGTGTGAAGTGTGATGTGTGAAGTGTGAAGTGTGAAGTGTGAAGTGTGAAGTGTGAAGTGTGAAGTGCGAAGTGCGAAGTGCGAAGTGAGAAGTGAGAAGTGCGAAGTGCGAAGTGCGAAGTGCGAAGTGCGAAGTGCGAAGTGCGAAGTGCGAAGTGCGAAGTGCGAAGTGCGAAGTGCGAAGTGTGCACTGTGAAGTGTGAAGTGTGAAGTGTGAAGTGTGAAGTGTGAAGTGTGAAGTGTGAAGTGTGATGTGTGAAGTGTGAAGTGTGAAGTGTGAAGTGTGAAGTGTGAAGTGTGAAGTGTGAAGTGTGAAGTGTGAAGTGTGAAGTGTGAAGTGTGAAGTGTGAAGTGTGAAGTGTGAAGTGTGAAGTGTGCAGTGTGCAGTGTGAAGTGTGAAGTGTGAAGTGTGAAGTGTGATGTGTGAAGTGTGAAGTGTGAAGTGTGAAGTGTGAAGTGTGAAGTGTGAAGTGTGAAGTGTGAAGTGTGAAGTGTGAAGTGTGAAGTGTGAAGTGTGCAGTGTGAAGTGTGAAGTGTGAAGTGTGAAGTGTGAAGTGTGAAGTGTGAAGTGTGAAGTGTGAAGAGTGAAGTGTGAAGAGTGAAGTGTGAAGTGTGAAGTGTGAAGTGTGAAGTGTGAAGTGTGAAGTGTGAAGTGTGAAGTGTGAAGTGTGAAGTGGGAAGTGGGAAGTGGGAAGTGTGAAGTGTGAAGTGCGAAGTGTGCACTGTGAAGTGTGAAGTGTGAAGTGTGAAGTGTGAAGTGTGAAGTGTGAAGTGTGATGTGTGAAGTGCGAAGTGCGAAGTGCGAAGTGCGAAGTGCGAAGTGCGAAGTGCGAAGTGCGAAGTGCGAAGTGCGAAGTGCGAAGTGCGAAGTGCGAAGTGCGAAGTGCGCAGTGCGATGTGCGATGTGCGATGTGCGATGTGCGAAGTGCGAAGTGCGAAGTGCGAAGTGCGAAGTGCGAAGTGCGAAGTGCGAAGTGCGAAGTGCGAAGTGCGAAGAGCGAAGTGCGAAGTGCGAAGTGTGATGTGTGAAGTGTGAAGTGTGAAGTGTGAAGTGTGAAGTGTGAAGTGTGAAGTGTGAAGTGTGAAGTGTGAAGTGTGATGTGGGAAGTGCGAAGTGCGAAGTGCGAAGTGCGAAGTGCGAAGTGCGAAGTGCGAAGTGGGAAGTGGGAAGTGCGAAGTGCGAAGTGCGAAGTGCGAAGTGCGAAGTGCGAAGTGCGAAGTGCGAAGTGCGAAGTGCGAAGTGCGAAGTGCGAAGTGCGAAGTGCGAAGTGCGAAGTGCGAAGTGCGAAGTGCGAAGTGCGAAGTGCGAAGTGCGAAGTGCGAAGTGCGAAGTGCGAAGTGCGAAGTGCGCAGTGCGATGTGCGATGTGCGATGTGCGATGTGCGAAGTGCGAAGTGCGAAGTGCGAAGTGCGAAGTGCGAAGTGCGAAGTGCGAAGTGCGAAGTGCGAAGAGCGAAGTGCGAAGTGCGAAGTGTGATGTGTGAAGTGTGAAGTGTGAAGTGTGAAGTGTGAAGTGTGAAGTGTGAAGTGTGAAGTGTGAAGTGTGAAGTGTGATGTGGGAAGTGCGAAGTGCGAAGTGCGAAGTGCGAAGTGCGAAGTGCGAAGTGCGAAGTGGGAAGTGGGAAGTGCGAAGTGCGAAGTGCGAAGTGCGAAGTGCGAAGTGCGAAGTGCGAAGTGCGAAGTGCGAAGTGCGAAGTGCGAAGTGCGAAGTGCGAAGTGCGAAGTGCGAAGTGCGAAGTGCGAAGTGCGAAGTGCGAAGTGCGAAGTGCGAAGTGCGAAGTGCGAAGTGCGAAGTGCGAAGTGCGAAGTGCGAAGTGCGAAGTGGGCAGTGCGAAGTGTGAAGTGTGAAGTGTGAAGTGTGAAGTGTGAAGTGTGAAGTGTGAAGTGTGAAGTGTGAAGTGTGAAGTGTGATGTGTGAAGTGTGAAGTGTGAAGTGTGAAGTGTGAAGTGTGAAGTGTGAAGTGTGAAGTGTGAAGTGTGAAGTGTGACGTGTGAAGTGTGAATTGTGACGTGTGAAGTGTGAAGTGTGAAGTGTGAAGTGTGAAGTGTGAAGTGTGAAGTGTGAAGAGTGAAGTGTGAAGTGTGAAGTGTGAAGTGTGAAGTTTGAAGTGTGAAGTTTGAAGTGTGAAGTGTGAAGTGTGAAGTGTGAAGTGTGAAGTGTGAAGTGTGAAGTGTGAAGTGTGAAGTGTGATGTGTGATGTGTGAAGTGTGAAGTGTGAAGTGTGAAGTGTGAAGTGTGAAGTGTGAAGTGTGAAGAGTGAAGAGTGAAGTGTGAAGTGTGAAGTGTGAAGTGTGAAGTGTGAAGTGTGAAGTGTGAAGTGTGAAGTGTGAAGTGTGAAGTGTGAAGTGTGCAGTGTGCAGTGTGCAGTGTGCAGTGTGCAGTGTGCAGTGTGTAGTGTGCAGTGTGAAGTGTGAAGTGTGAAGTGTGAAGTGTGAAGTGTGAAGTGTGAAGTGTGAAGTGTGAAGTGTGAAGTGTGAAGTGTGAAGTGTGAAGTGTGAAGTGTGAAGTGTGAAGTGTGAAGTGCGAAGTGTGAAGTGCGAAGTGCGAAGTGGGAAGTGGGAAGTGGGAAGTGCGAAGTGGGAAGTGCGAAGTGCGAAGTGGGAAGTGCGAAGTGCGAAGTGCGAAGTGCGAAGTGCGAAGTGCGAAGTGCGAAGTGCGAAGTGCGAAGTGCGAAGTGCGAAGTGAGAAGTGCGAAGTGAGAAGTGCGAAGTGCGAAGTGCGAAGTGCGAAGTGCGAAGTGCGAAGTGCGAAGTGCGAAGTGCGAAGTGCGAAGTGCGAAGTGCGAAGTGCGAAGTGCGAAGTGCGAAGTGCGAAGTGCGAAGTGCGAAGTGCGAAGTGCGAAGTGCGAAGTGCGAAGTGCGAAGTGCGAAGTGCGAAGTGCGAAGTGCCAAGTGCGAAGTGCGAAGTGCGAAGTGCGAAGTGCGAAGTGCGAAGTGCGAAGTGCGAAGTGCGAAGTGCGAAGTGCGAAGTGCGAAGTGCGAAGTGCGAAGTGCGAAGTGCGAAGTGCGAAGTGCGAAGTGCGAAGTGCGAAGTGCGAAGTGCGGAGTGAGAAGTGAGAAGTGAGAAGTGCGAAGTGCGAAGTGCGAAGTGCGAAGTGCGAAGTGCGAAGTGCGAAGTGCGAAGTGCGAAGTGCGAAGTGCGAAGTGCGAAGTGCGAAGTGAGAAGTGCGAAGTGAGAAGTGAGAAGTGAGAAGTGCGAAGTGCGAAGTGCGAAGTGCGAAGTGCGAAGTGCGATGTGCGAAGTGCGAAGTGCGAAGTGCGAAGTGCGAAGTGCGAAGTGCGAAGTGCGAAGTGCGAAGTGCGAAGTGCGAAGTGCGAAGTGCGAAGTGCGAAGTGCGAAGTGCGAAGTGCGAAGTGCGAAGTGCGAAGTGCGAAGTGCGAAGTGCGAAGTGCGAAGTGCGAAGTGCGAAGTGCGAAGTGCGAAGTGTGCACTGTGAAGTGTGAAGTGTGAAGTGTGAAGTGTGAAGTGTGAAGTGTGAAGTGTGAAGTGTGAAGTGTGAAGTGTGAAGTGTGAAGTGTGAAGTGTGAAGTGTGAAGTGTGAAGTGTGAAGTGTGATGTGTGAAGTGTGAAGTGTGAAGTGTGAAGTGTGAAGTGCGAAGTGCGAAGTGCGAAGTGCGAAGTGCGAAGTGCGAAGTGCGAAGTGCGAAGTGCGAAGTGCGAAGTGCGAAGTGCGAAGTGCGAAGTGCGATGTGGGAAGTGTGAAGTGTGATGTGTGAAGTGTGAAGTGTGAAGTGTGAAGTGTGAAGTGTGAAGTGTGAAGTGTGAAGTGTGAAGTGTGATGTGTGAAGTCTGAAGTGTGAAGTGTGAAGTGTGAAGTGTGAAGTGTGAAGTGTGAAGTGTGAAGTGTGAAGTGTGAAGCGTGAAGTGTGAAGCGTGAAGTGTGAAGTGTGAAGTGTGAAGTGTGAAGTGTGAAGTGTGAAGTGTGAAGTGTGAAGAGTGAAGTGTGACGTGTGAAGTGTGAAGTGTGAAGGGTGAAGTGTGAAGTGTGAAGTGTGATGTGTGAAGTGTGAAGTGTGAAGTGTGAAGTGTGAAGTGTGAAGTGTGAAGTGTGAAGTGTGAAGTGGGAAGTGCGAAGTGCGAAGTGCGAAGTGCGAAGTGCGAAGTGCGAAGTGCGAAGTGCGAAGTGCGAAGTGCGAAGTGCGAAGTGCGAAGTGCGAAGTGCGAAGTGCGAAGTGCGAAGTGCGAAGTGCGAAGTGCGAAGTGCGAAGTGCGAAGTGCGAAGTGCGAAGTGCGAAGTGCGAAGTGCGAAGTGCGAAGTGCGAAGTGCGAAGTGCGAAGTGCGAAGTGCGCAGTGCGATGTGCGATGTGCGATGTGCGATGTGCGAAGTGCGAAGTTCGAAGTGCGAAGTGCGAAGTGCGAAGTGCGAAGTGCGAAGTGCGAAGTGCGAAGTGCGAAGAGCGAAGTGCGAAGTGCGAAGTGTGATGTGGGAAGTGTGATGTGTGATGTGTGAAGTGTGAAGTGTGAAGTGTGAAGTGTGAAGTGTGAAGTGTGAAGTGTGAAGTGTGATGTGTGAAGTCTGAAGTGTGAAGTGGGAAGTGTGAAGTGTGAAGTGTGAAGTGTGCAGTGTGAAGTGTGAACTGTGAAATGTGAAGTGGGAAGTGTGAAGTGTGAAGTGTGAAGTGTGAAGTGTGAAGTGTGAAGTGTGAAGTGTGAAGTGTGAAGTGTGAAGTGTGAAGTGTGAAGTGCGAAGTGCGAAGTGGGCAGTGTGAAGTGTGAAGTGTGAAGTGTGAAGTGTGAAGTGTGAAGTGTGAAGAGTGAAGTGTGAAGTGTGAAGTGTGAAGTGTGAAGTGTGAAGTGTGATGTGTGAAGTGTGAAGTGTGAAGTGTGAAGTGTGAAGTGTGAAGTGTGAAGTGTGAAGTGTGAAGTGTGAAGTGTGAAGTGTGAAGTGTGAAGAGTGAAGTGCGAAGTGCGAAGTGCGAAGTGCGAAGTGCGAAGTGCGAAGTACGAAGTGCGAAGTGCGAAGTGCGAAGTGCGAAGTGCGAAGTGCGAAGTGTGAAGTGTGAAGTGTGAAGTGTGAAGTGTGAAGGGTGAAGTGTGAAGTGTGAAGTGTGAAGTGTGAAGTGTGAAGTGTGAAGTGTGAAGAGTGAAGTGTGAAGTGTGAAGTGTGAAGTGTGAAGTGTGAAGTGTGAAGTGTGATGTGTGAAGTGTGAAGTGTGAAGTGTGAAGTGTGAAGTGTGAAGTGTGAAGTGTGAAGTGTGAAGTGTGAAGTGTGAAGTGTGAAGTGTGAAGTGTGAAGTGTGAAGTGTGAAGTGTGAAGTGTGAAGTGTGAAGTGTGAAGTGTGAAGTGTGAAGTGTGAAGTGTGAAGTGTGAAGTGTGAAGTGTGAAGTGTGAAGTGAGAAGTGTGAAGTGTGAAGTGTGAAGTGTGAAGTGTGAAGTGTGAAGTGTGAAGTGTGAAGTGTGAAGTGTGAAGTGCGAAGTGCGAAGTGCGAAGTGCGAAGTGCGAAGAGTGAAGTGCGAAGTGCGAAGTGCGAAGCGCGAAGCGCGATGTGCGATGTGCGAAGTGCGAAGTGCGAAGTGCGAAGTGCGAAGTGCGAAGTGCGAAGTGCGAAGTGCGCAGTGCGATGTGCGATGTGCGATGTGCGATGTGCGAAGTGCGAAGTGCGAAGTGCGAAGTGCGAAGTGCGAAGTGCGAAGTGCGAAGTGCGAAGTGCGAAGTGCGAAGTGCGAAGTGCGAAGTGCGAAGTGCGAAGTGCGCAGTGCGATGTGCGATGTGCGATGTGCGATGTGCGAAGTGCGAAGTTCGAAGTGCGAAGTGCGAAGTGCGAAGTGCGAAGTGCGAAGTGCGAAGTGCGAAGTGCGAAGAGCGAAGTGCGAAGTGCGAAGTGTGATGTGGGAAGTGTGATGTGTGATGTGTGAAGTGTGAAGTGTGAAGTGTGAAGTGTGAAGTGTGAAGTGTGAAGTGTGAAGTGTGATGTGTGAAGTCTGAAGTGTGAAGTGGGAAGTGTGAAGTGTGAAGTGTGAAGTGTGCAGTGTGAAGTGTGAACTGTGAAATGTGAAGTGGGAAGTGTGAAGTGTGAAGTGTGAAGTGTGAAGTGTGAAGTGTGAAGTGTGAAGTGTGAAGTGTGAAGTGTGAAGTGTGAAGTGTGAAGTGCGAAGTGCGAAGTGGGCAGTGTGAAGTGTGAAGTGTGAAGTGTGAAGTGTGAAGTGTGAAGTGTGAAGAGTGAAGTGTGAAGTGTGAAGTGTGAAGTGTGAAGTGTGAAGTGTGATGTGTGAAGTGTGAAGTGTGAAGTGTGAAGTGTGAAGTGTGAAGTGTGAAGTGTGAAGTGTGAAGTGTGAAGTGTGAAGTGTGAAGTGTGAAGAGTGAAGTGCGAAGTGCGAAGTGCGAAGTGCGAAGTGCGAAGTGCGAAGTACGAAGTGCGAAGTGCGAAGTGCGAAGTGCGAAGTGCGAAGTGCGAAGTGTGAAGTGTGAAGTGTGAAGTGTGAAGTGTGAAGGGTGAAGTGTGAAGTGTGAAGTGTGAAGTGTGAAGTGTGAAGTGTGAAGTGTGAAGAGTGAAGTGTGAAGTGTGAAGTGTGAAGTGTGAAGTGTGAAGTGTGAAGTGTGATGTGTGAAGTGTGAAGTGTGAAGTGTGAAGTGTGAAGTGTGAAGTGTGAAGTGTGAAGTGTGAAGTGTGAAGTGTGAAGTGTGAAGTGTGAAGTGTGAAGTGTGAAGTGTGAAGTGTGAAGTGTGAAGTGTGAAGTGTGAAGTGTGAAGTGTGAAGTGTGAAGTGTGAAGTGTGAAGTGTGAAGTGTGAAGTGTGAAGTGAGAAGTGTGAAGTGTGAAGTGTGAAGTGTGAAGTGTGAAGTGTGAAGTGTGAAGTGTGAAGTGTGAAGTGTGAAGTGCGAAGTGCGAAGTGCGAAGTGCGAAGTGCGAAGAGTGAAGTGCGAAGTGCGAAGTGCGAAGCGCGAAGCGCGATGTGCGATGTGCGAAGTGCGAAGTGCGAAGTGCGAAGTGCGAAGTGCGAAGTGCGAAGTGCGAAGTGCGCAGTGCGATGTGCGATGTGCGATGTGCGATGTGCGAAGTGCGAAGTGCGAAGTGCGAAGTGCGAAGTGCGAAGTGCGAAGTGCGCAGTGCGATGTGCGATGTGCGATGTGCGATGTGCGATGTGCGAAGTGCGAAGTGCGAAGTGCGAAGTGCGCAGTGCGATGTGCGATGTGCGATGTGCGATGTGCGATGTGCGAAGTGCGAAGTGCGAAGTGCGAAGTGCGCAGTGCGATGTGCGATGTGCGATGTGCGAAGTGCGAAGTGCGAAGTGCGAAGTGCGAAGTGCGAAGTGCGAAGTGCGAAGTGCGAAGTGCGAAGAGCGAAGTGCGAAGTGCGAAGTGCGATGTGGGAAGTGTGATGTGTGAAGTGTGAAGTGTGAAGTGTGAAGTGTGAAGTGTGAAGTGTGAAGTGTGAAGTGTGAAGTGTGAAGTGTGAAGTGTGAAGTGTGAAGTGTGAAGTGTGAAGTGTGATGTGGGAAGTGCGAAGTGCGAAGTGCGAAGTGCGAAGTGCGAAGTGCGAAGTGCGAAGTGGGAAGTGGGAAGTGCGAAGTGCGAAGTGCGAAGTGCGAAGTGCGAAGTGCGAAGTGCGAAGTGCGAAGTGCGAAGTGCGAAGTGCGAACTGCGAAGTGCGAAGTGCGAAGTGCGAAGTGCGAAGTGCGAAGTGCGAAGTGCGAAGTGCGAAGTGCGAAGTGCGAAGTGCGAAGTGCGAAGTGCGAAGTGCGAAGTGCGAAGTGCGAAGTGGGCAGTGCGAAGTGTGAAGTGTGACGTGTGAAGTGTGAAGTGTGAAGTGTGAAGTGTGAAGTGTGAAGTGTGAAGTGTGAAGTGTGAAGTGTGATGTGTGAAGTGTGAAGTGTGAAGTGTGAAGTGTGAAGTGTGAAGTGTGAAGTGTGAAGTGTGAAGTGTGAAGTGTGACGTGTGAAGTGTGAATTGTGACGTGTGAAGTGTGAAGTGTGAAGTGTGAAGTGTGAAGTGTGAAGTGTGAAGTGTGAAGTGTGAAGTGTGAAGTGTGAAGTGTGAAGTGTGAAGTTTGAAGTGTGAAGTTTGAAGTGTGAAGTGTGAAGTGTGAAGTGTGAAGTGTGAAGTGTGAAGTGTGAAGTGTGAAGTGTGAAGTGTGATGTGTGATGTGTGAAGTGTGAAGTGTGAAGTGTGAAGTGTGAAGTGTGAAGTGTGAAGTGTGAAGAGTGAAGAGTGAAGTGTGAAGTGTGAAGTGTGAAGTGTGAAGTGTGAAGTGTGAAGTGTGAAGTGTGAAGTGTGAAGTGTGAAGTGTGCAGTGTGCAGTGTGCAGTGTGCAGTGTGCAGTGTGCAGTGTGTAGTGTGCAGTGTGAAGTGTGAAGTGTGAAGTGTGAAGTGTGAAGTGTGAAGTGTGAAGTGTGAAGTGTGAAGTGTGAAGTGTGAAGTGTGAAGTGTGAAGTGTGAAGTGTGAAGTGCGAAGTGCGAAGTGTGAAGTGCGAAGTGCGAAGTGGGAAGTGCGAAGTGCGAAGTGCGAAGTGCGAAGTGCGAAGTGCGAAGTGCGAAGTGCGAAGTGCGAAGTGCGAAGTGCGAAGTGCGAAGTGCGAAGTGCGAAGTGCGAAGTGCGAAGTGCGAAGTGCGAAGTGCGCAGTGCGATGTGCGATGTGCGATGTGCGATGTGCGAAGTGCGAAGTTCGAAGTGCGAAGTGCGAAGTGCGAAGTGCGAAGTGCGAAGTGCGAAGTGCGAAGTGCGAAGAGCGAAGTGCGAAGTGCGAAGTGTGATGTGGGAAGTGTGATGTGTGATGTGTGAAGTGTGAAGTGTGAAGTGTGAAGTGTGAAGTGTGAAGTGTGAAGTGTGAAGTGTGATGTGTGAAGTCTGAAGTGTGAAGTGGGAAGTGTGAAGTGTGAAGTGTGAAGTGTGCAGTGTGAAGTGTGAACTGTGAAATGTGAAGTGTGAAGTGTGAAGTGTGAAGTGTGAAGTGAGAAGTGTGAAGTGTGAAGTGTGAAGTGTGAAGTGTGAAGTGTGAAGTGTGAAGTGTGAAGTGTGAAGTGCGAAGTGCGAAGTGGGCAGTGTGAAGTGTGAAGTGTGAAGTGTGAAGTGTGAAGTGTGAAGTGTGAAGTGTGAAGAGTGAAGTGTGAAGTGTGAAGTGTGAAGTGTGAAGTGTGAAGTGTGATGTGTGAAGTGTGAAGTGTGAAGTGTGAAGTGTGAAGTGTGAAGTGTGAAGTGTGAAGTGTGAAGTGTGAAGTGTGAAGTGTGAAGTGTGAAGTGTGAAGTGTGAAGTGTGAAGTGTGAAGTGTGAAGAGTGAAGTGTGAAGTGTGAAGTGTGAAGTGTGAAGGGTGAAGTGTGAAGAGTGAAGTGTGATGTGTGAAGTGTGAAGTGTGAAGTGTGAAGTGTGAAGTGCGAAGTGCGAAGTGCGAAGTGCGAAGTGCGAAGTGCGAAGTGCGAAGTGCGAAGTGCGAAGTGCGAAGTGCGAAGTGCGAAGTGCGAAGTGCGAAGTGCGAAGTGCGAAGTGCGAAGTGCGAAGTGCGAAGTGCGAAGTGCGAAGTGCGAAGTGCGAAGTGCGAAGTGCGAAGTGCGAAGTGCGAAGTGCGAAGTGCGAAGTGCGAAGTGCGAAGTGCGAAGTGCGAAGTGCGAAGTGCGAAGTGCGAAGTGCGAAGTGCGAAGTGCGAAGTGCGAAGTGCGAAGTGCGAAGTGCGAAGTGCGAAGTGCGAAGTGCGAAGTGCGAAGTGCGAAGTGTGAAGTGTGAAGTGTGAAGTGTGAAGTGTGAAGAGTGAAGTGTGAAGTGTGAAGTGTGTAGTGTGAAGTGTGATGTGTGAAGTGTGAAGTGTGAAGTGTGAAGTGTGAAGTGTGAAGTGTGAAGTGTGAAGTGTGAAGTGTGAAGTGTGAAGTGTGAAGTGAGAAGTGTGAAGTGTGAAGTGTGAAGTGTGAAGTGTGAAGTGTGAAGTGTGAAGTGCGAAGTGGGCAGTGTGAAGTGTGAAGTGTGAAGTGTGAAGTGTGAAGTGTGAAGTGTGAAGTGCGAAGTGCGAAGTGCGAAGTGCGAAGTGCGCAGTGCGATGTGCGATGTGCGATGTGCGATGTGCGATGTGCGAAGTGCGAAGTGCGAAGTGCGAAGTGCGAAGTGCGAAGTGCGAAGTGCGAAGTGCGAAGTGCGAAGTGCGAAGTGCGAAGTGCGAAGTGCGAAGTGCGAAGTGCGAAGTGCGAAGTGCGAAGTGCGAAGTGCGAAGTGCGAAGTGCGAAGTGCGAAGTGCGAAGTGCGAAGTGCGAAGTGCGAAGTGCGAAGTGCGAAGTGCGAAGTGCGAAGTGCGAAGTGCGAAGTGCGAAGTGCGAAGTGCGAAGTGCGAAGTGCGAAGTGCGAAGTGCGAAGTGCGAAGTGCGAAGTGCGAAATGCGAAGAGCGAAGTGCGAAGTGCGAAGTGCGATGTGGGAAGTGTGATGTGTGAAGTGTGAAGTGTGAAGTGTGAAGTGTGATGTGTGAAGTGTGAAGTGTGAAGTGTGAAGTGTGAAGTGTGAAGTGTGAAGTGTGAAGTGTGAAGTGTGAAGTGTGAAGTGTGAAGTGTGAAGTGTGCAGTGTGAAGTGTGAAGTGTGAAGTGTGAAGTGTGAAGTGTGAAGTGTGAAGTGTGAAGTGTGAAGAGTGAAGTGTGAAGAGTGAAGTGTGAAGTGTGAAGTGTGAAGTGTGAAGTGTGAAGTGTGAAGTGTGAAGTGTGAAGTGTGAAGTGTGAAGTGGGAAGTGGGAAGTGGGAAGTGTGAAGTGTGAAGTGCGAAGTGTGCACTGTGAAGTGTGAAGTGTGAAGTGTGAAGTGTGAAGTGTGAAGTGTGATGTGTGAAGTGCGAAGTGCGAAGTGCGAAGTGCGAAGTGCGAAGTGCGAAGTGCGAAGTGCGAAGTGCGAAGTGCGAAGTGCGAAGTGCGAAGTGCGAAGTGCGCAGTGCGATGTGCGATGTGCGATGTGCGATGTGCGAAGTGCGAAGTGCGAAGTGCGAAGTGCGAAGTGCGAAGTGCGAAGTGCGAAGTGCGAAGTGCGAAGTGCGAAGAGCGAAGTGCGAAGTGCGAAGTGTGATGTGTGAAGTGTGAAGTGTGAAGTGTGAAGTGTGAAGTGTGAAGTGTGAAGTGTGAAGTGTGAAGTGTGAAGTGTGATGTGGGAAGTGCGAAGTGCGAAGTGCGAAGTGCGAAGTGCGAAGTGCGAAGTGCGAAGTGGGAAGTGGGAAGTGCGAAGTGCGAAGTGCGAAGTGCGAAGTGCGAAGTGCGAAGTGCGAAGTGCGAAGTGCGAAGTGCGAAGTGCGAAGTGCGAAGTGCGAAGTGCGAAGTGCGAAGTGCGAAGTGCGAAGTGCGAAGTGCGAAGTGCGAAGTGCGAAGTGCGAAGTGCGAAGTGCGAAGTGCGAAGTGCGCAGTGCGATGTGCGATGTGCGATGTGCGATGTGCGAAGTGCGAAGTGCGAAGTGCGAAGTGCGAAGTGCGAAGTGCGAAGTGCGAAGTGCGAAGTGCGAAGAGCGAAGTGCGAAGTGCGAAGTGTGATGTGTGAAGTGTGAAGTGTGAAGTGTGAAGTGTGAAGTGTGAAGTGTGAAGTGTGAAGTGTGAAGTGTGAAGTGTGATGTGGGAAGTGCGAAGTGCGAAGTGCGAAGTGCGAAGTGCGAAGTGCGAAGTGCGAAGTGGGAAGTGGGAAGTGCGAAGTGCGAAGTGCGAAGTGCGAAGTGCGAAGTGCGAAGTGCGAAGTGCGAAGTGCGAAGTGCGAAGTGCGAAGTGCGAAGTGCGAAGTGCGAAGTGCGAAGTGCGAAGTGCGAAGTGCGAAGTGCGAAGTGCGAAGTGCGAAGTGCGAAGTGCGAAGTGCGAAGTGCGAAGTGCGAAGTGCGAAGTGCGAAGTGGGCAGTGCGAAGTGTGAAGTGTGAAGTGTGAAGTGTGAAGTGTGAAGTGTGAAGTGTGAAGTGTGAAGTGTGAAGTGTGAAGTGTGATGTGTGAAGTGTGAAGTGTGAAGTGTGAAGTGTGAAGTGTGAAGTGTGAAGTGTGAAGTGTGAAGTGTGAAGTGTGACGTGTGAAGTGTGAATTGTGACGTGTGAAGTGTGAAGTGTGAAGTGTGAAGTGTGAAGTGTGAAGTGTGAAGTGTGAAGTGTGAAGTGTGAAGTGTGAAGTGTGAAGTTTGAAGTGTGAAGTGTGAAGTGTGATGTGTGAAGTGTGAAGTGTGAAGTGTGAAGTGCGAAGTGCGAAGTGCGAAGTGCGAAGTGCGAAGTGCGAAGTGCGAAGTGCGAAGTGCGAAGTGCGAAGTGCGAAGTGCGAAGTGCGAAGTGCGAAGTGCGAAGTGCGAAGTGCGAAGTGCGAAGTGCGAAGTGCGAAGTGCGAAGTGCGAAGTGCGAAGTGCGAAGTGCGAAGTGCGAAGTGCGAAGTGCGAAGTGCGAAGTGCGAAGTGCGAAGTGCGAAGTGCGAAGTGCGAAGTGCGAAGTGCGAAGTGCGAAGTGCGAAGTGCGAAGTGCGAAGTGCGAAGTGTGAAGTGTGAAGTGTGAAGTGTGAAGTGTGAAGAGTGAAGTGTGAAGTGTGAAGTGTGTAGTGTGAAGTGCGAAGTGCGAAGTGCGAAGTGCGAAGTGCGAAGTGCGAAGTGCGAAGTGCGAAGTGCGAAGTGCGAAGTGCGAAGTGCGAAGTGCGCAGTGCGATGTGCGATGTGCGATGTGCGATGTGCGAAGTGCGAAGTGCGAAGTGCGAAGTGCGAAGTGCGAAGTGCGAAGTGCGAAGTGCGAAGTGCGAAGTGCGAAGAGCGAAGTGCGAAGTGCGAAGTGTGATGTGTGAAGTGTGAAGTGTGAAGTGTGAAGTGTGAAGTGTGAAGTGTGAAGTGTGAAGTGTGAAGTGTGAAGTGTGATGTGGGAAGTGCGAAGTGCGAAGTGCGAAGTGCGAAGTGCGAAGTGCGAAGTGCGAAGTGGGAAGTGGGAAGTGCGAAGTGCGAAGTGCGAAGTGCGAAGTGCGAAGTGCGAAGTGCGAAGTGCGAAGTGCGAAGTGCGAAGTGCGAAGTGCGAAGTGCGAAGTGCGAAGTGCGAAGTGCGAAGTGCGAAGTGCGAAGTGCGAAGTGCGAAGTGCGAAGTGCGAAGTGCGAAGTGCGAAGTGCGAAGTGCGCAGTGCGATGTGCGATGTGCGATGTGCGATGTGCGAAGTGCGAAGTGCGAAGTGCGAAGTGCGAAGTGCGAAGTGCGAAGAGCGAAGTGCGAAGTGCGAAGTGTGATGTGTGAAGTGTGAAGTGTGAAGTGTGAAGTGTGAAGTGTGAAGTGTGAAGTGTGAAGTGTGAAGTGTGAAGTGTGATGTGGGAAGTGCGAAGTGCGAAGTGCGAAGTGCGAAGTGCGAAGTGCGAAGTGCGAAGTGGGAAGTGGGAAGTGCGAAGTGCGAAGTGCGAAGTGCGAAGTGCGAAGTGCGAAGTGCGAAGTGCGAAGTGCGAAGTGCGAAGTGCGAAGTGCGAAGTGCGAAGTGCGAAGTGCGAAGTGCGAAGTGCGAAGTGCGAAGTGCGAAGTGCGAAGTGCGAAGTGCGAAGTGCGAAGTGCGAAGTGCGAAGTGCGAAGTGCGAAGTGCGAAGTGCGAAGTGCGAAGTGGGCAGTGCGAAGTGTGAAGTGTGAAGTGTGAAGTGTGAAGTGTGAAGTGTGAAGTGTGAAGTGTGAAGTGTGAAGTGTGAAGTGTGATGTGTGAAGTGTGAAGTGTGAAGTGTGAAGTGTGAAGTGTGAAGTGTGAAGTGTGAAGTGTGAAGTGTGAAGTGTGACGTGTGAAGTGTGAATTGTGACGTGTGAAGTGTGAAGTGTGAAGTGTGAAGTGTGAAGTGTGAAGTGTGAAGTGTGAAGTGTGAAGTGTGAAGTGTGAAGTGTGAAGTTTGAAGTGTGAAGTTTGAAGTGTGAAGTGTGAAGTGTGAAGTGTGAAGTGTGAAGTGTGAAGTGTGAAGTGTGAAGTGTGAAGTGTGATGTGTGATGTGTGAAGTGTGAAGTGTGAAGTGTGAAGTGTGAAGTGTGAAGTGTGAAGTGTGAAGAGTGAAGAGTGAAGTGTGAAGTGTGAAGTGTGAAGTGTGAAGTGTGAAGTGTGAAGTGTGAAGTGTGAAGTGTGAAGTGTGAAGTGTGAAGTGTGCAGTGTGCAGTGTGCAGTGTGCAGTGTGCAGTGTGCAGTGTGTAGTGTGCAGTGTGAAGTGTGAAGTGTGAAGTGTGAAGTGTGAAGTGTGAAGTGTGAAGTGTGAAGTGTGAAGTGTGAAGTGTGAAGTGTGAAGTGTGAAGTGTGAAGTGTGAAGTGTGAAGTGCGAAGTGTGAAGTGCGAAGTGCGAAGTGGGAAGTGGGAAGTGGGAAGTGCGAAGTGCGAAGTGGGAAGTGCGAAGTGCGAAGTGCGAAGTGCGAAGTGCGAAGTGCGAAGTGCGAAGTGCGAAGTGCGAAGTGCGAAGTGCGAAGTGCGAAGTGAGAAGTGCGAAGTGAGAAGTGCGAAGTGCGAAGTGCGAAGTGCGAAGTGCGAAGTGCGAAGTGCGAAGTGCGAAGTGCGAAGTGCGAAGTGCGAAGTGCGAAGTGCGAAGTGCGAAGTGCGAAGTGCGAAGTGCGAAGTGCGAAGTGCGAAGTGCGAAGTGCGAAGTGCGAAGTGCGAAGTGCGAAGTGCGAAGTGCGAAGTGCGAAGTGCGAAGTGCGAAGTGCGAAGTGCGAAGTGCGAAGTGCGAAGTGCGAAGTGCGAAGTGCGAAGTGCGAAGTGCGAAGTGCGAAGTGCGAAGTGCGAAGTGCGAAGTGCGAAGTGCGAAGTGCGAAGTGCGGAGTGAGAAGTGAGAAGTGAGAAGTGCGAAGTGCGAAGTGCGAAGTGCGAAGTGCGAAGTGCGAAGTGCGAAGTGCGAAGTGCGAAGTGCGAAGTGCGAAGTGAGAAGTGCGAAGTGAGAAGTGAGAAGTGAGAAGTGCGAAGTGCGAAGTGCGAAGTGCGAAGTGCGAAGTGCGATGTGCGAAGTGCGAAGTGCGAAGTGCGAAGTGCGAAGTGCGAAGTGCGAAGTGCGAAGTGCGAAGTGCGAAGTGCGAAGTGCGAAGTGCGAAGTGCGAAGTGCGAAGTGCGAAGTGCGAAGTGCGAAGTGCGAAGTGCGAAGTGCGAAGTGCGAAGTGCGAAGTGCGAAGTGTGCACTGTGAAGTGTGAAGTGTGAAGTGTGAAGTGTGAAGTGTGAAGTGTGAAGTGTGAAGTGTGAAGTGTGAAGTGTGAAGTGTGAAGTGTGAAGTGTGAAGTGTGAAGTGTGAAGTGTGAAGTGTGAAGTGTGAAGTGTGAAGTGTGAAGTGTGAAGTGTGATGTGTGAAGTGTGAAGTGTGAAGTGTGAAGTGTGAAGTGCGAAGTGCGAAGTGCGAAGTGCGAAGTGCGAAGTGCGAAGTGCGAAGTGCGAAGTGCGAAGTGCGAAGTGCGAAGTGCGAAGTGCGAAGTGCGATGTGGGAAGTGTGAAGTGTGATGTGTGAAGTGTGAAGTGTGAAGTGTGAAGTGTGAAGTGTGAAGTGTGAAGTGTGAAGTGTGAAGTGTGATGTGTGAAGTCTGAAGTGTGAAGTGTGAAGTGTGAAGTGTGAAGTGTGAAGTGTGAAGTGTGAAGTGTGAAGTGTGAAGCGTGAAGTGTGAAGCGTGAAGTGTGAAGTGTGAAGTGTGAAGTGTGAAGTGTGAAGTGTGAAGTGTGAAGTGTGAAGAGTGAAGTGTGACGTGTGAAGTGTGAAGTGTGAAGGGTGAAGTGTGAAGTGTGAAGTGTGATGTGTGAAGTGTGAAGTGTGAAGTGTGAAGTGTGAAGTGTGAAGTGTGAAGTGTGAAGTGTGAAGTGTGAAGTGTGAAGTGTGAAGTGTGAAGTGTGAAGTGTGAAGTGTGAAGTGTGAAGTGTGAAGTGTGAAGTGTGAAGTGTGCAGTGTGAAGTGTTAAGTGTTAAGTGTGAAGTGTGAAGTGTGAAGTGTGAAGAGTGAAGTGCGAAGTGCGAAGTGCGAAGCGCGAAGCGCGAAGCGCGATGTGCGATGTGCGATGTGCGAAGTGCGAAGTGCGAAGTGCGAAGTGCGAAGTGCGAAGTGCGAAGTGCGCAGTGCGATGTGCGATGTGCGATGTGCGATGTGCGAAGTGCGAAGTGCGAAGTGCGAAGTGCGAAGTGCGAAGTGCGAAGTGCGCAGTGCGATGTGCGATGTGCGATGTGCGATGTGCGATGTGCGAAGTGCGAAGTGCGAAGTGCGAAGTGCGAAGTGCGAAGTGCGAAGTGCGAAGTGCGAAGTGCGAAGTGCGAAGTGCGAAGTGCGAAGTGCGAAGTGCGAAGTGCGAAGTGCGAAGTGCGAAGTGCGAAGTGCGAAGTGCGAAGTGCGAAGTGCGAAGTGCGAAGTGCGAAGTGCGAAGTGCGAAGTGCGAAGTGCGAAGTGCGAAGTGCGAAGTGCGAAGTGCGAAGTGCGAAGTGCGAAGTGCGAAGTGCGAAGTGCGAAGTGCGAAGTGCGAAGTGCGAAGTGCGAAATGCGAAGAGCGAAGTGCGAAGTGCGAAGTGCGATGTGGGAAGTGTGATGTGTGAAGTGTGAAGTGTGAAGTGTGAAGTGTGATGTGTGAAGTGTGAAGTGTGAAGTGTGAAGTGTGAAGTGTGAAGTGTGAAGTGTGAAGTGTGAAGTGTGAAGTGTGAAGTGTGAAGTGTGAAGTGTGAAGTGTGCAGTGTGAAGTGTGAAGTGTGAAGTGTGAAGTGTGAAGTGTGAAGTGTGAAGTGTGAAGTGTGAAGAGTGAAGTGTGAAGAGTGAAGTGTGAAGTGTGAAGTGTGAAGTGTGAAGTGTGAAGTGTGAAGTGTGAAGTGTGAAGTGTGAAGTGTGAAGTGGGAAGTGGGAAGTGGGAAGTGTGAAGTGTGAAGTGCGAAGTGTGCACTGTGAAGTGTGAAGTGTGAAGTGTGAAGTGTGAAGTGTGAAGTGTGATGTGTGAAGTGCGAAGTGCGAAGTGCGAAGTGCGAAGTGCGAAGTGCGAAGTGCGAAGTGCGAAGTGCGAAGTGCGAAGTGCGAAGTGCGAAGTGCGAAGTGCGAAGTGCGCAGTGCGATGTGCGATGTGCGATGTGCGATGTGCGAAGTGCGAAGTGCGAAGTGCGAAGTGCGAAGTGCGAAGTGCGAAGTGCGAAGTGCGAAGTGCGAAGTGCGAAGAGCGAAGTGCGAAGTGCGAAGTGTGATGTGTGAAGTGTGAAGTGTGAAGTGTGAAGTGTGAAGTGTGAAGTGTGAAGTGTGAAGTGTGAAGTGTGAAGTGTGATGTGGGAAGTGCGAAGTGCGAAGTGCGAAGTGCGAAGTGCGAAGTGCGAAGTGCGAAGTGGGAAGTGGGAAGTGCGAAGTGCGAAGTGCGAAGTGCGAAGTGCGAAGTGCGAAGTGCGAAGTGCGAAGTGCGAAGTGCGAAGTGCGAAGTGCGAAGTGCGAAGTGCGAAGTGCGAAGTGCGAAGTGCGAAGTGCGAAGTGCGAAGTGCGAAGTGCGAAGTGCGAAGTGCGAAGTGCGAAGTGCGAAGTGCGCAGTGCGATGTGCGATGTGCGATGTGCGATGTGCGAAGTGCGAAGTGCGAAGTGCGAAGTGCGAAGTGCGAAGTGCGAAGTGCGAAGTGCGAAGTGCGAAGAGCGAAGTGCGAAGTGCGAAGTGTGATGTGTGAAGTGTGAAGTGTGAAGTGTGAAGTGTGAAGTGTGAAGTGTGAAGTGTGAAGTGTGATGTGGGAAGTGCGAAGTGCGAAGTGCGAAGTGCGAAGTGCGAAGTGCGAAGTGCGAAGTGGGAAGTGGGAAGTGCGAAGTGCGAAGTGCGAAGTGCGAAGTGCGAAGTGCGAAGTGCGAAGTGCGAAGTGCGAAGTGCGAAGTGCGAAGTGCGAAGTGCGAAGTGCGAAGTGCGAAGTGCGAAGTGCGAAGTGCGAAGTGCGAAGTGCGAAGTGCGAAGTGCGAAGTGCGAAGTGCGAAGTGCGAAGTGCGAAGTGCGAAGTGCGAAGTGCGAAGTGGGCAGTGCGAAGTGTGAAGTGTGAAGTGTGAAGTGTGAAGTGTGAAGTGTGAAGTGTGAAGTGTGAAGTGTGAAGTGTGAAGTGTGATGTGTGAAGTGTGAAGTGCGAAGTGCGAAGTGTGAAGTGTGAAGTGTGAAGTGTGAAGTGTGAAGTGTGAAGTGTGAAGTGTGAAGTGTGAAGTGTGAAGTGTGAAGTGTGAAGTGTGAAGTGTGCAGTGTGAAGTGTTAAGTGTTAAGTGTGAAGTGTGAAGTGTGAAGTGTGAAGAGTGAAGTGCGAAGTGCGAAGTGCGAAGCGCGAAGCGCGAAGCGCGATGTGCGATGTGCGATGTGCGAAGTGCGAAGTGCGAAGTGCGAAGTGCGAAGTGCGAAGTGCGAAGTGCGCAGTGCGATGTGCGATGTGCGATGTGCGATGTGCGAAGTGCGAAGTGCGAAGTGCGAAGTGCGAAGTGCGAAGTGCGAAGTGCGCAGTGCGATGTGCGATGTGCGATGTGCGATGTGCGATGTGCGAAGTGCGAAGTGCGAAGTGCGAAGTGCGAAGTGCGAAGTGCGAAGTGCGAAGTGCGAAGTGCGAAGTGCGAAGTGCGAAGTGCGAAGTGCGAAGTGCGAAGTGCGAAGTGCGAAGTGCGAAGTGCGAAGTGCGAAGTGCGAAGTGCGAAGTGCGAAGTGCGAAGTGCGAAGTGCGAAGTGCGAAGTGCGAAGTGCGAAGTGCGAAGTGCGAAGTGCGAAGTGCGAAGTGCGAAGTGCGAAGTGCGAAGTGCGAAGTGCGAAGTGCGAAGTGCGAAGTGCGAAGTGCGAAGTGCGAAATGCGAAGAGCGAAGTGCGAAGTGCGAAGTGCGATGTGGGAAGTGTGATGTGTGAAGTGTGAAGTGTGAAGTGTGAAGTGTGATGTGTGAAGTGTGAAGTGTGAAGTGTGAAGTGTGAAGTGTGAAGTGTGAAGTGTGAAGTGTGAAGTGTGAAGTGTGAAGTGTGAAGTGTGAAGTGTGCAGTGTGAAGTGTGAAGTGTGAAGTGTGAAGTGTGAAGTGTGAAGTGTGAAGTGTGAAGTGTGAAGAGTGAAGTGTGAAGAGTGAAGTGTGAAGTGTGAAGTGTGAAGTGTGAAGTGTGAAGTGTGAAGTGTGAAGTGTGAAGTGTGAAGTGTGAAGTGGGAAGTGGGAAGTGGGAAGTGTGAAGTGTGAAGTGCGAAGTGTGCACTGTGAAGTGTGAAGTGTGAAGTGTGAAGTGTGAAGTGTGAAGTGTGATGTGTGAAGTGCGAAGTGCGAAGTGCGAAGTGCGAAGTGCGAAGTGCGAAGTGCGAAGTGCGAAGTGCGAAGTGCGAAGTGCGAAGTGCGAAGTGCGAAGTGCGAAGTGCGCAGTGCGATGTGCGATGTGCGATGTGCGATGTGCGAAGTGCGAAGTGCGAAGTGCGAAGTGCGAAGTGCGAAGTGCGAAGTGCGAAGTGCGAAGTGCGAAGTGCGAAGAGCGAAGTGCGAAGTGCGAAGTGTGATGTGTGAAGTGTGAAGTGTGAAGTGTGAAGTGTGAAGTGTGAAGTGTGAAGTGTGAAGTGTGAAGTGTGAAGTGTGATGTGGGAAGTGCGAAGTGCGAAGTGCGAAGTGCGAAGTGCGAAGTGCGAAGTGCGAAGTGGGAAGTGGGAAGTGCGAAGTGCGAAGTGCGAAGTGCGAAGTGCGAAGTGCGAAGTGCGAAGTGCGAAGTGCGAAGTGCGAAGTGCGAAGTGCGAAGTGCGAAGTGCGAAGTGCGAAGTGCGAAGTGCGAAGTGCGAAGTGCGAAGTGCGAAGTGCGAAGTGCGAAGTGCGAAGTGCGAAGTGCGAAGTGCGCAGTGCGATGTGCGATGTGCGATGTGCGATGTGCGAAGTGCGAAGTGCGAAGTGCGAAGTGCGAAGTGCGAAGTGCGAAGTGCGAAGTGCGAAGTGCGAAGAGCGAAGTGCGAAGTGCGAAGTGTGATGTGTGAAGTGTGAAGTGTGAAGTGTGAAGTGTGAAGTGTGAAGTGTGAAGTGTGAAGTGTGATGTGGGAAGTGCGAAGTGCGAAGTGCGAAGTGCGAAGTGCGAAGTGCGAAGTGCGAAGTGGGAAGTGGGAAGTGCGAAGTGCGAAGTGCGAAGTGCGAAGTGCGAAGTGCGAAGTGCGAAGTGCGAAGTGCGAAGTGCGAAGTGCGAAGTGCGAAGTGCGAAGTGCGAAGTGCGAAGTGCGAAGTGCGAAGTGCGAAGTGCGAAGTGCGAAGTGCGAAGTGCGAAGTGCGAAGTGCGAAGTGCGAAGTGCGAAGTGCGAAGTGCGAAGTGCGAAGTGCGAAGTGGGCAGTGCGAAGTGTGAAGTGTGAAGTGTGAAGTGTGAAGTGTGAAGTGTGAAGTGTGAAGTGTGAAGTGTGAAGTGTGAAGTGTGATGTGTGAAGTGTGAAGTGTGAAGTGTGAAGTGTGAAGTGTGAAGTGTGAAGTGTGAAGTGTGAAGTGTGAAGTGTGACGTGTGAAGTGTGAATTGTGACGTGTGAAGTGTGAAGTGTGAAGTGTGAAGTGTGAAGTGTGAAGTGTGAAGTGTGAAGTGTGAAGTGTGAAGTGTGAAGTGTGAAGTTTGAAGTGTGAAGTTTGAAGTGTGAAGTGTGAAGTGTGAAGTGTGCAGTGTGAAGTGTGAAGTGTGAAGTGTGAAGTGTGAAGTGTGAAGTGTGAAGTGTGAAGTGTGAAGTGTGAAGTGTGAAGTGTGAAGTGTGAAGTGTGAAGAGTGAAGTGTGAAGTGTGAAGTGTGAAGTGTGACGTGTGAAGTGTGAATTGTGACGTGTGAAGTGTGAAGTGTGAAGTGTGAAGTGTGAAGTGTGAAGTGTGAAGTGTGAAGTGTGAAGTGTGAAGTGTGAAGTGTGAAGTTTGAAGTGTGAAGTGTGAAGTGTGATGTGTGAAGTGTGAAGTGTGAAGTGTGAAGTGCGAAGTGCGAAGTGCGAAGTGCGAAGTGCGAAGTGCGAAGTGCGAAGTGCGAAGTGCGAAGTGCGAAGTGCGAAGTGCGAAGTGCGAAGTGCGAAGTGCGAAGTGCGAAGTGCGAAGTGCGAAGTGCGAAGTGCGAAGTGCGAAGTGCGAAGTGCGAAGTGCGAAGTGCGAAGTGCGAAGTGCGAAGTGCGAAGTGCGAAGTGCGAAGTGCGAAGTGCGAAGTGCGAAGTGCGAAGTGCGAAGTGCGAAGTGCGAAGTGCGAAGTGCGAAGTGCGAAGTGCGAAGTGCGAAGTGCGAAGTGCGAAGTGCGAAGTGCGAAGTGTGAAGTGTGAAGTGTGAAGTGTGAAGTGTGAAGAGTGAAGTGTGAAGTGTGAAGTGTGTAGTGTGAAGTGCGAAGTGCGAAGTGCGAAGTGCGAAGTGCGAAGTGCGAAGTGCGAAGTGCGAAGTGCGAAGTGCGAAGTGCGAAGTGCGAAGTGCGCAGTGCGATGTGCGATGTGCGATGTGCGATGTGCGAAGTGCGAAGTGCGAAGTGCGAAGTGCGAAGTGCGAAGTGCGAAGTGCGAAGTGCGAAGTGCGAAGTGCGAAGAGCGAAGTGCGAAGTGCGAAGTGTGATGTGTGAAGTGTGAAGTGTGAAGTGTGAAGTGTGAAGTGTGAAGTGTGAAGTGTGAAGTGTGAAGTGTGAAGTGTGATGTGGGAAGTGCGAAGTGCGAAGTGCGAAGTGCGAAGTGCGAAGTGCGAAGTGCGAAGTGGGAAGTGGGAAGTGCGAAGTGCGAAGTGCGAAGTGCGAAGTGCGAAGTGCGAAGTGCGAAGTGCGAAGTGCGAAGTGCGAAGTGCGAAGTGCGAAGTGCGAAGTGCGAAGTGCGAAGTGCGAAGTGCGAAGTGCGAAGTGCGAAGTGCGAAGTGCGAAGTGCGAAGTGCGCAGTGCGATGTGCGATGTGCGATGTGCGATGTGCGAAGTGCGAAGTGCGAAGTGCGAAGTGCGAAGTGCGAAGTGCGAAGTGCGAAGTGCGAAGTGCGAAGAGCGAAGTGCGAAGTGCGAAGTGTGATGTGTGAAGTGTGAAGTGTGAAGTGTGAAGTGTGAAGTGTGAAGTGTGAAGTGTGAAGTGTGAAGTGTGAAGTGTGATGTGGGAAGTGCGAAGTGCGAAGTGCGAAGTGCGAAGTGCGAAGTGCGAAGTGCGAAGTGGGAAGTGGGAAGTGCGAAGTGCGAAGTGCGAAGTGCGAAGTGCGAAGTGCGAAGTGCGAAGTGCGAAGTGCGAAGTGCGAAGTGCGAAGTGCGAAGTGCGAAGTGCGAAGTGCGAAGTGCGAAGTGCGAAGTGCGAAGTGCGAAGTGCGAAGTGCGAAGTGCGAAGTGCGAAGTGCGAAGTGCGAAGTGCGAAGTGCGAAGTGCGAAGTGCGAAGTGGGCAGTGCGAAGTGTGAAGTGTGAAGTGTGAAGTGTGAAGTGTGAAGTGTGAAGTGTGAAGTGTGAAGTGTGAAGTGTGAAGTGTGATGTGTGAAGTGTGAAGTGTGAAGTGTGAAGTGTGAAGTGTGAAGTGTGAAGTGTGAAGTGTGAAGTGTGAAGTGTGACGTGTGAAGTGTGAATTGTGACGTGTGAAGTGTGAAGTGTGAAGTGTGAAGTGTGAAGTGTGAAGTGTGAAGTGTGAAGTGTGAAGTGTGAAGTGTGAAGTGTGAAGTTTGAAGTGTGAAGTTTGAAGTGTGAAGTGTGAAGTGTGAAGTGTGAAGTGTGAAGTGTGAAGTGTGAAGTGTGAAGTGTGAAGTGTGATGTGTGATGTGTGAAGTGTGAAGTGTGAAGTGTGAAGTGTGAAGTGTGAAGTGTGAAGTGTGAAGAGTGAAGAGTGAAGTGTGAAGTGTGAAGTGTGAAGTGTGAAGTGTGAAGTGTGAAGTGTGAAGTGTGAAGTGTGAAGTGTGAAGTGTGAAGTGTGCAGTGTGCAGTGTGCAGTGTGCAGTGTGCAGTGTGTAGTGTGCAGTGTGAAGTGTGAAGTGTGAAGTGTGAAGTGTGAAGTGTGAAGTGTGAAGTGTGAAGTGTGAAGTGTGAAGTGTGAAGTGTGAAGTGTGAAGTGTGAAGTGTGAAGTGTGAAGTGCGAAGTGTGAAGTGCGAAGTGCGAAGTGGGAAGTGGGAAGTGGGAAGTGCGAAGTGCGAAGTGGGAAGTGCGAAGTGCGAAGTGCGAAGTGCGAAGTGCGAAGTGCGAAGTGCGAAGTGCGAAGTGCGAAGTGCGAAGTGCGAAGTGCGAAGTGAGAAGTGCGAAGTGAGAAGTGCGAAGTGCGAAGTGCGAAGTGCGAAGTGCGAAGTGCGAAGTGCGAAGTGCGAAGTGCGAAGTGCGAAGTGCGAAGTGCGAAGTGCGAAGTGCGAAGTGCGAAGTGCGAAGTGCGAAGTGCGAAGTGCGAAGTGCGAAGTGCGAAGTGCGAAGTGCGAAGTGCGAAGTGCGAAGTGCGAAGTGCGAAGTGCGAAGTGCGAAGTGCGAAGTGCGAAGTGCGAAGTGCGAAGTGCGAAGTGCGAAGTGCGAAGTGCGAAGTGCGAAGTGCGAAGTGCGAAGTGCGAAGTGCGAAGTGCGAAGTGCGAAGTGCGAAGTGCGGAGTGAGAAGTGAGAAGTGAGAAGTGCGAAGTGCGAAGTGCGAAGTGCGAAGTGCGAAGTGCGAAGTGCGAAGTGCGAAGTGCGAAGTGCGAAGTGCGAAGTGAGAAGTGCGAAGTGAGAAGTGAGAAGTGAGAAGTGCGAAGTGCGAAGTGCGAAGTGCGAAGTGCGAAGTGCGATGTGCGAAGTGCGAAGTGCGAAGTGCGAAGTGCGAAGTGCGAAGTGCGAAGTGCGAAGTGCGAAGTGCGAAGTGCGAAGTGCGAAGTGCGAAGTGCGAAGTGCGAAGTGCGAAGTGCGAAGTGCGAAGTGCGAAGTGCGAAGTGCGAAGTGCGAAGTGCGAAGTGCGAAGTGCGAAGTGTGCACTGTGAAGTGTGAAGTGTGAAGTGTGAAGTGTGAAGTGTGAAGTGTGAAGTGTGAAGTGTGAAGTGTGAAGTGTGAAGTGTGAAGTGTGAAGTGTGAAGTGTGAAGTGTGAAGTGTGAAGTGTGAAGTGTGAAGTGTGAAGTGTGAAGTGTGAAGTGTGATGTGTGAAGTGTGAAGTGTGAAGTGTGAAGTGTGAAGTGCGAAGTGCGAAGTGCGAAGTGCGAAGTGCGAAGTGCGAAGTGCGAAGTGCGAAGTGCGAAGTGCGAAGTGCGAAGTGCGAAGTGCGAAGTGCGATGTGGGAAGTGTGAAGTGTGATGTGTGAAGTGTGAAGTGTGAAGTGTGAAGTGTGAAGTGTGAAGTGTGAAGTGTGAAGTGTGAAGTGTGATGTGTGAAGTCTGAAGTGTGAAGTGTGAAGTGTGAAGTGTGAAGTGTGAAGTGTGAAGTGTGAAGTGTGAAGTGTGAAGCGTGAAGTGTGAAGCGTGAAGTGTGAAGTGTGAAGTGTGAAGTGTGAAGTGTGAAGTGTGAAGTGTGAAGTGTGAAGAGTGAAGTGTGACGTGTGAAGTGTGAAGTGTGAAGGGTGAAGTGTGAAGTGTGAAGTGTGATGTGTGAAGTGTGAAGTGTGAAGTGTGAAGTGTGAAGTGTGAAGTGTGAAGTGTGAAGTGTGAAGTGTGAAGTGTGAAGTGTGAAGTGTGAAGTGTGAAGTGTGAAGTGTGAAGTGTGAAGTGTGAAGTGTGAAGTGTGAAGTGTGCAGTGTGAAGTGTTAAGTGTTAAGTGTGAAGTGTGAAGTGTGAAGTGTGAAGAGTGAAGTGCGAAGTGCGAAGTGCGAAGCGCGAAGCGCGAAGCGCGATGTGCGATGTGCGATGTGCGAAGTGCGAAGTGCGAAGTGCGAAGTGCGAAGTGCGAAGTGCGAAGTGCGAAGTGCGCAGTGCGATGTGCGATGTGCGATGTGCGATGTGCGAAGTGCGAAGTGCGAAGTGCGAAGTGCGAAGTGCGAAGTGCGAAGTGCGCAGTGCGATGTGCGATGTGCGATGTGCGATGTGCGATGTGCGAAGTGCGAAGTGCGAAGTGCGAAGTGCGAAGTGCGAAGTGCGAAGTGCGAAGTGCGAAGTGCGAAGTGCGAAGTGCGAAGTGCGAAGTGCGAAGTGCGAAGTGCGAAGTGCGAAGTGCGAAGTGCGAAGTGCGAAGTGCGAAGTGCGAAGTGCGAAGTGCGAAGTGCGAAGTGCGAAGTGCGAAGTGCGAAGTGCGAAGTGCGAAGTGCGAAGTGCGAAGTGCGAAGTGCGAAGTGCGAAGTGCGAAGTGCGAAGTGCGAAGTGCGAAGTGCGAAGTGCGAAGTGCGAAGTGCGAAGTGCGAAGTGCGAAGTGCGAAGTGCGAAGTGCGAAATGCGAAGAGCGAAGTGCGAAGTGCGAAGTGCGATGTGGGAAGTGTGATGTGTGAAGTGTGAAGTGTGAAGTGTGAAGTGTGATGTGTGAAGTGTGAAGTGTGAAGTGTGAAGTGTGAAGTGTGAAGTGTGAAGTGTGAAGTGTGAAGTGTGAAGTGTGAAGTGTGAAGTGTGAAGTGTGCAGTGTGAAGTGTGAAGTGTGAAGTGTGAAGTGTGAAGTGTGAAGTGTGAAGTGTGAAGTGTGAAGAGTGAAGTGTGAAGAGTGAAGTGTGAAGTGTGAAGTGTGAAGTGTGAAGTGTGAAGTGTGAAGTGTGAAGTGTGAAGTGTGAAGTGTGAAGTGGGAAGTGGGAAGTGGGAAGTGTGAAGTGTGAAGTGCGAAGTGTGCACTGTGAAGTGTGAAGTGTGAAGTGTGAAGTGTGAAGTGTGAAGTGTGATGTGTGAAGTGCGAAGTGCGAAGTGCGAAGTGCGAAGTGCGAAGTGCGAAGTGCGAAGTGCGAAGTGCGAAGTGCGAAGTGCGAAGTGCGAAGTGCGAAGTGCGAAGTGCGCAGTGCGATGTGCGATGTGCGATGTGCGATGTGCGAAGTGCGAAGTGCGAAGTGCGAAGTGCGAAGTGCGAAGTGCGAAGTGCGAAGTGCGAAGTGCGAAGAGCGAAGTGCGAAGTGCGAAGTGTGATGTGTGAAGTGTGAAGTGTGAAGTGTGAAGTGTGAAGTGTGAAGTGTGAAGTGTGAAGTGTGAAGTGTGAAGTGTGATGTGGGAAGTGCGAAGTGCGAAGTGCGAAGTGCGAAGTGCGAAGTGCGAAGTGCGAAGTGGGAAGTGGGAAGTGCGAAGTGCGAAGTGCGAAGTGCGAAGTGCGAAGTGCGAAGTGCGAAGTGCGAAGTGCGAAGTGCGAAGTGCGAAGTGCGAAGTGCGAAGTGCGAAGTGCGAAGTGCGAAGTGCGAAGTGCGAAGTGCGAAGTGCGAAGTGCGAAGTGCGAAGTGCGAAGTGCGAAGTGCGCAGTGCGATGTGCGATGTGCGATGTGCGATGTGCGAAGTGCGAAGTGCGAAGTGCGAAGTGCGAAGTGCGAAGTGCGAAGTGCGAAGTGCGAAGTGCGAAGAGCGAAGTGCGAAGTGCGAAGTGTGATGTGTGAAGTGTGAAGTGTGAAGTGTGAAGTGTGAAGTGTGAAGTGTGAAGTGTGAAGTGTGATGTGGGAAGTGCGAAGTGCGAAGTGCGAAGTGCGAAGTGCGAAGTGCGAAGTGCGAAGTGGGAAGTGGGAAGTGCGAAGTGCGAAGTGCGAAGTGCGAAGTGCGAAGTGCGAAGTGCGAAGTGCGAAGTGCGAAGTGCGAAGTGCGAAGTGCGAAGTGCGAAGTGCGAAGTGCGAAGTGCGAAGTGCGAAGTGCGAAGTGCGAAGTGCGAAGTGCGAAGTGCGAAGTGCGAAGTGCGAAGTGCGAAGTGCGAAGTGCGAAGTGCGAAGTGCGAAGTGGGCAGTGCGAAGTGTGAAGTGTGAAGTGTGAAGTGTGAAGTGTGAAGTGTGAAGTGTGAAGTGTGAAGTGTGAAGTGTGAAGTGTGATGTGTGAAGTGTGAAGTGTGAAGTGTGAAGTGTGAAGTGTGAAGTGTGAAGTGTGAAGTGTGAAGTGTGAAGTGTGACGTGTGAAGTGTGAATTGTGACGTGTGAAGTGTGAAGTGTGAAGTGTGAAGTGTGAAGTGTGAAGTGTGAAGTGTGAAGTGTGAAGTGTGAAGTGTGAAGTGTGAAGTTTGAAGTGTGAAGTTTGAAGTGTGAAGTGTGAAGTGTGAAGTGTGAAGTGTGAAGTGTGAAGTGTGAAGTGTGAAGTGTGAAGTGTGATGTGTGATGTGTGAAGTGTGAAGTGTGAAGTGTGAAGTGTGAAGTGTGAAGTGTGAAGTGTGAAGAGTGAAGAGTGAAGTGTGAAGTGTGAAGTGTGAAGTGTGAAGTGTGAAGTGTGAAGTGTGAAGTGTGAAGTGTGAAGTGTGAAGTGTGAAGTGTGCAGTGTGCAGTGTGCAGTGTGCAGTGTGCAGTGTGCAGTGTGTAGTGTGCAGTGTGAAGTGTGAAGTGTGAAGTGTGAAGTGTGAAGTGTGAAGTGTGAAGTGTGAAGTGTGAAGTGTGAAGTGTGAAGTGTGAAGTGTGAAGTGTGAAGTGTGAAGTGTGAAGTGCGAAGTGTGAAGTGCGAAGTGCGAAGTGGGAAGTGGGAAGTGGGAAGTGCGAAGTGCGAAGTGGGAAGTGCGAAGTGCGAAGTGCGAAGTGCGAAGTGCGAAGTGCGAAGTGCGAAGTGCGAAGTGCGAAGTGCGAAGTGCGAAGTGCGAAGTGAGAAGTGCGAAGTGAGAAGTGCGAAGTGCGAAGTGCGAAGTGCGAAGTGCGAAGTGCGAAGTGCGAAGTGCGAAGTGCGAAGTGCGAAGTGCGAAGTGCGAAGTGCGAAGTGCGAAGTGCGAAGTGCGAAGTGCGAAGTGCGAAGTGCGAAGTGCGAAGTGCGAAGTGCGAAGTGCGAAGTGCGAAGTGCGAAGTGCGAAGTGCGAAGTGCGAAGTGCGAAGTGCGAAGTGCGAAGTGCGAAGTGCGAAGTGCGAAGTGCGAAGTGCGAAGTGCGAAGTGCGAAGTGCGAAGTGCGAAGTGCGAAGTGCGAAGTGCGAAGTGCGAAGTGCGAAGTGCGAAGTGCGAAGTGCGAAGTGCGGAGTGAGAAGTGAGAAGTGAGAAGTGCGAAGTGCGAAGTGCGAAGTGCGAAGTGCGAAGTGCGAAGTGCGAAGTGCGAAGTGCGAAGTGCGAAGTGCGAAGTGCGAAGTGCGAAGTGCGAAGTGAGAAGTGCGAAGTGAGAAGTGAGAAGTGAGAAGTGCGAAGTGCGAAGTGCGAAGTGCGAAGTGCGAAGTGCGATGTGCGAAGTGCGAAGTGCGAAGTGCGAAGTGCGAAGTGCGAAGTGCGAAGTGCGAAGTGCGAAGTGCGAAGTGCGAAGTGCGAAGTGCGAAGTGCGAAGTGCGAAGTGCGAAGTGCGAAGTGCGAAGTGCGAAGTGCGAAGTGCGAAGTGCGAAGTGTGCACTGTGAAGTGTGAAGTGTGAAGTGTGAAGTGTGAAGTGTGAAGTGTGAAGTGTGAAGTGTGAAGTGTGAAGTGTGAAGTGTGAAGTGTGAAGTGTGAAGTGTGAAGTGTGAAGTGTGAAGTGTGAAGTGTGAAGTGTGAAGTGTGAAGTGTGATGTGTGAAGTGTGAAGTGTGAAGTGTGAAGTGTGAAGTGCGAAGTGCGAAGTGCGAAGTGCGAAGTGCGAAGTGCGAAGTGCGAAGTGCGAAGTGCGAAGTGCGAAGTGCGAAGTGCGAAGTGCGAAGTGCGATGTGGGAAGTGTGAAGTGTGATGTGTGAAGTGTGAAGTGTGAAGTGTGAAGTGTGAAGTGTGAAGTGTGAAGTGTGAAGTGTGAAGTGTGATGTGTGAAGTCTGAAGTGTGAAGTGTGAAGTGTGAAGTGTGAAGTGTGAAGTGTGAAGTGTGAAGTGTGAAGTGTGAAGCGTGAAGTGTGAAGCGTGAAGTGTGAAGTGTGAAGTGTGAAGTGTGAAGTGTGAAGTGTGAAGTGTGAAGTGTGAAGTGTGAAGAGTGAAGTGTGACGTGTGAAGTGTGAAGTGTGAAGGGTGAAGTGTGAAGTGTGAAGTGTGATGTGTGAAGTGTGAAGTGTGAAGTGTGAAGTGTGAAGTGTGAAGTGTGAAGTGTGAAGTGTGAAGTGGGAAGTGCGAAGTGCGAAGTGCGAAGTGCGAAGTGCGAAGTGCGAAGTGCGAAGTGCGAAGTGCGAAGTGCGAAGTGCGAAGTGCGAAGTGCGAAGTGCGAAGTGCGAAGTGCGAAGTGCGAAGTGCGAAGTGCGAAGTGCGAAGTGCGAAGTGCGAAGTGCGAAGTGCGAAGTGCGAAGTGCGAAGTGCGCAGTGCGATGTGCGATGTGCGATGTGCGATGTGCGAAGTGCGAAGTTCGAAGTGCGAAGTGCGAAGTGCGAAGTGCGAAGTGCGAAGTGCGAAGTGCGAAGTGCGAAGAGGGAAGTGCGAAGTGCGAAGTGTGATGTGGGAAGTGTGATGTGTGATGTGTGAAGTGTGAAGTGTGAAGTGTGAAGTGTGAAGTGTGAAGTGTGAAGTGTGAAGTGTGAAGTGTGATGTGTGAAGTCTGAAGTGTGAAGTGGGAAGTGTGAAGTGTGAAGTGTGAAGTGTGCAGTGTGAAGTGTGAACTGTGAAATGTGAAGTGTGAAGTGTGAAGTGTGAAGTGTGAAGTGTGAAGTGTGAAGTGTGAAGTGTGAAGTGTGAAGTGTGAAGTGTG
Organism: Andrena chrysosceles; assembly: GCA_963855975.1. Taxonomy (NCBI): domain Eukaryota; kingdom Metazoa; phylum Arthropoda; class Insecta; order Hymenoptera; family Andrenidae; genus Andrena; species Andrena chrysosceles. The sequence continues at coordinate 401,090 of CAWLCU010000068.1, forward strand.
AAGTGTGAAGTGTGAAGTGCGAAGTGCGAAGTGGGCAGTGTGAAGTGTGAAGTGTGAAGTGTGAAGTGTGAAGTGTGAAGTGTGAAGAGTGAAGTGTGAAGTGTGAAGTGTGAAGTGTGAAGTGTGAAGTGTGATGTGTGAAGTGTGAAGTGTGAAGTGTGAAGTGTGAAGTGTGAAGTGTGAAGTGTGAAGTGTGAAGTGTGAAGTGTGAAGTGTGAAGTGTGAAGTGCGAAGTGCGAAGTGCGAAGTGCGAAGTGCGAAGTGCGAAGTGCGAAGTGCGAAGTGCGAAGTGCGAAGTGCGAAGTGCGAAGTGCGAAGTGTGAAGTGCGAAGTGTGAAGTGTGAAGTGTGAAGTGTGAAGTGTGAAGTGTGAAGTGTGAAGTGTGAAGTGTGAAGTGTGAAGTGTGAAGAGTGAAGTGTGAAGTGTGAAGTGTGAAGTGTGAAGTGTGAAGTGTGAAGTGTGAAGTGTGAAGTGTGAAGTGTGAAGTGTGAAGTGTGAAGTGTGAAGTGTGAAGTGTGAAGTGTGAAGTGTGAAGTGTGAAGTGTGAAGTGTGAAGTGTGAAGTGTGAAGTGTGAAGTGTGAAGTGTGAAGTGTGAAGTGTGAAGTGTGAAGTGTGAAGTGTGAAGTGTGAAGTGTGAAGTGTGAAGTGTGAAGTGTGAAGTGTGAAGTGTGAAGTGTGAAGTGAGAAGTGTGAAGTGTGAAGTGTGAAGTGTGAAGTGTGAAGTGTGAAGTGTGAAGTGTGAAGTGTGAAGTGTGAAGTGCGAAGTGCGAAGTGCGAAGTGCGAAGTGCGAAGAGTGAAGTGCGAAGTGCGAAGTGCGAAGCGCGAAGCGCGATGTGCGATGTGCGAAGTGCGAAGTGCGAAGTGCGAAGTGCGAAGTGCGAAGTGCGAAGTGCGAAGTGCGCAGTGCGATGTGCGATGTGCGATGTGCGATGTGCGAAGTGCGAAGTGCGAAGTGCGAAGTGCGAAGTGCGAAGTGCGAAGTGCGCAGTGCGATGTGCGATGTGCGATGTGCGATGTGCGATGTGCGAAGTGCGAAGTGCGAAGTGCGAAGTGCGCAGTGCGATGTGCGATGTGCGATGTGCGATGTGCGATGTGCGAAGTGCGAAGTGCGAAGTGCGAAGTGCGCAGTGCGATGTGCGATGTGCGATGTGCGAAGTGCGAAGTGCGAAGTGCGAAGTGCGAAGTGCGAAGTGCGAAGTGCGAAGTGCGAAGTGCGAAGAGCGAAGTGCGAAGTGCGAAGTGCGATGTGGGAAGTGTGATGTGTGAAGTGTGAAGTGTGAAGTGTGAAGTGTGAAGTGTGAAGTGTGAAGTGTGAAGTGTGAAGTGTGAAGTGTGAAGTGTGAAGTGTGATGTGGGAAGTGCGAAGTGCGAAGTGCGAAGTGCGAAGTGCGAAGTGCGAAGTGCGAAGTGGGAAGTGGGAAGTGCGAAGTGCGAAGTGCGAAGTGCGAAGTGCGAAGTGCGAAGTGCGAAGTGCGAAGTGCGATGTGCGATGTGCGATGTGCGATGTGCGAAGTGCGAAGTTCGAAGTGCGAAGTGCGAAGTGCGAAGTGCGAAGTGCGAAGTGCGAAGTGCGAAGTGCGAAGAGCGAAGTGCGAAGTGCGAAGTGTGATGTGGGAAGTGTGATGTGTGATGTGTGAAGTGTGAAGTGTGAAGTGTGAAGTGTGAAGTGTGAAGTGTGAAGTGTGAAGTGTGATGTGTGAAGTCTGAAGTGTGAAGTGGGAAGTGTGAAGTGTGAAGTGTGAAGTGTGCAGTGTGAAGTGTGAACTGTGAAATGTGAAGTGTGAAGTGTGAAGTGTGAAGTGTGAAGTGAGAAGTGTGAAGTGTGAAGTGTGAAGTGTGAAGTGTGAAGTGTGAAGTGTGAAGTGTGAAGTGTGAAGTGCGAAGTGCGAAGTGGGCAGTGTGAAGTGTGAAGTGTGAAGTGTGAAGTGTGAAGTGTGAAGTGTGAAGTGTGAAGAGTGAAGTGTGAAGTGTGAAGTGTGAAGTGTGAAGTGTGAAGTGTGATGTGTGAAGTGTGAAGTGTGAAGTGTGAAGTGTGAAGTGTGAAGTGTGAAGTGTGAAGTGTGAAGTGTGAAGTGTGAAGTGTGAAGTGTGAAGTGTGAAGTGTGAAGTGTGAAGTGTGAAGTGTGAAGTGTGAAGAGTGAAGTGCGAAGTGCGAAGTGCGAAGTGCGAAGTGCGAAGTGCGAAGTGCGAAGTGCGAAGTGCGAAGTGCGAAGTGCGAAGTGCGAAGTGCGAAGTGGGCAGTGTGAAGTGTGAAGTGTGAAGTGTGAAGTGTGAAGTGTGAAGTGTGAAGTGTGAAGTGTGAAGTGTGAAGTGTGAAGTGTGAAGAGTGAAGTGTGAAGTGTGAAGTGTGAAGTGTGAAGTGTGAAGTGTGAAGTGTGATGTGTGAAGTGTGAAGTGTGAAGTGTGAAGTGTGAAGTGTGAAGTGCGAAGTGTGAAGTGTGAAGTGTGAAGTGTGAAGTGTGAAGTGTGAAGTGTGAAGTGTGAAGTGTGAAGTGTGAAGTGTGAAGTGTGAAGTGTGAAGTGTGAAGTGTGAAGTGTGAAGTGTGAAGTGTGAAGTGAGAAGTGTGAAGTGTGAAGTGTGAAGTGTGAAGTGTGAAGTGTGAAGTGTGAAGTGTGAAGTGTGAAGTGTGAAGTGTGAAGTGCGAAGTGCGAAGTGCGAAGTGCGAAGTGCGAAGAGTGAAGTGCGAAGTGCGAAGTGCGAAGCGCGAAGCGCGATGTGCGATGTGCGAAGTGCGAAGTGCGAAGTGCGAAGTGCGAAGTGCGAAGTGCGAAGTGCGAAGTGCGCAGTGCGATGTGCGATGTGCGATGTGCGATGTGCGAAGTGCGAAGTGCGAAGTGCGAAGTGCGAAGTGCGAAGTGCGAAGTGCGCAGTGCGATGTGCGATGTGCGATGTGCGATGTGCGATGTGCGAAGTGCGAAGTGCGAAGTGCGAAGTGCGCAGTGCGATGTGCGATGTGCGATGTGCGATGTGCGATGTGCGATGTGCGAAGTGCGAAGTGCGAAGTGCGAAGTGCGAAGTGCGAAGTGCGAAGTGCGAAGTGCCAAGTGCGAAGAGCGAAGTGCGAAGTGCGAAGTGCGATGTGGGAAGTGTGAAGTGTGATGTGTGAAGTGTGAAGTGTGAAGTGTGAAGTGTGAAGTGTGAAGTGTGAAGTGTGAAGTGTGAAGTGTGAAGTGAGATGTTTGAAGTGTGAAGTGTGAAGTGTGAAGTGTGAAGTGTGAAGTGTGCAGTGTGAAGTGTGAAGTGTGAAGTGTGAAGTGTGAAGTGTGAAGTGTGAAGTGTGAAGTGTGAAGTGTGAAGTGTGAAGTGTGAAGTGTGAAGTGTGAAGAGTGAAGTGTGAAGTGTGAAGTGTGAAGTGTGAAGGGTGAAGTGTGAAGAGTGAAGTGTGATGTGTGAAGTGTGAAGTGTGAAGTGTGAAGTGCGAAGTGCGAAGTGCGAAGTGCGAAGTGCGAAGTGCGAAGTGCGAAGTGCGAAGTGCGAAGTGCGAAGTGCGAAGTGCGAAGTGCGAAGTGCGAAGTGCGAAGTGCGAAGTGCGAAGTGCGAAGTGCGAAGTGCGAAGTGCGAAGTGCGAAGTGCGAAGTGCGAAGTGCGAAGTGCGAAGTGCGAAGTGCGAAGTGCGAAGTGCGAAGTGCGAAGTGCGAAGTGCGAAGTGCGAAGTGCGAAGTGCGAAGTGCGAAGTGCGAAGTGCGAAGTGCGAAGTGCGAAGTGCGAAGTGCGAAGTGCGAAGTGCGAAGTGCGAAGTGCGAAGTGCGAAGTGCGAAGTGCGAAGTGTGAAGTGTGAAGTGTGAAGTGTGAAGAGTGAAGTGTGAAGTGTGAAGTGTGTAGTGTGAAGTGTGATGTGTGAAGTGTGAAGTGTGAAGTGTGAAGTGTGAAGTGTGAAGTGTGAAGTGTGAAGTGTGAAGTGTGAAGTGTGAAGTGTGAAGTGAGAAGTGTGAAGTGTGAAGTGTGAAGTGTGAAGTGTGAAGTGTGAAGTGTGAAGTGCGAAGTGGGCAGTGTGAAGTGTGAAGTGTGAAGTGTGAAGTGTGAAGTGTGAAGTGTGAAGTGTGAAGAGTGAAGTGTGAAGTGTGAAGTGTGAAGTGTGAAGTGTGAAGTGTGATGTGTGAAGTGTGAAGTGTGAAGTGTGAAGTGTGAAGTGTGAAGTGTGAAGTGTGAAGTGTGAAGTGTGAAGTGTGAAGTGTGAAGTGTGAAGTGTGAAGTGTGCAGTGTGAAGTGTTAAGTGTTAAGTGTGAAGTGTGAAGTGTGAAGTGTGAAGAGTGAAGTGCGAAGTGCGAAGTGCGAAGCGCGAAGCGCGATGTGCGATGTGCGATGTGCGAAGTGCGAAGTGCGAAGTGCGAAGTGCGAAGTGCGAAGTGCGAAGTGCGCAGTGCGATGTGCGATGTGCGATGTGCGATGTGCGAAGTGCGAAGTGCGAAGTGCGAAGTGCGAAGTGCGAAGTGCGAAGTGCGAAGTGCGCAGTGCGATGTGCGATGTGCGATGTGCGATGTGCGATGTGCGAAGTGCGAAGTGCGAAGTGCGAAGTGCGAAGTGCGAAGTGCGAAGTGCGAAGTGCGAAGTGCGAAGTGCGAAGTGCGAAGTGCGAAGTGCGAAGTGCGAAGTGCGAAATGCGAAGTGCGAAGTGCGAAGTGCGAAGTGCGAAGTGCGAAGTGCGAAGTGCGAAGTGCGAAGTGCGAAGTGCGAAGTGCGAAGTGCGAAGTGCGAAGTGCGAAGTGCGAAGTGCGAAGTGCGAAGTGCGAAGTGCGAAGTGCGAAGTGCGAAGTGCGAAGTGCGAAGAGCGAAGTGCGAAGTGCGAAGTGCGATGTGGGAAGTGTGATGTGTGAAGTGTGAAGTGTGAAGTGTGAAGTGTGAAGTGTGAAGTGTGAAGTGTGAAGTGTGAAGTGTGAAGTGTGAAGTGTGAAGTGTGAAGTGTGAAGTGTGAAGTGTGAAGTGTGATGTGGGAAGTGCGAAGTGCGAAGTGCGAAGTGCGAAGTGCGAAGTGCGAAGTGCGAAGTGCGAAGTGCGAAGTGCGAAGTGCGAAGTGCGAAGTGCGAAGTGCGAAGTGCGAAGTGCGAAGTGCGAAGTGCGAAGTGCGAAGTGCGAAGTGCGAAGTGCGAAGTGCGAAGTGCGAAGTGCGAAGTGCGAAGTGCGAAGTGCGAAGTGCGAAGTGCGAAGTGCGAAGTGCGAAGTGCGAAGTGCGAAGTGCGAAGTGCGAAGTGCGAAGTGCGAAGTGCGAAGTGCGAAGTGCGAAGTGCGAAGTGCGAAGTGCGAAGTGCGAAGTGCGAAGTGTGAAGTGTGAAGTGTGAAGTGTGAAGAGTGAAGTGTGAAGTGTGAAGTGTGTAGTGTGAAGTGTGATGTGTGAAGTGTGAAGTGTGAAGTGTGAAGTGTGAAGTGTGAAGTGTGAAGTGTGAAGTGTGAAGTGTGAAGTGTGAAGTGTGAAGTGTGAAGTGTGAAGTGTGAAGTGTGAAGTGTGAAGTGAGAAGTGTGAAGTGTGAAGTGTGAAGTGTGAAGGTGTGAAGTGTGAAGTGTGAAGTGTGAAGTGTGAAGTGTGAAGTGCGAAGTGGGCAGTGTGAAGTGTGAAGTGTGAAGTGTGAAGTGTGAAGTGTGAAGTGGGCAGTGTGAAGTGTGAAGTGTGAAGTGTGAAGTGCGAAGTGCGAAGTGCGAAGTGCGAAGTGCGAAAAGTGAAGTGCGAAGTGCGAAGTGCGAAGCGCGAAGCGCGATGTGCGATGTGCGAAGTGCGAAGTGCGAAGTGCGAAGTGCGAAGTGCGAAGTGCGAAGTGCGAAGTGCGCAGTGCGATGTGCGATGTGCGAAGTGCGAAGTGCGAAGTGCGAAGTGCGAAGTGCGAAGTGCGAAGTGCGAAGTGCGAAGTGCGCAGTGCGATGTGCGATGTGCGATGTGCGATGTGCGATGTGCGATGTGCGATGTGCGAAGTGCGAAGTGCGAAGTGCGAAGTGCGCAGTGCGATGTGCGATGTGCGATGTGCGATGTGCGATGTGCGATGTGCGAAGTGCGAAGTGCGAAGTGCGAAGTGCGCAGTGCGATGTGCGATGTGCGATGTGCGATGTGCGAAGTGCGAAGTGCGAAGTGCGAAGTGCGAAGTGCGAAGTGCGAAGTGCGAAGTGCGAAGTGCGAAGTGCGAAGAGCGAAGTGCGAAGTGCAAAGTGCGATGTGGGAAGTGTGATGTGTGAAGTGTGAAGTGTGAAGTGTGAAGTGTGAAGTGTGAAGTGTGAAGTGTGAAGTGTGAAGTGTGAAGTGTGAAGTGTGAAGTGTGAAGTGTGAAGTGTGAAGTGTGAAGTGTGATGTGTGATGTGGGAAGTGCGAAGTGCGAAGTGCGAAGTGCGAAGTGCGAAGTGCGAAGTGCGAAGTGCGAAGTGCGAAGTGCGAAGTGCGAAGTGGGCAGTGCGAAGTGTGAAGTGTGAAGTGTGAAGTGTGAAGTGTGAAGTGTGAAGTGTGAAGTGTGAAGTGTGAAGTGTGATGTGTGAAGTGTGAAGTGTGAAGTGTGAAGTGTGAAGTGTGGAGTGTGAAGTGTGAAGTGTGAAGTGTGAAGTGTGAAGTGTGACGTGTGAAGTGTGAATTGTGACGTGTGAAGTGTGAAGTGTGAAGTGTGAAGTGTGAAGTGTGAAGTGTGAAGTGTGAAGTGTGAAGTGTGAAGTGTGAAGTTTGAAGTGTGAAGTTTGAAGTGTGAAGTGTGAAGTGTGAAGTGTGAAGTGTGAAGTGTGAAGTGTGAAGTGTGAAGTGTGAAGTGTGATGTGTGATGTGTGAAGTGTGAAGTGTGAAGTGTGAAGTGTGAAGTGTGAAGTGTGAAGTGTGAAGAGTGAAGAGTGAAGTGTGAAGTGTGAAGTGTGAAGTGTGAAGTGTGAAGTGTGAAGTGTGAAGTGTGAAGTGTGAAGTGTGAAGTGTGAAGTGTGCAGTGTGCAGTGTGCAGTGTGCAGTGTGCAGTGTGCAGTGTGTAGTGTGCAGTGTGAAGTGTGAAGTGTGAAGTGTGAAGTGTGAAGTGTGAAGTGTGAAGTGTGAAGTGTGAAGTGTGAAGTGTGAAGTGTGAAGTGTGAAGTGTGAAGTGTGAAGTGTGAAGTGCGAAGTGTGAAGTGCGAAGTGCGAAGTGGGAAGTGGGAAGTGGGAAGTGCGAAGTGCGAAGTGGGAAGTGCGAAGTGCGAAGTGCGAAGTGCGAAGTGCGAAGTGCGAAGTGCGAAGTGCGAAGTGCGAAGTGCGAAGTGCGAAGTGAGAAGTGCGAAGTGAGAAGTGCGAAGTGCGAAGTGCGAAGTGCGAAGTGCGAAGTGCGAAGTGCGAAGTGCGAAGTGCGAAGTGCGAAGTGCGAAGTGCGAAGTGCGAAGTGCGAAGTGCGAAGTGCGAAGTGCGAAGTGCGAAGTGCGAAGTGCGAAGTGCGAAGTGCGAAGTGCGAAGTGCGAAGTGCGAAGTGCGAAGTGCGAAGTGCGAAGTGCGAAGTGCGAAGTGCGAAGTGCGAAGTGCGAAGTGCGAAGTGCGAAGTGCGAAGTGCGAAGTGCGAAGTGCGAAGTGCGAAGTGCGAAGTGCGAAGTGCGAAGTGCGAAGTGCGAAGTGCGAAGTGCGAAGTGCGAAGTGCGAAGTGCGAAGTGCGAAGTGCGGAGTGAGAAGTGAGAAGTGAGAAGTGCGAAGTGCGAAGTGCGAAGTGCGAAGTGCGAAGTGCGAAGTGCGAAGTGCGAAGTGCGAAGTGCGAAGTGCGAAGTGCGAAGTGCGAAGTGCGAAGTGAGAAGTGCGAAGTGAGAAGTGAGAAGTGAGAAGTGCGAAGTGCGAAGTGCGAAGTGCGAAGTGCGATGTGCGAAGTGCGAAGTGCGAAGTGCGAAGTGCGAAGTGCGAAGTGCGAAGTGCGAAGTGCGAAGTGCGAAGTGCGAAGTGCGAAGTGCGAAGTGCGAAGTGCGAAGTGCGAAGTGCGAAGTGCGAAGTGCGAAGTGCGAAGTGCGAAGTGCGAAGTGCGAAGTGCGAAGTGCGAAGTGTGCACTGTGAAGTGTGAAGTGTGAAGTGTGAAGTGTGAAGTGTGAAGTGTGAAGTGTGAAGTGTGAAGTGTGAAGTGTGAAGTGTGAAGTGTGAAGTGTGAAGTGTGAAGTGTGAAGTGTGAAGTGTGAAGTGTGAAGTGTGATGTGTGAAGTGTGAAGTGTGAAGTGTGAAGTGTGAAGTGCGAAGTGCGAAGTGCGAAGTGCGAAGTGCGAAGTGCGAAGTGCGAAGTGCGAAGTGCGAAGTGCGAAGTGCGAAGTGCGAAGTGCGAAGTGCGATGTGGGAAGTGTGAAGTGTGATGTGTGAAGTGTGAAGTGTGAAGTGTGAAGTGTGAAGTGTGAAGTGTGAAGTGTGAAGTGTGAAGTGTGATGTGTGAAGTCTGAAGTGTGAAGTGTGAAGTGTGAAGTGTGAAGTGTGAAGTGTGAAGTGTGAAGCGTGAAGTGTGAAGCGTGAAGTGTGAAGCGTGAAGTGTGAAGTGTGAAGTGTGAAGTGTGAAGTGTGAAGTGTGAAGTGTGAAGTGTGAAGAGTGAAGTGTGACGTGTGAAGTGTGAAGTGTGAAGGGTGAAGTGTGAAGTGTGAAGTGTGATGTGTGAAGTGTGAAGTGTGAAGTGTGAAGTGTGAAGTGTGAAGAGTGAAGTGTGAAGTGTGAAGTGTGAAGTGTGAAGTGTGAAGTGTGATGTGTGAAGTGTGAAGTGTGAAGTGTGAAGTGTGAAGTGTGAAGTGTGAAGTGTGAAGTGTGAAGTGTGAAGTGTGAAGTGTGAAGTGTGAAGTGTGCAGTGTGAAGTGTTAAGTGTTAAGTGTGAAGTGTGAAGTGTGAAGTGTGAAGAGTGAAGTGCGAAGTGCGAAGTGCGAAGCGCGAAGCGCGAAGCGCGATGTGCGATGTGCGATGTGCGAAGTGCGAAGTGCGAAGTGCGAAGTGCGAAGTGCGAAGTGCGAAGTGCGCAGTGCGATGTGCGATGTGCGATGTGCGATGTGCGAAGTGCGAAGTGCGAAGTGCGAAGTGCGAAGTGCGAAGTGCGAAGTGCGCAGTGCGATGTGCGATGTGCGATGTGCGATGTGCGATGTGCGAAGTGCGAAGTGCGAAGTGCGAAGTGCGAAGTGCGAAGTGCGAAGTGCGAAGTGCGAAGTGCGAAGTGCGAAGTGCGAAGTGCGAAGTGCGAAGTGCGAAGTGCGAAGTGCGAAGTGCGAAGTGCGAAGTGCGAAGTGCGAAGTGCGAAGTGCGAAGTGCGAAGTGCGAAGTGCGAAGTGCGAAGTGCGAAGTGCGAAGTGCGAAGTGCGAAGTGCGAAGTGCGAAGTGCGAAGTGCGAAGTGCGAAGTGCGAAGTGCGAAGTGCGAAGTGCGAAGTGCGAAGTGCGAAGAGCGAAGTGCGAAGTGCGAAGTGCGATGTGGGAAGTGTGATGTGTGAAGTGTGAAGTGTGAAGTGTGAAGTGTGAAGTGTGAAGTGTGAAGTGTGAAGTGTGAAGTGTGAAGTGTGAAGTGTGAAGTGTGAAGTGTGAAGTGTGAAGTGTGAAGTGTGAAGTGTGATGTGGGAAGTGCGAAGTGCGAAGTGCGAAGTGCGAAGTGCGAAGTGCGAAGTGCGAAGTGCGAAGTGCGAAGTGCGAAGTGCGAAGTGCGAAGTGCGAAGTGCGAAGTGCGAAGTGCGAAGTGCGAAGTGCGAAGTGCGAAGTGCGAAGTGCGAAGTGCGAAGTGCGAAGTGCGAAGTGCGAAGTGCGAAGTGCGAAGTGCGAAGTGCGAAGTGCGAAGAGTGAAGTGCGAAGTGCGAAGTGCGAAGCGCGAAGCGCGATGTGCGATGTGCGAAGTGCGAAGTGCGAAGTGCGAAGTGCGAAGTGCGAAGTGCGAAGTGCGAAGTGCGCAGTGCGATGTGCGATGTGCGAAGTGCGAAGTGCGAAGTGCGAAGTGCGAAGTGCGAAGTGCGAAGTGCGAAGTGCGAAGTGCGCAGTGCGATGTGCGATGTGCGATGTGCGATGTGCGATGTGCGATGTGCGATGTGCGAAGTGCGAAGTGCGAAGTGCGAAGTGCGCAGTGCGATGTGCGATGTGCGATGTGCGATGTGCGATGTGCGATGTGCGAAGTGCGAAGTGCGAAGTGCGAAGTGCGCAGTGCGATGTGCGATGTGCGATGTGCGATGTGCGAAGTGCGAAGTGCGAAGTGCGAAGTGCGAAGTGCGAAGTGCGAAGTGCGAAGTGCGAAGTGCGAAGTGCGAAGAGCGAAGTGCGAAGTGCAAAGTGCGATGTGGGAAGTGTGATGTGTGAAGTGTGAAGTGTGAAGTGTGAAGTGTGAAGTGTGAAGTGTGAAGTGTGAAGTGTGAAGTGTGAAGTGTGAAGTGTGAAGTGTGAAGTGTGAAGTGTGAAGTGTGAAGTGTGATGTGGGAAGTGCGAAGTGCGAAGTGCGAAGTGCGAAGTGCGAAGTGCGAAGTGCGAAGTGCGAAGTGCGAAGTGCGAAGTGCGAAGTGGGCAGTGCGAAGTGTGAAGTGTGAAGTGTGAAGTGTGAAGTGTGAAGTGTGAAGTGTGAAGTGTGAAGTGTGAAGTGTGATGTGTGAAGTGTGAAGTGTGAAGTGTGAAGTGTGAAGTGTGAAGTGTGAAGTGTGAAGTGTGAAGTGTGAAGTGTGACGTGTGAAGTGTGAATTGTGACGTGTGAAGTGTGAAGTGTGAAGTGTGAAGTGTGAAGTGTGAAGTGTGAAGTGTGAAGTGTGAAGTGTGAAGTGTGAAGTTTGAAGTGTGAAGTTTGAAGTGTGAAGTGTGAAGTGTGAAGTGTGAAGTGTGAAGTGTGAAGTGTGAAGTGTGAAGTGTGAAGTGTGATGTGTGATGTGTGAAGTGTGAAGTGTGAAGTGTGAAGTGTGAAGTGTGAAGTGTGAAGTGTGAAGAGTGAAGAGTGAAGTGTGAAGTGTGAAGTGTGAAGTGTGAAGTGTGAAGTGTGAAGTGTGAAGTGTGAAGTGTGAAGTGTGAAGTGTGAAGTGTGCAGTGTGCAGTGTGCAGTGTGCAGTGTGCATTGTGCAGTGTGTAGTGTGCAGTGTGCAGTGTGAAGTGTGAAGTGTGAAGTGTGAAGTGTGAAGTGTGAAGTGTGAAGTGTGAAGTGTGAAGTGTGAAGTGTGAAGTGTGAAGTGTGAAGTGTGAAGTGTGAAGTGCGAAGTGTGAAGTGCGAAGTGCGAAGTGGGAAGTGGGAAGTGGGAAGTGCGAAGTGCGAAGTGGGAAGTGCGAAGTGCGAAGTGCGAAGTGCGAAGTGCGAAGTGCGAAGTGCGAAGTGCGAAGTGCGAAGTGCGAAGTGCGAAGTGAGAAGTGCGAAGTGAGAAGTGCGAAGTGCGAAGTGCGAAGTGCGAAGTGCGAAGTGCGAAGTGCGAAGTGCGAAGTGCGAAGTGCGAAGTGCGAAGTGCGAAGTGCGAAGTGCGAAGTGCGAAGTGCGAAGTGCGAAGTGCGAAGTGCGAAGTGCGAAGTGCGAAGTGCGGAGTGAGAAGTGAGAAGTGAGAAGTGCGAAGTGCGAAGTGCGAAGTGCGAAGTGCGAAGTGCGAAGTGCGAAGTGCGAAGTGCGAAGTGCGAAGTGCGAAGTGCGAAGTGCGAAGTGAGAAGTGCGAAGTGAGAAGTGAGAAGTGAGAAGTGCGAAGTGCGAAGTGCGAAGTGCGAAGTGCGATGTGCGAAGTGCGAAGTGCGAAGTGCGAAGTGCGAAGTGCGAAGTGCGAAGTGCGAAGTGCGAAGTGCGAAGTGCGAAGTGCGAAGTGCGAAGTGCGAAGTGCGAAGTGCGAAGTGCGAAGTGCGAAGTGCGAAGTGCGAAGTGCGAAGTGTGCACTGTGAAGTGTGAAGTGTGAAGTGTGAAGTGTGAAGTGTGAAGTGTGAAGTGTGAAGTGTGAAGTGTGAAGTGTGAAGTGTGAAGTGTGAAGTGTGAAGTGTGAAGTGTGAAGTGTGAAGTGTGAAGTGTGAAGTGTGAAGTGTGAAGTGTGAAGTGTGATGTGTGAAGTGTGAAGTGTGAAGTGTGAAGTGTGAAGTGCGAAGTGCGAAGTGCGAAGTGCGAAGTGCGAAGTGCGAAGTGCGAAGTGCGAAGTGCGAAGTGCGAAGTGCGAAGTGCGAAGTGCGAAGTGCGAAGTGCGAAGTGCGATGTGGGAAGTGTGAAGTGTGATGTGTGAAGTGTGAAGTGTGAAGTGTGAAGTGTGAAGTGTGAAGTGTGAAGTGTGAAGTGTGAAGTGTGATGTGTGAAGTCTGAAGTGTGAAGTGTGAAGTGTGAAGTGTGAAGTGTGAAGTGTGAAGTGTGAAGTGTGAAGTGTGAAGCGTGAAGTGTGAAGCGTGAAGTGTGAAGCGTGAAGTGTGAAGTGTGAAGTGTGAAGTGTGAAGTGTGAAGTGTGAAGAGTGAAGTGTGACGTGTGAAGTGTGAAGTGTGAAGGGTGAAGTGTGAAGTGTGAAGTGTGATGTGTGAAGTGTGAAGTGTGAAGTGTGAAGTGTGAAGTGTGAAGTGTGAAGTGTGAAGTGTGAAGTGTGAAGTGGGAAGTGCGAAGTGCGAAGTGCGAAGTGCGAAGTGCGAAGTGCGAAGTGCGAAGTGCGAAGTGCGAAGTGCGAAGTGCGAAGTGCGAAGTGCGAAGTGCGAAGTGCGAAGTGCGAAGTGCGAAGTGCGAAGTGCGAAGTGCGAAGTGCGAAGTGCGAAGTGCGAAGTGCGAAGTGCGAAGTGCGAAGTGCGAAGTGCGAAGTGCGCAGTGCGATGTGCGATGTGCGATGTGCGATGTGCGAAGTGCGAAGTTCGAAGTGCGAAGTGCGAAGTGCGAAGTGCGAAGTGCGAAGTGCGAAGTGCGAAGAGCGAAGTGCGAAGTGCGAAGTGTGATGTGGGAAGTGTGATGTGTGATGTGTGAAGTGTGAAGTGTGAAGTGTGAAGTGTGAAGTGTGAAGTGTGAAGTGTGAAGTGTGAAGTGTGATGTGTGAAGTCTGAAGTGTGAAGTGGGAAGTGTGAAGTGTGAAGTGTGAAGTGTGCAGTGTGAAGTGTGAACTGTGAAATGTGAAGTGTGAAGTGTGAAGTGTGAAGTGTGAAGTGTGAAGTGTGAAGTGTGAAGTGTGAAGTGTGAAGTGTGAAGTGTGAAGTGTGAAGTGTGAAGTGCGAAGTGCGAAGTGGGCAGTGTGAAGTGTGAAGTGTGAAGTGTGAAGTGTGAAGTGTGAAGTGTGAAGAGTGAAGTGTGAAGTGTGAAGTGTGAAGTGTGAAGTGTGAAGTGTGATGTGTGAAGTGTGAAGTGTGAAGTGTGAAGTGTGAAGTGTGAAGTGTGAAGTGTGAAGTGTGAAGTGTGAAGTGTGAAGTGTGAAGTGTGAAGTGTGAAGTGTGAAGTGTGAAGAGTGAAGTGCGAAGTGCGAAGTGCGAAGTGCGAAGTGCGAAGTGCGAAGTGCGAAGTGCGAAGTGCGAAGTGCGAAGTGCGAAGTGCGAAGTGCGAAGTGCGAAGTGGGCAGTGTGAAGTGTGAAGTGTGAAGTGTGAAGTGTGAAGTGTGAAGTGTGAAGTGTGAAGTGTGAAGTGTGAAGTGTGAAGTGTGAAGAGTGAAGTGTGAAGTGTGAAGTGTGAAGTGTGAAGTGTGAAGTGTGAAGTGTGATGTGTGAAGTGTGAAGTGTGAAGTGTGAAGTGTGAAGTGTGAAGTGTGAAGTGTGAAGTGTGAAGTGTGAAGTGTGAAGTGTGAAGTGTGAAGTGTGAAGTGTGAAGTGTGAAGTGTGAAGTGTGAAGTGTGAAGTGTGAAGTGTGAAGTGTGAAGTGTGAAGTGTGAAGTGTGAAGTGTGAAGTGAGAAGTGTGAAGTGTGAAGTGTGAAGTGTGAAGTGTGAAGTGTGAAGTGTGAAGTGTGAAGTGTGAAGTGTGAAGTGTGAAGTGCGAAGTGCGAAGTGCGAAGTGCGAAGTGCGAAGAGTGAAGTGCGAAGTGCGAAGTGCGAAGCGCGAAGCGCGATGTGCGATGTGCGAAGTGCGAAGTGCGAAGTGCGAAGTGCGAAGTGCGAAGTGCGAAGTGCGAAGTGCGCAGTGCGATGTGCGATGTGCGATGTGCGATGTGCGAAGTGCGAAGTGCGAAGTGCGAAGTGCGAAGTGCGAAGTGCGAAGTGAGAAGTGCGATGTGCGATGTGCGATGTGCGATGTGCGATGTGCGAAGTGCGAAGTGCGAAGTGCGAAGTGCGCAGTGCGATGTGCGATGTGCGATGTGCGATGTGCGATGTGCGAAGTGCGAAGTGCGAAGTGCGAAGTGCGCAGTGCGATGTGCGATGTGCGATGTGCGATGTGCGAAGTGCGAAGTGCGAAGTGCGAAGTGCGAAGTGCGAAGTGCGAAGTGCGAAGTGCGAAGTGCGAAGAGCGAAGTGCGAAGTGCGAAGTGCGATGTGGGAAGTGTGATGTGTGAAGTGTGAAGTGTGAAGTGTGAAGTGTGAAGTGTGAAGTGTGAAGTGTGAAGTGTGAAGTGTGAAGTGTGAAGTGTGAAGTGTGATGTGGGAAGTGCGAAGTGCGAAGTGCGAAGTGCGAAGTGCGAAGTGCGAAGTGCGAAGTGGGAAGTGGGAAGTGCGAAGTGCGAAGTGCGAAGTGCGAAGTGCGAAGTGCGAAGTGCGAAGTGCGAAGTGCGAAGTGCGAAGTGCGAACTGCGAAGTGCGAAGTGCGAAGTGCGAAGTGCGAAGTGCGAAGTGCGAAGTGCGAAGTGCGAAGTGCGAAGTGCGAAGTGCGAAGTGCGAAGTGCGAAGTGCGAAGTGCGAAGTGGGCAGTGCGAAGTGTGAAGTGTGACGTGTGAAGTGTGAAGTGTGAAGTGTGAAGTGTGAAGTGTGAAGTGTGAAGTGTGAAGTGTGAAGTGTGATGTGTGAAGTGTGAAGTGTGAAGTGTGAAGTGTGAAGAGTGAAGTGTGAAGTGTGAAGTGTGACGTGTGAAGTGTGAATTGTGACGTGTGAAGTGTGAAGTGTGAAGTGTGAAGTGTGAAGTGTGAAGTGTGAAGTGTGAAGTGTGAAGTGTGAAGTTTGAAGTGTGAAGTTTGAAGTGTGAAGTGTGAAGTGTGAAGTGTGAAGTGTGAAGTGTGAAGTGTGAAGTGTGAAGTGTGAAGTGTGAAGTGTGATGTGTGATGTGTGAAGTGTGAAGTGTGAAGTGTGAAGTGTGAAGTGTGAAGTGTGAAGTGTGAAGAGTGAAGAGTGAAGTGTGAAGTGTGAAGTGTGAAGTGTGAAGTGTGAAGTGTGAAGTGTGAAGTGTGAAGTGTGAAGTGTGAAGTGTGCAGTGTGCAGTGTGCAGTGTGCAGTGTGCAGTGTGTAGTGTGCAGTGTGAAGTGTGAAGTGTGAAGTGTGAAGTGTGAAGTGTGAAGTGTGAAGTGTGAAGTGTGAAGTGTGAAGTGTGAAGTGTGAAGTGTGAAGTGTGAAGTGTGAAGTGTGAAGTGCGAAGTGTGAAGTGCGAAGTGCGAAGTGGGAAGTGGGAAGTGCGAAGTGCGAAGTGCGAAGTGCGAAGTGCGAAGTGCGAAGTGCGAAGTGCGAAGTGCGAAGTGCGAAGTGCGAAGTGCGAAGTGCGAAGTGCGAAGTGCGAAGTGCGAAGTGCGAAGTGCGCAGTGCGATGTGCGATGTGCGATGTGCGATGTGCGAAGTGCGAAGTTCGAAGTGCGAAGTGCGAAGTGCGAAGTGCGAAGTGCGAAGTGCGAAGTGCGAAGTGCGAAGAGCGAAGTGCGAAGTGCGAAGTGTGATGTGGGAAGTGTGATGTGTGATGTGTGAAGTGTGAAGTGTGAAGTGTGAAGTGTGAAGTGTGAAGTGTGAAGTGTGAAGTGTGATGTGTGAAGTCTGAAGTGTGAAGTGGGAAGTGTGAAGTGTGAAGTGTGAAGTGTGCAGTGTGAAGTGTGAACTGTGAAATGTGAAGTGTGAAGTGTGAAGTGTGAAGTGTGAAGTGAGAAGTGTGAAGTGTGAAGTGTGAAGTGTGAAGTGTGAAGTGTGAAGTGTGAAGTGTGAAGTGTGAAGTGCGAAGTGCGAAGTGGGCAGTGTGAAGTGTGAAGTGTGAAGTGTGAAGTGTGAAGTGTGAAGTGTGAAGTGTGAAGAGTGAAGTGTGAAGTGTGAAGTGTGAAGTGTGAAGTGTGAAGTGTGATGTGTGAAGTGTGAAGTGTGAAGTGTGAAGTGTGAAGTGTGAAGTGTGAAGTGTGAAGTGTGAAGTGTGAAGTGTGAAGTGTGAAGTGTGAAGTGTGAAGTGCGAAGTGCGAAGTGCGAAGTGCGAAGTGCGAAGTGCGAAGTGCGAAGTGGGCAGTGTGAAGTGTGAAGTGTGAAGTGTGAAGTGTGAAGTGTGAAGTGTGAAGTGTGAAGTGTGAAGTGTGAAGTGTGAAGTGTGAAGAGTGAAGTGTGAAGTGTGAAGTGTGAAGTGTGAAGTGTGAAGTGTGAAGTGTGATGTGTGAAGTGTGAAGTGTGAAGTGTGAAGTGTGAAGTGTGAAGTGTGAAGTGTGAAGTGTGAAGTGTGAAGTGTGAAGTGTGAAGTGTGAAGTGTGAAGTGTGAAGTGTGAAGTGTGAAGTGTGAAGTGTGAAGTGTGAAGTGTGAAGTGTGAAGTGTGAAGTGTGAAGTGTGAAGTGAGAAGTGTGAAGTGTGAAGTGTGAAGTGTGAAGTGTGAAGTGTGAAGTGTGAAGTGTGAAGTGTGAAGTGCGAAGTGCGAAGTGCGAAGTGCGAAGTGCGAAGAGTGAAGTGCGAAGTGCGAAGTGCGAAGCGCGAAGCGCGATGTGCGATGTGCGAAGTGCGAAGTGCGAAGTGCGAAGTGCGAAGTGCGAAGTGCGAAGTGCGAAGTGCGAAGTGCGCAGTGCGATGTGCGATGTGCGATGTGCGATGTGCGAAGTGCGAAGTGCGAAGTGCGAAGTGCGAAGTGCGAAGTGCGAAGTGCGCAGTGCGATGTGCGATGTGCGATGTGCGATGTGCGATGTGCGAAGTGCGAAGTGCGAAGTGCGAAGTGCGCAGTGCGATGTGCGATGTGCGATGTGCGATGTGCGATGTGCGATGTGCGAAGTGCGAAGTGCGAAGTGCGAAGTGCGAAGTGCGAAGTGCGAAGTGCGAAGTGCCAAGTGCGAAGAGCGAAGTGCGAAGTGCGAAGTGCGATGTGGGAAGTGTGAAGTGTGATGTGTGAAGTGTGAAGTGTGAAGTGTGAAGTGTGAAGTGTGAAGTGTGAAGTGTGAAGTGTGAAGTGAGATGTTTGAAGTGTGAAGTGTGAAGTGTGAAGTGTGAAGTGTGAAGTGTGCAGTGTGAAGTGTGAAGTGTGAAGTGTGAAGTGTGAAGTGTGAAGTGTGAAGTGTGAAGTGTGAAGTGTGAAGTGTGAAGTGTGAAGTGTGAAGAGTGAAGTGTGAAGTGTGAAGTGTGAAGTGTGAAGGGTGAAGTGTGAAGAGTGAAGTGTGATGTGTGAAGTGTGAAGTGTGAAGTGTGAAGTGTGAAGTGCGAAGTGCGAAGTGCGAAGTGCGAAGTGCGAAGTGCGAAGTGCGAAGTGCGAAGTGCGAAGTGCGAAGTGCGAAGTGCGAAGTGCGAAGTGCGAAGTGCGAAGTGCGAAGTGCGAAGTGCGAAGTGCGAAGTGCGAAGTGCGAAGTGCGAAGTGCGAAGTGCGAAGTGCGAAGTGCGAAGTGCGAAGTGCGAAGTGCGAAGTGCGAAGTGCGAAGTGCGAAGTGCGAAGTGCGAAGTGCGAAGTGCGAAGTGCGAAGTGCGAAGTGCGAAGTGCGAAGTGCGAAGTGCGAAGTGCGAAGTGTGAAGTGTGAAGTGTGAAGTGTGAAGAGTGAAGTGTGAAGTGTGAAGTGTGTAGTGTGAAGTGTGATGTGTGAAGTGTGAAGTGTGAAGTGTGAAGTGTGAAGTGTGAAGTGTGATGTGTGAAGTGTGAAGTGTGAAGTGTGAAGTGTGAAGTGTGAAGTGTGAAGTGTGAAGTGAGAAGTGTGAAGTGTGAAGTGTGAAGTGTGAAGTGTGAAGTGTGAAGTGTGAAGTGCGAAGTGGGCAGTGTGAAGTGTGAAGTGTGAAGTGTGAAGTGTGAAGTGTGAAGTGTGAAGTGTGAAGTGTGAAGAGTGAAGTGTGAAGTGTGAAGTGTGAAGTGTGAAGTGTGAAGTGTGATGTGTGAAGTGTGAAGTGTGAAGTGTGAAGTGTGAAGTGTGAAGTGTGAAGTGTGAAGTGTGAAGTGTGAAGTGTGAAGTGTGAAGTGTGAAGTGTGCAGTGTGAAGTGTTAAGTGTTAAGTGTGAAGTGTGAAGTGTGAAGTGTGAAGAGTGAAGTGCGAAGTGCGAAGTGCGAAGCGCGAAGCGCGATGTGCGATGTGCGATGTGCGAAGTGCGAAGTGCGAAGTGCGAAGTGCGAAGTGCGAAGTGCGAAGTGCGCAGTGCGATGTGCGATGTGCGATGTGCGATGTGCGAAGTGCGAAGTGCGAAGTGCGAAGTGCGAAGTGCGAAGTGCGCAGTGCGATGTGCGATGTGCGATGTGCGATGTGCGATGTGCGAAGTGCGAAGTGCGAAGTGCGAAGTGCGAAGTGCGAAGTGCGAAGTGCGAAGTGCGAAGTGCGAAGTGCGAAGTGCGAAGTGCGAAGTGCGAAGTGCGAAGTGCGAAGTGCGAAGTGCGAAGTGCGAAGTGCGAAGTGCGAAGTGCGAAGTGCGAAGTGCGAAGTGCGAAGTGCGAAGTGCGAAGTGCGAAGTGCGAAGTGCGAAGTGCGAAGTGCGAAGTGCGAAGTGCGAAGTGCGAAGTGCGAAGTGCGAAGTGCGAAGTGCGAAGTGCGAAGTGCGAAGTGTGTAGTGTGAAGTGTGATGTGTGAAGTGTGAAGTGTGAAGTGTGAAGTGTGAAGTGTGAAGTGTGATGTGTGAAGTGTGAAGTGTGAAGTGTGAAGTGTGAAGTGTGAAGTGTGAAGTGTGAAGTGAGAAGTGTGAAGTGTGAAGTGTGAAGTGTGAAGTGTGAAGTGTGAAGTGCGAAGTGGGCAGTGTGAAGTGTGAAGTGTGAAGTGTGAAGTGTGAAGTGTGAAGTGTGAAGTGTGAAGTGTGAAGAGTGAAGTGTGAAGTGTGAAGTGTGAAGTGTGAAGTGTGAAGTGTGATGTGTGAAGTGTGAAGTGTGAAGTGTGAAGTGTGAAGTGTGAAGTGTGAAGTGTGAAGTGTGAAGTGTGAAGTGTGAAGTGTGAAGTGTGAAGTGTGCAGTGTGAAGTGTTAAGTGTTAAGTGTGAAGTGTGAAGTGTGAAGTGTGAAGAGTGAAGTGCGAAGTGCGAAGTGCGAAGCGCGAAGCGCGATGTGCGATGTGCGATGTGCGAAGTGCGAAGTGCGAAGTGCGAAGTGCGAAGTGCGAAGTGCGAAGTGCGCAGTGCGATGTGCGATGTGCGATGTGCGATGTGCGAAGTGCGAAGTGCGAAGTGCGAAGTGCGAAGTGCGAAGTGCGAAGTGCGCAGTGCGATGTGCGATGTGCGATGTGCGATGTGCGATGTGCGAAGTGCGAAGTGCGAAGTGCGAAGTGCGAAGTGCGAAGTGCGAAGTGCGAAGTGCGAAGTGCGAAGTGCGAAGTGCGAAGTGCGAAGTGCGAAGTGCGAAGTGCGAAGTGCGAAGTGCGAAGTGCGAAGTGCGAAGTGCGAAGTGCGAAGTGCGAAGTGCGAAGTGCGAAGTGCGAAGTGCGAAGTGCGAAGTGCGAAGTGCGAAGTGCGAAGTGCGAAGTGCGAAGTGCGAAGTGCGAAGTGCGAAGTGCGAAGTGCGAAGTGCGAAGTGCGAAGTGCGAAGTGCGAAGTGCGAAGTGCGAAGTGCGAAGTGCGAAGTGCGAAGTGCGAAGTGTGAAGTGTGAAGTGTGAAGTGTGAAGAGTGAAGTGTGAAGTGTGAAGTGTGTAGTGTGAAGTGTGATGTGTGAAGTGTGAAGTGTGAAGTGTGAAGTGTGAAGTGTGAAGTGTGAAGTGTGAAGTGTGAAGTGTGAAGTGTGAAGTGTGAAGTGTGAAGTGTGAAGTGTGAAGTGAGAAGTGTGAAGTGTGAAGTGTGAAGTGTGAAGTGTGAAGTGTGAAGTGTGAAGTGTGAAGTGCGAAGTGGGCAGTGTGAAGTGTGAAGTGTGAAGTGTGAAGTGTGAAGTGTGAAGTGTGAAGTGTGAAGAGTGAAGTGTGAAGTGTGAAGTGTGAAGTGTGAAGTGTGAAGTGTGATGTGTGAAGTGTGAAGTGTGAAGTGTGAAGTGTGAAGTGTGAAGTGTGAAGTGTGAAGTGTGAAGTGTGAAGTGTGAAGTGTGAAGTGTGAAGAGTGAAGTGCGAAGTGCGAAGTGCGAAGTGCGAAGTGCGAAGTGCGAAGTGCGAAGTGCGAAGTGCGAAGTGCGAAGTGCGAAGTGCGAAGTGCGAAGTGCGAAGTGCGAAGTGGGCAGTGTGAAGTGTGAAGTGTGAAGTGTGAAGTGTGAAGTGTGAAGTGTGAAGTGTGAAGTGTGAAGTGTGAAGTGTGAAGTGTGAAGAGTGAAGTGTGAAGTGTGAAGTGTGAAGTGTGAAGTGTGAAGTGTGAAGTGTGATGTGTGAAGTGTGAAGTGTGAAGTGTGAAGTGTGAAGTGTGAAGTGTGAAGTGTGAAGTGTGAAGTGTGAAGTGTGAAGTGTGAAGTGTGAAGTGTGAAGTGTGAAGTGTGAAGTGTGAAGTGTGAAGTGTGAAGTGTGAAGTGTGAAGTGTGAAGTGTGAAGTGTGAAGTGTGAAGTGTGAAGTGAGAAGTGTGAAGTGTGAAGTGTGAAGTGTGAAGTGTGAAGTGTGAAGTGTGAAGTGTGAAGTGTGAAGTGTGAAGTGCGAAGTGCGAAGTGCGAAGTGCGAAGTGCGAAGAGTGAAGTGCGAAGTGCGAAGTGCGAAGCGCGATGTGCGATGTGCGAAGTGCGAAGTGCGAAGTGCGAAGTGCGAAGTGCGAAGTGCGAAGTGCGAAGTGCGCAGTGCGATGTGCGATGTGCGAAGTGCGAAGTGCGAAGTGCGAAGTGCGAAGTGCGAAGTGCGAAGTGCGAAGTGCGCAGTGCGATGTGCGATGTGCGATGTGCGATGTGCGATGTGCGATGTGCGATGTGCGAAGTGCGAAGTGCGAAGTGCGAAGTGCGCAGTGCGATGTGCGATGTGCGATGTGCGATGTGCGATGTGCGATGTGCGAAGTGCGAAGTGCGAAGTGCGAAGTGCGCAGTGCGATGTGCGATGTGCGATGTGCGATGTGCGAAGTGCGAAGTGCGAAGTGCGAAGTGCGAAGTGCGAAGTGCGAAGTGCGAAGTGCGAAGTGCGAAGTGCGAAGAGCGAAGTGCGAAGTGCGAAGTGCGATGTGGGAAGTGTGATGTGTGAAGTGTGAAGTGTGAAGTGTGAAGTGTGAAGTGTGAAGTGTGAAGTGTGAAGTGTGAAGTGTGAAGTGTGAAGTGTGAAGTGTGAAGTGTGAAGTGTGAAGTGTGAAGTGTGATGTGGGAAGTGCGAAGTGCGAAGTGCGAAGTGCGAAGTGCGAAGTGCGAAGTGCGAAGTGGGAAGTGGGAAGTGCGAAGTGCGAAGTGCGAAGTGCGAAGTGCGAAGTGCGAAGTGCGAAGTGCGAAGTGCGAAGTGCGAAGTGCGAAGTGCGAAGTGCGAAGTGCGAAGTGCGAAGTGCGAAGTGCGAAGTGCGAAGTGCGAAGTGCGAAGTGCGAAGTGCGAAGTGCGAAGTGCGAAGTGCGAAGTGCGAAGTGCGAAGTGCGAAGTGCGAAGTGCGAAGTGGGCAGTGCGAACTGTGAAGTGTGACGTGTGAAGTGTGAAGTGTGAAGTGTGAAGTGTGAAGTGTGAAGTGTGAAGTGTGATGTGTGAAGTGTGAAGTGTGAAGTGTGAAGTGTGAAGTGTGAAGTGTGAAGTGTGAAGTGTGAAGTGTGAAGTGTGACGTGTGAAGTGTGAATTGTGACGTGTGAAGTGTGAAGTGTGAAGTGTGAAGTGTGAAGTGTGAAGTGTGAAGTGTGAAGTGTGAAGTGTGAAGTGTGAAGTGTGAAGTGTGAAGTTTGAAGTGTGAAGTTTGAAGTGTGAAGTGCGAAGTGCGAAGTGCGAAGTGCGAAGTGCGAAGTGGGCAGTGTGAAGTGTGAAGTGTGAAGTGTGAAGTGTGAAGTGTGAAGTGTGAAGTGTGAAGTGTGAAGTGTGAAGTGTGAAGTGTGAAGAGTGAAGTGTGAAGTGTGAAGTGTGAAGTGTGAAGTGTGAAGTGTGAAGTGTGATGTGTGAAGTGTGAAGTGTGAAGTGTGAAGTGTGAAGTGTGAAGTGTGAAGTGTGAAGTGTGAAGTGTGAAGTGTGAAGTGTGAAGTGTGAAGTGTGAAGTGTGAAGTGTGAAGTGTGAAGTGTGAAGTGTGAAGTGTGAAGTGTGAAGTGTGAAGTGTGAAGTGTGAAGTGTGAAGTGAGAAGTGTGAAGTGTGAAGTGTGAAGTGTGAAGTGTGAAGTGTGAAGTGTGAAGTGTGAAGTGTGAAGTGCGAAGTGCGAAGTGCGAAGTGCGAAGTGCGAAGAGTGAAGTGCGAAGTGCGAAGTGCGAAGCGCGAAGCGCGATGTGCGATGTGCGAAGTGCGAAGTGCGAAGTGCGAAGTGCGAAGTGCGAAGTGCGAAGTGCGAAGTGCGAAGTGCGCAGTGCGATGTGCGATGTGCGATGTGCGATGTGCGAAGTGCGAAGTGCGAAGTGCGAAGTGCGAAGTGCGAAGTGCGAAGTGCGCAGTGCGATGTGCGATGTGCGATGTGCGATGTGCGATGTGCGAAGTGCGAAGTGCGAAGTGCGAAGTGCGCAGTGCGATGTGCGATGTGCGATGTGCGATGTGCGATGTGCGATGTGCGAAGTGCGAAGTGCGAAGTGCGAAGTGCGAAGTGCGAAGTGCGAAGTGCGAAGTGCCAAGTGCGAAGAGCGAAGTGCGAAGTGCGAAGTGCGATGTGGGAAGTGTGAAGTGTGATGTGTGAAGTGTGAAGTGTGAAGTGTGAAGTGTGAAGTGTGAAGTGTGAAGTGTGAAGTGTGAAGTGAGATGTTTGAAGTGTGAAGTGTGAAGTGTGAAGTGTGAAGTGTGAAGTGTGCAGTGTGAAGTGTGAAGTGTGAAGTGTGAAGTGTGAAGTGTGAAGTGTGAAGTGTGAAGTGTGAAGTGTGAAGTGTGAAGTGTGAAGTGTGAAGAGTGAAGTGTGAAGTGTGAAGTGTGAAGTGTGAAGGGTGAAGTGTGAAGAGTGAAGTGTGATGTGTGAAGTGTGAAGTGTGAAGTGTGAAGTGCGAAGTGCGAAGTGCGAAGTGCGAAGTGCGAAGTGCGAAGTGCGAAGTGCGAAGTGCGAAGTGCGAAGTGCGAAGTGCGAAGTGCGAAGTGCGAAGTGCGAAGTGCGAAGTGCGAAGTGCGAAGTGCGAAGTGCGAAGTGCGAAGTGCGAAGTGCGAAGTGCGAAGTGCGAAGTGCGAAGTGCGAAGTGCGAAGTGCGAAGTGCGAAGTGCGAAGTGCGAAGTGCGAAGTGCGAAGTGCGAAGTGCGAAGTGCGAAGTGCGAAGTGCGAAGTGCGAAGTGCGAAGTGCGAAGTGCGAAGTGCGAAGTGTGAAGTGTGAAGTGTGAAGTGTGAAGAGTGAAGTGTGAAGTGTGAAGTGTGTAGTGTGAAGTGTGATGTGTGAAGTGTGAAGTGTGAAGTGTGAAGTGTGAAGTGTGAAGTGTGATGTGTGAAGTGTGAAGTGTGAAGTGTGAAGTGTGAAGTGTGAAGTGTGAAGTGTGAAGTGAGAAGTGTGAAGTGTGAAGTGTGAAGTGTGAAGTGTGAAGTGTGAAGTGTGAAGTGCGAAGTGGGCAGTGTGAAGTGTGAAGTGTGAAGTGTGAAGTGTGAAGTGTGAAGTGTGAAGTGTGAAGTGTGAAGAGTGAAGTGTGAAGTGTGAAGTGTGAAGTGTGAAGTGTGAAGTGTGATGTGTGAAGTGTGAAGTGTGAAGTGTGAAGTGTGAAGTGTGAAGTGTGAAGTGTGAAGTGTGAAGTGTGAAGTGTGAAGTGTGAAGTGTGAAGTGTGCAGTGTGAAGTGTTAAGTGTTAAGTGTGAAGTGTGAAGTGTGAAGTGTGAAGAGTGAAGTGCGAAGTGCGAAGTGCGAAGCGCGAAGCGCGATGTGCGATGTGCGATGTGCGAAGTGCGAAGTGCGAAGTGCGAAGTGCGAAGTGCGAAGTGCGCAGTGCGATGTGCGATGTGCGAAGTGCGAAGTGCGAAGTGCGAAGTGCGAAGTGCGAAGTGCGAAGTGCGAAGTGCGAAGTGCGCAGTGCGATGTGCGATGTGCGATGTGCGATGTGCGATGTGCGATGTGCGATGTGCGAAGTGCGAAGTGCGAAGTGCGAAGTGCGAAGTGCGAAGTGCGAAGTGCGAAGTGCGAAGTGCGAAGTGCGAAGTGCGAAGTGCGAAGTGCGAAGTGCGAAGTGCGAAGTGCGAAGTGCGAAGTGCGAAGTGCGAAGTGCGAAGTGCGAAGTGCGAAGTGCGAAGTGCGAAGTGCGAAGTGCGAAGTGCGAAGTGCGAAGTGCGAAGTGCGAAGTGCGAAGTGCGAAGTGCGAAGTGCGAAGTGCGAAGTGCGGAGTGAGAAGTGAGAAGTGAGAAGTGCGAAGTGCGAAGTGCGAAGTGCGAAGTGCGAAGTGCGAAGTGCGAAGTGCGAAGTGCGAAGTGCGAAGTGCGAAGTGCGAAGTGCGAAGTGAGAAGTGCGAAGTGAGAAGTGAGAAGTGAGAAGTGCGAAGTGCGAAGTGCGAAGTGCGAAGTGCGATGTGCGAAGTGCGAAGTGCGAAGTGCGAAGTGCGAAGTGCGAAGTGCGAAGTGCGAAGTGCGAAGTGCGAAGTGCGAAGTGCGAAGTGCGAAGTGCGAAGTGCGAAGTGCGAAGTGCGAAGTGCGAAGTGCGAAGTGCGAAGTGCGAAGTGCGAAGTGCGAAGTGCGAAGTGCGAAGTGTGCACTGTGAAGTGTGAAGTGTGAAGTGTGAAGTGTGAAGTGTGAAGTGTGAAGTGTGAAGTGTGAAGTGTGAAGTGTGAAGTGTGAAGTGTGAAGTGTGAAGTGTGAAGTGTGAAGTGTGAAGTGTGAAGTGTGATGTGTGAAGTGTGAAGTGTGAAGTGTGAAGTGTGAAGTGCGAAGTGCGAAGTGCGAAGTGCGAAGTGCGAAGTGCGAAGTGCGAAGTGCGAAGTGCGAAGTGCGAAGTGCGAAGTGCGAAGTGCGAAGTGCGAAGTGCGATGTGGGAAGTGTGAAGTGTGATGTGTGAAGTGTGAAGTGTGAAGTGTGAAGTGTGAAGTGTGAAGTGTGAAGTGTGAAGTGTGAAGTGTGATGTGTGAAGTCTGAAGTGTGAAGTGTGAAGTGTGAAGTGTGAAGTGTGAAGTGTGAAGTGTGAAGCGTGAAGTGTGAAGCGTGAAGTGTGAAGCGTGAAGTGTGAAGTGTGAAGTGTGAAGTGTGAAGTGTGAAGTGTGAAGTGTGAAGTGTGAAGAGTGAAGTGTGACGTGTGAAGTGTGAAGTGTGAAGGGTGAAGTGTGAAGTGTGAAGTGTGATGTGTGAAGTGTGAAGTGTGAAGTGTGAAGTGTGAAGTGTGAAGAGTGAAGTGTGAAGTGTGAAGTGTGAAGTGTGAAGTGTGAAGTGTGATGTGTGAAGTGTGAAGTGTGAAGTGTGAAGTGTGAAGTGTGAAGTGTGAAGTGTGAAGTGTGAAGTGTGAAGTGTGAAGTGTGAAGTGTGAAGTGTGCAGTGTGAAGTGTTAAGTGTTAAGTGTGAAGTGTGAAGTGTGAAGTGTGAAGAGTGAAGTGCGAAGTGCGAAGTGCGAAGCGCGAAGCGCGAAGCGCGATGTGCGATGTGCGATGTGCGAAGTGCGAAGTGCGAAGTGCGAAGTGCGAAGTGCGAAGTGCGAAGTGCGCAGTGCGATGTGCGATGTGCGATGTGCGATGTGCGAAGTGCGAAGTGCGAAGTGCGAAGTGCGAAGTGCGAAGTGCGAAGTGCGCAGTGCGATGTGCGATGTGCGATGTGCGATGTGCGATGTGCGAAGTGCGAAGTGCGAAGTGCGAAGTGCGAAGTGCGAAGTGCGAAGTGCGAAGTGCGAAGTGCGAAGTGCGAAGTGCGAAGTGCGAAGTGCGAAGTGCGAAGTGCGAAGTGCGAAGTGCGAAGTGCGAAGTGCGAAGTGCGAAGTGCGAAGTGCGAAGTGCGAAGTGCGAAGTGCGAAGTGCGAAGTGCGAAGTGCGAAGTGCGAAGTGCGAAGTGCGAAGTGCGAAGTGCGAAGTGCGAAGTGCGAAGTGCGAAGTGCGAAGTGCGAAGTGCGAAGTGCGAAGTGCGAAGAGCGAAGTGCGAAGTGCGAAGTGCGATGTGGGAAGTGTGATGTGTGAAGTGTGAAGTGTGAAGTGTGAAGTGTGAAGTGTGAAGTGTGAAGTGTGAAGTGTGAAGTGTGAAGTGTGAAGTGTGAAGTGTGAAGTGTGAAGTGTGAAGTGTGAAGTGTGAAGTGTGATGTGGGAAGTGCGAAGTGCGAAGTGCGAAGTGCGAAGTGCGAAGTGCGAAGTGCGAAGTGCGAAGTGCGAAGTGCGAAGTGCGAAGTGCGAAGTGCGAAGTGCGAAGTGCGAAGTGCGAAGTGCGAAGTGCGAAGTGCGAAGTGCGAAGTGCGAAGTGCGAAGTGCGAAGTGCGAAGTGCGAAGTGCGAAGTGCGAAGTGCGAAGTGCGAAGTGCGAAGAGTGAAGTGCGAAGTGCGAAGTGCGAAGCGCGAAGCGCGATGTGCGATGTGCGAAGTGCGAAGTGCGAAGTGCGAAGTGCGAAGTGCGAAGTGCGAAGTGCGAAGTGCGCAGTGCGATGTGCGATGTGCGAAGTGCGAAGTGCGAAGTGCGAAGTGCGAAGTGCGAAGTGCGAAGTGCGAAGTGCGAAGTGCGCAGTGCGATGTGCGATGTGCGATGTGCGATGTGCGATGTGCGATGTGCGATGTGCGAAGTGCGAAGTGCGAAGTGCGAAGTGCGCAGTGCGATGTGCGATGTGCGATGTGCGATGTGCGATGTGCGATGTGCGAAGTGCGAAGTGCGAAGTGCGAAGTGCGCAGTGCGATGTGCGATGTGCGATGTGCGATGTGCGAAGTGCGAAGTGCGAAGTGCGAAGTGCGAAGTGCGAAGTGCGAAGTGCGAAGTGCGAAGTGCGAAGTGCGAAGAGCGAAGTGCGAAGTGCAAAGTGCGATGTGGGAAGTGTGATGTGTGAAGTGTGAAGTGTGAAGTGTGAAGTGTGAAGTGTGAAGTGTGAAGTGTGAAGTGTGAAGTGTGAAGTGTGAAGTGTGAAGTGTGAAGTGTGAAGTGTGAAGTGTGAAGTGTGATGTGGGAAGTGCGAAGTGCGAAGTGCGAAGTGCGAAGTGCGAAGTGCGAAGTGCGAAGTGCGAAGTGCGAAGTGCGAAGTGCGAAGTGGGCAGTGCGAAGTGTGAAGTGTGAAGTGTGAAGTGTGAAGTGTGAAGTGTGAAGTGTGAAGTGTGAAGTGTGAAGTGTGATGTGTGAAGTGTGAAGTGTGAAGTGTGAAGTGTGAAGTGTGAAGTGTGAAGTGTGAAGTGTGAAGTGTGAAGTGTGACGTGTGAAGTGTGAATTGTGACGTGTGAAGTGTGAAGTGTGAAGTGTGAAGTGTGAAGTGTGAAGTGTGAAGTGTGAAGTGTGAAGTGTGAAGTGTGAAGTTTGAAGTGTGAAGTTTGAAGTGTGAAGTGTGAAGTGTGAAGTGTGAAGTGTGAAGTGTGAAGTGTGAAGTGTGAAGTGTGAAGTGTGATGTGTGATGTGTGAAGTGTGAAGTGTGAAGTGTGAAGTGTGAAGTGTGAAGTGTGAAGTGTGAAGAGTGAAGAGTGAAGTGTGAAGTGTGAAGTGTGAAGTGTGAAGTGTGAAGTGTGAAGTGTGAAGTGTGAAGTGTGAAGTGTGAAGTGTGAAGTGTGCAGTGTGCAGTGTGCAGTGTGCAGTGTGCATTGTGCAGTGTGTAGTGTGCAGTGTGCAGTGTGAAGTGTGAAGTGTGAAGTGTGAAGTGTGAAGTGTGAAGTGTGAAGTGTGAAGTGTGAAGTGTGAAGTGTGAAGTGTGAAGTGTGAAGTGTGAAGTGTGAAGTGCGAAGTGTGAAGTGCGAAGTGCGAAGTGGGAAGTGGGAAGTGGGAAGTGCGAAGTGCGAAGTGGGAAGTGCGAAGTGCGAAGTGCGAAGTGCGAAGTGCGAAGTGCGAAGTGCGAAGTGCGAAGTGCGAAGTGCGAAGTGCGAAGTGAGAAGTGCGAAGTGAGAAGTGCGAAGTGCGAAGTGCGAAGTGCGAAGTGCGAAGTGCGAAGTGCGAAGTGCGAAGTGCGAAGTGCGAAGTGCGAAGTGCGAAGTGCGAAGTGCGAAGTGCGAAGTGCGAAGTGCGAAGTGCGAAGTGCGAAGTGCGAAGTGCGAAGTGCGAAGTGCGGAGTGAGAAGTGAGAAGTGAGAAGTGCGAAGTGCGAAGTGCGAAGTGCGAAGTGCGAAGTGCGAAGTGCGAAGTGCGAAGTGCGAAGTGCGAAGTGCGAAGTGCGAAGTGCGAAGTGAGAAGTGCGAAGTGAGAAGTGAGAAGTGAGAAGTGCGAAGTGCGAAGTGCGAAGTGCGAAGTGCGATGTGCGAAGTGCGAAGTGCGAAGTGCGAAGTGCGAAGTGCGAAGTGCGAAGTGCGAAGTGCGAAGTGCGAAGTGCGAAGTGCGAAGTGCGAAGTGCGAAGTGCGAAGTGCGAAGTGCGAAGTGCGAAGTGCGAAGTGCGAAGTGCGAAGTGCGAAGTGTGCACTGTGAAGTGTGAAGTGTGAAGTGTGAAGTGTGAAGTGTGAAGTGTGAAGTGTGAAGTGTGAAGTGTGAAGTGTGAAGTGTGAAGTGTGAAGTGTGAAGTGTGAAGTGTGAAGTGTGAAGTGTGAAGTGTGAAGTGTGAAGTGTGAAGTGTGAAGTGTGATGTGTGAAGTGTGAAGTGTGAAGTGTGAAGTGTGAAGTGCGAAGTGCGAAGTGCGAAGTGCGAAGTGCGAAGTGCGAAGTGCGAAGTGCGAAGTGCGAAGTGCGAAGTGCGAAGTGCGAAGTGCGAAGTGCGATGTGGGAAGTGTGAAGTGTGATGTGTGAAGTGTGAAGTGTGAAGTGTGAAGTGTGAAGTGTGAAGTGTGAAGTGTGAAGTGTGAAGTGTGATGTGTGAAGTCTGAAGTGTGAAGTGTGAAGTGTGAAGTGTGAAGTGTGAAGTGTGAAGTGTGAAGTGTGAAGTGTGAAGCGTGAAGTGTGAAGCGTGAAGTGTGAAGCGTGAAGTGTGAAGTGTGAAGTGTGAAGTGTGAAGTGTGAAGTGTGAAGTGTGAAGAGTGAAGTGTGACGTGTGAAGTGTGAAGTGTGAAGGGTGAAGTGTGAAGTGTGAAGTGTGATGTGTGAAGTGTGAAGTGTGAAGTGTGAAGTGTGAAGTGTGAAGTGTGAAGTGTGAAGTGTGAAGTGGGAAGTGCGAAGTGCGAAGTGCGAAGTGCGAAGTGCGAAGTGCGAAGTGCGAAGTGCGAAGTGCGAAGTGCGAAGTGCGAAGTGCGAAGTGCGAAGTGCGAAGTGCGAAGTGCGAAGTGCGAAGTGCGAAGTGCGAAGTGCGAAGTGCGAAGTGCGAAGTGCGAAGTGCGAAGTGCGAAGTGCGAAGTGCGAAGTGCGAAGTGCGAAGTGCGAAGTGCGCAGTGCGATGTGCGATGTGCGATGTGCGATGTGCGAAGTGCGAAGTTCGAAGTGCGAAGTGCGAAGTGCGAAGTGCGAAGTGCGAAGTGCGAAGTGCGAAGAGCGAAGTGCGAAGTGCGAAGTGTGATGTGGGAAGTGTGATGTGTGATGTGTGAAGTGTGAAGTGTGAAGTGTGAAGTGTGAAGTGTGAAGTGTGAAGTGTGAAGTGTGAAGTGTGATGTGTGAAGTCTGAAGTGTGAAGTGGGAAGTGTGAAGTGTGAAGTGTGAAGTGTGCAGTGTGAAGTGTGAACTGTGAAATGTGAAGTGTGAAGTGTGAAGTGTGAAGTGTGAAGTGTGAAGTGTGAAGTGTGAAGTGTGAAGTGTGAAGTGTGAAGTGTGAAGTGTGAAGTGTGAAGTGCGAAGTGCGAAGTGGGCAGTGTGAAGTGTGAAGTGTGAAGTGTGAAGTGTGAAGTGTGAAGTGTGAAGAGTGAAGTGTGAAGTGTGAAGTGTGAAGTGTGAAGTGTGAAGTGTGATGTGTGAAGTGTGAAGTGTGAAGTGTGAAGTGTGAAGTGTGAAGTGTGAAGTGTGAAGTGTGAAGTGTGAAGTGTGAAGTGTGAAGTGTGAAGTGTGAAGTGTGAAGTGTGAAGAGTGAAGTGCGAAGTGCGAAGTGCGAAGTGCGAAGTGCGAAGTGCGAAGTGCGAAGTGCGAAGTGCGAAGTGCGAAGTGCGAAGTGCGAAGTGCGAAGTGGGCAGTGTGAAGTGTGAAGTGTGAAGTGTGAAGTGTGAAGTGTGAAGTGTGAAGTGTGAAGTGTGAAGTGTGAAGTGTGAAGTGTGAAGAGTGAAGTGTGAAGTGTGAAGTGTGAAGTGTGAAGTGTGAAGTGTGAAGTGTGATGTGTGAAGTGTGAAGTGTGAAGTGTGAAGTGTGAAGTGTGAAGTGTGAAGTGTGAAGTGTGAAGTGTGAAGTGTGAAGTGTGAAGTGTGAAGTGTGAAGTGTGAAGTGTGAAGTGTGAAGTGTGAAGTGTGAAGTGTGAAGTGTGAAGTGTGAAGTGTGAAGTGTGAAGTGTGAAGTGTGAAGTGAGAAGTGTGAAGTGTGAAGTGTGAAGTGTGAAGTGTGAAGTGTGAAGTGTGAAGTGTGAAGTGTGAAGTGTGAAGTGTGAAGTGCGAAGTGCGAAGTGCGAAGTGCGAAGTGCGAAGAGTGAAGTGCGAAGTGCGAAGTGCGAAGCGCGAAGCGCGATGTGCGATGTGCGAAGTGCGAAGTGCGAAGTGCGAAGTGCGAAGTGCGAAGTGCGAAGTGCGAAGTGCGCAGTGCGATGTGCGATGTGCGATGTGCGATGTGCGAAGTGCGAAGTGCGAAGTGCGAAGTGCGAAGTGCGAAGTGCGAAGTGAGAAGTGCGATGTGCGATGTGCGATGTGCGATGTGCGATGTGCGAAGTGCGAAGTGCGAAGTGCGAAGTGCGCAGTGCGATGTGCGATGTGCGATGTGCGATGTGCGATGTGCGAAGTGCGAAGTGCGAAGTGCGAAGTGCGCAGTGCGATGTGCGATGTGCGATGTGCGATGTGCGAAGTGCGAAGTGCGAAGTGCGAAGTGCGAAGTGCGAAGTGCGAAGTGCGAAGTGCGAAGTGCGAAGAGCGAAGTGCGAAGTGCGAAGTGCGATGTGGGAAGTGTGATGTGTGAAGTGTGAAGTGTGAAGTGTGAAGTGTGAAGTGTGAAGTGTGAAGTGTGAAGTGTGAAGTGTGAAGTGTGAAGTGTGAAGTGTGATGTGGGAAGTGCGAAGTGCGAAGTGCGAAGTGCGAAGTGCGAAGTGCGAAGTGCGAAGTGGGAAGTGGGAAGTGCGAAGTGCGAAGTGCGAAGTGCGAAGTGCGAAGTGCGAAGTGCGAAGTGCGAAGTGCGAAGTGCGAAGTGCGAAGTGCGAACTGCGAAGTGCGAAGTGCGAAGTGCGAAGTGCGAAGTGCGAAGTGCGAAGTGCGAAGTGCGAAGTGCGAAGTGCGAAGTGCGAAGTGCGAAGTGCGAAGTGCGAAGTGCGAAGTGGGCAGTGCGAAGTGTGAAGTGTGACGTGTGAAGTGTGAAGTGTGAAGTGTGAAGTGTGAAGTGTGAAGTGTGAAGTGTGAAGTGTGAAGTGTGATGTGTGAAGTGTGAAGTGTGAAGTGTGAAGTGTGAAGAGTGAAGTGTGAAGTGTGAAGTGTGACGTGTGAAGTGTGAATTGTGACGTGTGAAGTGTGAAGTGTGAAGTGTGAAGTGTGAAGTGTGAAGTGTGAAGTGTGAAGTGTGAAGTGTGAAGTTTGAAGTGTGAAGTTTGAAGTGTGAAGTGTGAAGTGTGAAGTGTGAAGTGTGAAGTGTGAAGTGTGAAGTGTGAAGTGTGAAGTGTGAAGTGTGATGTGTGATGTGTGAAGTGTGAAGTGTGAAGTGTGAAGTGTGAAGTGTGAAGTGTGAAGTGTGAAGAGTGAAGAGTGAAGTGTGAAGTGTGAAGTGTGAAGTGTGAAGTGTGAAGTGTGAAGTGTGAAGTGTGAAGTGTGAAGTGTGAAGTGTGCAGTGTGCAGTGTGCAGTGTGCAGTGTGCAGTGTGTAGTGTGCAGTGTGAAGTGTGAAGTGTGAAGTGTGAAGTGTGAAGTGTGAAGTGTGAAGTGTGAAGTGTGAAGTGTGAAGTGTGAAGTGTGAAGTGTGAAGTGTGAAGTGTGAAGTGTGAAGTGCGAAGTGTGAAGTGCGAAGTGCGAAGTGGGAAGTGGGAAGTGCGAAGTGCGAAGTGCGAAGTGCGAAGTGCGAAGTGCGAAGTGCGAAGTGCGAAGTGCGAAGTGCGAAGTGCGAAGTGCGAAGTGCGAAGTGCGAAGTGCGAAGTGCGAAGTGCGAAGTGCGCAGTGCGATGTGCGATGTGCGATGTGCGATGTGCGAAGTGCGAAGTTCGAAGTGCGAAGTGCGAAGTGCGAAGTGCGAAGTGCGAAGTGCGAAGTGCGAAGTGCGAAGAGCGAAGTGCGAAGTGCGAAGTGTGATGTGGGAAGTGTGATGTGTGATGTGTGAAGTGTGAAGTGTGAAGTGTGAAGTGTGAAGTGTGAAGTGTGAAGTGTGAAGTGTGATGTGTGAAGTCTGAAGTGTGAAGTGGGAAGTGTGAAGTGTGAAGTGTGAAGTGTGCAGTGTGAAGTGTGAACTGTGAAATGTGAAGTGTGAAGTGTGAAGTGTGAAGTGTGAAGTGAGAAGTGTGAAGTGTGAAGTGTGAAGTGTGAAGTGTGAAGTGTGAAGTGTGAAGTGTGAAGTGTGAAGTGCGAAGTGCGAAGTGGGCAGTGTGAAGTGTGAAGTGTGAAGTGTGAAGTGTGAAGTGTGAAGTGTGAAGTGTGAAGAGTGAAGTGTGAAGTGTGAAGTGTGAAGTGTGAAGTGTGAAGTGTGATGTGTGAAGTGTGAAGTGTGAAGTGTGAAGTGTGAAGTGTGAAGTGTGAAGTGTGAAGTGTGAAGTGTGAAGTGTGAAGTGTGAAGTGTGAAGTGTGAAGTGCGAAGTGCGAAGTGCGAAGTGCGAAGTGCGAAGTGCGAAGTGCGAAGTGGGCAGTGTGAAGTGTGAAGTGTGAAGTGTGAAGTGTGAAGTGTGAAGTGTGAAGTGTGAAGTGTGAAGTGTGAAGTGTGAAGTGTGAAGAGTGAAGTGTGAAGTGTGAAGTGTGAAGTGTGAAGTGTGAAGTGTGAAGTGTGATGTGTGAAGTGTGAAGTGTGAAGTGTGAAGTGTGAAGTGTGAAGTGTGAAGTGTGAAGTGTGAAGTGTGAAGTGTGAAGTGTGAAGTGTGAAGTGTGAAGTGTGAAGTGTGAAGTGTGAAGTGTGAAGTGTGAAGTGTGAAGTGTGAAGTGTGAAGTGTGAAGTGTGAAGTGTGAAGTGAGAAGTGTGAAGTGTGAAGTGTGAAGTGTGAAGTGTGAAGTGTGAAGTGTGAAGTGTGAAGTGTGAAGTGCGAAGTGCGAAGTGCGAAGTGCGAAGTGCGAAGAGTGAAGTGCGAAGTGCGAAGTGCGAAGCGCGAAGCGCGATGTGCGATGTGCGAAGTGCGAAGTGCGAAGTGCGAAGTGCGAAGTGCGAAGTGCGAAGTGCGAAGTGCGAAGTGCGCAGTGCGATGTGCGATGTGCGATGTGCGATGTGCGAAGTGCGAAGTGCGAAGTGCGAAGTGCGAAGTGCGAAGTGCGAAGTGCGCAGTGCGATGTGCGATGTGCGATGTGCGATGTGCGATGTGCGAAGTGCGAAGTGCGAAGTGCGAAGTGCGCAGTGCGATGTGCGATGTGCGATGTGCGATGTGCGATGTGCGATGTGCGAAGTGCGAAGTGCGAAGTGCGAAGTGCGAAGTGCGAAGTGCGAAGTGCGAAGTGCCAAGTGCGAAGAGCGAAGTGCGAAGTGCGAAGTGCGATGTGGGAAGTGTGAAGTGTGATGTGTGAAGTGTGAAGTGTGAAGTGTGAAGTGTGAAGTGTGAAGTGTGAAGTGTGAAGTGTGAAGTGAGATGTTTGAAGTGTGAAGTGTGAAGTGTGAAGTGTGAAGTGTGAAGTGTGCAGTGTGAAGTGTGAAGTGTGAAGTGTGAAGTGTGAAGTGTGAAGTGTGAAGTGTGAAGTGTGAAGTGTGAAGTGTGAAGTGTGAAGTGTGAAGAGTGAAGTGTGAAGTGTGAAGTGTGAAGTGTGAAGGGTGAAGTGTGAAGAGTGAAGTGTGATGTGTGAAGTGTGAAGTGTGAAGTGTGAAGTGCGAAGTGCGAAGTGCGAAGTGCGAAGTGCGAAGTGCGAAGTGCGAAGTGCGAAGTGCGAAGTGCGAAGTGCGAAGTGCGAAGTGCGAAGTGCGAAGTGCGAAGTGCGAAGTGCGAAGTGCGAAGTGCGAAGTGCGAAGTGCGAAGTGCGAAGTGCGAAGTGCGAAGTGCGAAGTGCGAAGTGCGAAGTGCGAAGTGCGAAGTGCGAAGTGCGAAGTGCGAAGTGCGAAGTGCGAAGTGCGAAGTGCGAAGTGCGAAGTGCGAAGTGCGAAGTGCGAAGTGCGAAGTGCGAAGTGCGAAGTGCGAAGTGCGAAGTGTGAAGTGTGAAGTGTGAAGTGTGAAGAGTGAAGTGTGAAGTGTGAAGTGTGTAGTGTGAAGTGTGATGTGTGAAGTGTGAAGTGTGAAGTGTGAAGTGTGAAGTGTGAAGTGTGATGTGTGAAGTGTGAAGTGTGAAGTGTGAAGTGTGAAGTGTGAAGTGTGAAGTGTGAAGTGAGAAGTGTGAAGTGTGAAGTGTGAAGTGTGAAGTGTGAAGTGTGAAGTGTGAAGTGCGAAGTGGGCAGTGTGAAGTGTGAAGTGTGAAGTGTGAAGTGTGAAGTGTGAAGTGTGAAGTGTGAAGTGTGAAGAGTGAAGTGTGAAGTGTGAAGTGTGAAGTGTGAAGTGTGAAGTGTGATGTGTGAAGTGTGAAGTGTGAAGTGTGAAGTGTGAAGTGTGAAGTGTGAAGTGTGAAGTGTGAAGTGTGAAGTGTGAAGTGTGAAGTGTGAAGTGTGCAGTGTGAAGTGTTAAGTGTTAAGTGTGAAGTGTGAAGTGTGAAGTGTGAAGAGTGAAGTGCGAAGTGCGAAGTGCGAAGCGCGAAGCGCGATGTGCGATGTGCGATGTGCGAAGTGCGAAGTGCGAAGTGCGAAGTGCGAAGTGCGAAGTGCGAAGTGCGCAGTGCGATGTGCGATGTGCGATGTGCGATGTGCGAAGTGCGAAGTGCGAAGTGCGAAGTGCGAAGTGCGAAGTGCGAAGTGCGCAGTGCGATGTGCGATGTGCGATGTGCGATGTGCGATGTGCGAAGTGCGAAGTGCGAAGTGCGAAGTGCGAAGTGCGAAGTGCGAAGTGCGAAGTGCGAAGTGCGAAGTGCGAAGTGCGAAGTGCGAAGTGCGAAGTGCGAAGTGCGAAGTGCGAAGTGCGAAGTGCGAAGTGCGAAGTGCGAAGTGCGAAGTGCGAAGTGCGAAGTGCGAAGTGCGAAGTGCGAAGTGCGAAGTGCGAAGTGCGAAGTGCGAAGTGCGAAGTGCGAAGTGCGAAGTGCGAAGTGCGAAGTGCGAAGTGCGAAGTGCGAAGTGCGAAGTGCGAAGTGCGAAGTGCGAAGTGCGAAGTGTGTAGTGTGAAGTGTGATGTGTGAAGTGTGAAGTGTGAAGTGTGAAGTGTGAAGTGTGAAGTGTGATGTGTGAAGTGTGAAGTGTGAAGTGTGAAGTGTGAAGTGTGAAGTGTGAAGTGTGAAGTGAGAAGTGTGAAGTGTGAAGTGTGAAGTGTGAAGTGTGAAGTGTGAAGTGTGAAGTGCGAAGTGGGCAGTGTGAAGTGTGAAGTGTGAAGTGTGAAGTGTGAAGTGTGAAGTGTGAAGTGTGAAGTGTGAAGAGTGAAGTGTGAAGTGTGAAGTGTGAAGTGTGAAGTGTGAAGTGTGATGTGTGAAGTGTGAAGTGTGAAGTGTGAAGTGTGAAGTGTGAAGTGTGAAGTGTGAAGTGTGAAGTGTGAAGTGTGATGTGTGAAGTGTGAAGTGTGAAGTGTGAAGTGTGAAGTGTGAAGTGTGAAGTGTGAAGTGTGAAGTGTGAAGTGTGAAGTGTGAAGTGTGAAGTGTGCAGTGTGAAGTGTTAAGTGTTAAGTGTGAAGTGTGAAGTGTGAAGTGTGAAGAGTGAAGTGCGAAGTGCGAAGTGCGAAGCGCGAAGCGCGATGTGCGATGTGCGATGTGCGAAGTGCGAAGTGCGAAGTGCGAAGTGCGAAGTGCGAAGTGCGAAGTGCGCAGTGCGATGTGCGATGTGCGATGTGCGATGTGCGAAGTGCGAAGTGCGAAGTGCGAAGTGCGAAGTGCGAAGTGCGAAGTGCGCAGTGCGATGTGCGATGTGCGATGTGCGATGTGCGATGTGCGAAGTGCGAAGTGCGAAGTGCGAAGTGCGAAGTGCGAAGTGCGAAGTGCGAAGTGCGAAGTGCGAAGTGCGAAGTGCGAAGTGCGAAGTGCGAAGTGCGAAGTGCGAAGTGCGAAGTGCGAAGTGCGAAGTGCGAAGTGCGAAGTGCGAAGTGCGAAGTGCGAAGTGCGAAGTGCGAAGTGCGAAGTGCGAAGTGCGAAGTGCGAAGTGCGAAGTGCGAAGTGCGAAGTGCGAAGTGCGAAGTGCGAAGTGCGAAGTGCGAAGTGCGAAGTGCGAAGTGCGAAGTGCGAAGTGCGAAGTGCGAAGTGCGAAGTGTGAAGTGTGAAGTGTGAAGTGTGAAGAGTGAAGTGTGAAGTGTGAAGTGTGTAGTGTGAAGTGTGATGTGTGAAGTGTGAAGTGTGAAGTGTGAAGTGTGAAGTGTGAAGTGTGAAGTGTGAAGTGTGAAGTGTGAAGTGTGAAGTGTGAAGTGTGAAGTGTGAAGTGTGAAGTGAGAAGTGTGAAGTGTGAAGTGTGAAGTGTGAAGTGTGAAGTGTGAAGTGTGAAGTGTGAAGTGCGAAGTGGGCAGTGTGAAGTGTGAAGTGTGAAGTGTGAAGTGTGAAGTGTGAAGTGTGAAGTGTGAAGAGTGAAGTGTGAAGTGTGAAGTGTGAAGTGTGAAGTGTGAAGTGTGATGTGTGAAGTGTGAAGTGTGAAGTGTGAAGTGTGAAGTGTGAAGTGTGAAGTGTGAAGTGTGAAGTGTGAAGTGTGAAGTGTGAAGTGTGAAGAGTGAAGTGCGAAGTGCGAAGTGCGAAGTGCGAAGTGCGAAGTGCGAAGTGCGAAGTGCGAAGTGCGAAGTGCGAAGTGCGAAGTGCGAAGTGCGAAGTGCGAAGTGCGAAGTGGGCAGTGTGAAGTGTGAAGTGTGAAGTGTGAAGTGTGAAGTGTGAAGTGTGAAGTGTGAAGTGTGAAGTGTGAAGTGTGAAGTGTGAAGAGTGAAGTGTGAAGTGTGAAGTGTGAAGTGTGAAGTGTGAAGTGTGAAGTGTGATGTGTGAAGTGTGAAGTGTGAAGTGTGAAGTGTGAAGTGTGAAGTGTGAAGTGTGAAGTGTGAAGTGTGAAGTGTGAAGTGTGAAGTGTGAAGTGTGAAGTGTGAAGTGTGAAGTGTGAAGTGTGAAGTGTGAAGTGTGAAGTGTGAAGTGTGAAGTGTGAAGTGTGAAGTGTGAAGTGTGAAGTGAGAAGTGTGAAGTGTGAAGTGTGAAGTGTGAAGTGTGAAGTGTGAAGTGTGAAGTGTGAAGTGTGAAGTGTGAAGTGCGAAGTGCGAAGTGCGAAGTGCGAAGTGCGAAGAGTGAAGTGCGAAGTGCGAAGTGCGAAGCGCGATGTGCGATGTGCGAAGTGCGAAGTGCGAAGTGCGAAGTGCGAAGTGCGAAGTGCGAAGTGCGAAGTGCGCAGTGCGATGTGCGATGTGCGAAGTGCGAAGTGCGAAGTGCGAAGTGCGAAGTGCGAAGTGCGAAGTGC
Organism: Andrena chrysosceles; assembly: GCA_963855975.1. NCBI lineage: Eukaryota > Metazoa > Arthropoda > Insecta > Hymenoptera > Andrenidae > Andrena > Andrena chrysosceles. The sequence goes on from CAWLCU010000068.1 coordinate 438,722, forward strand.
GAAGTGCGCAGTGCGATGTGCGATGTGCGATGTGCGATGTGCGATGTGCGATGTGCGATGTGCGAAGTGCGAAGTGCGAAGTGCGAAGTGCGCAGTGCGATGTGCGATGTGCGATGTGCGATGTGCGATGTGCGATGTGCGAAGTGCGAAGTGCGAAGTGCGAAGTGCGCAGTGCGATGTGCGATGTGCGATGTGCGATGTGCGAAGTGCGAAGTGCGAAGTGCGAAGTGCGAAGTGCGAAGTGCGAAGTGCGAAGTGCGAAGTGCGAAGTGCGAAGAGCGAAGTGCGAAGTGCGAAGTGCGATGTGGGAAGTGTGATGTGTGAAGTGTGAAGTGTGAAGTGTGAAGTGTGAAGTGTGAAGTGTGAAGTGTGAAGTGTGAAGTGTGAAGTGTGAAGTGTGAAGTGTGAAGTGTGAAGTGTGAAGTGTGAAGTGTGATGTGGGAAGTGCGAAGTGCGAAGTGCGAAGTGCGAAGTGCGAAGTGCGAAGTGCGAAGTGGGAAGTGGGAAGTGCGAAGTGCGAAGTGCGAAGTGCGAAGTGCGAAGTGCGAAGTGCGAAGTGCGAAGTGCGAAGTGCGAAGTGCGAAGTGCGAAGTGCGAAGTGCGAAGTGCGAAGTGCGAAGTGCGAAGTGCGAAGTGCGAAGTGCGAAGTGCGAAGTGCGAAGTGCGAAGTGCGAAGTGCGAAGTGCGAAGTGCGAAGTGCGAAGTGCGAAGTGGGCAGTGCGAACTGTGAAGTGTGACGTGTGAAGTGTGAAGTGTGAAGTGTGAAGTGTGAAGTGTGAAGTGTGAAGTGTGATGTGTGAAGTGTGAAGTGTGAAGTGTGAAGTGTGAAGTGTGAAGTGTGAAGTGTGAAGTGTGAAGTGTGAAGTGTGACGTGTGAAGTGTGAATTGTGACGTGTGAAGTGTGAAGTGTGAAGTGTGAAGTGTGAAGTGTGAAGTGTGAAGTGTGAAGTGTGAAGTGTGAAGTGTGAAGTGTGAAGTGTGAAGTTTGAAGTGTGAAGTTTGAAGTGTGAAGTGCGAAGTGCGAAGTGCGAAGTGCGAAGTGCGAAGTGGGCAGTGTGAAGTGTGAAGTGTGAAGTGTGAAGTGTGAAGTGTGAAGTGTGAAGTGTGAAGTGTGAAGTGTGAAGTGTGAAGTGTGAAGAGTGAAGTGTGAAGTGTGAAGTGTGAAGTGTGAAGTGTGAAGTGTGAAGTGTGATGTGTGAAGTGTGAAGTGTGAAGTGTGAAGTGTGAAGTGTGAAGTGTGAAGTGTGAAGTGTGAAGTGTGAAGTGTGAAGTGTGAAGTGTGAAGTGTGAAGTGTGAAGTGTGAAGTGTGAAGTGTGAAGTGTGAAGTGTGAAGTGTGAAGTGTGAAGTGTGAAGTGTGAAGTGTGAAGTGAGAAGTGTGAAGTGTGAAGTGTGAAGTGTGAAGTGTGAAGTGTGAAGTGTGAAGTGCGAAGTGCGAAGTGCGAAGTGCGAAGTGCGAAGAGTGAAGTGCGAAGTGCGAAGTGCGAAGCGCGAAGCGCGATGTGCGATGTGCGAAGTGCGAAGTGCGAAGTGCGAAGTGCGAAGTGCGAAGTGCGAAGTGCGAAGTGCGAAGTGCGCAGTGCGATGTGCGATGTGCGATGTGCGATGTGCGAAGTGCGAAGTGCGAAGTGCGAAGTGCGAAGTGCGAAGTGCGAAGTGCGCAGTGCGATGTGCGATGTGCGATGTGCGATGTGCGATGTGCGAAGTGCGAAGTGCGAAGTGCGAAGTGCGCAGTGCGATGTGCGATGTGCGATGTGCGATGTGCGATGTGCGATGTGCGAAGTGCGAAGTGCGAAGTGCGAAGTGCGAAGTGCGAAGTGCGAAGTGCGAAGTGCCAAGTGCGAAGAGCGAAGTGCGAAGTGCGAAGTGCGATGTGGGAAGTGTGAAGTGTGATGTGTGAAGTGTGAAGTGTGAAGTGTGAAGTGTGAAGTGTGAAGTGTGAAGTGTGAAGTGTGAAGTGAGATGTTTGAAGTGTGAAGTGTGAAGTGTGAAGTGTGAAGTGTGAAGTGTGCAGTGTGAAGTGTGAAGTGTGAAGTGTGAAGTGTGAAGTGTGAAGTGTGAAGTGTGAAGTGTGAAGTGTGAAGTGTGAAGTGTGAAGTGTGAAGAGTGAAGTGTGAAGTGTGAAGTGTGAAGTGTGAAGGGTGAAGTGTGAAGAGTGAAGTGTGATGTGTGAAGTGTGAAGTGTGAAGTGTGAAGTGCGAAGTGCGAAGTGCGAAGTGCGAAGTGCGAAGTGCGAAGTGCGAAGTGCGAAGTGCGAAGTGCGAAGTGCGAAGTGCGAAGTGCGAAGTGCGAAGTGCGAAGTGCGAAGTGCGAAGTGCGAAGTGCGAAGTGCGAAGTGCGAAGTGCGAAGTGCGAAGTGCGAAGTGCGAAGTGCGAAGTGCGAAGTGCGAAGTGCGAAGTGCGAAGTGCGAAGTGCGAAGTGCGAAGTGCGAAGTGCGAAGTGCGAAGTGCGAAGTGCGAAGTGCGAAGTGCGAAGTGCGAAGTGCGAAGTGCGAAGTGCGAAGTGTGAAGTGTGAAGTGTGAAGTGTGAAGAGTGAAGTGTGAAGTGTGAAGTGTGTAGTGTGAAGTGTGATGTGTGAAGTGTGAAGTGTGAAGTGTGAAGTGTGAAGTGTGAAGTGTGATGTGTGAAGTGTGAAGTGTGAAGTGTGAAGTGTGAAGTGTGAAGTGTGAAGTGTGAAGTGAGAAGTGTGAAGTGTGAAGTGTGAAGTGTGAAGTGTGAAGTGTGAAGTGTGAAGTGCGAAGTGGGCAGTGTGAAGTGTGAAGTGTGAAGTGTGAAGTGTGAAGTGTGAAGTGTGAAGTGTGAAGTGTGAAGAGTGAAGTGTGAAGTGTGAAGTGTGAAGTGTGAAGTGTGAAGTGTGATGTGTGAAGTGTGAAGTGTGAAGTGTGAAGTGTGAAGTGTGAAGTGTGAAGTGTGAAGTGTGAAGTGTGAAGTGTGAAGTGTGAAGTGTGCAGTGTGAAGTGTTAAGTGTTAAGTGTGAAGTGTGAAGTGTGAAGTGTGAAGAGTGAAGTGCGAAGTGCGAAGTGCGAAGCGCGAAGCGCGATGTGCGATGTGCGATGTGCGAAGTGCGAAGTGCGAAGTGCGAAGTGCGAAGTGCGAAGTGCGAAGTGCGCAGTGCGATGTGCGATGTGCGATGTGCGATGTGCGAAGTGCGAAGTGCGAAGTGCGAAGTGCGAAGTGCGAAGTGCGAAGTGCGCAGTGCGATGTGCGATGTGCGATGTGCGATGTGCGATGTGCGAAGTGCGAAGTGCGAAGTGCGAAGTGCGAAGTGCGAAGTGCGAAGTGCGAAGTGCGAAGTGCGAAGTGCGAAGTGCGAAGTGCGAAGTGCGAAGTGCGAAGTGCGAAGTGCGAAGTGCGAAGTGCGAAGTGCGAAGTGCGAAGTGCGAAGTGCGAAGTGCGAAGTGCGAAGTGCGAAGTGCGAAGTGCGAAGTGCGAAGTGCGAAGTGCGAAGTGCGAAGTGCGAAGTGCGAAGTGCGAAGTGCGAAGTGCGAAGTGCGAAGTGCGAAGTGCGAAGTGCGAAGTGCGAAGTGCGAAGTGCGAAGTGCGAAGTGTGAAGTGTGAAGTGTGAAGTGTGAAGAGTGAAGTGTGAAGTGTGAAGTGTGTAGTGTGAAGTGTGATGTGTGAAGTGTGAAGTGTGAAGTGTGAAGTGTGAAGTGTGAAGTGTGAAGTGTGAAGTGTGAAGTGTGAAGTGTGAAGTGTGAAGTGTGAAGTGTGAAGTGTGAAGTGAGAAGTGTGAAGTGTGAAGTGTGAAGTGTGAAGTGTGAAGTGTGAAGTGTGAAGTGTGAAGTGCGAAGTGGGCAGTGTGAAGTGTGAAGTGTGAAGTGTGAAGTGTGAAGTGTGAAGTGTGAAGTGTGAAGAGTGAAGTGTGAAGTGTGAAGTGTGAAGTGTGAAGTGTGAAGTGTGATGTGTGAAGTGTGAAGTGTGAAGTGTGAAGTGTGAAGTGTGAAGTGTGAAGTGTGAAGTGTGAAGTGTGAAGTGTGAAGTGTGAAGTGTGAAGAGTGAAGTGCGAAGTGCGAAGTGCGAAGTGCGAAGTGCGAAGTGCGAAGTGCGAAGTGCGAAGTGCGAAGTGCGAAGTGCGAAGTGCGAAGTGCGAAGTGCGAAGTGCGAAGTGGGCAGTGTGAAGTGTGAAGTGTGAAGTGTGAAGTGTGAAGTGTGAAGTGTGAAGTGTGAAGTGTGAAGTGTGAAGTGTGAAGTGTGAAGAGTGAAGTGTGAAGTGTGAAGTGTGAAGTGTGAAGTGTGAAGTGTGAAGTGTGATGTGTGAAGTGTGAAGTGTGAAGTGTGAAGTGTGAAGTGTGAAGTGTGAAGTGTGAAGTGTGAAGTGTGAAGTGTGAAGTGTGAAGTGTGAAGTGTGAAGTGTGAAGTGTGAAGTGTGAAGTGTGAAGTGTGAAGTGTGAAGTGTGAAGTGTGAAGTGTGAAGTGTGAAGTGTGAAGTGTGAAGTGAGAAGTGTGAAGTGTGAAGTGTGAAGTGTGAAGTGTGAAGTGTGAAGTGTGAAGTGTGAAGTGTGAAGTGTGAAGTGCGAAGTGCGAAGTGCGAAGTGCGAAGTGCGAAGAGTGAAGTGCGAAGTGCGAAGTGCGAAGCGCGATGTGCGATGTGCGAAGTGCGAAGTGCGAAGTGCGAAGTGCGAAGTGCGAAGTGCGAAGTGCGAAGTGCGCAGTGCGATGTGCGATGTGCGAAGTGCGAAGTGCGAAGTGCGAAGTGCGAAGTGCGAAGTGCGAAGTGCGAAGTGCGCAGTGCGATGTGCGATGTGCGATGTGCGATGTGCGATGTGCGATGTGCGATGTGCGAAGTGCGAAGTGCGAAGTGCGAAGTGCGCAGTGCGATGTGCGATGTGCGATGTGCGATGTGCGATGTGCGATGTGCGAAGTGCGAAGTGCGAAGTGCGAAGTGCGCAGTGCGATGTGCGATGTGCGATGTGCGATGTGCGAAGTGCGAAGTGCGAAGTGCGAAGTGCGAAGTGCGAAGTGCGAAGTGCGAAGTGCGAAGTGCGAAGTGCGAAGAGCGAAGTGCGAAGTGCGAAGTGCGATGTGGGAAGTGTGATGTGTGAAGTGTGAAGTGTGAAGTGTGAAGTGTGAAGTGTGAAGTGTGAAGTGTGAAGTGTGAAGTGTGAAGTGTGAAGTGTGAAGTGTGAAGTGTGAAGTGTGAAGTGTGATGTGGGAAGTGCGAAGTGCGAAGTGCGAAGTGCGAAGTGCGAAGTGCGAAGTGCGAAGTGGGAAGTGGGAAGTGCGAAGTGCGAAGTGCGAAGTGCGAAGTGCGAAGTGCGAAGTGCGAAGTGCGAAGTGCGAAGTGCGAAGTGCGAAGTGCGAAGTGCGAAGTGCGAAGTGCGAAGTGCGAAGTGCGAAGTGCGAAGTGCGAAGTGCGAAGTGCGAAGTGCGAAGTGCGAAGTGCGAAGTGCGAAGTGCGAAGTGCGAAGTGCGAAGTGCGAAGTGGGCAGTGCGAACTGTGAAGTGTGACGTGTGAAGTGTGAAGTGTGAAGTGTGAAGTGTGAAGTGTGAAGTGTGAAGTGTGATGTGTGAAGTGTGAAGTGTGATGTGTGAAGGGTGCATTGTGCAGTGTGCAGTGTGCAGTGTGCAGTGTGCAGTGTGCAGTGTGAAGTGTGAAGTGTGAAGTGTGAAGTGCGAAGTGCGAAGTGCGAAGTGCGAAGTGCGAAGAGTGAAGTGCGAAGTGCGAAGTGCGAAGCGCGAAGCGCGATGTGCGATGTGCGAAGTGCGAAGTGCGAAGTGCGAAGTGCGAAGTGCGAAGTGCGAAGTGCGAAGTGCGAAGTGCGCAGTGCGATGTGCGATGTGCGATGTGCGATGTGCGAAGTGCGAAGTGCGAAGTGCGAAGTGCGAAGTGCGAAGTGCGAAGTGCGCAGTGCGATGTGCGATGTGCGATGTGCGATGTGCGATGTGCGAAGTGCGAAGTGCGAAGTGCGAAGTGCGCAGTGCGATGTGCGATGTGCGATGTGCGATGTGCGATGTGCGATGTGCGAAGTGCGAAGTGCGAAGTGCGAAGTGCGAAGTGCGAAGTGCGAAGTGCGAAGTGCCAAGTGCGAAGAGCGAAGTGCGAAGTGCGAAGTGCGATGTGGGAAGTGTGAAGTGTGATGTGTGAAGTGTGAAGTGTGAAGTGTGAAGTGTGAAGTGTGAAGTGTGAAGTGTGAAGTGTGAAGTGAGATGTTTGAAGTGTGAAGTGTGAAGTGTGAAGTGTGAAGTGTGAAGTGTGCAGTGTGAAGTGTGAAGTGTGAAGTGTGAAGTGTGAAGTGTGAAGTGTGAAGTGTGAAGTGTGAAGTGTGAAGTGTGAAGTGTGAAGTGTGAAGAGTGAAGTGTGAAGTGTGAAGTGTGAAGTGTGAAGGGTGAAGTGTGAAGAGTGAAGTGTGATGTGTGAAGTGTGAAGTGTGAAGTGTGAAGTGCGAAGTGCGAAGTGCGAAGTGCGAAGTGCGAAGTGCGAAGTGCGAAGTGCGAAGTGCGAAGTGCGAAGTGCGAAGTGCGAAGTGCGAAGTGCGAAGTGCGAAGTGCGAAGTGCGAAGTGCGAAGTGCGAAGTGCGAAGTGCGAAGTGCGAAGTGCGAAGTGCGAAGTGCGAAGTGCGAAGTGCGAAGTGCGAAGTGCGAAGTGCGAAGTGCGAAGTGCGAAGTGCGAAGTGCGAAGTGCGAAGTGCGAAGTGCGAAGTGCGAAGTGCGAAGTGCGAAGTGCGAAGTGCGAAGTGCGAAGTGTGAAGTGTGAAGTGTGAAGTGTGAAGAGTGAAGTGTGAAGTGTGAAGTGTGTAGTGTGAAGTGTGATGTGTGAAGTGTGAAGTGTGAAGTGTGAAGTGTGAAGTGTGAAGTGTGATGTGTGAAGTGTGAAGTGTGAAGTGTGAAGTGTGAAGTGTGAAGTGTGAAGTGTGAAGTGAGAAGTGTGAAGTGTGAAGTGTGAAGTGTGAAGTGTGAAGTGTGAAGTGTGAAGTGCGAAGTGGGCAGTGTGAAGTGTGAAGTGTGAAGTGTGAAGTGTGAAGTGTGAAGTGTGAAGTGTGAAGTGTGAAGAGTGAAGTGTGAAGTGTGAAGTGTGAAGTGTGAAGTGTGAAGTGTGATGTGTGAAGTGTGAAGTGTGAAGTGTGAAGTGTGAAGTGTGAAGTGTGAAGTGTGAAGTGTGAAGTGTGAAGTGTGAAGTGTGAAGTGTGAAGTGTGCAGTGTGAAGTGTTAAGTGTTAAGTGTGAAGTGTGAAGTGTGAAGTGTGAAGAGTGAAGTGCGAAGTGCGAAGTGCGAAGCGCGAAGCGCGATGTGCGATGTGCGATGTGCGAAGTGCGAAGTGCGAAGTGCGAAGTGCGAAGTGCGAAGTGCGAAGTGCGCAGTGCGATGTGCGATGTGCGATGTGCGATGTGCGAAGTGCGAAGTGCGAAGTGCGAAGTGCGAAGTGCGAAGTGCGAAGTGCGCAGTGCGATGTGCGATGTGCGATGTGCGATGTGCGATGTGCGAAGTGCGAAGTGCGAAGTGCGAAGTGCGAAGTGCGAAGTGCGAAGTGCGAAGTGCGAAGTGCGAAGTGCGAAGTGCGAAGTGCGAAGTGCGAAGTGCGAAGTGCGAAGTGCGAAGTGCGAAGTGCGAAGTGCGAAGTGCGAAGTGCGAAGTGCGAAGTGCGAAGTGCGAAGTGCGAAGTGCGAAGTGCGAAGTGCGAAGTGCGAAGTGCGAAGTGCGAAGTGCGAAGTGCGAAGTGCGAAGTGCGAAGTGCGAAGTGCGAAGTGCGAAGTGCGAAGTGCGAAGTGCGAAGTGCGAAGTGCGAAGTGCGAAGTGCGAAGTGCGAAGTGCGAAGTGCGAAGTGCGAAGTGCGAAGTGTGAAGTGTGAAGTGTGAAGTGTGAAGAGTGAAGTGTGAAGTGTGAAGTGTGTAGTGTGAAGTGTGATGTGTGAAGTGTGAAGTGTGAAGTGTGAAGTGTGAAGTGTGAAGTGTGAAGTGTGAAGTGTGAAGTGTGAAGTGTGAAGTGTGAAGTGTGAAGTGTGAAGTGTGAAGTGAGAAGTGTGAAGTGTGAAGTGTGAAGTGTGAAGTGTGAAGTGTGAAGTGTGAAGTGTGAAGTGCGAAGTGGGCAGTGTGAAGTGTGAAGTGTGAAGTGTGAAGTGTGAAGTGTGAAGTGTGAAGTGTGAAGAGTGAAGTGTGAAGTGTGAAGTGTGAAGTGTGAAGTGTGAAGTGTGATGTGTGAAGTGTGAAGTGTGAAGTGTGAAGTGTGAAGTGTGAAGTGTGAAGTGTGAAGTGTGAAGTGTGAAGTGTGAAGTGTGAAGTGTGAAGAGTGAAGTGCGAAGTGCGAAGTGCGAAGTGCGAAGTGCGAAGTGCGAAGTGCGAAGTGCGAAGTGCGAAGTGCGAAGTGCGAAGTGCGAAGTGGGCAGTGTGAAGTGTGAAGTGTGAAGTGTGAAGTGTGAAGTGTGAAGTGTGAAGTGTGAAGTGTGAAGTGTGAAGTGTGAAGTGTGAAGAGTGAAGTGTGAAGTGTGAAGTGTGAAGTGTGAAGTGTGAAGTGTGAAGTGTGATGTGTGAAGTGTGAAGTGTGAAGTGTGAAGTGTGAAGTGTGAAGTGTGAAGTGTGAAGTGTGAAGTGTGAAGTGTGAAGTGTGAAGTGTGAAGTGTGAAGTGTGAAGTGTGAAGTGTGAAGTGTGAAGTGTGAAGTGTGAAGTGTGAAGTGTGAAGTGTGAAGTGTGAAGTGTGAAGTGTGAAGTGAGAAGTGAGAAGTGTGAAGTGTGAAGTGTGAAGTGTGAAGTGTGAAGTGTGAAGTGTGAAGTGTGAAGTGTGAAGTGTGAAGTGCGAAGTGCGAAGTGCGAAGTGCGAAGTGCGAAGAGTGAAGTGCGAAGTGCGAAGTGCGAAGCGCGATGTGCGATGTGCGAAGTGCGAAGTGCGAAGTGCGAAGTGCGAAGTGCGAAGTGCGAAGTGCGAAGTGCGCAGTGCGATGTGCGATGTGCGAAGTGCGAAGTGCGAAGTGCGAAGTGCGAAGTGCGAAGTGCGAAGTGCGAAGTGCGCAGTGCGATGTGCGATGTGCGATGTGCGATGTGCGATGTGCGATGTGCGATGTGCGAAGTGCGAAGTGCGAAGTGCGAAGTGCGCAGTGCGATGTGCGATGTGCGATGTGCGATGTGCGATGTGCGATGTGCGAAGTGCGAAGTGCGAAGTGCGAAGTGCGCAGTGCGATGTGCGATGTGCGATGTGCGATGTGCGAAGTGCGAAGTGCGAAGTGCGAAGTGCGAAGTGCGAAGTGCGAAGTGCGAAGTGCGAAGTGCGAAGTGCGAAGAGCGAAGTGCGAAGTGCGAAGTGCGATGTGGGAAGTGTGATGTGTGAAGTGTGAAGTGTGAAGTGTGAAGTGTGAAGTGTGAAGTGTGAAGTGTGAAGTGTGAAGTGTGAAGTGTGAAGTGTGAAGTGTGAAGTGTGAAGTGTGAAGTGTGATGTGGGAAGTGCGAAGTGCGAAGTGCGAAGTGCGAAGTGCGAAGTGCGAAGTGCGAAGTGGGAAGTGGGAAGTGCGAAGTGCGAAGTGCGAAGTGCGAAGTGCGAAGTGCGAAGTGCGAAGTGCGAAGTGCGAAGTGCGAAGTGCGAAGTGCGAAGTGCGAAGTGCGAAGTGCGAAGTGCGAAGTGCGAAGTGCGAAGTGCGAAGTGCGAAGTGCGAAGTGCGAAGTGCGAAGTGCGAAGTGCGAAGTGCGAAGTGCGAAGTGGGCAGTGCGAACTGTGAAGTGTGACGTGTGAAGTGTGAAGTGTGAAGTGTGAAGTGTGAAGTGTGAAGTGTGAAGTGTGATGTGTGAAGTGTGAAGTGTGAAGTGTGAAGTGTGAAGTGTGAAGTGTGAAGTGTGAAGTGTGAAGTGTGAAGTGTGACGTGTGAAGTGTGAATTGTGACGTGTGAAGTGTGAAGTGTGAAGTGTGAAGTGTGAAGTGTGAAGTGTGAAGTGTGAAGTGTGAAGTGTGAAGTGTGAAGTGTGAAGTGTGAAGTTTGAAGTGTGAAGTTTGAAGTGTGAAGTGTGAAGTGTGAAGTGTGAAGTGTGAAGTGTGAAGTGTGAAGTGTGAAGTGTGAAGTGTGAAGTGTGATGTGTGATGTGTGAAGTGTGAAGTGTGAAGTGTGAAGTGTGAAGTGTGAAGTGTGAAGTGTGAAGAGTGAAGAGTGAAGTGTGAAGTGTGAAGTGTGAAGTGTGAAGTGTGAAGTGTGAAGTGTGAAGTGTGAAGTGTGAAGTGTGAAGTGTGCAGTGTGCAGTGTGCAGTGTGCAGTGTGCAGTGTGCAGTGTGTAGTGTGCAGTGTGAAGTGTGAAGTGTGAAGTGTGAAGTGTGAAGTGTGAAGTGTGAAGTGTGAAGTGTGAAGCGTGAAGTGTGAAGTGTGAAGTGTGAAGTGTGAAGTGCGAAGTGGAAGTGCGAAGTGCGAAGTGGGAAGTGGGAAGTGCGAAGTGCGAAGTGCGAAGTGCGAAGTGCGAAGTGCGAAGTGCGAAGTGCGAAGTGCGAAGTGCGAAGTGCGAAGTGCGAAGTGCGAAGTGCGAAGTGCGAAGTGCGAAGTGCGAAGTGCGCAGTGCGATGTGCGATGTGCGATGTGCGATGTGCGAAGTGCGAAGTTCGAAGTGCGAAGTGCGAAGTGCGAAGTGCGAAGTGCGAAGTGCGAAGTGCGAAGTGCGAAGAGCGAAGTGCGAAGTGCGAAGTGTGATGTGGGAAGTGTGATGTGTGATGTGTGAAGTGTGAAGTGTGAAGTGTGAAGTGTGAAGTGTGAAGTGTGAAGTGTGAAGTGTGAAGTGTGATGTGTGAAGTCTGAAGTGTGAAGTGGGATGTGTGAAGTGTGAAGTGTGAAGTGTGCAGTGTGAAGTGTGAACTGTGAAATGTGAAGTGTGAAGTGTGAAGTGTGAAGTGTGAAGTGAGAAGTGTGAAGTGTGAAGTGTGAAGTGTGAAGTGTGAAGTGTGAAGTGTGAAGTGTGAAGTGTGAAGTGCGAAGTGCGAAGTGGGCAGTGTGAAGTGTGAAGTGTGAAGTGTGAAGTGTGAAGTGTGAAGTGTGAAGTGTGAAGAGTGAAGTGTGAAGTGTGAAGTGTGAAGTGTGAAGTGTGAAGTGTGATGTGTGAAGTGTGAAGTGTGAAGTGTGAAGTGTGAAGTGTGACGTGTGAAGTGTGAATTGTGACGTGTGAAGTGTGAAGTGTGAAGTGTGAAGTGTGAAGTGTGAAGTGTGAAGTGTGAAGTGTGAAGTGTGAAGTGTGAAGTGTGAAGTTTGAAGTGTGAAGTTTGAAGTGTGAAGTGTGAAGTGTGAAGTGTGAAGTGTGAAGTGTGAAGTGTGAAGTGTGAAGTGTGATGTGTGATGTGTGAAGTGTGAAGTGTGAAGTGTGAAGTGTGAAGTGTGAAGTGTGAAGTGTGAAGAGTGAAGAGTGAAGTGTGAAGTGTGAAGTGTGAAGTGTGAAGTGTGAAGTGTGAAGTGTGAAGTGTGAAGTGTGAAGTGTGAAGTGTGCAGTGTGCAGTGTGCAGTGTGCAGTGTGCAGTGTGTAGTGTGCAGTGTGAAGTGTGAAGTGTGAAGTGTGAAGTGTGAAGTGTGAAGTGTGAAGTGTGAAGTGTGAAGTGTGAAGTGTGAAGTGTGAAGTGTGAAGTGTGAAGTGTGAAGTGTGAAGTGTGAAGTGTGAAGTGCGAAGTGTGAAGTGCGAAGTGCGAAGTGGGAAGTGGGAAGTGCGAAGTGCGAAGTGCGAAGTGCGAAGTGCGAAGTGCGAAGTGCGAAGTGCGAAGTGCGAAGTGCGAAGTGCGAAGTGCGAAGTGCGAAGTGCGAAGTGCGAAGTGCGAAGTGCGAAGTGCGCAGTGCGATGTGCGATGTGCGATGTGCGATGTGCGAAGTGCGAAGTTCGAAGTGCGAAGTGCGAAGTGCGAAGTGCGAAGTGCGAAGTGCGAAGTGCGAAGTGCGAAGAGCGAAGTGCGAAGTGCGAAGTGTGATGTGGGAAGTGTGATGTGTGATGTGTGAAGTGTGAAGTGTGAAGTGTGAAGTGTGAAGTGTGAAGTGTGAAGTGTGAAGTGTGATGTGTGAAGTCTGAAGTGTGAAGTGGGAAGTGTGAAGTGTGAAGTGTGAAGTGTGCAGTGTGAAGTGTGAACTGTGAAATGTGAAGTGTGAAGTGTGAAGTGTGAAGTGTGAAGTGAGAAGTGTGAAGTGTGAAGTGTGAAGTGTGAAGTGTGAAGTGTGAAGTGTGAAGTGTGAAGTGTGAAGTGCGAAGTGCGAAGTGGGCAGTGTGAAGTGTGAAGTGTGAAGTGTGAAGTGTGAAGTGTGAAGTGTGAAGTGTGAAGTGTGAAGAGTGAAGTGTGAAGTGTGAAGTGTGAAGTGTGAAGTGTGAAGTGTGATGTGTGAAGTGTGAAGTGTGAAGTGTGAAGTGTGAAGTGTGAAGTGTGAAGTGTGAAGTGTGAAGTGTGAAGTGTGAAGTGTGAAGTGTGAAGTGTGAAGTGTGAAGTGTGAAGTGTGAAGTGTGAAGTGTGAAGAGTGAAGTGCGAAGTGCGAAGTGCGAAGTGCGAAGTGCGAAGTGCGAAGTGCGAAGTGCGAAGTGCGAAGTGCGAAGTGCGAAGTGCGAAGTGGGCAGTGTGAAGTGTGAAGTGTGAAGTGTGAAGTGTGAAGTGTGAAGTGTGAAGTGTGAAGTGTGAAGTGTGAAGTGTGAAGTGTGAAGAGTGAAGTGTGAAGTGTGAAGTGTGAAGTGTGAAGTGTGAAGTGTGAAGTGTGATGTGTGAAGTGTGAAGTGTGAAGTGTGAAGTGTGAAGTGTGAAGTGTGAAGTGTGAAGTGTGAAGTGTGAAGTGTGAAGTGTGAAGTGTGAAGTGTGAAGTGTGAAGTGTGAAGTGTGAAGTGTGAAGTGTGAAGTGTGAAGTGTGAAGTGTGAAGTGTGAAGTGTGAAGTGTGAAGTGTGAAGTGTGAAGTGTGAAGTGTGAAGTGTGAAGTGTGAAGTGTGAAGTGTGAAGTGTGAAGTGTGAAGTGTGAAGTGTGAAGTGTGAAGTGAGAAGTGTGAAGTGTGAAGTGTGAAGTGTGAAGTGTGAAGTGTGAAGTGTGAAGTGTGAAGTGTGAAGTGCGAAGTGCGAAGTGCGAAGTGCGAAGTGCGAAGAGTGAAGTGCGAAGTGCGAAGTGCGAAGCGCGAAGCGCGATGTGCGATGTGCGAAGTGCGAAGTGCGAAGTGCGAAGTGCGAAGTGCGAAGTGCGAAGTGCGAAGTGCGAAGTGCGCAGTGCGATGTGCGATGTGCGATGTGCGATGTGCGAAGTGCGAAGTGCGAAGTGCGAAGTGCGAAGTGCGAAGTGCGAAGTGCGCAGTGCGATGTGCGATGTGCGATGTGCGATGTGCGATGTGCGAAGTGCGAAGTGCGAAGTGCGAAGTGCGCAGTGCGATGTGCGATGTGCGATGTGCGATGTGCGATGTGCGATGTGCGAAGTGCGAAGTGCGAAGTGCGAAGTGCGAAGTGCGAAGTGCGAAGTGCGAAGTGCCAAGTGCGAAGAGCGAAGTGCGAAGTGCGAAGTGCGATGTGGGAAGTGTGAAGTGTGATGTGTGAAGTGTGAAGTGTGAAGTGTGAAGTGTGAAGTGTGAAGTGTGAAGTGTGAAGTGTGAAGTGAGATGTTTGAAGTGTGAAGTGTGAAGTGTGAAGTGTGAAGTGTGAAGTGTGCAGTGTGAAGTGTGAAGTGTGAAGTGTGAAGTGTGAAGTGTGAAGTGTGAAGTGTGAAGTGTGAAGTGTGAAGTGTGAAGTGTGAAGTGTGAAGAGTGAAGTGTGAAGTGTGAAGTGTGAAGTGTGAAGGGTGAAGTGTGAAGAGTGAAGTGTGATGTGTGAAGTGTGAAGTGTGAAGTGGGAAGTGCGAAGTGCGAAGTGCGAAGTGCGAAGTGCGAAGTGCGAAGTGCGAAGTGCGAAGTGCGAAGTGCGAAGTGCGAAGTGCGAAGTGCGAAGTGCGAAGTGCGCAGTGCGAAGTGCGAAGTGCGAAGTGCGAAGTGCGAAGTGCGAAGTGCGAAGTGCGAAGTGCGAAGTGCGAAGTGCGAAGTGCGAAGTGCGAAGTGCGAAGTGCGAAGTGCGAAGTGCGAAGTGCGAAGTGCGAAGTGCGAAGTGCGAAGTGCGAAGTGCGAAGTGCGAAGTGCGAAGTGCGAAGTGCGAAGTGCGAAGTGTGAAGTGTGAAGTGTGAAGTGTGAAGAGTGAAGTGTGAAGTGTGAAGTGTGTAGTGTGAAGTGTGATGTGTGAAGTGTGAAGTGTGAAGTGTGAAGTGTGAAGTGTGAAGTGTGAAGTGTGAAGTGTGAAGTGTGAAGTGTGAAGTGTGAAGTGTGAAGTGTGAAGTGTGAAGTGAGAAGTGTGAAGTGTGAAGTGTGAAGTGTGAAGTGTGAAGTGTGAAGTGTGAAGTGCGAAGTGGGCAGTGTGAAGTGTGAAGTGTGAAGTGTGAAGTGTGAAGTGTGAAGTGTGAAGTGTGAAGAGTGAAGTGTGAAGTGTGAAGTGTGAAGTGTGAAGTGTGAAGTGTGAAGTGTGAAGTGTGAAGTGTGAAGTGTGAAGTGTGAAGTGTGAAGTGTGAAGTGTGAAGTGTGAAGTGTGAAGTGTGAAGTGTGAAGTGTGAAGTGTGCAGTGTGAAGTGTTAAGTGTTAAGTGTGAAGTGTGAAGTGTGAAGTGTGAAGAGTGAAGTGCGAAGTGCGAAGTGCGAAGCGCGAAGCGCGATGTGCGATGTGCGATGTGCGAAGTGCGAAGTGCGAAGTGCGAAGTGCGAAGTGCGAAGTGCGAAGTGCGCAGTGCGAAGTGCGAAGTGCGAAGTGCGCAGTGCGATGTGCGAAGTGCGAAGTGCGAAGTGCGAAGTGCGAAGTGCGAAGTGCGAAGTGCGAAGTGCGAAGTGCGAAGTGCGAAGTGCGAAGTGCGAAGTGCGAAGTGCGAAGTGCGAAGTGCGAAGTGCGAAGTGCGAAGTGCGAAGTGCGAAGTGCGAAGTGCGAAGTGCGAAGTGCGAAGTGCGAAGTGCGAAGTGCGAAGTGCGAAGTGCGAAGTGCGAAGTGCGAAGTGCGAAGTGCGAAGTGTGAAGTGTGAAGTGTGAAGTGTGAAGAGTGAAGTGTGAAGTGTGAAGTGTGTAGTGTGAAGTGTGATGTGTGAAGTGTGAAGTGTGAAGTGTGAAGTGTGAAGTGTGAAGTGTGAAGTGTGAAGTGTGAAGTGTGAAGTGTGAAGTGTGAAGTGTGAAGTGTGAAGTGAGAAGTGTGAAGTGTGAAGTGTGAAGTGTGAAGTGTGAAGTGTGAAGTGTGAAGTGTGAAGTGCGAAGTGGGCAGTGTGAAGTGTGAAGTGTGAAGTGTGAAGTGTGAAGTGTGAAGTGTGAAGTGTGAAGAGTGAAGTGTGAAGTGTGAAGTGTGAAGTGTGAAGTGTGAAGTGTGATGTGTGAAGTGTGAAGTGTGAAGTGTGAAGTGTGAAGTGTGAAGTGTGAAGTGTGAAGTGTGAAGTGTGAAGTGTGAAGTGTGAAGTGTGAAGAGTGAAGTGCGAAGTGCGAAGTGCGAAGTGCGAAGTGCGAAGTGCGAAGTGCGAAGTGCGAAGTGCGAAGTGCGAAGTGCGAAGTGCGAAGTGCGAAGTGCGAAGTGCGAAGTGCGAAGTGGGCAGTGTGAAGTGTGAAGTGTGAAGTGTGAAGTGTGAAGTGTGAAGTGTGAAGTGTGAAGTGTGAAGTGTGAAGTGTGAAGTGTGAAGAGTGAAGTGTGAAGTGTGAAGTGTGAAGTGTGAAGTGTGAAGTGTGAAGTGTGATGTGTGAAGTGTGAAGTGTGAAGTGTGAAGTGTGAAGTGTGAAGTGTGAAGTGTGAAGTGTGAAGTGTGAAGTGTGAAGTGTGAAGTGTGAAGTGTGAAGTGTGAAGTGTGAAGTGTGAAGTGTGAAGTGTGAAGTGTGAAGTGTGAAGTGTGAAGTGTGAAGTGTGAAGTGTGAAGTGTGAAGTGTGAAGTGAGAAGTGTGAAGTGTGAAGTGTGAAGTGTGAAGTGTGAAGTGTGAAGTGTGAAGTGTGAAGTGTGAAGTGTGAAGTGCGAAGTGCGAAGTGCGAAGTGCGAAGTGCGAAGAGTGAAGTGCGAAGTGCGAAGTGCGAAGCGCGATGTGCGAAGTGCGAAGTGCGAAGTGCGAAGTGCGAAGTGCGAAGTGCGAAGTGCGAAGTGCGAAGTGCGCAGTGCGATGTGCGATGTGCGAAGTGCGAAGTGCGAAGTGCGAAGTGCGAAGTGCGAAGTGCGAAGTGCGAAGTGCGCAGTGCGATGTGCGATGTGCGATGTGCGATGTGCGATGTGCGATGTGCGATGTGCGAAGTGCGAAGTGCGAAGTGCGAAGTGCGCAGTGCGATGTGCGATGTGCGATGTGCGATGTGCGATGTGCGATGTGCGAAGTGCGAAGTGCGAAGTGCGAAGTGCGCAGTGCGATGTGCGATGTGCGATGTGCGATGTGCGAAGTGCGAAGTGCGAAGTGCGAAGTGCGAAGTGCGAAGTGCGAAGTGCGAAGTGCGAAGTGCGAAGTGCGAAGAGCGAAGTGCGAAGTGCGAAGTGCGATGTGGGAAGTGTGATGTGTGAAGTGTGAAGTGTGAAGTGTGAAGTGTGAAGTGTGAAGTGTGAAGTGTGAAGTGTGAAGTGTGAAGTGTGAAGTGTGAAGTGTGAAGTGTGAAGTGTGAAGTGTGAAGTGTGATGTGGGAAGTGCGAAGTGCGAAGTGCGAAGTGCGAAGTGCGAAGTGCGAAGTGCGAAGTGGGAAGTGGGAAGTGCGAAGTGCGAAGTGCGAAGTGCGAAGTGCGAAGTGCGAAGTGCGAAGTGCGAAGTGCGAAGTGCGAAGTGCGAAGTGCGAAGTGCGAAGTGCGAAGTGCGAAGTGCGAAGTGCGAAGTGCGAAGTGCGAAGTGCGAAGTGCGAAGTGCGAAGTGCGAAGTGCGAAGTGCGAAGTGCGAAGTGCGAAGTGCGAAGTGGGCAGTGCGAACTGTGAAGTGTGACGTGTGAAGTGTGAAGTGTGAAGTGTGAAGTGTGAAGTGTGAAGTGTGAAGTGTGATGTGTGAAGTGTGAAGTGTGAAGTGTGAAGTGTGAAGTGTGAAGTGTGAAGTGTGAAGTGTGAAGTGTGAAGTGTGACGTGTGAAGTGTGAATTGTGACGTGTGAAGTGTGAAGTGTGAAGTGTGAAGTGTGAAGTGTGAAGTGTGAAGTGTGAAGTGTGAAGTGTGAAGTGTGAAGTGTGAAGTGTGAAGTTTGAAGTGTGAAGTTTGAAGTGTGAAGTGTGAAGTGTGAAGTGTGAAGTGTGAAGTGTGAAGTGTGAAGTGTGAAGTGTGAAGTGTGAAGTGTGATGTGTGATGTGTGAAGTGTGAAGTGTGAAGTGTGAAGTGTGAAGTGTGAAGTGTGAAGTGTGAAGAGTGAAGAGTGAAGTGTGAAGTGTGAAGTGTGAAGTGTGAAGTGTGAAGTGTGAAGTGTGAAGTGTGAAGTGTGAAGTGTGAAGTGTGCAGTGTGCAGTGTGCAGTGTGCAGTGTGCAGTGTGCAGTGTGTAGTGTGCAGTGTGAAGTGTGAAGTGTGAAGTGTGAAGTGTGAAGTGTGAAGTGTGAAGTGTGAAGTGTGAAGCGTGAAGTGTGAAGTGTGAAGTGTGAAGTGTGAAGTGCGAAGTGGAAGTGCGAAGTGCGAAGTGGGAAGTGGGAAGTGCGAAGTGCGAAGTGCGAAGTGCGAAGTGCGAAGTGCGAAGTGCGAAGTGCGAAGTGCGAAGTGCGAAGTGCGAAGTGCGAAGTGCGAAGTGCGAAGTGCGAAGTGCGAAGTGCGCAGTGCGATGTGCGATGTGCGATGTGCGATGTGCGAAGTGCGAAGTTCGAAGTGCGAAGTGCGAAGTGCGAAGTGCGAAGTGCGAAGTGCGAAGTGCGAAGAGCGAAGTGCGAAGTGCGAAGTGTGATGTGGGAAGTGTGATGTGTGATGTGTGAAGTGTGAAGTGTGAAGTGTGAAGTGTGAAGTGTGAAGTGTGAAGTGTGAAGTGTGAAGTGTGATGTGTGAAGTCTGAAGTGTGAAGTGGGAAGTGTGAAGTGTGAAGTGTGAAGTGTGCAGTGTGAAGTGTGAACTGTGAAATGTGAAGTGTGAAGTGTGAAGTGTGAAGTGTGAAGTGAGAAGTGTGAAGTGTGAAGTGTGAAGTGTGAAGTGTGAAGTGTGAAGTGTGAAGTGTGAAGTGTGAAGTGCGAAGTGCGAAGTGGGCAGTGTGAAGTGTGAAGTGTGAAGTGTGAAGTGTGAAGTGTGAAGTGTGAAGTGTGAAGAGTGAAGTGTGAAGTGTGAAGTGTGAAGTGTGAAGTGTGAAGTGTGATGTGTGAAGTGTGAAGTGTGAAGTGTGAAGTGTGAAGTGTGAAGTGTGAAGTGTGAAGTGTGAAGTGTGAAGTGTGAAGTGTGAAGTGTGAAGTGTGAAGTGTGAAGTGTGAAGTGTGAAGTGTGAAGTGTGAAGAGTGAAGTGCGAAGTGCGAAGTGCGAAGTGCGAAGTGCGAAGTGCGAAGTGCGAAGTGCGAAGTGCGAAGTGCGAAGTGGGCAGTGTGAAGTGTGAAGTGTGAAGTGTGAAGTGTGAAGTGTGAAGTGTGAAGTGTGAAGTGTGAAGTGTGAAGTGTGAAGTGTGAAGAGTGAAGTGTGAAGTGTGAAGTGTGAAGTGTGAAGTGTGAAGTGTGATGTGTGAAGTGTGAAGTGTGAAGTGTGAAGTGTGAAGTGTGAAGTGTGAAGTGTGAAGTGTGAAGTGTGAAGTGTGAAGTGTGAAGTGTGAAGTGTGAAGTGTGAAGTGTGAAGTGTGAAGTGTGAAGTGTGAAGTGTGAAGTGTGAAGTGTGAAGTGTGAAGTGTGAAGTGTGAAGTGTGAAGTGTGAAGTGAGAAGTGTGAAGTGTGAAGTGTGAAGTGTGAAGTGTGAAGTGTGAAGTGTGAAGTGTGAAGTGTGAAGTGTGAAGTGTGAAGTGCGAAGTGCGAAGTGCGAAGTGCGAAGTGCGAAGAGTGAAGTGCGAAGTTCGAAGTGCGAAGCGCGAAGCGCGATGTGCGATGTGCGAAGTGCGAAGTGCGAAGTGCGAAGTGCGAAGTGCGAAGTGCGAAGTGCGAAGTGCGCAGTGCGATGTGCGATGTGCGATGTGCGATGTGCGAAGTGCGAAGTGCGAAGTGCGAAGTGCGAAGTGCGAAGTGCGAAGTGCGCAGTGCGAAGTGCGAAGTGCGAAGTGCGAAGTGCGAAGTGCGCAGTGCGATGTGCGATGTGCGATGTGCGATGTGCGATGTGCGAAGTGCGAAGTGCGAAGTGCGAAGTGCGCAGTGCGATGTGCGATGTGCGATGTGCGATGTGCGATGTGCGATGTGCGAAGTGCGAAGTGCGAAGTGCGAAGTGCGAAGTGCGAAGTGCGAAGTGCGAAGTGCCAAGTGCGAAGAGCGAAGTGCGAAGTGCGAAGTGCGATGTGGGAAGTGTGAAGTGTGATGTGTGAAGTGTGAAGTGTGAAGTGTGAAGTGTGAAGTGTGAAGTGTGAAGTGTGAAGTGTGAAGTGTGAAGTGAGATGTTTGAAGTGTGAAGTGTGAAGTGTGAAGTGTGAAGTGTGAAGTGTGCAGTGTGAAGTGTGAAGTGTGAAGTGTGAAGTGTGAAGTGTGAAGTGTGAAGTGTGAAGTGTGAAGTGTGAAGTGTGAAGAGTGAAGTGTGAAGTGTGAAGTGTGAAGTGTGAATGGTGAAGTGTGAAGAGTGAAGTGTGATGTGTGAAGTGTGAAGTGTGAAGTGTGAAGTGTGAAGTGCGAAGTGCGAAGTGCGAAGTGCGAAGTGCGAAGTGCGAAGTGCGAAGTGCGAAGTGCGAAGTGCGAAGTGCGAAGTGCGAAGTGCGAAGTGCGAAGTGCGAAGTGCGAAGTGCGAAGTGCGAAGTGCGAAGTGCGAAGTGCGAAGTGCGAAGTGCGAAGTGCGAAGTGCGAAGTGCGAAGTGCGAAGTGCGAAGTGCGAAGTGCGAAGTGCGAAGTGCGAAGTGCGAAGTGCGAAGTGCGAAGTGCGAAGTGCGAAGTGCGAAGTGCGAAGTGCGAAGTGCGAAGTGCGAAGTGCGAAGTGCGAAGTGCGAAGTGCGAAGTGCGAAGTGTGAAGTGTGAAGTGTGAAGTGTGAAGAGTGAAGTGTGAAGTGTGAAGTGTGTAGTGTGAAGTGTGATGTGTGAAGTGTGAAGTGTGAAGTGTGAAGTGTGAAGTGTGAAGTGTGAAGTGTGAAGTGTGAAGTGTGAAGTGTGAAGTGTGAAGTGTGAAGTGTGAAGTGAGAAGTGTGAAGTGTGAAGTGTGAAGTGTGAAGTGTGAAGTGTGAAGTGTGAAGTGTGAAGTGTGAAGTGTGAAGTGTGAAGTGCGAAGTGGGCAGTGTGAAGTGTGAAGTGTGAAGTGTGAAGTGTGAAGTGTGAAGTGTGAAGTGTGAAGAGTGAAGTGTGAAGTGTGAAGTGTGAAGTGTGAAGTGTGAAGTGTGATGTGTGAAGTGTGAAGTGTGAAGTGTGAAGTGTGAAGTGTGAAGTGTGAAGTGTGAAGTGTGAAGTGTGAAGTGTGAAGTGTGAAGTGTGAAGTGTGAAGTGTGAAGTGTGAAGTGTGCAGTGTGAAGTGTTAAGTGTTAAGTGTGAAGTGTGAAGTGTGAAGTGTGAAGAGTGAAGTGCGAAGTGCGAAGTGCGAAGCGCGAAGCGCGATGTGCGATGTGCGATGTGCGAAGTGCGAAGTGCGAAGTGCGAAGTGCGAAGTGCGAAGTGCGAAGTGCGCAGTGCGATGTGCGATGTGCGATGTGCGATGTGCGAAGTGCGAAGTGCGAAGTGCGAAGTGCGAAGTGCGAAGTGCGAAGTGCGCAGTGCGATGTGCGATGTGCGATGTGCGATGTGCGATGTGCGAAGTGCGAAGTGCGAAGTGCGAAGTGCGAAGTGCGAAGTGCGAAGTGCGAAGTGCGATGTGCGAAGAGCGAAGTGCGAAGTGCGAAGTGCGATGTGGGAAGTGTGAAGTGTGATGTGTGAAGTGTGAAGTGTGAAGTGTGAAGTGTGAAGTGTGAAGTGTGAAGTGTGAAGTGTGATGTGTGAAGTCTGAAGTGTGAAGTGTGAAGTGTGAAGTTTGAAGTGTGAAGTGTGAAGTGTGAAGTGTGAAGTGTGATGTGTGCAGTGTGAAGTGTGAAGTGTGAAGTGTGAAGTGTGAAGTGTGAAGTGTGAAGTGTGAAGTGTGAAGTGTGAAGTGTGAAGTGTGAAGTGTGAAGGGTGAAGTGTGAGGTGTGAAGTGTGAAGTGCGAAGTGCGAAGTGCGAAGTGCGAAGTGCGAAGTGCGAAGTGCGAAGTGCGAAGTGCGAAGTGCGAAGTGCGAAGTGCGAAGTGCGAAGTGCGAAGTGCGAAGTGCGAAGTGCGCAGTGCGATGTGCGAAGTGCGAAGTGCGAAGTGCGAAGTGCGAAGTGCGAAGTGCGAAGTGTGAAGTGTGAAGTGTGAAGTGTGAAGAGTGAAGTGTGAAGTGTGAAGTGTGTAGTGTGAAGTGTGATGTGTGAAGTGTGAAGTGTGAAGTGTGAAGTGTGAAGTGTGAAGTGTGAAGTGTGAAGTGTGAAGTGTGAAGTGTGAAGTGTGAAGTGTGAAGTGTGAAGTGAGAAGTGTGAAGTGTGAAGTGTGAAGTGTGAAGTGTGAAGTGTGAAGTGTGAAGTGTGAAGTGTGAAGTGTGAAGTGTGAAGTGCGAAGTGGGCAGTGTGAAGTGTGAAGTGTGAAGTGTGAAGTGTGAAGTGTGAAGTGTGAAGTGTGAAGAGTGAAGTGTGAAGTGTGAAGTGTGAAGTGTGAAGTGTGAAGTGTGATGTGTGAAGTGTGAAGTGTGAAGTGTGAAGTGTGAAGTGTGAAGTGTGAAGTGTGAAGTGTGAAGTGTGAAGTGTGAAGTGTGAAGTGTGAAGTGTGAAGTGTGAAGTGTGAAGTGTGCAGTGTGAAGTGTTAAGTGTTAAGTGTGAAGTGTGAAGTGTGAAGTGTGAAGAGTGAAGTGCGAAGTGCGAAGTGCGAAGCGCGAAGCGCGATGTGCGATGTGCGATGTGCGAAGTGCGAAGTGCGAAGTGCGAAGTGCGAAGTGCGAAGTGCGAAGTGCGCAGTGCGATGTGCGA
Source organism: Andrena chrysosceles (assembly GCA_963855975.1). Lineage (NCBI taxonomy): Eukaryota > Metazoa > Arthropoda > Insecta > Hymenoptera > Andrenidae > Andrena > Andrena chrysosceles. The sequence continues at coordinate 460,618 of CAWLCU010000068.1, forward strand.
TGTGCGATGTGCGATGTGCGAAGTGCGAAGTGCGAAGTGCGAAGTGCGAAGTGCGAAGTGCGAAGTGCGCAGTGCGATGTGCGATGTGCGATGTGCGATGTGCGATGTGCGAAGTGCGAAGTGCGAAGTGCGAAGTGCGAAGTGCGAAGTGCGAAGTGCGAAGTGCGATGTGCGAAGAGCGAAGTGCGAAGTGCGAAGTGCGATGTGGGAAGTGTGAAGTGTGATGTGTGAAGTGTGAAGTGTGAAGTGTGAAGTGTGAAGTGTGAAGTGTGAAGTGTGAAGTGTGATGTGTGAAGTCTGAAGTGTGAAGTGTGAAGTTTGAAGTGTGAAGTGTGAAGTGTGAAGTGTGAAGTGTGATGTGTGCAGTGTGAAGTGTGAAGTGTGAAGTGTGAAGTGTGAAGTGTGAAGTGTGAAGTGTGAAGTGTGAAGTGTGAAGTGTGAAGTGTGAAGTGTGAAGGGTGAAGTGTGAGGTGTGAAGTGTGAAGTGCGAAGTGCGAAGTGCGAAGTGCGAAGTGCGAAGTGCGAAGTGCGAAGTGCGAAGTGCGAAGTGCGAAGTGCGAAGTGCGAAGTGCGAAGTGCGAAGTGCGAAGTGCGAAGTGCGAAGTGCGAAGTGCGCAGTGCGATGTGCGCAGTGCGATGTGCGATGTGCGATGTGCGATGTGCGAAGTGCGAAGTGCGAAGTGCGATGTGGGAAGTGTGAAGTGTGATGTGTGAAGTGTGAAGTGTGAAGTGTGAAGTGTGAAGTGTGAAGTGTGAAGTGTGAAGTGTGAAGTGTGAAGTGAGATGTTTGAAGTGTGAAGTGTGAAGTGTGAAGTGTGAAGTGTGAAGTGTGCAGTGTGAAGTGTGAAGTGTGAAGTGTGAAGTGTGAAGTGTGAAGTGTGAAGTGTGAAGTGTGAAGTGTGAAGTGTGAAGTGTGAAGAGTGAAGTGTGAAGTGTGAAGTGTGAAGTGTGAAGGGTGAAGTGTGAAGAGTGAAGTGTGATGTGTGAAGTGTGAAGTGTGAAGTGTGAAGTGTGAAGTGCGAAGTGCGAAGTGCGAAGTGCGAAGTGCGAAGTGCGAAGTGCGAAGTGCGAAGTGCGAAGTGCGAAGTGCGAAGTGCGAAGTGCGAAGTGCGAAGTGCGAAGTGCGAAGTGCGAAGTGCGAAGTGCGAAGTGCGAAGTGCGAAGTGCGAAGTGCGAAGTGCGAAGTGCGAAGTGCGAAGTGCGAAGTGCGAAGTGCGAAGTGCGAAGTGCGAAGTGCGAAGTGCGAAGTGCGAAGTGCGAAGTGCGAAGTGCGAAGTGCGAAGTGCGAAGTGCGAAGTGCGAAGTGCGAAGTGCGAAGTGTGAAGTGTGAAGTGTGAAGTGTGAAGAGTGAAGTGTGAAGTGTGAAGTGTGTAGTGTGAAGTGTGATGTGTGAAGTGTGAAGTGTGAAGTGTGAAGTGTGAAGTGTGAAGTGTGAAGTGTGAAGTGTGAAGTGTGAAGTGTGAAGTGTGAAGTGTGAAGTGTGAAGTGTGAAGTGAGAAGTGTGAAGTGTGAAGTGTGAAGTGTGAAGTGTGAAGTGTGAAGTGTGAAGTGTGAAGTGTGAAGTGTGAAGTGTGAAGTGTGAAGTGTGAAGTGCGAAGTGGGCAGTGTGAAGTGTGAAGTGTGAAGTGTGAAGTGTGAAGTGTGAAGTGTGAAGTGTGAAGAGTGAAGTGTGAAGTGTGAAGTGTGAAGTGTGAAGTGTGAAGTGTGATGTGTGAAGTGTGAAGTGTGAAGTGTGAAGTGTGAAGTGTGAAGTGTGAAGTGTGAAGTGTGAAGTGTGAAGTGTGAAGTGTGAAGTGTGCAGTGTGAAGTGTTAAGTGTTAAGTGTGAAGTGTGAAGTGTGAAGTGTGAAGAGTGAAGTGCGAAGTGCGAAGTGCGAAGCGCGAAGCGCGAAGCGCGATGTGCGATGTGCGATGTGCGAAGTGCGAAGTGCGAAGTGCGAAGTGCGAAGTGCGCAGTGCGATGTGCGATGTGCGATGTGCGATGTGCGAAGTGCGAAGTGCGAAGTGCGAAGTGCGAAGTGCGAAGTGCGAAGTGCGCAGTGCGATGTGCGATGTGCGATGTGCGATGTGCGATGTGCGAAGTGCGAAGTGCGAAGTGCGAAGTGCGAAGTGCGAAGTGCGAAGTGCGAAGTGCGAAGTGCGAAGTGCGAAGTGCGAAGAGCGAAGTGCGAAGTGCGAAGTGAGATGTGGGAAGTGTGAAGTGTGATGTGTGAAGTGTGAAGTGTGAAGTGTGAAGTGTGAAGTGTGAAGTGTGAAGTGTGAAGTGTGATGTGTGAAGTCTGAAGTGTGAAGTGTGAAGTGTGAAGTGTGAAGTGTGAAGTGTGAAGTGTGATGTGTGCAGCGTGAAGTGTGAAGTGTGAAGTGTGAAGTGTGAAGTGTGAAGTGTGAAGTGTGAAGTGTGAAGTGTGAAGTGTGAAGGGTGAAGTGTGAGGTGTGAAGTGTGAAGTGCGAAGTGCGAAGTGCGAAGTGCGAAGTGCGAAGTGCGAAGTGCGAAGTGCGAAGTGCGAAGTGCGAAGTGCGAAGTGCGAAGTGCGAAGTGCGAAGTGCGAAGTGCGCAGTGCGATGTGCGCAGTGCGATGTGCGATGTGCGATGTGCGATGTGCGAAGTGCGAAGTGCGAAGTGCGAAGTGCGAAGTGCGAAGTGCGAAGTGCGAAGTGCGAAGAGCGAAGTGCGAAGTGCGAAGTGCGATGTGGGAAGTGTGAAGTGTGATGTGTGAAGTGTGAAGTGTGAAGTGTGAAGTGTGATGTGTGAAGTGTGAAGTGTGAAGTGTGATGTGTGAAGTGCGAAGTGCGAAGTGCGAAGTGCGAAGTGCGAAGTGCGAAGTGCGAAGTGCGAAGTGCGAAGTGCGAAGTGCGAAGGGCGAAGGGCGAAGGGCGAAGTGCGAAGTGCGAAGTGCGAAGTGCGAAGTGCGAAGTGCGAAGTGCGAAGTGCGAAGTGCGAAGTGCGAAGTGCGAAGTGCGAAGTGCGAAGTGCGAAGTGCGAAGTGCGAAGTGCGAAGTGAGAAGTGAGAAGTGCGAAGTGCGAAGTGCGAAGTGCGAAGTGCGAAGTGCGAAGTGCGAAGTGCGAAGTGCGAAGTGCGAAGTGTGCACTGTGAAGGGTGAAGTGTGAAGTGTGAAGTGTGAAGTGTGAAGTGTGAAGTGTGAAGTGTGATGTGTGAAGTGTGAAGTGTGAAGTGTGAAGTGTGAAGTGTGAAGTGTGAAGTGTGAAGTGTGAAGTGTGAAGTGTGAAGTGTGAAGTGTGAAGTGTGAAGTGTGAAGTGTGAAGTGTGAAGTGTGCAGTGTGCAGTGTGAAGTGTGAAGTGTGAAGTGTGAAGTGTGATGTGTGATGTGTGAAGTGTGAAGTGTGAAGTGTGAAGTGTGAAGTGTGAAGTGTGAAGTGTGAAGTGTGAAGTGTGAAGTGTGCAGTGTGAAGTGTGAAGTGTGAAGTGTGAAGTGTGAAGTGTGAAGTGTGAAGTGTGAAGTGTGAAGTGTGAAGTGTGAAGTGTGAAGTGTGCAGTGTGAAGTGTGAAGAGTGAAGTGTGAAGTGTGAAGTGTGAAGTGTGAAGTGTGAAGTGTGAAGTGTGAAGTGTGAAGTGTGAAGTGTGAAGTGTGAAGTGTGAAGTGTGCAGTGTGAAGTGTGAAGTGTGAAGTGTGAAGTGTGAAGTGTGAAGTGTGAAGTGTGAAGTGTGAAGAGTGAAGTGTGAAGAGTGAAGTGTGAAGTGTGAAGTGTGAAGTGTGAAGTGTGAAGTGTGAAGTGTGAAGTGTGAAGTGTGAAGTGTGAAGTGTGAAGTGTGAAGTGTGAAGTGGGAAGTGGGAAGTGGGAAGTGTGAAGTGTGAAGTGTGAAGTGTGATGTGTGAAGTGTGAAGTGTGAAGTGTGAAGTGTGAAGTGTGAAGTGTGAAGTGTGAAGTGTGAAGTGTGAAGTGTGAAGTGTGAAGTGTGAAGTGTGAAGTGTGAAGTGTGAAGTGTGAAGTGTGAATTGTGAAGTGTGCAGTGTGCAGTGTGCAGTGTGAAGTGTGAAGTGTGAAGTGTGATGTGTGAAGTGTGAAGTGTGAAGTGTGAAGTGTGAAGTGTGAAGTGTGAAGTGTGAAGTGTGAAGTGTGAAGTGTGAAGTGTGAAGTGTGAAGTGTGCAGTGTGAAGTGTGAAGTGTGAAGTGTGAAGTGTGAAGTGTGAAGTGTGAAGAGTGAAGTGTGAAGTGTGAAGTGTGAAGTGTGAAGTGTGAAGTGTGAAGTGTGAAGTGTGAAGTGGGAAGTGGGAAGTGTGAAGTGTGAAGTGTGAAGTGTGAAGTGTGAAGTGTGAAGTGTGAAGTGTGAAGTGTGAAGTGCGAAGTGCGAAGTGCGAAGTGCGAAGAGCGAAGTGCGAAGTGCGAAGTGCGATGTGGGAAGTGTGAAGTGTGATGTGTGAAGTGTGAAGTGTGAAGTGTGAAGTGTGAAGTGTGAAGTGTGAAGTGTGAAGTGTGAAGTGTGATGTGTGAAGTCTGAAGTGTGAAGTGTGAAGTGTGAAGTGTGAAGTGTGAAGTGTGAAGTGTGAAGTGTGAAGTGTGATGTGTGCAGTGTGAAGTGTGAAGTGTGAAGTGTGAAGTGTGAAGTGTGAAGTGTGAAGTGTGAAGTGTGAAGTGTGAAGTGTGAAGTGTGAAGTGTGAAGGGTGAAGTGTGAGGTGTGAAGTGTGAAGTGCGAAGTGCGAAGTGCGAAGTGCGAAGTGCGAAGTGCGAAGTGCGAAGTGCGAAGTGCGAAGTGCGAAGTGCGAAGTGCGAAGTGCGAAGTGCGAAGTGCGAAGTGCGAAGTGCGAAGTGCGAAGTGCGAAGTGCGAAGTGCGAAGTGCGAAGTGCGAAGTGCGCAGTGCGATGTGCGCAGTGCGATGTGCGATGTGCGATGTGCGATGTGCGAAGTGCGAAGTGCGAAGTGCGAAGTGCGAAGTGCGAAGTGCGAAGTGCGAAGAGCGAAGTGCGAAGTGCGAAGTGCGATGTGGGAAGTGTGAAGTGTGATGTGTGAAGTGTGAAGTGTGAAGTGTGAAGTGTGATGTGTGAAGTGTGAAGTGTGAAGTGTGATGTGTGAAGTGCGAAGTGCGAAGTGCGAAGTGCGAAGTGCGAAGTGCGAAGTGCGAAGTGCGAAGTGCGAAGTGCGAAGGGCGAAGGGCGAAGGGCGAAGTGCGAAGTGCGAAGTGCGAAGTGCGAAGTGCGAAGTGCGAAGTGCGAAGTGCGAAGTGCGAAGTGCGAAGTGCGAAGTGCGAAGTGCGAAGTGCGAAGTGCGAAGTGCGCAGTGCGATGTGCGATGTGCGATGTGCGATGTGCGAAGTGCGAAGTGCGAAGTGCGAAGTGCGAAGTGCGAAGTGCGAAGTGCGCAGTGCGATGTGCGATGTGCGATGTGCGATGTGCGATGTGCGAAGTGCGAAGTGCGAAGTGCGAAGTGCGCAGTGCGATGTGCGATGTGCGATGTGCGATGTGCGATGTGCGATGTGCGAAGTGCGAAGTGCGAAGTGCGAAGTGCGAAGTGCGAAGTGCGAAGTGCCAAGTGCGAAGAGCGAAGTGCGAAGTGCGAAGTGCGATGTGGGAAGTGTGAAGTGTGATGTGTGAAGTGTGAAGTGTGAAGTGTGAAGTGTGAAGTGTGAAGTGTGAAGTGTGAAGTGTGAAGTGTGAAGTGTGAAGTGTGAAGTGAGATGTTTGAAGTGTGAAGTGTGAAGTGTGAAGTGTGAAGTGTGAAGTGTGCAGTGTGAAGTGTGAAGTGTGAAGTGTGAAGTGTGAAGTGTGAAGTGTGAAGTGTGAAGTGTGAAGTGTGAAGTGTGAAGAGTGAAGTGTGAAGTGTGAAGTGTGAAGTGTGAAGGGTGAAGTGTGAAGAGTGAAGTGTGATGTGTGAAGTGTGAAGTGTGAAGTGTGAAGTGTGAAGTGCGAAGTGCGAAGTGCGAAGTGCGAAGTGCGAAGTGCGAAGTGCGAAGTGCGAAGTGCGAAGTGCGAAGTGCGAAGTGCGAAGTGCGAAGTGCGAAGTGCGAAGTGCGAAGTGCGAAGTGCGAAGTGCGAAGTGCGAAGTGCGAAGTGCGAAGTGCGAAGTGCAAAGTGCGAAGTGCGAAGTGCGAAGTGCGAAGTGCGAAGTGCGAAGTGCGAAGTGCGAAGTGCGAAGTGCGAAGTGCGAAGTGCGAAGTGCGAAGTGCGAAGTGCGAAGTGCGAAGTGCGAAGTGTGAAGTGTGAAGTGTGAAGTGTGAAGTGTGAAGAGTGAAGTGTGAAGTGTGAAGTGTGTAGTGTGAAGTGTGATGTGTGAAGTGTGAAGTGTGAAGTGTGAAGTGTGAAGTGTGAAGTGTGAAGTGTGAAGTGTGAAGTGTGAAGTGTGAAGTGTGAAGTGTGAAGTGTGAAGTGTGAAGTGAGAAGTGTGAAGTGTGAAGTGTGAAGTGTGAAGTGTGAAGTGTGAAGTGTGAAGTGTGAAGTGTGAAGTGTGAAGTGTGAAGTGCGAAGTGGGCAGTGTGAAGTGTGAAGTGTGAAGTGTGAAGTGTGAAGTGTGAAGTGTGAAGTGTGAAGAGTGAAGTGTGAAGTGTGAAGTGTGAAGTGTGAAGTGTGAAGTGTGATGTGTGAAGTGTGAAGTGTGAAGTGTGAAGTGTGAAGTGTGAAGTGTGAAGTGTGAAGTGTGAAGTGTGAAGTGTGAAGTGTGAAGTGTGAAGTGTGAAGTGTGAAGTGTGAAGTGTGCAGTGTGAAGTGTTAAGTGTTAAGTGTGAAGTGTGAAGTGTGAAGTGTGAAGAGTGAAGTGCGAAGTGCGAAGTGCGAAGCGCGAAGCGCGAAGCGCGATGTGCGATGTGCGATGTGCGAAGTGCGAAGTGCGAAGTGCGAAGTGCGAAGTGCGAAGTGCGAAGTGCGAAGTGCGAAGTGCGAAGTGCGAAGTGCGAAGTGCGAAGTGCGAAGTGCGAAGTGCGAAGTGCGAAGTGCGCAGTGCGATGTGCGCAGTGCGATGTGCGATGTGCGATGTGCGATGTGCGAAGTGCGAAGTGCGAAGTGCGATGTGGGAAGTGTGAAGTGTGATGTGTGAAGTGTGAAGTGTGAAGTGTGAAGTGTGAAGTGTGAAGTGTGAAGTGTGAAGTGTGAAGTGTGAAGTGTGAAGTGAGATGTTTGAAGTGTGAAGTGTGAAGTGTGAAGTGTGAAGTGTGAAGTGTGCAGTGTGAAGTGTGAAGTGTGAAGTGTGAAGTGTGAAGTGTGAAGTGTGAAGTGTGAAGTGTGAAGTGTGAAGTGTGAAGTGTGAAGAGTGAAGTGTGAAGTGTGAAGTGTGAAGTGTGAAGTGTGAAGGGTGAAGTGTGAAGAGTGAAGTGTGATGTGTGAAGTGTGAAGTGTGAAGTGTGAAGTGGGAAGTGCGAAGTGCGAAGTGCGAAGTGCGAAGTGCGAAGTGCGAAGTGCGAAGTGCGAAGTGCGAAGTGCGAAGTGCGAAGTGCGAAGTGCGAAGTGCGAAGTGCGAAGTGCGAAGTGCGAAGTGCGAAGTGCGAAGTGCGAAGTGCGAAGTGCGAAGTGCGAAGTGCGAAGTGCGAAGTGCGAAGTGCGAAGTGCGAAGTGCGAAGTGCGAAGTGCGAAGTGCGAAGTGCGAAGTGCGAAGTGCGAAGTGCGAAGTGCGAAGTGCGAAGTGCGAAGTGCGAAGTGCGAAGTGCGAAGTGTGAAGTGTGAAGTGTGAAGTGTGAAGAGTGAAGTGTGAAGTGTGAAGTGTGTAGTGTGAAGTGTGATGTGTGAAGTGTGAAGTGTGAAGTGTGAAGTGTGAAGTGTGAAGTGTGAAGTGTGAAGTGTGAAGTGTGAAGTGTGAAGTGTGAAGTGTGAAGTGTGAAGTGAGAAGTGTGAAGTGTGAAGTGTGAAGTGTGAAGTGTGAAGTGTGAAGTGTGAAGTGTGAAGTGTGAAGTGTGAAGTGTGAAGTGTGAAGTGCGAAGTGGGCAGTGTGAAGTGTGAAGTGTGAAGTGTGATGTGTGAAGTCTGAAGTGTGAAGTGTGAAGTGTGAAGTGTGAAGTGTGAAGTGTGAAGTGTGAAGTGTGAAGTGTGATGTGTGCAGTGTGAAGTGTGAAGTGTGAAGTGTGAAGTGTGAAGTGTGAAGTGTGAAGTGTGAAGTGTGAAGTGTGAAGTGTGAAGTGTGAAGTGTGAAGGGTGAAGTGTGAGGTGTGAAGTGCGAAGTGCGAAGTGCGAAGTGCGAAGTGCGAAGTGCGAAGTGCGAAGTGCGAAGTGCGAAGTGCGAACTGCGAAGTGCGAAGTGCGAAGTGCGAAGTGCGAAGTGCGAAGTGCGAAGTGCGAAGTGCGAAGTGCGAAGTGCGAAGTGCGAAGTGCGAAGTGCGAAGTGCGCAGTGCGATGTGCGCAGTGCGATGTGCGATGTGCGATGTGCGATGTGCGAAGTGCGAAGTGCGAAGTGCGAAGTGCGAAGTGCGAAGAGCGAAGTGCGAAGTGCGAAGTGCGATGTGGGAAGTGTGAAGTGTGATGTGTGAAGTGTGAAGTGTGAAGTGTGAAGTGTGAAGTGTGAAGTGTGATGTGTGAAGTGTGAAGTGTGAAGTGTGAAGTGTGAAGTGTGATGTGTGAAGTGCGAAGTGCGAAGTGCGAAGTGCGAAGTGCGAAGTGCGAAGTGCGAAGTGCGAAGTGCGAAGTGCGAAGGGCGAAGGGCGAAGGGCGAAGTGCGAAGTGCGAAGTGCGAAGTGCGAAGTGCGAAGTGCGAAGTGCGAAGTGCGAAGTGCGAAGTGCGAAGTGCGAAGTGCGAAGTGCGAAGTGCGAAGTGCGAAGTGCGAAGTGCGAAGTGCGAAGTGAGAAGTGAGAAGTGCGAAGTGCGAAGTGCGAAGTGCGAAGTGCGAAGTGCGAAGTGCGAAGTGCGAAGTGCGAAGTGCGAAGTGTGCACTGTGAAGTGTGAAGTGTGAAGTGTGAAGTGTGAAGTGTGAAGTGTGAAGTGTGAAGTGTGAAGTGTGAAGTGTGAAGTGTGAAGTGTGAAGTGTGAAGTGTGAAGTGTGAAGTGTGAAGTGTGAAGTGTGAAGTGTGAAGTGTGAAGTGTGAAGTGTGAAGTGTGCAGTGTGCAGTGTGAAGTGTGAAGTGTGAAGTGTGAAGTGTGATGTGTGAAGTGTGAAGTGTGAAGTGTGAAGTGTGAAGTGTGAAGTGTGAAGTGTGAAGTGTGAAGTGTGAAGTGTGAAGTGTGAAGTGTGAAGTGTGCAGTGTGAAGTGTGAAGTGTGAAGTGTGAAGTGTGAAGTGTGAAGTGTGAAGTGTGAAGTGTGAAGAGTGAAGTGTGAAGAGTGAAGTGTGAAGTGTGAAGTGTGAAGTGTGAAGTGTGAAGTGTGAAGTGTGAAGTGTGAAGTGTGAAGTGTGAAGTGGGAAGTGGGAAGTGGGAAGTGTGAAGTGTGAAGTGCGAAGTGTGCACTGTGAAGTGTGAAGTGTGAAGTGTGAAGTGTGAAGTGTGAAGTGTGATGTGTGAAGTGTGAAGTGTGAAGTGTGAAGTGTGAAGTGTGAAGTGTGAAGTGTGAAGTGTGAAGTGTGAAGTGTGAAGTGTGAAGTGTGAAGTGTGAAGTGTGAAGTGTGAAGTGTGAAGTGTGAAGTGTGAAGTGTGCAGTGTGCAGTGTGAAGTGTGAAGTGTGAAGTGTGATGTGTGAAGTGTGAAGTGTGAAGTGTGAAGTGTGAAGTGTGAAGTGTGAAGTGTGAAGTGTGAAGTGTGAAGTGTGAAGTGTGAAGTGTGCAGTGTGAAGTGTGAAGTGTGAAGTGTGAAGTGTGAAGTGTGAAGTGTGAAGTGTGAAGTGTGAAGAGTGAAGTGTGAAGAGTGAAGTGTGAAGTGTGAAGTGTTAAGTGTGAAGTGTGAAGTGTGAAGTGTGAAGAGTGAAGTGCGAAGTGCGAAGTGCGAAGCGCGAAGCGCGAAGCGCGATGTGCGATGTGCGATGTGCGAAGTGCGAAGTGCGAAGTGCGAAGTGCGAAGTGCGAAGTGCGAAGTGCGAAGTGCGAAGTGCGAAGTGCGAAGTGCGAAGTGCGAAGTGCGAAGTGCGAAGTGCGAAGTGCGAAGTGCGCAGTGCGATGTGCGCAGTGCGATGTGCGATGTGCGATGTGCGATGTGCGAAGTGCGAAGTGCGAAGTGCGATGTGGGAAGTGTGAAGTGTGATGTGTGAAGTGTGAAGTGTGAAGTGTGAAGTGTGAAGTGTGAAGTGTGAAGTGTGAAGTGTGAAGTGTGAAGTGTGAAGTGAGATGTTTGAAGTGTGAAGTGTGAAGTGTGAAGTGTGAAGTGTGAAGTGTGCAGTGTGAAGTGTGAAGTGTGAAGTGTGAAGTGTGAAGTGTGAAGTGTGAAGTGTGAAGTGTGAAGTGTGAAGTGTGAAGTGTGAAGAGTGAAGTGTGAAGTGTGAAGTGTGAAGTGTGAAGGGTGAAGTGTGAAGAGTGAAGTGTGATGTGTGAAGTGTGAAGTGTGAAGTGTGAAGTGGGAAGTGCGAAGTGCGAAGTGCGAAGTGCGAAGTGCGAAGTGCGAAGTGCGAAGTGCGAAGTGCGAAGTGCGAAGTGCGAAGTGCGAAGTGCGAAGTGCGAAGTGCGAAGTGCGAAGTGCGAAGTGCGAAGTGCGAAGTGCGAAGTGCGAAGTGCGAAGTGCGAAGTGCGAAGTGCGAAGTGCGAAGTGCGAAGTGCGAAGTGCGAAGTGCGAAGTGCGAAGTGCGAAGTGCGAAGTGCGAAGTGCGAAGTGCGAAGTGCGAAGTGCGAAGTGCGAAGTGTGAAGTGTGAAGTGTGAAGTGTGAAGAGTGAAGTGTGAAGTGTGAAGTGTGTAGTGTGAAGTGTGATGTGTGAAGTGTGAAGTGTGAAGTGTGAAGTGTGAAGTGTGAAGTGTGAAGTGTGAAGTGTGAAGTGTGAAGTGTGAAGTGTGAAGTGTGAAGTGTGAAGTGTGAAGTGTGAAGTGAGAAGTGTGAAGTGTGAAGTGTGAAGTGTGAAGTGTGAAGTGTGAAGTGTGAAGTGTGAAGTGTGAAGTGTGAAGTGTGAAGTGTGAAGTGTGAAGTGCGAAGTGGGCAGTGTGAAGTGTGAAGTGTGAAGTGTGAAGTGTGAAGTGTGAAGTGTGAAGTGTGAAGTGTGATGTGTGAAGTCTGAAGTGTGAAGTGTGAAGTGTGAAGTGTGAAGTGTGAAGTGTGAAGTGTGAAGTGTGAAGTGTGATGTGTGCAGTGTGAAGTGTGAAGTGTGAAGTGTGAAGTGTGAAGTGTGAAGTGTGAAGTGTGAAGTGTGAAGTGTGAAGTGTGAAGTGTGAAGTGTGAAGGGTGAAGTGTGAGGTGTGAAGTGCGAAGTGCGAAGTGCGAAGTGCGAAGTGCGAAGTGCGAAGTGCGAAGTGCGAAGTGCGAAGTGCGAAGTGCGAAGTGCGAAGTGCGAAGTGCGAAGTGTGAAGTGTGAAGTGGGAAGTGGGAAGTGTGAAGTGTGAAGTGTGAAGTGTGAAGTGTGAAGTGTGAAGTGTGAAGTGTGAAGTGTGAAGTGTGAAGTGTGAAGTGTGAAGTGTGAAGTGTGAAGTGTGAAGTGTGAAGTGTGAAGTGAGAAGTGTGAAGTGTGAAGTGTGAAGTGTGAAGTGTGAAGTGTGAAGTGTGAAGTGTGAAGTGTGAAGTGTGAAGTGTGAAGTGTGAAGTGTGAAGTGTGAAGTGTGAAGTGTGAAGTGTGAAGTGTGAAGTGTGAAGTGTGAAGTGTGAAGTGTGAAGTGTGAAGTGTGCAGTGTGCAGTGTGAAGTGTGAAGTGTGAAGTGTGAAGTGTGATGTGTGAAGTGTGAAGTGTGAAGTGTGAAGTGTGAAGTGTGAAGTGTGAAGTGTGAAGTGTGAAGTGTGAAGTGTGAAGTGTGAAGTGTGAAGTGTGCAGTGTGAAGTGTGAAGTGTGAAGTGTGAAGTGTGAAGTGTGAAGTGTGAAGTGTGAAGTGTGAAGAGTGAAGTGTGAAGAGTGAAGTGTGAAGTGTGAAGTGTGAAGTGTGAAGTGTGAAGTGTGAAGTGTGAAGTGTGAAGTGTGAAGTGTGAAGTGGGAAGTGGGAAGTGGGAAGTGTGAAGTGTGAAGTGCGAAGTGTGCACTGTGAAGTGTGAAGTGTGAAGTGTGAAGTGTGAAGTGTGAAGTGTGATGTGTGAAGTGTGAAGTGTGAAGTGTGAAGTGTGAAGTGTGAAGTGTGAAGTGTGAAGTGTGAAGTGTGAAGTGTGAAGTGTGAAGTGTGAAGTGTGAAGTGTGAAGTGTGAAGTGTGAAGTGTGAAGTGTGCAGTGTGCAGTGTGAAGTGTGAAGTGTGAAGTGTGATGTGTGAAGTGTGAAGTGTGAAGTGTGAAGTGTGAAGTGTGAAGTGTGAAGTGTGAAGTGTGAAGTGTGAAGTGTGAAGTGTGAAGTGTGCAGTGTGAAGTGTGAAGTGTGAAGTGTGAAGTGTGAAGTGTGAAGTGTGAAGTGTGAAGTGTGAAGAGTGAAGTGTGAAGAGTGAAGTGTGAAGTGTGAAGTGTGAAGTGTGAAGTGTTAAGTGTGAAGTGTGAAGTGTGAAGTGTGAAGAGTGAAGTGCGAAGTGCGAAGTGCGAAGCGCGAAGCGCGAAGCGCGATGTGCGATGTGCGATGTGCGAAGTGCGAAGTGCGAAGTGCGAAGTGCGAAGTGCGAAGTGCGAAGTGCGAAGTGCGAAGTGCGAAGTGCGAAGTGCGAAGTGCGAAGTGCGAAGTGCGCAGTGCGATGTGCGCAGTGCGATGTGCGATGTGCGATGTGCGATGTGCGAAGTGCGAAGTGCGAAGTGCGATGTGGGAAGTGTGAAGTGTGATGTGTGAAGTGTGAAGTGTGAAGTGTGAAGTGTGAAGTGTGAAGTGTGAAGTGTGAAGTGTGAAGTGTGAAGTGTGAAGTGAGATGTTTGAAGTGTGAAGTGTGAAGTGTGAAGTGTGAAGTGTGAAGTGTGCAGTGTGAAGTGTGAAGTGTGAAGTGTGAAGTGTGAAGTGTGAAGTGTGAAGTGTGAAGTGTGAAGTGTGAAGTGTGAAGTGTGAAGAGTGAAGTGTGAAGTGTGAAGTGTGAAGTGTGAAGGGTGAAGTGTGAAGAGTGAAGTGTGATGTGTGAAGTGTGAAGTGTGAAGTGTGAAGTGGGAAGTGCGAAGTGCGAAGTGCGAAGTGCGAAGTGCGAAGTGCGAAGTGCGAAGTGCGAAGTGCGAAGTGCGAAGTGCGAAGTGCGAAGTGCGAAGTGCGAAGTGCGAAGTGCGAAGTGCGAAGTGCGAAGTGCGAAGTGCGAAGTGCGAAGTGCGAAGTGCGAAGTGCGAAGTGCGAAGTGCGAAGTGCGAAGTGCGAAGTGCGAAGTGCGAAGTGCGAAGTGCGAAGTGCGAAGTGCGAAGTGCGAAGTGCGAAGTGCGAAGTGCGAAGTGCGAAGTGCGAAGTGCGAAGTGCGAAGTGTGAAGTGTGAAGTGTGAAGTGTGAAGAGTGAAGTGTGAAGTGTGAAGTGTGTAGTGTGAAGTGTGATGTGTGAAGTGTGAAGTGTGAAGTGTGAAGTGTGAAGTGTGAAGTGTGAAGTGTGAAGTGTGAAGTGTGAAGTGTGAAGTGTGAAGTGTGAAGTGTGAAGTGTGAAGTGTGAAGTGAGAAGTGTGAAGTGTGAAGTGTGAAGTGTGAAGTGTGAAGTGTGAAGTGTGAAGTGTGAAGTGTGAAGTGTGAAGTGTGAAGTGTGAAGTGTGAAGTGTGAAGTGCGAAGTGGGCAGTGTGAAGTGTGAAGTGTGAAGTGTGAAGTGTGAAGTGTGAAGTGTGAAGTGTGAAGTGTGATGTGTGAAGTCTGAAGTGTGAAGTGTGAAGTGTGAAGTGTGAAGTGTGAAGTGTGAAGTGTGAAGTGTGAAGTGTGATGTGTGCAGTGTGAAGTGTGAAGTGTGAAGTGTGAAGTGTGAAGTGTGAAGTGTGAAGTGTGAAGTGTGAAGTGTGAAGTGTGAAGTGTGAAGTGTGAAGGGTGAAGTGTGAGGTGTGAAGTGCGAAGTGCGAAGTGCGAAGTGCGAAGTGCGAAGTGCGAAGTGCGAAGTGCGAAGTGCGAAGTGCGAAGTGCGAAGTGCGAAGTGCGAAGTGCGAAGTGCGAAGTGTGAAGTGTGAAGTGGGAAGTGGGAAGTGTGAAGTGTGAAGTGTGAAGTGTGAAGTGTGAAGTGTGAAGTGTGAAGTGTGAAGTGTGAAGTGTGAAGTGTGAAGTGTGAAGTGTGAAGTGTGAAGTGTGAAGTGTGAAGTGTGAAGTGAGAAGTGTGAAGTGTGAAGTGTGAAGTGTGAAGTGTGAAGTGTGAAGTGTGAAGTGTGAAGTGTGAAGTGTGAAGTGTGAAGTGTGAAGTGTGAAGTGTGAAGTGTGAAGTGTGAAGTGTGAAGTGTGAAGTGTGAAGTGTGAAGTGTGATGTGTGATGTGTGAAGTGTGAAGTGTGAAGTGTGAAGTGTGAAGAGTGAAGAGTGAAGTGTGAAGTGTGAAGTGTGAAGTGTGCAGTGTGCAGTGTGCAGTGTGCAGTGTGCAGTGTGCAGTGTGCAGTGTGAAGTGTGAAGTGTGAAGTGTGAAGTGTGAAGTGTGAAGTGTGAAGTGTGAAGTGTGAAGTGTGAAGTGTGAAGTGTGAAGTGTGAAGTGTGAAGTGTGAAGTGTGAAGTTTGAAGTGTGAAGTGTGAAGTGTGAAGTGTGAAGTGTGAAGTGGGAAGTGGGAAGTGCGAAGTGCGAAGTGCGAAGTGCGAAGTGCGAAGTGCGAAGTGCGAAGTGCGAAGTGCGAAGTGCGAAGTGCGAAGTGCGAAGTGCGAAGTGCGAAGTGCGAAGTGCGAAGTGCGAAGTGCGAAGTGCGAAGTGGGAAGTGGGAAGTGCGAAGTGCGAAGTGCGAAGTGCGAAGTGCGAAGTGCGAAGTGCGAAGTGCGAAGTGCGAAGTGCGAAGTGCGAAGTGCGAAGTGCGAAGTGCGAAGTGCGAAGTGCGAAGTGCGAAGTGCGAAGTGCGAAGTGCGAAGTGCGAAGTGCGAAGTGCGAAGTGCGAAGTGCGAAGTGCGAAGTGCGAAGTGCGAAGTGCGAAGTGCGCAGTGCGCAGTGCGATGTGCGATGTGCGATGTGCGATGTGCGAAGTGCGAAGTGCGAAGTGCGAAGTGCGAAGTGCGAAGTGCGAAGTGCGAAGAGCGAAGTGCGAAGTGCGAAGTGCGATGTGGGAAGTGTGATGTGTGAAGTGTGAAGTGTGAAGTGTGAAGTGTGAAGTGTGAAGAGTGAAGTGTGAAGAGTGAAGTGTGAAGTGTGAAGTGTGAAGTGTGAAGTGTGAAGTGTGAAGTGTGAAGTGTGAAGTGTGAAGTGTGAAGTGGGAAGTGGGAAGTGGGAAGTGTGAAGTGTGAAGTGCGAAGTGTGCACTGTGAAGTGTGAAGTGTGAAGTGTGAAGTGTGAAGTGTGAAGTGTGAAGTGTGATGTGTGAAGTGCGAAGTGCGAAGTGCGAAGTGCGAAGTGCGAAGTGCGAAGTGCGAAGTGCGAAGTGCGAAGTGCGAAGTGCGAAGTGCGAAGTGCGAAGTGCGAAGTGCGCAGTGCGATGTGCGATGTGCGATGTGCGATGTGCGAAGTGCGAAGTGCGAAGTGCGAAGTGCGAAGTGCGAAGTGCGAAGTGCGAAGTGCGAAGTGCGAAGTGCGAAGAGCGAAGTGCGAAGTGCGAAGTGTGATGTGTGAAGTGTGAAGTGTGAAGTGTGAAGTGTGAAGTGTGAAGTGTGAAGTGTGAAGTGTGAAGTGTGAAGTGTGATGTGGGAAGTGCGAAGTGCGAAGTGCGAAGTGCGAAGTGCGAAGTGCGAAGTGCGAAGAGCGAAGTGCGAAGTGCGAAGTGTGAAGTGTGAAGTGTGAAGTGTGAAGTGTGAAGTGTGAAGTGTGAAGTGGGAAGTGCGAAGTGCGAAGTGCGAAGTGCGAAGTGCGAAGTGCGAAGTGCGAAGTGCGAAGTGCGAAGTGCGAAGTGCGAAGTGCGAAGTGCGAAGTGCGAAGTGCGAAGTGCGAAGTGCGAAGTGCGAAGTGCGAAGTGCGAAGTGCGAAGTGCGAAGTGGGAAGTGGGAAGTGCGAAGTGCGAAGTGCGAAGTGCGAAGTGCGAAGTGCGAAGTGCGAAGTGCGAAGTGCGAAGTGCGAAGTGCGAAGTGCGAAGTGCGAAGTGCGAAGTGCGAAGTGCGAAGTGCGAAGTGCGAAGTGCGAAGTGCGAAGTGCGAAGTGCGAAGTGCGAAGTGCGAAGTGCGAAGTGCGAAGTGCGAAGTGCGAAGTGGGCAGTGCGAAGTGTGAAGTGTGAAGTGTGAAGTGTGAAGTGTGAAGTGTGAAGTGTGATGTGTGAAGTGTGAAGTGTGAAGTGTGAAGTGTGAAGTGGGAAGTGCGAAGTGCGAAGTGCGAAGTGCGAAGTGCGAAGTGCGAAGTGCGAAGTGCGAAGTGCGAAGTGCGAAGTGCGAAGTGCGAAGTGCGAAGTGCGAAGTGCGAAGTGCGAAGTGCGAAGTGCGAAGTGCGAAGAGCGAAGTGCGAAGTGCGAAGTGTGATGTGGGAAGTGTGATGTGTGATGTGTGAAGTGTGAAGTGTGAAGTGTGAAGTGTGAAGTGTGAAGTGTGAAGTGTGAAGTGTGATGTGTGAAGTCTGAAGTGTGAAGTGGGAAGTGTGAAGTGTGAAGTGTGAAGTGTGCAGTGTGAAGTGTGAACTGTGAAGTGTGAAGTGTGAAGTGTGAAGTGTGAAGTGTGAAGTGAGAAGTGTGAAGTGTGAAGTGTGAAGTGTGAAGTGTGAAGTGTGAAGTGTGAAGTGTGAAGTGTGAAGTGTGAAGTGCGAAGTGCGAAGTGGGCAGTGTGAAGTGTGAAGTGTGAAGTGTGAAGTGTGAAGTGTGAAGTGTGAAGAGTGAAGTGTGAAGTGTGAAGTGTGAAGTGTGAAGTGTGAAGTGTGATGTGTGAAGTGTGAAGTGTGAAGTGTGAAGTGTGAAGTGTGAAGTGTGAAGTGTGAAGTGTGAAGTGTGAAGTGTGAAGTGTGAAGTGTGAAGTGTGAAGTGTGAAGTGTGAAGTGTGAAGAGTGAAGTGCGAAGTGCGAAGTGCGAAGTGCGAAGTGCGAAGTGCGAAGTGCGAAGTGTGAAGTGTGAAGTGTGAAGTGTGAAGTGTGAAGTGTGAAGTGTGAAGTGTGAAGTGTGAAGTGTGAAGTGTGAAGTGTGAAGTGTGAAGTGTGAAGTGTGAAGTGTGAAGTGTGAAGTGAGAAGTGTGAAGTGTGAAGTGTGAAGTGTGAAGTGTGAAGTGTGAAGTGTGAAGTGTGAAGTGTGAAGTGTGAAGTGTGATGTGCGAAGTGCGAAGTGCGAAGTGCGAAGTGCGAAGAGTGAAGTGCGAAGTGCGAAGTGCGAAGCGCGAAGCGCGATGTGCGATGTGCGAAGTGCGAAGTGCGAAGTGCGAAGTGCGAAGTGCGAAGTGCGAAGTGCGAAGTGCGCAGTGCGATGTGCGATGTGCGATGTGCGATGTGCGAAGTGCGAAGTGCGAAGTGCGAAGTGCGAAGTGCGAAGTGCGAAGTGCGAAGTGCGCAGTGCGATGTGCGATGTGCGATGTGCGATGTGCGATGTGCGAAGTGCGAAGTGCGAAGTGCGAAGTGCGAAGTGCGAAGTGCGAAGTGCGAAGTGCGAAGTGCGAAGTGCGAAGTGCGGAAGAGCGAAGTGCGAAGTGCGAAGTGCGATGTGGGAAGTGTGAAGTGTGATGTGTGAAGTGTGAAGTGTGAAATGTGAAGTGTGAAGTGTGAAGTGTGAAGTGTGAAGTGTGAAGTGTGATGTGTGATGTGTGAAGTGTGAAGTGTGAAGTGTGAAGTGTGAAGAGTGAAGAGTGAAGTGTGAAGTGTGTAATCGTGTTTGGTTGCGGCACGATTATCGGTGGGACGGAGAAGGAAAGTATGCCGACTCAGTCGGTAAGGCCAGGTTCGGCGAATGAGTACGGAGGTGTTTTCTTTAACAATAACAGTGTTTATTGTGCTGTAATTATGTTTACACTGGTTTCCGGTCGCGGCGGAAGAGCTATGGTATTGCGGCGCGTCGGCTTCGCGGCGGCGGCGACTTGGCGGCGAGATGGTCAGGAGTTAGGATGCGGAGTTTGTTGAACGTTCTACTCAGAACGGCCTTAAGGGGCGCGTTCGTACGAGAGTCGTATAATAGAGATTCAGAGTGCAATAGGGTTCCGGCCTAATGGGCGCGGAGGTACCTCTCTGACGTAGGCGGGACGCAAGATAAATCTCGGTCTATTTCGGACAGAGGCTGGTAACGGTACGGTGATGGCGATGGCCGATCACTGACACCTCAGGTATTCAAAAATCGAGCGTCTTGTTGGTTTGCTTGAAGCCGTATAGCGACATGCACAAGAGCTCCAGATTCCGCTCGCCGCGGCTCTTATAAGCGGAGCCCGTATAATTTCACGAGCGAGAGCCGTCGCGGGGCCGCGGCCGCCTAGCGGGCGCGGCGCGAACTAGACCCAGTGTTTCGGTCTCGGGCTCTCGCACGGCGCACTACGTGACTTCGTCACACCCCCTTCTTACTTTGGGGGGGTGAAGCAACAAACGTTCGACTATTGGCCGCCAGGTACATGGGTCCTTATAACTACTTAGCCTACCTTAACCTACGGGGGTTGCAACCCAACGGAGCGGACTTAAAACTACCCATCACCAGGCTTAAGTCTAACTTAAACCTAACTTACATCTACTCGGGCGGATTCGGTTCCGCGGGGGCAGTCGGCCGCCGGTTCCGGATCTCGATCCCGAGATCCCCGTTGCGGAACCGACTACCCAGGACGACGGCGGTCGAGGTCGTAACCGCGTATACGCGGCGGGGTCGCATTGCATCGGGGTGGAAAATGATCATCCCGGGCCTGTCCTCGGCCCAAGACCAGGGGCGGGTGGACGTGGTTCTTCTCGGTGGGCTTTGAAGGCCTAGCCGGGCCAGTGACGGTGCGACTAGGGAGTCGACCGGTGATGACGTGGCCGCTGGGGGGCCGGGTAGGCCGAGCTGTACCAGCGGCACGGCTGCAGGGACAAGCGGGGGCGGCGTGGCCGCTGGGGGGCCTTGGAGGCCGGGCTGTACCAGCGGCGCGGCTTTGGCAACGATCGGTGGTGGCGTGGCCGCTGGGGGGCCTTGGAGGCCGGGCTGTACCAGCGGCGCGGCTTCGGCAACGATCGGTGGTGGCGTGGCCGCTGGGGGGCCTTGGAGGCCGGGCTGTGCCAGCGGCGCGGCTTCGGCAACGATCGGTGGTGGCGTGGCCGCTGGGGGGCCTTGGAGGCCGGGCTGTGCCAGCGGCGTGGTGTCGGTGGCTACTGCCGTTGGCCGTCTGCCGGAGACCGGTAGCTTTCGCTTTCGGTCGGCCGGCGGGGGTTGGTTCCGCGGTGGACGGGTGGTGCGTCGGGTGCCTTGTCCCCGCGAGACCGATCGTCCAGCCGCTGTTTCGGTGGTCGGTGTCGACGAGGGCCGCTGGCTACCCATTTGTCGGAGGTCCAGCGGTTGTAGGCCGGTATGGGCCGTACGGCGGTGACGAGTGGTGGCTCCCAGGTATCCTCGTGCGTTGTCTTCCTGGGGCTGTGTGGTTGAGGTTTCCACCATTAATACCTCGTGTGACTCCTGGGTGGTCGGTCTCCGATGAGGTGCCTGCAGGCGTGGTGGCGGGCCCCGGTGTGCTGGGGGTTGTGCCTCCAGTTTGACTCTGGCGGGCCATGGCCGGTCCTCCAGAATCTTGGCGCGGTGTTGGTGGCGCTCCGGGGGGCCTACTGGGCTGGAGGCTAGGGGGACTGCGGTGGCTCGGCCGGAATTCTCCGGCTTTGGCGGTGGCTTGTTCCGTGGCATGCTGATTGCCAATTGTTTTGGCCGATCCTTCATTATCTTATATCCCCCGGTGGTGCATCTTCGCCAGCGAGAGCCTTGGGTGGGTTGTCGCCACCTAGGTGTCGCGGCTGGAACTAGGGTTTCTATCTCGGTCTCCCTCATTTTTGTTGAGGCGCTGACACAGTTCGCGCCTTCTGGTTCGCCGGTCTCGCGTGGTTTCAGATCGCTGATGTGCGCGCGCACTGGTTTCCCGCGCGCCCCTTTCAGCACCACGATGTTGGGTCCCTCGAATTTGGCTACGGTGTACGGGCCGACGAATTTTGGGGCCAGCTTAGCATTGAACTGCTTCGCTGCCGCGCTTAGGTGGTGTTCGCGCTTCATCACCTCGTCTCCGATCGCGGGACGCCAATCTCTGCGGCGTAGGTCATAATAGTGCTTCTGGTTCTGGTGTGCTCGTACCAGATTCCACCGTGCGAGTTCGATACTGTCCTTGATGCCCGCGAGCCGTTGTTGCCATCCTTGCTTGTCCTCTTGGGTCGGCTCTTCTGTTGGATCGCTCGTGGTTGGTCGGGGGTCTCCGGGAGCCGCGAGTTCGCGGCCAAAGTTTAAGGCGGCCGGCGTACTTCCCGTTGCCTCGTGTCGTGCCGTATTGTAGGCAAAAGCGATTTCGGGTAGCCAATTATCCCACGTCGTGTGATCCCCGTCGGTAAATTGGGCGATCATTGTCTTAATCACCCGGTTCGCCCGCTCTACTGGGTTACACTGCGGAGTATAAGGCGGTGTTTTCCGGTGATCGATGCCATATTCTCGTAGTAGGCCGGTAAATTCTCGGCTCTCGAATTGTTTGCCGTTGTCGGTAATGACTCGGCGGGGACACCCGAAGCGCATGACCACTCTCTCGCGGAATGCCTTCGCTACTGCCGGGGCGGTGGCCTGGCGAAGGGGTTGTAGCTCGATCCACTTTGTGAACTTGTCCTGCATCACCACGACCACGGTATGGCCTTTCTTAGATCGTGGGAGCGGTCCGACTAGATCGGCTGACACGACGTCCCACGGGTAGGCTGCTGGCGTGGTGTGCATCAGTCCTGCCGGGGCTTGTTGCGATACCTTATACTCCTGGCATTTCGCACACTGGCGGACGTAGCGGGCTGCATCTCGGAACATTCCTGGCCAGTAATATTTTCGGGCCAGTCGGGCGGTGGTTTTATTAATCCCGAGATGTCCGGCCGTAGGGGCGTCGTGGTTTGCCCTTAGTATTTCGTCGCGCCGTGATCGTGGCACACACTGCTTCCACTCGTCTTCAGGGTGGCCGCCGATTGTGTCGGGGAAGTGTCGGTACATTTCGCCGTCGCGAATCTGGTATTCTGGGTGGAGGAGCGGCGCCTCCTCGACGGCCCCTTTCTTCGTGTCGTACCACTCTTTGGGTGTTTCGGCCTCCACGTCTGCAATCTCGCCTTGTCGTGACAGGGCATCCGCTACGAGATTGTTCTCCCCCTTTCGGTATTCTATTTTGAAATCGTACTGCTGTAGCTCCAGACTCCAGCGCGCTAGTCGTCCCGAGGGGCTATCGATGGACTGCAGCCATTTCAGTGCTTGGTGGTCGGTCAGGACCGTGAACGAATATCCTTCTAAGTATGGGCGCATCTTTCTGATGCCCCAGACCACTGCCAAGCACTCCTTCTCCGTGACGGAGTAATTTCTTTCGGCCGAATTGAGCGTTCGGCTGGCATAGGCCACGACTCGTTCTTCGCCATCGTGGTCTTGTGTCAATACGGCACCAAGGCCTCCTTGGCTAGCGTCTGTTTGCAATACAAACGGTCGGTCGAAATCGGGGCACTTTAATACCGGTGCGGTGGCTAGCTGGTGGCGGAGCGTCTCGAAGGCGGACTGGGCTTCTTCCGTCCAATTCCAACGCGTACGTTTCTGGAGGAGCTGGTGGAGTGGTGCGGCCGTATCGGAGAACTGGGAGATGTATCTCCTATACCAGGAGACCATTCCTAGGAAACGCCGTAATTCACGTAGGTTTTGTGGCGGAGGCGTATTGCGGATGGCCTCGACCTTTTCGGGGTCGGTCTTGACTCCTTGGTCGGAGACGACGTGTCCGAGGTATTGTAGCTCGGTTTGGCAGAACCGGCACTTCTCCTCGTTTAGGCGGAGGCCTGCCCGTTGCAGTCGGCGCAACACCTCTCGAAGGTTTTCCAAGTGTTCTTCGAAGGTGCGGCCTAGGACGATGATGTCGTCCAAGTAGGCAAAGGCTCTTGGCTCCAGGCTGGGTCCGATGACGCTGTCGAGCAGTCGTTGGAACGTGGCGGGGGCCGAGTGGAGGCCGAACGGCATGACGCGGAACTGATACAGTCCCCGTCCGGGAACGGTAAAAGCCGTTAGCGGGCGGCTCTCTTCGGCCAGCGGTACTTGCCAGTACCCATTTGCAAGGTCCAGTGTCGAAATGTAGCGCGCCTCGCGCAATTTGTCGAGCGTTGCCTGGACCTGTGGCAAGGGGTAGGCGTCTTTTTCGGTTACGGCATTAACACGGCGGAAGTCGATGCAGAATCGCTTCTTTTTCTTGCCTTTCTTGGCAACCATGACCACAGGTGAACTCCACGGGCTGTTGGACGGCTCTATTATTCCGTCTGCCAGCATTTGGTCCACTGCCTCGTTAATTAAGGCTTGTGTGGCTGGGTTCCTGGGCATGTATCGTTGCTTGATTGGCACGGTTGTCTTTAGACGGATACGGTGTTCTGCGAGGCTTGTCGTGCCTCGCAGTTTCCGGAGCGGCGGTAACTCCTCATCCAGGAGTTGTTGCAGGGCGGCTTCTTGGGCCGGCGTGCATCGGCGGATGCCGGGGTCTTCCACGGCCGCGGTTTCGGCGTGGCGAGTCCATCGGTGGGTACCAATCTGTACTTCTAGGCCCAGCTTTTCCAGGATATCTACCCCCAATAGGGCGGCGTGTGACAGGCCTGGGAGCACGGCGTATGTGTGTTGTACCTTTTGGTCGTGGATGGTGGCGGGTAACGTCATTTCGCCTCGTAGTGGTACCTCTGCGCCGTCGGCGACGCTAGCCGTGAAGGTGGCCGGTGCGAGGTTGTATCCTCGCCTCTCGCATGCCGTGGCGACATCTGGTCGTATGAATGAGCGGGTCGCTCCGGTGTCGACCAGTGCCCACCAGCGCACATTTCCCACCTGGAAGGCGAGGTACAGTCGAGGGTCTGCATTTACTGGCTTGCTTGAGGCGTTGTCGGTTGGGCGTTTTGTCGGTTGCCTCGGATGCCGCGCCCGGCCTCGTTTCCCGAGAAGGGATTGCATTGGCATTCGCGGGAAGTGCGTCCGGCTATACCGCAGTACGAGCAGAACAGTTTACTGGCCCGTCGACATTCTGGGCGGCGGTGGCCACGTTGTCCGCATCGCCAGCAGCAAGTAGCTCGGTCGTAGTCGGCTTGTACTTCCGCCAGGCCGCTGCTATGGGTTTGTTCGGTTCTCCGCTCTGGTCGTTTCTCGGTTTTGGCGGTTTCCTTTTTACCGATGCCGGCGGCTGCTCTTTCCTCGGCTGTGACTTTATCCTGATCTGCGGCTAATCTCATTAATTCCGGCAACGTTTTGAACTCTGTGCGTTTGATGTACCGACGGTACTCCGGTCGGAGGTTCCGGTAGGCTCGGTTTACCTGTTGTTCAAGGGAGTATTTCCCGTACTGTTGCATCAACGGTAAAAGGTCCAATATGAAATCGGTAGCGGTTTCGTCCGGCCGTTGTACACGCCGGGTAATTGTTTCCTCGAGTTCGTTTTCGTCTTCGGCCGCGAGGAAGAATGCTCGAAAGTCGGTAACGAAGTCATCCCATGACTGCCATTCGGTACGGCGAAGGCGATACCAGCCTAATGCCCTTCCCTTTAGAATCTCGGATAGGCACTGCACGATCTGCGTGGGGGTGACCATATAGCTGTGTTGTAGGTCTCCTAGCCGTTGCAAGAATTCGGCGGCTCCGGCGCCGCCATCATAACGTGTCCCCCATCGTCTGATCCTTTCCATTGGCGTGGTATCCGGGGCTATGAAGCTGATTCCCGTACCGGGCGCTGTCTCCGGTGGATTGGAGGTTTCGCCGGTCACCAGTATTGTTGGCGGTCCCATGATATTCTGTTCTCGGCAGTGCGCGGTGACTCGTTGGCGTAGCTCGTCAAGATTGCCAGTGGCGTCGATTCCGTACTCTTCCGCGACTTTTACTAGTACGGCTTTTCGTAGCTCGTATACCCAACTTACGCTTATGCTCATTCGCCCTTCTCCTTTTCAACGTCCCTGTTTGGGCGCCACTTTGTAATCGTGTTTGGTTGCGGCACGATTATCGGTGGGACGGAGAAGGAAAGTATGCCGACTCAGTCGGTAAGGCCAGGTTCGGCGAATGAGTACGGAGGTGTTTTCTTTAACAATAACAGTGTTTATTGTGCTGTAATTATGTTTACACTGGTTTCCGGTCGCGGCGGAAGAGCTATGGTATTGCGGCGCGTCGGCTTCGCGGCGGCGGCGACTTGGCGGCGAGATGGTCAGGAGTTAGGATGCGGAGTTTGTTGAACGTTCTACTCAGAACGGCCTTAAGGGGCGCGTTCGTACGAGAGTCGTATAATAGAGATTCAGAGTGCAATAGGGTTCCGGCCTAATGGGCGCGGAGGTACCTCTCTGACGTAGGCGGGACGCAAGATAAATCTCGGTCTATTTCGGACAGAGGCTGGTAACGGTACGGTGATGGCGATGGCCGATCACTGACACCTCAGGTATTCAAAAATCGAGCGTCTTGTTGGTTTGCTTGAAGCCGTATAGCGACATGCACAAGAGCTCCAGATTCCGCTCGCCGCGGCTCTTATAAGCGGAGCCCGTATAATTTCACGAGCGAGAGCCGTCGCGGGGCCGCGGCCGCCTAGCGGGCGCGGCGCGAACTAGACCCAGTGTTTCGGTCTCGGGCTCTCGCACGGCGCACTACGTGACTTCGTCACAAGTGTGAAGTGTGAAGTGTGAAGTGTGAAGTGTGAAGTGTGAAGTGTGCAGTGTGAAGTGTGCAGTGTGCAGTGTGCAGTGTGCAGTGTGCAGTGTGCAGTGTGAAGTGTGAAGTGTGAAGTGTGAAGTGTGAAGTGTGAAGTGTGAAGTGTGAAGTGTGAAGTGTGAAGTGTGAAGTGTGAAGTGTGAAGTGTGAAGTGTGAAGTGTGAAGTTTGAAGTGTGAAGTGTGAAGTGTGAAGTGTGAAGTGTGAAGTGGGAAGTGCGAAGTGCGAAGTGCGAAGTGCGAAGTGCGAAGTGCGAAGTGCGAAGTGCGAAGTGCGAAGTGCGAAGTGCGAAGTGCGAAGTGCGAAGTGCGAAGTGCGAAGTGCGAAGTGCGAAGTGCGAAGTGCGAAGTGCGAAGTGGGAAGTGCGAAGTGCGAAGTGTGAAGTGTGAAGTGTGAAGTGTGAAGTGTGAAGTGTGCAGTGTGAAGTGTGCAGTGTGCAGTGTGCAGTGTGCAGTGTGCAGTGTGCAGTGTGAAGTGTGAAGTGTGAAGTGTGAAGTGTGAAGTGTGAAGTGTGAAGTGTGAAGTGTGAAGTGTGAAGTGTGAAGTGTGAAGTGTGAAGTGTGAAGTGTGAAGTGTGAAGTTTGAAGTGTGAAGTGTGAAGTGTGAAGTGTGAAGTGTGAAGTGGGAAGTGCGAAGTGCGAAGTGCGAAGTGCGAAGTGCGAAGTGCGAAGTGCGAAGTGCGAAGTGCGAAGTGCGAAGTGCGAAGTGCGAAGTGCGAAGTGCGAAGTGCGAAGTGCGAAGTGCGAAGTGCGAAGTGCGAAGTGCGAAGTGGGAAGTGCGAAGTGCGAAGTGCGAAGTGGGAAGTGCGAAGTGCGAAGTGTGAAGTGTGAAGTGTGAAGTGTGAAGTGTGAAGTGTGCAGTGTGAAGTGTGCAGTGTGCAGTGTGCAGTGTGCAGTGTGCAGTGTGCAGTGTGAAGTGTGAAGTGTGAAGTGTGAAGTGTGAAGTGTGAAGTGTGAAGTGTGAAGTGTGAAGTGTGAAGTGTGAAGTGTGAAGTGTGAAGTGTGAAGTGTGAAGTGTGAAGTTTGAAGTGTGAAGTGTGAAGTGCGAAGTGCGAAGTGCGAAGTGGGCAGTGCGAAGTGTGAAGTGTGAAGTGCGATGTGTGAAGTGTGAAGTGTGAAGTGTGAAGTGTGAAGTGTGAAGTGTGAAGTGTGAAGTGTGAAGTGTGAAGTGTGAAGTGTGATGTGGGAAGTGCGAAGTGCGAAGTGCGAAGTGCGAAGTGCGAAGTGCGAAGTGCGAAGTGCGAAGTGGGAAGTGGGAAGTGCGAAGTGCGAAGTGCGAAGTGCGAAGTGCGAAGTGCGAAGTGCGAAGTGCGATGTGCGAAGTGCGAAGTGCGAAGTGCGAAGTGCGAAGTGCGAAGTGCGAAGTGCGAAGTGCGAAGTGCGAAGTGCGAAGTGCGAAGTGGGCAGTGCGAAGTGTGAAGTGTGAAGTGTGAAGTGTGAAGTGTGAAGTGTGAAGTGTGAAGTGTGAAGTGTGAAGTGTGAAGTGTGAAGTGTGAAGTGTGAAGTGTGAAGTTTGAAGTGTGAAGTGTGAAGTGTGAAGTGTGAAGTGTGAAGTGTGAAGTGGGAAGTGCGAAGTGCGAAGTGCGAAGTGCGAAGTGCGAAGTGCGAAGTGCGAAGTGCGAAGTGCGAAGTGCGAAGTGCGAAGTGCGAAGTGCGAAGTGCGAAGTGCGAAGTGCGAAGTGCGAAGTGCGAAGTGCGAAGTGCGAAGTGCGAAGTGCGAAGTGCGAAGTGCGAAGTGGGAAGTGCGAAGTGCGAAGTGCGAAGTGCGAAGTGCGAAGTGCGAAGTGCGAAGTGCGAAGTGCGAAGTGCGAAGTGCGAAGTGCGAAGTGCGAAGTGCGAAGTGCGAAGTGCGAAGTGCGAAGTGCGAAGTGCGAAGTGCGAAGTGCGAAGTGCGAAGTGCGAAGTGCGAAGTGCGAAGTGCGAAGTGCGAAGTGCGAAGTGCGAAGTGCGAAGTGCGAAGTGCGAAGTGCGAAGTGCGAAGTGCGCAGTGCGATGTGCGATGTGCGAAGTGCGAAGTGCGAAGTGCGAAGTGCGAAGTGCGAAGTGCGAAGTGCGAAGTGCGAAGTGCGAAGAGCGAAGTGCGAAGTGCGAAGTGCGATGTGGGAAGTGTGATGTGTGAAGTGTGAAGTGTGAAGTGTGAAGTGTGAAGTGTGAAGTGTGAAGTGTGAAGTGTGAAGTGTGAAGTGTGAAGTGTGAAGTGTGAAGTGTGATGTGGGAAGTGCGAAGTGCAAAGTGCGAAGTGCGAAGTGGGAAGTGGGAAGTGCGAAGTGCGAAGTGCGAAGTGCGAAGTGCGAAGTGCGAAGTGCGAAGTGCGAAGGGCGAAGTGCGAAGTGCGAAGTGCGAAGTGCGAAGTGCGAAGTGCGAAGTGCGAAGTGCGAAGTGCGAAGTGCGAAGTGCGAAGTGCGAAGTGCGAAGTGCGAAGTGCGAAGTGCGAAGTGCGAAGTGGGCAGTGCGAAGTGCGAAGTGCGAAGTGTGAAGTGTGAAGTGTGAAGTGTGAAGTGTGAAGTGTGAAGTGTGAAGTGTGAAGTGTGAAGTGTGAAGTGTGAAGTGTGAAGTGTGAAGTGGGAAGTGCGAAGTGCGAAGTGCGAAGTGCGAAGTGCGAAGTGCGAAGTGCGAAGTGCGAAGTGCGAAGTGCGAAGTGCGAAGTGCGAAGTGCGAAGTGCGAAGTGCGAAGTGCGAAGTGCGAAGTGCGAAGTGCGAAGTGCGAAGTGCGAAGTGCGAAGTGGGAAGTGGGAAGTGCGAAGTGGGAAGTGCGAAGTGGGAAGTGCGAAGTGCGAAGTGCGAAGTGCGAAGTGCGAAGTGCGAAGTGCGAAGTGCGAAGTGCGAAGTGCGAAGTGCGAAGTGCGAAGTGCGAAGTGCGAAGTGCGAAGTGCGAAGTGCGAAGTGCGAAGTGCGAAGTGCGAAGTGCGAAGTGCGAAGTGCGAAGTGCGAAGTGCGAAGTGGGCAGTGCGAAGTGTGAAGTGCGAAGTGTGAAGTGTGAAGTGTGAAGTGTGAAGTGTGATGTGTGAAGTGTGAAGTGTGAAGTGTGAAGTGTGAAGTGGGAAGTGCGAAGTGCGAAGTGCGAAGTGCGAAGTGCGAAGTGCGAAGTGCGAAGTGCGAAGTGCGAAGTGCGAAGTGCGAAGTGCGAAGTGCGAAGAGCGAAGTGCGAAGTGCGAAGTGTGATGTGGGAAGTGTGATGTGTGATGTGTGAAGTGTGAAGTGTGAAGTGTGAAGTGTGAAGTGTGAAGTGTGAAGTGTGAAGTGTGATGTGTGAAGTCTGAAGTGTGAAGTGGGAAGTGTGAAGTGTGAAGTGTGAAGTGTGCAGTGTGAAGTGTGAACTGTGAAGTGTGAAGTGTGAAGTGTGAAGTGTGAAGTGTGAAGTGAGAAGTGTGAAGTGTGAAGTGTGAAGTGTGAAGTGTGAAGTGTGAAGTGTGAAGTGTGAAGTGTGAAGTGTGAAGTGCGAAGTGCGAAGTGGGCAGTGTGAAGTGTGAAGTGTGAAGTGTGAAGTGCGAAGTGCGAAGTGCGAAGTGCGAAGTGCGAAGTGCGAAGTGCGAAGTGCGAAGTGCGAAGTGCGAAGTGCGAAGTGCGAAGTGCGAAGTGCGAAGTGCGAAGTGCGAAGTGCGAAGTGCGAAGTGCGAAGTGCGAAGTGGGAAGTGCGAAGTGCGAAGTGCGATGTGCGAAGTGCGAAGTGCGAAGTGCGAAGTGCGAAGTGCGAAGTGCGAAGTGCGAAGTGCGAAGTGCGAAGTGCGAAGTGCGAAGTGCGAAGTGCGAAGTGCGAAGTGCGAAGTGCGAAGTGCGAAGTGCGAAGTGCGAAGTGCGAAGTGCGAAGTGCGAAGTGCGAAGTGCGAAGTGCGCAGTGCGATGTGCGATGTGCGATGTGCGATGTGCGAAGTGCGAAGTGCGAAGTGCGAAGTGCGAAGTGCGAAGTGCGAAGTGCGAAGTGCGAAGAGCGAAGTGCGAAGTGCGAAGTGCGATGTGGGAAGTGCGATGTGTGAAGTGTGAAGTGTGAAGTGTGAAGTGTGAAGTGTGAAGTGTGAAGTGTGAAGTGTGAAGTGTGAAGTGTGAAGTGTGATGTGGGAAGTGCGAAGTGCGAAGTGCGAAGTGCGAAGTGCGAAGTGCGAAGTGCGAAGTGCGAAGTGGGAAGTGGGAAGTGCGAAGTGCGAAGTGCGAAGTGCGAAGTGCGAAGTGCGAAGTGCGAAGTGCGAAGTGCGAAGTGCGAAGTGCGAAGTGCGAAGTGCGAAGTGCGAAGTGCGAAGTGCGAAGTGCGAAGTGCGAAGTGCGAAGTGCGAAGTGCGAAGTGGGCAGTGCGAAGTGTGAAGTGTGAAGTGTGAAGTGTGAAGTGTGAAGTGTGAAGTGTGAAGTGTGAAGTGTGAAGTGTGAAGTGTGAAGTGTGAAGTGTGAAGTGTGAAGTTTGAAGTGTGAAGTGTGAAGTGTGAAGTGTGAAGTGTGAAGTGGGAAGTGCGAAGTGCGAAGTGCGAAGTGCGAAGTGCGAAGTGCGAAGTGCGAAGTGCGAAGTGCGAAGTGCGAAGTGCGAAGTGCGAAGTGCGAAGTGCGAAGTGCGAAGTGCGAAGTGCGAAGTGCGAAGTGCGAAGTGCGAAGTGCGAAGTGCGAAGTGCGAAGTGCGAAGTGCGAAGTGCGAAGTGCGAAGTGCGAAGTGCGAAGTGCGAAGTGCGAAGTGCGAAGTGCGAAGTGCGAAGTGCGCAGTGCGATGTGCGATGTGCGAAGTGCGAAGTGCGAAGTGCGAAGTGCGAAGTGCGAAGTGCGAAGTGCGAAGTGCGAAGTGCGAAGAGCGAAGTGCGAAGTGCGAAGTGCGATGTGGGAAGTGTGATGTGTGAAGTGTGAAGTGTGAAGTGTGAAGTGTGAAGTGTGAAGTGTGAAGTGTGAAGTGTGAAGTGTGAAGTGTGAAGTGTGAAGTGTGAAGTGTGATGTGGGAAGTGCGAAGTGCAAAGTGCGAAGTGCGAAGTGGGAAGTGGGAAGTGCGAAGTGCGAAGTGCGAAGTGCGAAGTGCGAAGTGCGAAGTGCGAAGTGCGAAGGGCGAAGTGCGAAGTGCGAAGTGCGAAGTGCGAAGTGCGAAGTGCGAAGTGCGAAGTGCGAAGTGCGAAGTGCGAAGTGCGAAGTGCGAAGTGCGAAGTGCGAAGTGCGAAGTGCGAAGTGCGAAGTGGGCAGTGCGAAGTGCGAAGTGCGAAGTGTGAAGTGTGAAGTGTGAAGTGTGAAGTGTGAAGTGTGAAGTGTGAAGTGTGAAGTGTGAAGTGTGAAGTGTGAAGTGTGAAGTGTGAAGTGGGAAGTGCGAAGTGCGAAGTGCGAAGTGCGAAGTGCGAAGTGCGAAGTGCGAAGTGCGAAGTGCGAAGTGCGAAGTGCGAAGTGCGAAGTGCGAAGTGCGAAGTGCGAAGTGCGAAGTGCGAAGTGCGAAGTGCGAAGTGGGAAGTGGGAAGTGCGAAGTGGGAAGTGCGAAGTGGGAAGTGCGAAGTGCGAAGTGCGAAGTGCGAAGTGCGAAGTGCGAAGTGCGAAGTGCGAAGTGCGAAGTGCGAAGTGCGAAGTGCGAAGTGCGAAGTGCGAAGTGCGAAGTGCGAAGTGCGAAGTGCGAAGTGCGAAGTGCGAAGTGCGAAGTGCGAAGTGCGAAGTGCGAAGTGCGAAGTGGGCAGTGCGAAGTGTGAAGTGCGAAGTGTGAAGTGTGAAGTGTGAAGTGTGAAGTGTGATGTGTGAAGTGTGAAGTGTGAAGTGTGAAGTGTGAAGTGGGAAGTGCGAAGTGCGAAGTGCGAAGTGCGAAGTGCGAAGTGCGAAGTGCGAAGTGCGAAGTGCGAAGTGCGAAGTGCGAAGTGCGAAGTGCGAAGAGCGAAGTGCGAAGTGCGAAGTGTGATGTGGGAAGTGTGATGTGTGATGTGTGAAGTGTGAAGTGTGAAGTGTGAAGTGTGAAGTGTGAAGTGTGAAGTGTGAAGTGTGATGTGTGAAGTCTGAAGTGTGAAGTGGGAAGTGTGAAGTGTGAAGTGTGAAGTGTGCAGTGTGAAGTGTGAACTGTGAAGTGTGAAGTGTGAAGTGTGAAGTGTGAAGTGTGAAGTGAGAAGTGTGAAGTGTGAAGTGTGAAGTGTGAAGTGTGAAGTGTGAAGTGTGAAGTGTGAAGTGTGAAGTGTGAAGTGCGAAGTGCGAAGTGGGCAGTGTGAAGTGTGAAGTGTGAAGTGTGAAGTGCGAAGTGCGAAGTGCGAAGTGCGAAGTGCGAAGTGCGAAGTGCGAAGTGCGAAGTGCGAAGTGCGAAGTGCGAAGTGCGAAGTGCGAAGTGCGAAGTGCGAAGTGCGAAGTGCGAAGTGCGAAGTGCGAAGTGCGAAGTGGGAAGTGCGAAGTGCGAAGTGCGAAGTGCGAAGTGCGAAGTGCGAAGTGCGAAGTGCGAAGTGCGAAGTGCGAAGTGCGAAGTGCGAAGTGCGAAGTGCGAAGTGCGAAGTGCGAAGTGCGAAGTGCGAAGTGCGAAGTGCGAAGTGCGAAGTGCGAAGTGCGAAGTGCGAAGTGCGAAGTGCGAAGTGCGAAGTGCGAAGTGCGCAGTGCGATGTGCGATGTGCGATGTGCGATGTGCGAAGTGCGAAGTGCGAAGTGCGAAGTGCGAAGTGCGAAGTGCGAAGTGCGAAGTGCGAAGAGCGAAGTGCGAAGTGCGAAGTGCGATGTGGGAAGTGCGATGTGTGAAGTGTGAAGTGTGAAGTGTGAAGTGTGAAGTGTGAAGTGTGAAGTGTGAAGTGTGAAGTGTGAAGTGTGAAGTGTGATGTGGGAAGTGCGAAGTGCGAAGTGCGAAGTGCGAAGTGCGAAGTGCGAAGTGCGAAGTGCGAAGTGGGAAGTGGGAAGTGCGAAGTGCGAAGTGCGAAGTGCGAAGTGCGAAGTGCGAAGTGCGAAGTGCGAAGTGCGAAGTGCGAAGTGCGAAGTGCGAAGTGCGAAGTGCGAAGTGCGAAGTGCGAAGTGCGAAGTGCGAAGTGCGAAGTGCGAAGTGGGCAGTGCGAAGTGTGAAGTGTGAAGTGTGAAGTGTGAAGTGTGAAGTGTGAAGTGTGAAGTGTGAAGTGTGAAGTGTGAAGTGTGAAGTGTGAAGTGTGAAGTGTGAAGTTTGAAGTGTGAAGTGTGAAGTGTGAAGTGTGAAGTGTGAAGTGGGAAGTGCGAAGTGCGAAGTGCGAAGTGCGAAGTGCGAAGTGCGAAGTGCGAAGTGCGAAGTGCGAAGTGCGAAGTGCGAAGTGCGAAGTGCGAAGTGCGAAGTGCGAAGTGCGAAGTGCGAAGTGCGAAGTGCGAAGTGCGAAGTGCGAAGTGCGAAGTGCGAAGTGGGAAGTGCGAAGTGCGAAGTGCGAAGTGCGAAGTGCGAAGTGCGAAGTGCGAAGTGCGAAGTGCGAAGTGCGAAGTGCGAAGTGCGAAGTGCGAAGTGCGAAGTGCGAAGTGCGAAGTGCGAAGTGCGAAGTGCGAAGTGCGAAGTGCGAAGTGCGAAGTGCGAAGTGCGAAGTGCGAAGTGCGAAGTGCGAAGTGCGAAGTGCGAAGTGCGAAGTGCGAAGTGCGAAGTGCGAAGTGCGCAGTGCGATGTGCGATGTGCGAAGTGCGAAGTGCGAAGTGCGAAGTGCGAAGTGCGAAGTGCGAAGTGCGAAGTGCGAAGTGCGAAGAGCGAAGTGCGAAGTGCGAAGTGCGATGTGGGAAGTGTGATGTGTGAAGTGTGAAGTGTGAAGTGTGAAGTGTGAAGTGTGAAGTGTGAAGTGTGAAGTGTGAAGTGTGAAGTGTGAAGTGTGAAGTGTGAAGTGTGATGTGGGAAGTGCGAAGTGCGAAGTGCGAAGTGCGAAGTGGGAAGTGGGAAGTGCGAAGTGCGAAGTGCGAAGTGCGAAGTGCGAAGTGCGAAGTGCGAAGTGCGAAGGGCGAAGTGCGAAGTGCGAAGTGCGAAGTGCGAAGTGCGAAGTGCGAAGTGCGAAGTGCGAAGTGCGAAGTGCGAAGTGCGAAGTGCGAAGTGCGAAGTGCGAAGTGCGAAGTGCGAAGTGCGAAGTGGGCAGTGCGAAGTGCGAAGTGCGAAGTGTGAAGTGTGAAGTGTGAAGTGTGAAGTGTGAAGTGTGAAGTGTGAAGTGTGAAGTGTGAAGTGTGAAGTGGGAAGTGTGAAGTGGGAAGTGCGAAGTGCGAAGTGCGAAGTGCGAAGTGCGAAGTGCGAAGTGCGAAGTGCGAAGTGCGAAGTGCGAAGTGCGAAGTGCGAAGTGCGAAGTGCGAAGTGCGAAGTGCGAAGTGCGAAGTGCGAAGTGCGAAGTGGGAAGTGGGAAGTGCGAAGTGGGAAGTGCGAAGTGGGAAGTGCGAAGTGCGAAGTGCGAAGTGCGAAGTGCGAAGTGCGAAGTGCGAAGTGCGAAGTGCGAAGTGCGAAGTGCGAAGTGCGAAGTGCGAAGTGCGAAGTGCGAAGTGCGAAGTGCGAAGTGCGAAGTGCGAAGTGCGAAGTGCGAAGTGCGAAGTGCGAAGTGCGAAGTGCGAAGTGCGAAGTGGGCAGTGCGAAGTGTGAAGTGCGAAGTGTGAAGTGTGAAGTGTGAAGTGTGAAGTGTGATGTGTGAAGTGTGAAGTGTGAAGTGTGAAGTGTGAAGTGGGAAGTGCGAAGTGCGAAGTGCGAAGTGCGAAGTGCGAAGTGCGAAGTGCGAAGTGCGAAGTGCGAAGTGCGAAGTGCGAAGTGCGAAGTGCGAAGTGCGAAGTGCGAAGTGCGAAGTGCGAAGTGCGAAGTGCGAAGTGCGAAGAGCGAAGTGCGAAGTGCGAAGTGTGATGTGGGAAGTGTGATGTGTGATGTGTGAAGTGTGAAGTGTGAAGTGTGAAGTGTGAAGTGTGAAGTGTGAAGTGTGAAGTGTGATGTGTGAAGTCTGAAGTGTGAAGTGGGAAGTGTGAAGTGTGAAGTGTGAAGTGTGCAGTGTGAAGTGTGAACTGTGAAGTGTGAAGTGTGAAGTGTGAAGTGTGAAGTGTGAAGTGAGAAGTGTGAAGTGTGAAGTGTGAAGTGTGAAGTGTGAAGTGTGAAGTGTGAAGTGTGAAGTGTGAAGTGTGAAGTGTGAAGTGCGAAGTGCGAAGTGGGCAGTGTGAAGTGTGAAGTGTGAAGTGTGAAGTGTGAAGTGTGAAGTGTGAAGAGTGAAGTGTGAAGTGTGAAGTGTGAAGTGTGAAGTGTGAAGTGTGATGTGTGAAGTGTGAAGTGTGAAGTGTGAAGTGTGAAGTGTGAAGTGTGAAGTGTGAAGTGTGAAGTGTGAAGTGTGAAGTGTGAAGTGTGAAGTGTGAAGTGTGAAGAGTGAAGTGCGAAGTGCGAAGTGCGAAGTGCGAAGTGCGAAGTGCGAAGTGCGAAGTGCGAAGTGCGAAGTGCGAAGTGCGAAGTGCGAAGTGCGAAGTGCGAAGTGCGAAGTGGGCAGTGCGAAGTGTGAAGTGTGAAGTGTGAAGTGTGAAGTGTGAAGTGTGAAGTGTGATGTGTGAAGTGTGAAGTGTGAAGTGTGAAGTGTGAAGTGGGAAGTGCGAAGTGCGAAGTGCGAAGTGCGAAGTGCGAAGTGCGAAGTGCGAAGTGCGAAGTGCGAAGTGCGAAGTGCGAAGTGCGAAGTGCGAAGTGCGAAGTGCGAAGTGCGAAGTGCGAAGTGCGAAGTGCGAAGTGCGAAGAGCGAAGTGCGAAGTGCGAAGTGTGATGTGGGAAGTGTGATGTGTGATGTGTGAAGTGTGAAGTGTGAAGTGTGAAGTGTGAAGTGTGAAGTGTGAAGTGTGAAGTGTGAAGTGTGAAGTGTGATGTGTGAAGTGTGAAGTGTGAAGTGTGAAGTGTGAAGTGTGAAGTGTGAAGTGTGAAGTGTGAAGTGTGAAGTGTGAAGTGTGAAGTGTGAAGTGTGAAGTGAGATGTTTGAAGTGTGAAGTGTGAAGTGTGAAGTGTGAAGTGTGAAGTGTGAAGTGTGAAGTGTGCAGTGTGAAGTGTGAAGTGTGAAGTGTGAAGTGTGAAGTGTGAAGTGTGAAGTGTGAAGTGTGAAGTGTGAAGTGTGAAGAGTGAAGTGTGAAGTGTGAAGTGTGAAGTGTGAAGGGTGAAGTGTGAAGAGTGAAGTGTGATGTGTGAAGTGTGAAGTGTGAAGTGTGAAGTGTGAAGTGCGAAGTGCGAAGTGCGAAGTGCGAAGTGCGAAGTGCGAAGTGCGAAGTGCGAAGTGCGAAGTGCGAAGTGCGAAGTGCGAAGTGCGAAGTGCGAAGTGCGAAGTGCGAAGTGCGAAGTGCGGAGTGCGAAGTGCGAAGTGCGAAGTGCGAAGTGCGAAGTGCGAAGTGCGAAGTGCGAAGTGCGAAGTGCGAAGTGCGAAGTGCGAAGTGCGAAGTGCGAAGTGCGAAGTGCGAAGTGCGAAGTGCGAAGTGCGAAGTGCGAAGTGCGAAGTGCGAAGTGCGAAGTGCGAAGTGCGAAGTGCGAAGTGCGAAGTGCGATGTGCGATGTGCGATGTGCGATGTGCGATGTGCGAAGTGCGATGTGCGAATTGCGAAGTGCGATGTGCGAAGTGCGAAGTGCGAAGTGCGAAGTGCGAAGTGCGAAGTGCGAAGTGCGAAGTGCGAAGTGCGAAGTGCGCAGTGCGATGTGCGATGTGCGATGTGCGATGTGCGATGTGCGAAGTGCGAAGTGCGAAGTGCGAAGTGCGAAGTGCGAAGTGCGAAGTGCGCAGTGCGCAGTGCGATGTGCGATGTGCGATGTGCGATGTGCGATGTGCGAAGTTCGAAGTGCGAAGTGCGAAGTGCGAAGTGCGAAGTGCGAAGTGCGAAGTGCGAAGTGCGAAGTGCGAAGTGCGAAGAGCGAAGTGCGAAGTGCGAAGTGCGATGTGGGAAGTGTGAAGTGTGATGTGTGAAGTGTGAAGTGTGAAGTGTGATGTGTGAAGTCTGAAGTGTGAAGTGTGAATTGTGAAGTGTGAAGTGTGAAGTGTGAAGTGTGAAGTGTGAAGTGTGAAGTGTGAAGTGTGAAGTGTGAAGTGTGAAGTGTGAAGTGTGAAGTGTGAAGTGTGAAGTGTGAAGTGTGAAGTGTGAAGAGTGAAGTGTGAAGTGTGAAGTGTGAAGTGTGAAGGGTGAAGTGTGAAGTGTGAAGTGTGATGTGTGAAGTGTGAAGTGTGAAGTGTGAAGTGTGAAGTGTGAAGTGTGAAGTGCGAAGTGGGAAGTGCGAAGTGCGAAGTGCGAAGTGCGAAGTGCGAAGTGCGAAGTGCGAAGTGCGAAGTGCGAAGTGCGAAGTGCGAAGTGCGAAGTGCGAAGTGCGAAGTGCGAAGTGCGAAGTGCGAAGTGCGAAGAGCGAAGTGCGAAGTGCGAAGTGCGATGTGGGAAGTGTGAAGTGTGATGTGTGAAGTGTGAAGTGTGAAGTGTGAAGTGTGAAGTGTGAAGTGTGAAGTGTGAAGTGTGAAGTGTGAAGTGTGATGTGTGAAGTCTGAAGTGTGAAGTGGGAAGTGTGAAGTGTGAAGTGTGAAGTGTGAAGTGTGAAGTGTGAAGTGTGAAGTGTGAAGTGTGAAGTGTGATGTGTGAAGTGTGAAGTGTGAAGTGTGATGTGTGAAGTGCGAAGTGCGAAGTGCGAAGTGCGAAGTGCGAAGTGCGAAGTGCGAAGGGCGAAGTGCGAAGTGCGAAGTGCGAAGTGCGAAGTGCGAAGTGCGAAGTGCGAAGTGCGAAGTGCGAAGTGCGAAGTGCGAAGTGCGAAGTGCGAAGTGGGCAGTGTGAAGTGTGAAGTGTGAAGTGTGAAGTGTGAAGTGTGAAGTGTGAAGTGTGAAGTGTGAAGTGTGAAGTGTGAAGAGTGAAGTGTGAAGTGTGAAGTGTGAAGTGTGAAGTGTGAAGTGTGAAGTGTGAAGTGTGATGTGTGAAGTGTGAAGTGTGAAGTGTGAAGTGTGAAGTGTGAAGTGTGAAGTGTGAAGTGTGAAGTGTGAAGTGTGAAGTGTGAAGTGTGAAGTGTGAAGTGTGAAGTGTGAAGTGTGAAGTGTGAAGTGTGAAGTGTGAAGTGTGAAGTGTGAAGTGTGAAGTGTGAAGTGTGAAGTGTGAAGTGAGAAGTGTGAAGTGTGAAGTGTGAAGTGTGAAGTGTGAAGTGTGAAGTGTGAAGTGTGAAGTGTGAAGTGTGAAGTGTGAAGTGCGAAGTGCGAAGTGCGAAGTGCGAAGTGTGAAGTGCGAAGTGCGAAGTGCGAAGCGCGAAGCGCGATGTGCGATGTGCGAAGTGCGAAGTGCGAAGTGCGAAGTGCGAAGTGCGAAGTGCGAAGTGCGAAGTGCGCAGTGCGATGTGCGATGTGCGATGTGCGATGTGCGAAGTGCGAAGTGCGAAGTGCGAAGTGCGAAGTGCGAAGTGCGCAGTGCGATGTGCGATGTGCGATGTGCGATGTGCGATGTGCGAAGTGCGAAGTGCGAAGTGCGAAGTGCGAAGTGCGAAGTGCGAAGTGCGAAGTGCGAAGTGCGAAGTGCGGAAGAGCGAAGTGCGAAGTGCGAAGTGCGATGTGGGAAGTGTGAAGTGTGATGCGTGAAGTGTGAAGTGTGAAGTGTGAAGTGTGAAGTGTGAAGTGTGAAGTGTGAAGTGTGAAGTGTGAAGTGAGATGTTTGAAGTGTGAAGTGTGAAGTGTGAAGTGTGAAGTGTGAAGTGTGAAGTGTGAAGTGTGCAGTGTGAAGTGTGAAGTGTGAAGTGTGAAGTGTGAAGTGTGAAGTGTGAAGTGTGAAGTGTGAAGAGTGAAGTGTGAAGTGTGAAGTGTGAAGTGTGAAGGGTGAAGTGTGAAGAGTGAAGTGTGATGTGTGAAGTGTGAAGTGTGAAGTGTGAAGTGTGAAGTGCGAAGTGCGAAGTGCGAAGTGCGAAGTGCGAAGTGCGAAGTGCGAAGTGCGAAGTGCGAAGTGCGAAGTGCGAAGTGCGAAGTGCGAAGTGCGAAGTGCGAAGTGCGAAGTGCGAAGTGCGAAGTGCGAAGTGCGAAGTGCGAAGTGCGAAGTGCGAAGTGCGAAGTGCGAAGTGCGAAGTGCGAAGTGCGAAGTGCGAAGTGCGAAGTGCGAAGTGCGAAGTGCGAAGTGCGAAGTGCGAAGTGCGAAGTGCGAAGTGCGAAGTGCGAAGTGCGAAGTGCGAAGTGCGAAGTGCGAAGTGCGAAGTGCGAAGTGCGAAGTGCGAAGTGCGATGTGCGATGTGCGATGTGCGATGTGCGATGTGCGAAGTGCGATGTGCGAATTGCGAAGTGCGATGT
Source organism: Andrena chrysosceles (assembly GCA_963855975.1). Lineage (NCBI taxonomy): Eukaryota > Metazoa > Arthropoda > Insecta > Hymenoptera > Andrenidae > Andrena > Andrena chrysosceles. Next base: position 498,367 of record CAWLCU010000068.1, read on the forward strand.
GCGAAGTGCGAAGTGCGAAGTGCGAAGTGCGAAGTGCGAAGTGCGAAGTGCGAAGTGCGAAGTGCGAAGTGCGAAGTGCGAAGTGCGAAGTGCGCAGTGCGATGTGCGATGTGCGATGTGCGATGTGCGATGTGCGAAGTGCGAAGTGCGAAGTGCGAAGTGCGAAGTGCGAAGTGCGAAGTGCGCAGTGCGCAGTGCGATGTGCGATGTGCGATGTGCGATGTGCGATGTGCGAAGTTCGAAGTGCGAAGTGCGAAGTGCGAAGTGCGAAGTGCGAAGTGCGAAGTGCGAAGTGCGAAGTGCGAAGTGCGAAGAGCGAAGTGCGAAGTGCGAAGTGCGATGTGGGAAGTGTGAAGTGTGATGTGTGAAGTGTGAAGTGTGAAGTGTGAAGTGTGAAGTGTGAAGTGTGAAGTGTGAAGTGTGATGTGTGAAGTCTGAAGTGTGAAGTGTGAAGTGTGAAGTGTGAAGTGTGAAGTGTGAAGTGTGAAGTGTGAAGTGTGAAGTGTGAAGTGTGAAGTGTGAAGTGTGAAGTGTGAAGTGTGAAGTGTGAAGTGTGAAGTGTGAAGTGTGAAGTGTGAAGAGTGAAGTGTGAAGTGTGAAGTGTGAAGTGTGAAGGGTGAAGTGTGAAGTGTGAAGTGTGATGTGTGAAGTGTGAAGTGTGAAGTGTGAAGTGTGAAGTGTGAAGTGTGAAGTGCGAAGTGGGAAGTGCGAAGTGCGAAGTGCGAAGTGCGAAGTGCGAAGTGCGAAGTGCGAAGTGCGAAGTGCGAAGTGCGAAGTGCGAAGTGCGAAGTGCGAAGTGCGAAGAGCGAAGTGCGAAGTGCGAAGTGCGATGTGGGAAGTGTGAAGTGTGATGTGTGAAGTGCGAAGTGCGAAGTGCGAAGTGCGAAGTGCGAAGTGCGAAGTGCGAAGTGCGAAGTGCGAAGTGCGAAGTGGGCAGTGTGAAGTGCGAAGTGCGAAGTGTGAAGTGTGAAGTGTGAAGTGTGAAGTGTGAAGTGTGAAGTGTGAAGTGTGAAGTGTGAAGAGTGAAGTGTGAAGTGTGAAGTGTGAAGTGTGAAGTGTGATGTGTGAAGTGTGAAGTGTGAAGTGTGAAGTGTGAAGTGTGAAGTGTGAAGTGTGAAGTGTGAAGTGTGAAGTGTGAAGTGTGAAGTGTGAAGTGTGAAGTGTGAAGTGTGAAGTGTGAAGTGTGAAGTGTGAAGTGTGAAGTGTGAAGTGTGAAGTGTGAAGTGCGAAGTGGGCAGTGTGAAGTGTGAAGTGTGAAGTGTGAAGTGTGAAGTGTGAAGAGTGAAGTGTGAAGTGTGAAGTGTGAAGTGTGAAGTGTGAAGTGTGATGTGTGAAGTGTGAAGTGTGAAGTGTGAAGTGTGAAGTGTGAAGTGTGAAGTGTGAAGTGTGAAGTGTGAAGTGTGAAGTGTGAAGTGTGAAGTGTGAAGTGTGAAGTGTGAAGTGTGAAGTGTGAAGTGTGAAGTGTGAAGTGTGCAGTGTGAAGTGTTAAGTGTTAAGTGTGAAGTGTGAAGTGTGAAGTGTGAAGAGTGAAGTGCGAAGCGCGATGTGCGATGTGCGATGTGCGAAGTGCGAAGTGCGAAGTGCGAAGTGCGAAGTGCGCAGTGCGATGTGCGATGTGCGATGTGCGAAGTGCGAAGTGCGATGTGGGAAGTGTGAAGTGTGATGTGTGAAGTGTGAAGTGTGAAGTGTGAAGTGTGAAGTGTGAAGTGTGAAGTGTGAAGTGTGAAGTGTGATGTGTGAAGTCTGAAGTGTGAAGTGTGAAGTGTGAAGTGTGAAGTGTGAAGTGTGAAGTGTGAAGTGTGAAGTGTGATGTGTGCAGTGTGAAGTGTGAAGTGTGAAGTGTGAAGTGTGAAGTGTGAAGTGTGAAGTGTGAAGTGTGAAGTGTGAAGTGTGAAGTGTGAAGTGTGAAGTGTGAAGTGTGAAGGGTGAAGTGTGAGGTGTGAAGTGTGAAGTGCGAAGTGCGAAGTGCGTAGTGCGAAGTGCGAAGTGCGAAGTGCGAAGTGCGAAGTGCGAAGTGCGAAGTGCGAAGTGCGAAGTGCGAAGTGCGAAGTGCGAAGTGCGAAGTGCGAAGAGCGAAGTGCGAAGTGCGAAGTGCGATGTGGGAAGTGTGAAGTGTGATGTGTGAAGTGTGAAGTGTGAAGTGTGAAGTGTGATGTGTGAAGTGTGAAGTGTGAAGTGTGATGTGTGAAGTGCGAAGTGCGAAGTGCGAAGTGCGAAGTGCGAAGTGCGAAGTGCGAAGTGCGAAGTGCGAAGTGCGAAGGGCGAAGGGCGAAGGGCGAAGTGCGAAGTGCGAAGTGCGAAGTGCGAAGTGCGAAGTGCGAAGTGCGAAGTGCGAAGTGCGAAGTGCGAAGTGCGAAGTGCGAAGTGAGAAGTGAGAAGTGCGAAGTGCGAAGTGCGAAGTGCGAAGTGCGAAGTGCGAAGTGCGAAGTGCGAAGTGCGAAGTGCGAAGTGCGAAGTGCGAAGTGCGAAGTGCGAAGTGCGAAGTGTGCACTGTGAAGTGTGAAGTGTGAAGTGTGAAGTGTGAAGTGTGAAGTGTGAAGTGTGAAGTGTGATGTGTGAAGTGTGAAGTGTGAAGTGTGAAGTGTGAAGTGTGAAGTGTGAAGTGAGAAGTGTGAAGTGTGAAGTGTGAAGTGTGAAGTGTGAAGTGTGAAGTGTGAAGTGTGCAGTGTGCAGTGTGAAGTGTGAAGTGTGAAGTGTGAAGTGTGATGTGTGAAGTGTGAAGTGTGAAGTGTGAAGTGTGAAGTGTGAAGTGTGAAGTGTGAAGTGTGAAGTGTGAAGTGTGAAGTGTGAAGTGTGAAGTGTGAAGTGTGAAGTGTGAAGTGTGAAGTGTGAAGTGTGAAGTGTGAAGTGTGAAGTGTGAAGTGGGAAGTGGGAAGTGGGAAGTGTGAAGTGTGAAGTGTGAAGTGTGATGTGTGAAGTGTGAAGTGTGAAGTGTGAAGTGTGAAGTGTGAAGTGTGAAGTGTGAAGTGTGAAGTGTGAAGTGTGAAGTGTGAAGTGTGAAGTGTGAAGTGTGAAGTGTGAAGTGTGAAGTGTGAAGTGTGAATTGTGAAGTGTGCAGTGTGCAGTGTGCAGTGTGAAGTGTGAAGTGTGAAGTGTGATGTGTGAAGTGTGAAGTGTGAAGTGTGAAGTGTGAAGTGTGAAGTGTGAAGTGTGAAGTGTGAAGTGTGAAGTGTGAAGTGTGGAGTGTGAAGTGTGAAGTGTGAAGTGTGAAGTGTGCAGTGTGAAGTGTGAAGTGGGAAGTGTGAAGTGTGAAGTGTGAAGAGTGAAGTGTGAAGTGTGAAGTGTGAAGTGTGAAGTGTGAAGTGTGAAGTGTGAAGTGTGAAGTGTGAAGTGGGAAGTGGGAAGTGGGAAGTGTGAAGTGTGAAGTGTGAAGTGTGAAGTGTGAAGTGTGAAGTGTGAAGTGTGAAGTGTGAAGTGTGAAGTGGGAAGTGGGAAGTGGGAAGTGTGAAGTGTGAAGTGTGAAGTGTGATGTGTGAAGTGTGAAGTGTGAAGTGTGAAGTGTGAAGTGTGAAGTGTGAAGTGTGAAGTGTGAAGTGTGAAGTGTGAAGTGTGAAGTGTGAAGTGTGAAGTGTGAAGTGTGAAGTGTGAAGTGTGAAGTGTGAATTGTGAAGTGTGCAGTGTGCAGTGTGCAGTGTGAAGTGTGAAGTGTGAAGTGTGATGTGTGAAGTGTGAAGTGTGAAGTGTGAAGTGTGAAGTGTGAAGTGTGAAGTGTGAAGTGTGAAGTGTGAAGTGTGAAGTGTGAAGTGTGAAGTGTGAAGTGTGAAGTGTGAAGTGTGCAGTGTGAAGTGTGAAGTGTGAAGTGTGAAGTGTGAAGTGTGAAGAGTGAAGTGTGAAGTGTGAAGTGTGAAGTGTGAAGTGTGAAGTGTGAAGTGTGAAGTGTGAAGTGTGAAGTGGGAAGTGGGAAGTGGGAAGTGTGAAGTGTGAAGTGTGAAGTGTGAAGTGTGAAGTGTGAAGTGTGAAGTGTGAAGTGTGAAGTGTGAAGTGTGAAGTGTGAAGTGTGAAGTGTGAAGTGTGAAGTGTGAAGTGTGAAGTGTGAAGTGTGAAGTGTGAAGTGTGAAGTGTGAAGTGTGAAGTGTGCAGTGTGAAGTGTGAAGTGTGAAGTGTGAAGTGTGAAGTGTGAAGTGTGAAGTGTGAAGTGTGAAGTGTGAAGTGTGAAGTGTGAAGTGTGAAGTGTGAAGTGTGAAGTGTGAAGTGTGAAGTGTGAAGTGTGAAGTGTGATGTGTGATGTGTGATGTGAGACGTGTGAAGTGTGAATTGTGACGTGTGAAGTGTGAAGTGTGAAGTGTGAAGTGTGAAGTGTGAAGTGTGAAGTGTGAAGTGTGAAGTGTGAAGTGTGAAGTGTGAAGTGCGAAGTGCGAAGTGCGAAGTGGGAAGTGGGAAGTGCGAAGTGCGAAGTGCGAAGTGCGAAGTGCGAAGTGCGAAGTGCGAAGTGCGAAGTGCGAAGTGCGAAGTGCGAAGTGCGAAGTGCGAAGTGCGAAGTGCGAAGTGCGAAGTGCGAAGTGCGAAGTGCGAAGTGCGAAGTGCGAAGTGCGAAGTGCGAAGTGCGAAGTGCGAAGTGAGAAGTGAGAAGTGTGAAGTGTGAAGTGTGAAGTGTGAAGTGTGAAGTGTGAAGTGTGAAGTGTGAAGTGTGAAGTGTGATGTGTGAAGTGTGAAGTGTGAAGTGTGAAGTGTGAAGTGTGAAGTGTGAAGTGTGAAGTGTGAAGTGTGAAGTGTGAAGTGTGCAGTGTGCAGTGTGAAGTGTGATGTGTGAAGTGTGAAGTGTGAAGTGTGAAGTGTGAAGTGTGAAGTGTGAAGTGTGAAGTGTGAAGTGTGAAGTGTGAAGTGTGAAGTGTGCAGTGTGAAGTGTGAAGTGTGAAGTGTGAAGTGTGAAGTGTGAAGTGTGAAGTGTGAAGAGTGAAGTGTGAAGTGTGAAGTGTGAAGTGTGAAGTGTGAAGTGTGAAGTGTGAAGTGTGAAGTGTGAAGTGTGAAGTGTGAAGTGTGAAGTGTGAAGTGTGAAGTGTGAAGTGGGAAGTGGGAAGTGGGAAGTGTGAAGTGTGAAGTGTGAAGTGTGAAGTGGGAAGTGGGAAGTGTGAAGTGTGAAGTGTGAAGTGTGAAGTGTGAAGTGTGAAGTGTGAAGTGTGAAGTGTGAAGTGTGAAGTGTGAAGTGTGAAGTGTGAAGTGTGAAGTGTGAAGTGAGAAGTGTGAAGTGTGAAGTGTGAAGTGTGAAGTGTGAAGTGTGAAGTGTGAAGTGTGAAGTGTGAAGTGTGAAGTGTGAAGTGTGAAGTGTGAAGTGTGAAGTGTGAAGTGTGAAGTGTGAAGTGTGAAGTGTGAAGTGTGAAGTGTGAAGTGTGAAGTGTGATGTGTGATGTGTGAAGTGTGAAGTGTGAAGTGTGAAGAGTGAAGAGTGAAGAGTGAAGTGTGAAGTGTGAAGTGTGAAGTGTGAAGTGTGAAGTGTGAAGTGTGAAGTGTGCAGTGTGAAGTGTGCAGTGTGCAGTGTGCAGTGTGCAGTGTGCAGTGTGCAGTGTGCAGTGTGAAGTGTGAAGTGTGAAGTGTGAAGTGTGAAGTGTGAAGTGTGAAGCGTGAAGTGTGAAGTGTGAAGTGTGAAGTGTGAAGTGTGAAGTGTGAAGTTTGAAGTGTGAAGTGTGAAGTGTGAAGTGTGAAGTGTGAAGTGGGAAGTGCGAAGTGCGAAGTGCGAAGTGCGAAGTGCGAAGTGCGAAGTGCGAAGTGCGAAGTGCGAAGTGCGAAGTGCGAAGTGCGAAGTGCGAAGTGCGAAGTGCGAAGTGCGAAGTGCGAAGTGCGAAGTGCGAAGTGGGAAGTGCGAAGTGCGAAGTGCGAAGTGCGAAGTGCGAAGTGCGAAGTGCGAAGTGCGAAGTGCGAAGTGCGAAGTGCGAAGTGCGAAGTGCGAAGTGCGAAGTGCGAAGTGCGAAGTGCGAAGTGCGAAGTGCGAAGTGCGAAGTGCGAAGTGGGCAGTGCGAAGTGTGAAGTGTGAAGTGTGAAGTGTGAAGTGTGAAGTGTGAAGTGTGAAGTGTGAAGTGTGATGTGTGAAGTGTGAAGTGTGAAGTGTGAAGTGTGAAGTGTGAAGTGTGAAGTGTGAAGTGTGAAGTGTGAAGTGTGAAGTGTGAAGTGTGACGTGTGAAGTGTGAATTGTGACGTGTGAAGTGTGAAGTGTGAAGTGTGAAGTGTGAAGTGTGAAGTGTGAAGTGTGAAGTGTGAAGTGTGAAGTGTGAAGTGTGAAGTGTGAAGTGTGAAGTTTGAAGTGTGAAGTTTGAAGTGTGAAGTGTGAAGTGTGAAGTGTGAAGTGTGAAGTGTGAAGTGTGAAGTGTGAAGTGTGAAGTGTGAAGTGTGAAGTGTGATGTGTGATGTGTGAAGTGTGAAGTGTGAAGTGTGAAGTGTGAAGTGTGAAGTGTGAAGTGTGAAGTGTGAAGAGTGAAGAGTGAAGTGTGAAGTGTGAAGTGTGAAGTGTGAAGTGTGAAGTGTGAAGTGTGAAGTGTGAAGTATGAAGTGTGCAGTGTGCAGTGTGCAGTGTGCAGTGTGCAGTGTGTAGTGTGCAGTGTGAAGTGTGCAGTGTGAAGTGTGAAGTGTGAAGTGTGAAGTGTGAAGTGTGAAGTGTGAAGTGTGAAGTGTGAAGTGTGAAGTGTGAAGTGTGAAGTGTGAAGTGTGAAGTGTGAAGTGTGAAGTGTGAAGTGTGAAGTGTGAAGTGTGAAGTGCGAAGTGCGAAGTGGGAAGTGGGAAGTGGGAAGTGCGAAGTGCGAAGTGGGAAGTGCGAAGTGCGAAGTGCGAAGTGCGAAGTGGGAAGTGGGAAGTGCGAAGTGCGAAGTGGGAAGTGCGAAGTGCGAAGTGCGAAGTGCGAAGTGCGAAGTGCGAAGTGCGAAGTGCGAAGTGCGAAGTGCGAAGTGCGAAGTGCGAAGTGCGAAGTGAGAAGTGCGAAGTGAGAAGTGCGAAGTGCGAAGTGCGAAGTGCGAAGTGCGAAGTGCGAAGTGCGAAGTGCGAAGTGCGAAGTGCGAAGTGCGAAGTGCGAAGTGCGAAGTGCGAAGTGCGAAGTGCGAAGTGCGAAGTGCGAAGTGCGAAGTGAGAAGTGAGAAGTGCGAAGTGCGAAGTGAGAAGTGAGAAGTGAGAAGTGAGAAGTGCGAAGTGCGAAGTGCGAAGTGCGAAGTGCGAAGTGCGAAGTGCGAAGTGCGAAGTGCGAAGTGCGAAGTGCGAAGTGCGAAGTGCGAAGTGCGAAGTGCGAAGTGCGAAGTGCGAAGTGCGAAGTGCGAAGTGCGAAGTGCGAAGTGTGCACTGTGAAGTGTGAAGTGTGAAGTGTGAAGTGTGAAGTGTGAAGTGTGAAGTGTGAAGTGTGAAGTGTGAAGTGTGAAGTGTGAAGTGTGAAGTGTGAAGTGTGAAGTGTGAAGTGTGAAGTGTGAAGTGTGATGTGTGAAGTGTGAAGTGTGAAGTGTGAAGTGTGAAGTGCGAAGTGCGAAGTGCGAAGTGCGAAGTGCGAAGTGCGAAGTGCGAAGTGCGAAGTGCGAAGTGCGAAGTGCGAAGTGCGAAGTGCGAAGTGCGAAGTGCGATGTGCGAAGTGCGAAGTGCGAAGTGCGAAGTGCGAAGTGCGAAGTGCGAAGTGCGAAGTGCGAAGTGCGAAGTGCGAAGTGCGAAGTGCGAAGTGCGAAGTGCGAAGTGCGAAGTGCGAAGTGCGAAGTGCGAATTGCGAAGTGCGAATTGCGAAGTGCGAAGTGCGAAGTGCGAAGTGCGATGTGCGAAGTGCGAAGTGCGAAGTGCGAAGTGCGAAGTGCGAAGTGCGAAGTGCGAAGTGCGAAGTGCGAAGTGCGAAGTGCGAAGTGCGAAGTGCGAAGTGCGAAGTGCGAAGTGCGAAGTGCGAAGTGCGAAGTGCGAAGTGCGAAGTGCGAAGTGCGAAGTGCGAAGTGTGATGTGCGAAGAGTGAAGTGTGAAGTGTGAAGTGTGAAGTGTGAAGGGTGAAGTGTGAAGTGTGAAGTGTGAAGTGTGAAGTGTGAAGTGTGAAGTGTGAAGTGAGAAGTGTTAAGTGTGAAGTGTGAAGTGTGAAGTGTGAAGTGTGAAGTGTGAAGTGTGCAGTGTGAAGTGTGAAGTGTGAAGTGTGAAGTGTGAAGTGTGAAGTGTGAAGTGTGAAGTGTGAAGTGTGAAGTCTGAAGTGTGAAGTGAGAAGTGAGAAGTGAGAAGTGAGAAGTGTGAAGTGTGAAGTGTGAAGTGTGAAGTGTGAAGTGTGAAGTGTGATGTGGGAAATGCGAAGTGCGAAGTGCGAAGTGCGAAGTGCGAAGTGCGAAGTGCGAAATGCGAAGTGCGAAGTGCGAAGTGCGAAGTGCGAAGTGCGAAGTGCGAAGTGCGAAGTGCGAAGTGCGAAGTGCGCAGTGCGATGTGCGATGTGCGATGTGCGATGTGCGATGTGCGAAGTGCGAAGTGCGAAGTGCGAAGTGCGAAGTGCGAAGTGCGAAGTGCGAAGTGCGAAGTGCGAAGTGCGGAAGAGCGAAGTGCGAAGTGCGAAGTGCGATGTGGGAAGTGTGAAGTGTGATGCGTGAAGTGTGAAGTGTGAAGTGTGAAGTGTGAAGTGTGAAGTGTGAAGTGTGAAGTGTGAAGTGTGAAGTGAGATGTTTGAAGTGTGAAGTGTGAAGTGTGAAGTGTGAAGTGTGAAGTGTGAAGTGTGAAGTGTGCAGTGTGAAGTGTGAAGTGTGAAGTGTGAAGTGTGAAGTGTGAAGTGTGAAGTGTGAAGTGTGAAGAGTGAAGTGTGAAGTGTGAAGTGTGAAGTGTGAAGGGTGAAGTGTGAAGAGTGAAGTGTGATGTGTGAAGTGTGAAGTGTGAAGTGTGAAGTGTGAAGTGCGAAGTGCGAAGTGCGAAGTGCGAAGTGCGAAGTGCGAAGTGCGAAGTGCGAAGTGCGAAGTGCGAAGTGCGAAGTGCGAAGTGCGAAGTGCGAAGTGCGAAGTGCGAAGTGCGAAGTGCGAAGTGCGAAGTGCGAAGTGCGAAGTGCGAAGTGCGAAGTGCGAAGTGCGAAGTGCGAAGTGCGAAGTGCGAAGTGCGAAGTGCGAAGTGCGAAGTGCGAAGTGCGAAGTGCGAAGTGCGAAGTGCGAAGTGCGAAGTGCGAAGTGCGAAGTGCGAAGTGCGAAGTGCGAAGTGCGAAGTGCGAAGTGCGAAGTGCGAAGTGCGAAGTGCGAAGTGCGATGTGCGATGTGCGATGTGCGATGTGCGATGTGCGAAGTGCGATGTGCGAATTGCGAAGTGCGATGTGCGAAGTGCGAAGTGCGAAGTGCGAAGTGCGAAGTGCGAAGTGCGAAGTGCGAAGTGCGAAGTGCGAAGTGCGAAGTGCGAAGTGCGAAGTGCGCAGTGCGATGTGCGATGTGCGATGTGCGATGTGCGATGTGCGAAGTGCGAAGTGCGAAGTGCGAAGTGCGAAGTGCGAAGTGCGAAGTGCGCAGTGCGCAGTGCGATGTGCGATGTGCGATGTGCGATGTGCGATGTGCGAAGTTCGAAGTGCGAAGTGCGAAGTGCGAAGTGCGAAGTGCGAAGTGCGAAGTGCGAAGTGCGAAGTGCGAAGTGCGAAGAGCGAAGTGCGAAGTGCGAAGTGCGATGTGGGAAGTGTGAAGTGTGATGTGTGAAGTGTGAAGTGTGAAGTGTGAAGTGTGAAGTGTGAAGTGTGAAGTGTGAAGTGTGATGTGTGAAGTCTGAAGTGTGAAGTGTGAAGTGTGAAGTGTGAAGTGTGAAGTGTGAAGTGTGAAGTGTGAAGTGTGAAGTGTGAAGTGTGAAGTGTGAAGTGTGAAGTGTGAAGTGTGAAGTGTGAAGTGTGAAGTGTGAAGTGTGAAGTGTGAAGAGTGAAGTGTGAAGTGTGAAGTGTGAAGTGTGAAGGGTGAAGTGTGAAGTGTGAAGTGTGATGTGTGAAGTGTGAAGTGTGAAGTGTGAAGTGTGAAGTGTGAAGTGTGAAGTGCGAAGTGGGAAGTGCGAAGTGCGAAGTGCGAAGTGCGAAGTGCGAAGTGCGAAGTGCGAAGTGCGAAGTGCGAAGTGCGAAGTGCGAAGTGCGAAGTGCGAAGTGCGAAGAGCGAAGTGCGAAGTGCGAAGTGCGATGTGGGAAGTGTGAAGTGTGATGTGTGAAGTGCGAAGTGCGAAGTGCGAAGTGCGAAGTGCGAAGTGCGAAGTGCGAAGTGCGAAGTGCGAAGTGCGAAGTGGGCAGTGTGAAGTGCGAAGTGCGAAGTGTGAAGTGCGAAGTGCGAAGTGTGAAGTGTGAAGTGTGAAGTGTGAAGTGTGAAGTGTGAAGTGTGAAGTGTGAAGTGTGAAGAGTGAAGTGTGAAGTGTGAAGTGTGAAGTGTGAAGTGTGATGTGTGAAGTGTGAAGTGTGAAGTGTGAAGTGTGAAGTGTGAAGTGTGAAGTGTGAAGTGTGAAGTGTGAAGTGTGAAGTGTGAAGTGTGAAGTGTGAAGTGTGAAGTGTGAAGTGTGAAGTGTGAAGTGTGAAGTGTGAAGTGTGAAGTGTGAAGTGTGAAGTGTGAAGTGCGAAGTGGGCAGTGTGAAGTGTGAAGTGTGAAGTGTGAAGTGTGAAGTGTGAAGAGTGAAGTGTGAAGTGTGAAGTGTGAAGTGTGAAGTGTGAAGTGTGATGTGTGAAGTGTGAAGTGTGAAGTGTGAAGTGTGAAGTGTGAAGTGTGAAGTGTGAAGTGTGAAGTGTGAAGTGTGAAGTGTGAAGTGTGAAGTGTGAAGTGTGAAGTGTGAAGTGTGAAGTGTGAAGTGTGCAGTGTGAAGTGTTAAGTGTTAAGTGTGAAGTGTGAAGTGTGAAGTGTGAAGAGTGAAGTGCGAAACGCGATGTGCGATGTGCGATGTGCGAAGTGCGAAGTGCGAAGTGCGAAGTGCGAAGTGCGCAGTGCGATGTGCGATGTGCGATGTGCGAAGTGCGAAGTGCGATGTGGGAAGTGTGAAGTGTGATGTGTGAAGTGTGAAGTGTGAAGTGTGAAGTGTGAAGTGTGAAGTGTGAAGTGTGAAGTGTGAAGTGTGATGTGTGAAGTCTGAAGTGTGAAGTGTGAAGTGTGAAGTGTGAAGTGTGAAGTGTGAAGTGTGAAGTGTGAAGTGTGATGTGTGCAGTGTGAAGTGTGAAGTGTGAAGTGTGAAGTGTGAAGTGTGAAGTGTGAAGTGTGAAGTGTGAAGTGTGAAGTGTGAAGTGTGAAGTGTGAAGTGTGAAGTGTGAAGGGTGAAGTGTGAGGTGTGAAGTGTGAAGTGCGAAGTGCGAAGTGCGTAGTGCGAAGTGCGAAGTGCGAAGTGCGAAGTGCGAAGTGCGAAGTGCGAAGTGCGAAGTGCGAAGTGCGAAGTGCGAAGTGCGAAGTGCGAAGTGCGAAGAGCGAAGTGCGAAGTGCGAAGTGCGATGTGGGAAGTGTGAAGTGTGATGTGTGAAGTGTGAAGTGTGAAGTGTGAAGTGTGATGTGTGAAGTGTGAAGTGTGAAGTGTGATGTGTGAAGTGCGAAGTGCGAAGTGCGAAGTGCGAAGTGCGAAGTGCGAAGTGCGAAGTGCGAAGTGCGAAGTGCGAAGGGCGAAGGGTGAAGGGCGAAGTGCGAAGTGCGAAGTGCGAAGTGCGAAGTGCGAAGTGCGAAGTGCGAAGTGCGAAGTGCGAAGTGCGAAGTGAGAAGTGAGAAGTGCGAAGTGCGAAGTGCGAAGTGCGAAGTGCGAAGTGCGAAGTGCGAAGTGCGAAGTGCGAAGTGCGAAGTGCGAAGTGCGAAGTGCGAAGTGCGAAGTGCGAAGTGTGCACTGTGAAGTGTGAAGTGTGAAGTGTGAAGTGTGAAGTGTGAAGTGTGAAGTGTGAAGTGTGATGTGTGAAGTGTGAAGTGTGAAGTGTGAAGTGTGAAGTGTGAAGTGTGAAGTGAGAAGTGTGAAGTGTGAAGTGTGAAGTGTGAAGTGTGAAGTGTGAAGTGTGAAGTGTGCAGTGTGCAGTGTGAAGTGTGAAGTGTGAAGTGTGAAGTGTGATGTGTGAAGTGTGAAGTGTGAAGTGTGAAGTGTGAAGTGTGAAGTGTGAAGTGTGAAGTGTGAAGTGTGAAGTGTGAAGTGTGAAGTGTGAAGTGTGAAGTGTGAAGTGTGAAGTGTGAAGTGTGAAGTGTGAAGTGTGAAGTGTGAAGTGTGAAGTGGGAAGTGGGAAGTGGGAAGTGTGAAGTGTGAAGTGTGAAGTGTGATGTGTGAAGTGTGAAGTGTGAAGTGTGAAGTGTGAAGTGTGAAGTGTGAAGTGTGAAGTGTGAAGTGTGAAGTGTGAAGTGTGAAGTGTGAAGTGTGAAGTGTGAAGTGTGAAGTGTGAAGTGTGAAGTGTGAATTGTGAAGTGTGCAGTGTGCAGTGTGCAGTGTGAAGTGTGAAGTGTGAAGTGTGATGTGTGAAGTGTGAAGTGTGAAGTGTGAAGTGTGAAGTGTGAAGTGTGAAGTGTGAAGTGTGAAGTGTGAAGTGTGGAGTGTGAAGTGTGAAGTGTGAAGTGTGAAGTGTGCAGTGTGAAGTGTGAAGTGGGAAGTGTGAAGTGTGAAGTGTGAAGAGTGAAGTGTGAAGTGTGAAGTGTGAAGTGTGAAGTGTGAAGTGTGAAGTGTGAAGTGTGAAGTGTGAAGTGGGAAGTGGGAAGTGGGAAGTGTGAAGTGTGAAGTGTGAAGTGTGAAGTGTGAAGTGTGAAGTGTGAAGTGTGAAGTGTGAAGTGTGAAGTGGGAAGTGGGAAGTGGGAAGTGTGAAGTGTGAAGTGTGAAGTGTGATGTGTGAAGTGTGAAGTGTGAAGTGTGAAGTGTGAAGTGTGAAGTGTGAAGTGTGAAGTGTGAAGTGTGAAGTGTGAAGTGTGAAGTGTGAAGTGTGAAGTGTGAAGTGTGAATTGTGAAGTGTGCAGTGTGCAGTGTGAAGTGTGAAGTGTGAAGTGTGATGTGTGAAGTGTGAAGTGTGAAGTGTGAAGTGTGAAGTGTGAAGTGTGAAGTGTGAAGTGTGAAGTGTGAAGTGTGAAGTGTGAAGTGTGAAGTGTGAAGTGTGAAGTGTGAAGTGTGCAGTGTGAAGTGTGAAGTGTGAAGTGTGAAGTGTGAAGTGTGAAGAGTGAAGTGTGAAGTGTGAAGTGTGAAGTGTGAAGTGTGAAGTGTGAAGTGTGAAGTGTGAAGTGTGAAGTGTGAAGTGGGAAGTGGGAAGTGGGAAGTGTGAAGTGTGAAGTGTGAAGTGTGAAGTGTGAAGTGTGAAGTGTGAAGTGTGAAGTGTGAAGTGTGAAGTGGGAAGTGGGAAGTGGGAAGTGTGAAGTGTGAAGTGTGAAGTGTGATGTGTGAAGTGTGAAGTGTGAAGTGTGAAGTGTGAAGTGTGAAGTGTGAAGTGTGAAGTGTGAAGTGTGAAGTGTGAAGTGTGAAGTGTGAAGTGTGAAGTGTGAAGTGTGAAGTGTGAAGTGTGAAGTGTGAATTGTGAAGTGTGCAGTGTGCAGTGTGCAGTGTGAAGTGTGAAGTGTGAAGTGTGATGTGTGAAGTGTGAAGTGTGAAGTGTGAAGTGTGAAGTGTGAAGTGTGAAGTGTGAAGTGTGAAGTGTGAAGTGTGAAGTGTGAAGTGTGAAGTGTGAAGTGTGAAGTGTGAAGTGTGCAGTGTGAAGTGTGAAGTGTGAAGTGTGAAGTGTGAAGTGTGAAGTGTGAAGTGTGGAGTGTGAAGTGTGAAGTGTGAAGTGTGAAGTGTGCAGTGTGAAGTGTGAAGTGGGAAGTGTGAAGTGTGAAGTGTGAAGAGTGAAGTGTGAAGTGTGAAGTGTGAAGTGTGAAGTGTGAAGTGTGAAGTGTGAAGTGTGAAGTGTGAAGTGTGAAGTGTGAAGTGCGAAGTGCGAAGTGCGAAGTGGGAAGTGGGAAGTGCGAAGTGCGAAGTGCGAAGTGCGAAGTGCGAAGTGCGAAGTGCGAAGTGCGAAGTGCGAAGTGCGAAGTGCGAAGTGCGAAGTGCGAAGTGCGAAGTGCGAAGTGCGAAGTGCGAAGTGCGAAGTGCGAAGTGCGAAGTGCGAAGTGCGAAGTGCGAAGTGCGAAGTGCGAAGTGAGAAGTGAGAAGTGTGAAGTGTGAAGTGTGAAGTGTGAAGTGTGAAGTGTGAAGTGTGAAGTGTGAAGTGTGAAGTGTGATGTGTGAAGTGTGAAGTGTGAAGTGTGAAGTGTGAAGTGTGAAGTGTGAAGTGTGAAGTGTGAAGTGTGAAGTGTGAAGTGTGCAGTGTGCAGTGTGAAGTGTGATGTGTGAAGTGTGAAGTGTGAAGTGTGAAGTGTGAAGTGTGAAGTGTGAAGTGTGAAGTGTGAAGTGTGAAGTGTGAAGTGTGAAGTGTGCAGTGTGAAGTGTGAAGTGTGAAGTGTGAAGTGTGAAGTGTGAAGTGTGAAGTGTGAAGAGTGAAGTGTGAAGTGTGAAGTGTGAAGTGTGAAGTGTGAAGTGTGAAGTGTGAAGTGTGAAGTGTGAAGTGTGAAGTGTGAAGTGTGAAGTGTGAAGTGTGAAGTGGGAAGTGGGAAGTGGGAAGTGTGAAGTGTGAAGTTTGAAGTGTGAAGTGGGAAGTGGGAAGTGTGAAGTGTGAAGTGTGAAGTGTGAAGTGTGAAGTGTGAAGTGTGAAGTGTGAAGTGTGAAGTGTGAAGTGTGAAGTGTGAAGTGTGAAGTGTGAAGTGTGAAGTGAGAAGTGTGAAGTGTGAAGTGTGAAGTGTGAAGTGTGAAGTGTGAAGTGTGAAGTGTGAAGTGTGAAGTGTGAAGTGTGAAGTGTGAAGTGTGAAGTGTGAAGTGTGAAGTGTGAAGTGTGAAGTGTGAAGTGTGAAGTGTGAAGTGTGAAGTGTGAAGTGTGATGTGTGATGTGTGAAGTGTGAAGTGTGAAGTGTGAAGAGTGAAGAGTGAAGAGTGAAGTGTGAAGTGTGAAGTGTGAAGTGTGAAGTGTGAAGTGTGAAGTGTGAAGTGTGCAGTGTGAAGTGTGCAGTGTGCAGTGTGCAGTGTGCAGTGTGCAGTGTGCAGTGTGAAGTGTGAAGTGTGAAGTGTGAAGTGTGAAGTGTGAAGTGTGAAGCGTGAAGTGTGAAGTGTGAAGTGTGAAGTGTGAAGTGTGAAGTGTGAAGTTTGAAGTGTGAAGTGTGAAGTGTGAAGTGTGAAGTGTGAAGTGGGAAGTGCGAAGTGCGAAGTGCGAAGTGCGAAGTGCGAAGTGCGAAGTGCGAAGTGCGAAGTGCGAAGTGCGAAGTGCGAAGTGCGAAGTGCGAAGTGCGAAGTGCGAAGTGCGAAGTGCGAAGTGCGAAGTGCGAAGTGGGAAGTGCGAAGTGCGAAGTGCGAAGTGCGAAGTGCGAAGTGCGAAGTGCGAAGTGCGAAGTGCGAAGTGCGAAGTGCGAAGTGCGAAGTGCGAAGTGCGAAGTGCGAAGTGCGAAGTGCGAAGTGCGAAGTGCGAAGTGCGAAGTGCGAAGTGCGAAGTGGGCAGTGCGAAGTGTGAAGTGTGAAGTGTGAAGTGTGAAGTGTGAAGTGTGAAGTGTGAAGTGTGAAGTGTGATGTGTGAAGTGTGAAGTGTGAAGTGTGAAGTGTGAAGTGTGAAGTGTGAAGTGTGAAGTGTGAAGTGTGAAGTGTGAAGTGTGAAGTGTGACGTGTGAAGTGTGAATTGTGACGTGTGAAGTGTGAAGTGTGAAGTGTGAAGTGTGAAGTGTGAAGTGTGAAGTGTGAAGTGTGAAGTGTGAAGTGTGAAGTGTGAAGTGTGAAGTGTGAAGTTTGAAGTGTGAAGTTTGAAGTGTGAAGTGTGAAGTGTGAAGTGTGAAGTGTGAAGTGTGAAGTGTGAAGTGTGAAGTGTGAAGTGTGAAGTGTGAAGTGTGATGTGTGATGTGTGAAGTGTGAAGTGTGAAGTGTGAAGTGTGAAGTGTGAAGTGTGAAGTGTGAAGTGTGAAGAGTGAAGAGTGAAGTGTGAAGTGTGAAGTGTGAAGTGTGAAGTGTGAAGTGTGAAGTGTGAAGTGTGAAGTATGAAGTGTGCAGTGTGCAGTGTGCAGTGTGCAGTGTGTAGTGTGCAGTGTGAAGTGTGCAGTGTGAAGTGTGAAGTGTGAAGTGTGAAGTGTGAAGTGTGAAGTGTGAAGTGTGAAGTGTGAAGTGTGAAGTGTGAAGTGTGAAGTGTGAAGTGTGAAGTGTGAAGTGTGAAGTGTGAAGTGTGAAGTGTGAAGTGTGAAGTGCGAAGTGCGAAGTGGGAAGTGGGAAGTGGGAAGTGCGAAGTGCGAAGTGGGAAGTGCGAAGTGCGAAGTGCGAAGTGCGAAGTGGGAAGTGGGAAGTGCGAAGTGCGAAGTGGGAAGTGCGAAGTGCGAAGTGCGAAGTGCGAAGTGCGAAGTGCGAAGTGCGAAGTGCGAAGTGCGAAGTGCGAAGTGCGAAGTGCGAAGTGCGAAGTGAGAAGTGCGAAGTGAGAAGTGCGAAGTGCGAAGTGCGAAGTGCGAAGTGCGAAGTGCGAAGTGCGAAGTGCGAAGTGCGAAGTGCGAAGTGCGAAGTGCGAAGTGCGAAGTGCGAAGTGCGAAGTGCGAAGTGCGAAGTGCGAAGTGCGAAGTGAGAAGTGAGAAGTGCGAAGTGCGAAGTGAGAAGTGAGAAGTGAGAAGTGAGAAGTGCGAAGTGCGAAGTGCGAAGTGCGAAGTGCGAAGTGCGAAGTGCGAAGTGCGAAGTGCGAAGTGCGAAGTGCGAAGTGCGAAGTGCGAAGTGCGAAGTGCGAAGTGCGAAGTGCGAAGTGCGAAGTGCGAAGTGCGAAGTGCGAAGTGTGCACTGTGAAGTGTGAAGTGTGAAGTGTGAAGTGTGAAGTGTGAAGTGTGAAGTGTGAAGTGTGAAGTGTGAAGTGTGAAGTGTGAAGTGTGAAGTGTGAAGTGTGAAGTGTGAAGTGTGAAGTGTGATGTGTGAAGTGTGAAGTGTGAAGTGTGAAGTGTGAAGTGCGAAGTGCGAAGTGCGAAGTGCGAAGTGCGAAGTGCGAAGTGCGAAGTGCGAAGTGCGAAGTGCGAAGTGCGAAGTGCGAAGTGCGAAGTGCGAAGTGCGATGTGCGAAGTGCGAAGTGCGAAGTGCGAAGTGCGAAGTGCGAAGTGCGCAGTGCGAAGTGCGAAGTGCGAAGTGCGAAGTGCGAAGTGCGAAGTGCGAAGTGCGAAGTGCGAAGTGCGAAGTGCGAAGTGCGAAGTGCGAATTGCGAAGTGCGAATTTCGAAGTGCGAAGTGCGAAGTGCGAAGTGCGAAGTGCGAAGTGCGAAGTGCGAAGTGCGAAGTGCGAAGTGCGAAGTGCGAAGTGCGAAGTGCGAAGTGCGAAGTGCGAAGTGCGAAGTGCGAAGTGCGAAGTGCGAAGTGCGAAGTGCGAAGTGCGAAGTGCGAAGTGCGAAGTGCGAAGTGCGAAGTGCGAAGTGCGAAGTGTGATGTGCGAAGAGTGAAGTGTGAAGTGTGAAGTGTGAAGTGTGAAGGGTGAAGTGTGAAGTGTGAAGTGTGAAGTGTGAAGTGTGAAGTGTGAAGTGTGAAGTGAGAAGTGTTAAGTGTGAAGTGTGAAGTGTGAAGTGTGAAGTGTGAAGTGTGAAGTGTGCAGTGTGAAGTGTGAAGTGTGAAGTGTGAAGTGTGAAGTGTGAAGTGTGAAGTGTGAAGTGTGAAGTGTGAAGTCTGAAGTGTGAAGTGAGAAGTGAGAAGTGAGAAGTGAGAAGTGTGAAGTGTGAAGTGTGAAGTGTGAAGTGTGAAGTGTGAAGTGTGAAGTGTGATGTGGGAAATGCGAAGTGCGAAGTGCGAAGTGCGAAGTGCGAAGTGCGAAGTGCGAAGTGCGAAGTGCGAAGTGCGAAGTGCGAAGTGCGAAGTGCGAAGTGCGAAGTGCGAAGTGCGAAGTGCGCAGTGCGATGTGCGAAGTGCGAAGTGCGAAGTGCGAAGTGCGAAGTGCGAAGTGCGAAGTGCGAAGTGCGAAGTGCGATGTGCGATGTGCGAAGTGCGCAGTGCGATGTGCGCAGTGCGATGTGCGAAGTGCGAAGTGCGAAGTGCGAAGTGCGAAGTGCGAAGTGCGAAGTGCGCAGTGCGATGTGCGATGTGCGATGTGCGATGTGCGAAGTGCGAAGTGCGATGTGCGAAGTGCGAAGTGCGAAGTGCGAAGTGCGAAGTGCGAAGTGCGAAGTACGAAGTGCGAAGTGCGAAGTGCGAAGAGCGAAGAGCGAAGAGCGAAGTGCGAAGTGCGATGTGCGAAGTGCGAAGTGCGATGTGTGAAGTGTGAAGTGTGAAGTGTGAAGTGTGAAGTGTGAAGTGTGAAGTGTGATGTGTGAAGTCTGAAGTGTGAAGTGTGAAGTGTGAAGTGTGAAGTGTGAAGTGTGAAGTGTGAAGTGTGAAGTGTGCAGTGTGCAGTGTGCAGTGTGCAGTGTGCAGTGTGCAGTGTACAGTGTGAAGTGTGAAGTGTGAAGTGTGAAGTGTGAAGTGTGAAGTGTGAAGTGTGAAGTGTGAAGTGTGAAGTGTGAAGTGTGAAGTGTGAAGTGTGAAGTGTGAAGTGTGAAGTGTGAAGTGTGAAGTGTGAAGTGTGAAGTGGGAAGTGCGAAGTGCGAAGTGCGAAGTGCGAAGTGCGAAGTGCGAAGTGCGAAGTGCGAAGTGCGAAGTGCGAAGTGCGAAGTGCGAAGTGCGAAGTGCGAAGTGCGAAGTGCGAAGTGCGAAGTGCGAAGTGCGAAGTGCGAAGTGAGAAGTGCGAAGTGCGAAGTGCGAAGTGCGAAGTGCGAAGTGCGAAGTGCGAAGTGCGAAGTGCGAAGTGCGAAGTGCGAATTGCGAAGTGCGAAGTGCGAAGTGCGAAGTGCGAAGTGCGAAGTGCGAAGTGCGAAGTGCGAAGTGCGAAGTGCGAAGTGCGAAGTGCGAAGTGCGATGTGCGAAGTGCGAAGTGCGAAGTGCGAAGTGCGAAGTGCGAAGTGCGAAGTGCGAAGTGCGAAGTGCGAAGTGCGAAGTGCGAAGTGCGAAGTGCGAAGTGCGAAGTGCGAAGTGCGAAGTGCGAAGTGCGAAGTGCGAAGTGCGCAGTGCGAAGTGCGAAGTGCGAAGTGCGAATTGCGAAGTGCGAAGTGCGATGTGCGATGTGCGATGTGCGAAGTGCGAAGTGCGAAGTGCGAAGTGCGAAGTGCGAAGAGTGAAGAGTGAAGTGTGAAGTGTGAAGTGTGAAGTGTGAAGTGGGAAGTGCGAAGTGCGAAGTGCGAAGTGCGAAGTGCGAAGTGCGAAGTGCGAAGTGCGAAGTGCGAAGTGCGAAGTGCGAAGTGCGAAGTGCGAAGTGCGAAGTGCGAAGTGCGAAGTGCGAAGTGCGAAGTGCGAAGTGCGAAGTGCGAAGTGAGAAGTGCGAAGTGCGAAGTGCGAAGTGCGAAGTGCGAAGTGCGAAGTGCGAAGTGCGAAGTGCGAAGTGCGAATTGCGAATTGCGAAGTGCGAAGTGCGAAGTGCGAAGTGCGAAGTGCGAAGTGCGAAGTGCGAAGTGCGAAGTGCGAAGTGCGAAGTGCGAAGTGCGATGTGCGAAGTGCGAAGTGCGAAGTGCGAAGTGCGAAGTGCGAAGTGCGAAGTGCGAAGTGCGAAGTGCGAAGTGCGAAGTGCGAAGTGCGAAGTGCGAAGTGCGAAGTGCGAAGTGCGCAGTGCGAAGTGCGCAGTGCGAAGTGCGAATTGCGAAGTGCGAAGTGCGATGTGCGATGTGCGATGTGCGAAGTGCGAAGTGCGAAGTGCGAAGTGCGAAGTGCGAAGAGTGAAGAGTGAAGTGTGAAGTGTGAAGTGTGAAGTGTGAAGTGTGAAGTGTGAAGTGTGAAGTGTGAAGTGTGAAGTGTGAAGTGTGATGTGTGAAGTGTGAAGTGTGAAGTGTGAAGTGTGAAGTGTGAAGTGTGAAGTGTGAAGTGTGAAGTGTGAAGTGTGAAGTGTGAAGTGTGAAGTGTGAAGTGTGAAGTGTGAAGTGTGAAGAGTGAAGTGTGAAGTGTGAAGTGTGAAGTGTGAAGTGTGAAGTGTGAAGTGTGAAGTGTGAAGTGTGAAGTGTGAAGTGTGAAGTGTGAAGTGTGAAGTGTGAAGTGTGAAGTGTGAAGTGTGAAGTGTGAAGTGTGAAGTGGGAAGTGGGAAGTGGGAAGTGGGAAGTGTGAAGTGTGAAGTGTGAAGTGTGAAGTGTGAAGTGTGAAGTGTGAAGTGTGAAGTGTGAAGTGTGATGTGTGAAGTGTGAAGTGCGAAGTGCGAAGTGCGAAGTGCGAAGTGCGAAGAGTGAAGAGTGAAGTGTGAAGTGTGAAGTGTGAAGTGTGAAGTGTGAAGTGTGAAGTGTGAAGTGTGAAGTGTGAAGTGTGAAGTGTGAAGTGTGATGTGTGAAGTGTGAAGTGTGAAGTGTGAAGTGTGAAGTGTGAAGTGTGAAGTGTGAAGTGTGAAGTGTGAAGTGTGAAGTGTGAAGTGTGAAGTGTGAAGTGTGAAGTGTGAAGTGTGAAGTGTGAAGTGTGAAGAGTGAAGTGTGAAGTGTGAAGTGTGAAGTGTGAAGTGTGAAGTGTGAAGTGTGAAGTGTGAAGTGTGAAGTGTGAAGTGTGAAGTGTGAAGTGTGAAGTGTGAAGTGTGAAGTGTGAAGTGTGATGTGTGAAGTGTGAAGTGTGAAGTGTGAAGTGTGAAGTGCGAAGTGCGAAGTGCGAAGTGCGAAGTGCGAAGTGCGAAGTGCGAAGTGCGAAGTGCGAAGTGCGAAGTGCGAAGTGCGAAGTGCGAAGTGCGAAGTGCGATGTGCGAAGTGCGAAGTGCGAAGTGCGAAGTGCGAAGTGCGAAGTGCGCAGTGCGAAGTGCGAAGTGCGAAGTGCGAAGTGCGAAGTGCGAAGTGCGAAGTGCGAAGTGCGAAGTGCGAAGTGCGAAGTGCGAAGTGCGAAGTGCGAATTGCGAAGTGCGAATTGCGAAGTGCGAAGTGCGAAGTGCGAAGTGCGAAGTGCGAAGTGCGAAGTGCGAAGTGCGAAGTGCGAAGTGCGAAGTGCGAAGTGCGAAGTGCGAAGTGCGAAGTGCGAAGTGCGAAGTGCGAAGTGCGAAGTGCGACGTGCGAAGTGCGAAGTGCGAAGTGCGAAGTGCGAAGTGCGAAGTGTGATGTGCGAAGAGTGAAGTGTGAAGTGTGAAGTGTGAAGTGTGAAGGGTGAAGTGTGAAGTGTGAAGTGTGAAGTGTGAAGTGTGAAGTGTGAAGTGTGAAGTGAGAAGTGTTAAGTGTGAAGTGTGAAGTGTGAAGTGTGAAGTGTGAAGTGTGAAGTGTGCAGTGTGAAGTGTGAAGTGTGAAGTGTGAAGTGTGAAGTGTGAAGTGTGAAGTGTGAAGTGTGAAGTCTGAAGTGTGAAGTGAGAAGTGAGAAGTGAGAAGTGAGAAGTGTGAAGTGTGAAGTGTGAAGTGTGAAGTGTGAAGTGTGAAGTGTGAAGTGTGATGTGGGAAATGCGAAGTGCGAAGTGCGAAGTGCGAAGTGCGAAGTGCGAAGTGCGAAGTGCGAAGTGCGAAGTGCGAAGTGCGAAGTGCGAAGTGCGAAGTGCGCAGTGCGAAGTGCGAAGTGCGAAGTGCGAATTGCGAAGTGCGAAGTGCGATGTGCGATGTGCGATGTGCGAAGTGCGAAGTGCGAAGTGCGAAGTGCGAAGTGCGAAGAGTGAAGAGTGAAGTGTGAAGTGTGAAGTGTGAAGTGTGAAGTGGGAAGTGCGAAGTGCGAAGTGCGAAGTGCGAAGTGCGAAGTGCGAAGTGCGAAGTGCGAAGTGCGAAGTGCGAAGTGCGAAGTGCGAAGTGCGAAGTGCGAAGTGCGAAGTGCGAAGTGCGAAGTGCGAAGTGCGAAGTGCGAAGTGCGAAGTGAGAAGTGCGAAGTGCGAAGTGCGAAGTGCGAAGTGCGAAGTGCGAAGTGCGAAGTGCGAATTGCGAATTGCGAAGTGCGAAGTGCGAAGTGCGAAGTGCGAAGTGCGAAGTGCGAAGTGCGAAGTGCGAAGTGCGAAGTGCGAAGTGCGAAGTGCGATGTGCGAAGTGCGAAGTGCGAAGTGCGAAGTGCGAAGTGCGAAGTGCGAAGTGCGAAGTGCGAAGTGCGAAGTGCGAAGTGCGAAGTGCGAAGTGCGAAGTGCGAAGTGCGAAGTGCGCAGTGCGAAGTGCGCAGTGCGAAGTGCGAATTGCGAAGTGCGAAGTGCGATGTGCGATGTGCGATGTGCGAAGTGCGAAGTGCGAAGTGCGAAGTGCGAAGTGCGAAGAGTGAAGAGTGAAGTGTGAAGTGTGAAGTGTGAAGTGTGAAGTGTGAAGTGTGAAGTGTGAAGTGTGAAGTGTGAAGTGTGAAGTGTGATGTGTGAAGTGTGAAGTGTGAAGTGTGAAGTGTGAAGTGTGAAGTGTGAAGTGTGAAGTGTGAAGTGTGAAGTGTGAAGTGTGAAGTGTGAAGTGTGAAGTGTGAAGTGTGAAGTGTGAAGAGTGAAGTGTGAAGTGTGAAGTGTGAAGTGTGAAGTGTGAAGTGTGAAGTGTGAAGTGTGAAGTGTGAAGTGTGAAGTGTGAAGTGTGAAGTGTGAAGTGTGAAGTGTGAAGTGTGAAGTGTGAAGTGTGAAGTGTGAAGTGGGAAGTGGGAAGTGGGAAGTGGGAAGTGTGAAGTGTGAAGTGTGAAGTGTGAAGTGTGAAGTGTGAAGTGTGAAGTGTGAAGTGTGAAGTGTGATGTGTGAAGTGTGAAGTGCGAAGTGCGAAGTGCGAAGTGCGAAGTGCGAAGAGTGAAGAGTGAAGTGTGAAGTGTGAAGTGTGAAGTGTGAAGTGTGAAGTGTGAAGTGTGAAGTGTGAAGTGTGAAGTGTGAAGTGTGAAGTGTGATGTGTGAAGTGTGAAGTGTGAAGTGTGAAGTGTGAAGTGTGAAGTGTGAAGTGTGAAGTGTGAAGTGTGAAGTGTGAAGTGTGAAGTGTGAAGTGTGAAGTGTGAAGTGTGAAGTGTGAAGTGTGAAGTGTGAAGAGTGAAGTGTGAAGTGTGAAGTGTGAAGTGTGAAGTGTGAAGTGTGAAGTGTGAAGTGTGAAGTGTGAAGTGTGAAGTGTGAAGTGTGAAGTGTGAAGTGTGAAGTGTGAAGTGTGAAGTGTGATGTGTGAAGTGTGAAGTGTGAAGTGTGAAGTGTGAAGTGCGAAGTGCGAAGTGCGAAGTGCGAAGTGCGAAGTGCGAAGTGCGAAGTGCGAAGTGCGAAGTGCGAAGTGCGAAGTGCGAAGTGCGAAGTGCGAAGTGCGATGTGCGAAGTGCGAAGTGCGAAGTGCGAAGTGCGAAGTGCGAAGTGCGCAGTGCGAAGTGCGAAGTGCGAAGTGCGAAGTGCGAAGTGCGAAGTGCGAAGTGCGAAGTGCGAAGTGCGAAGTGCGAAGTGCGAAGTGCGAAGTGCGAATTGCGAAGTGCGAATTGCGAAGTGCGAAGTGCGAAGTGCGAAGTGCGAAGTGCGAAGTGCGAAGTGCGAAGTGCGAAGTGCGAAGTGCGAAGTGCGAAGTGCGAAGTGCGAAGTGCGAAGTGCGAAGTGCGAAGTGCGAAGTGCGAAGTGCGACGTGCGAAGTGCGAAGTGCGAAGTGCGAAGTGCGAAGTGCGAAGTGTGATGTGCGAAGAGTGAAGTGTGAAGTGTGAAGTGTGAAGTGTGAAGGGTGAAGTGTGAAGTGTGAAGTGTGAAGTGTGAAGTGTGAAGTGTGAAGTGTGAAGTGAGAAGTGTTAAGTGTGAAGTGTGAAGTGTGAAGTGTGAAGTGTGAAGTGTGAAGTGTGCAGTGTGAAGTGTGAAGTGTGAAGTGTGAAGTGTGAAGTGTGAAGTGTGAAGTGTGAAGTGTGAAGTCTGAAGTGTGAAGTGAGAAGTGAGAAGTGAGAAGTGAGAAGTGTGAAGTGTGAAGTGTGAAGTGTGAAGTGTGAAGTGTGAAGTGTGAAGTGTGATGTGGGAAATGCGAAGTGCGAAGTGCGAAGTGCGAAGTGCGAAGTGCGAAGTGCGAAGTGCGAAGTGCGAAGTGCGAAGTGCGAAGTGCGAAGTGCGAAGTGCGAAGTGCGAAGTGCGAAGTGCGCAGTGCGATGTGCGAAGTGCGAAGTGCGAAGTGCGAAGTGCGAAGTGCGAAGTGCGAAGTGCGAAGTGCGAAGTGCGATGTGCGATGTGCGAAGTGCGCAGTGCGATGTGCGAAGTGCGAAGTGCGAAGTGCGAAGTGCGAAGTGCGAAGTGCGAAGTGCGCAGTGCGATGTGCGATGTGCGATGTGCGATGTGCGAAGTGCGAAGTGCGATGTATGAAGTGCGAAGTGCGAAGTGCGAAGTGCGAAGTGCGAAGTGCGAAGTACGAAGTGCGAAGTGCGAAGTGCGAAGAGCGAAGAGCGAAGAGCGAAGTGCGAAGTGCGATGTGCGAAGTGCGAAGTGCGATGTGTGAAGTGCGAAGTGTGAAGTGTGAAGTGTGAAGTGTGAAGTGTGAAGTGTGATGTGTGAAGTCTGAAGTGTGAAGTGTGAAGTGTGAAGTGTGAAGTGTGAAGTGTGAAGTGTGAAGTGTGAAGTGTGCAGTGTGCAGTGTGCAGTGTGCAGTGTGCAGTGTGCAGTGTGCAGTGTGCAGTGTACAGTGTGAAGTGTGAAGTGTGAAGTGTGAAGTGTGAAGTGTGAAGTGTGAAGTGTGAAGTGTGAAGTGTGAAGTGTGAAGTGTGAAGTGTGAAGTGTGAAGTGTGAAGTGTGAAGTGTGAAGTGTGAAGTGTGAAGTGTGAAGTGTGAAGTGGGAAGTGCGAAGTGCGAAGTGCGAAGTGCGAAGTGCGAAGTGCGAAGTGCGAAGTGCGAAGTGCGAAGTGCGAAGTGCGAAGTGCGAAGTGCGAAGTGCGAAGTGCGAAGTGCGAAGTGCGAAGTGCGAAGTGCGAAGTGCGAAGTGCGAAGTGCGAAGTGCGAAGTGCGAAGTGAGAAGTGCGAAGTGCGAAGTGCGAAGTGCGAAGTGCGAAGTGCGAAGTGCGAAGTGCGAAGTGCGAAGTGCGAATTGCGAAGTGCGAAGTGCGAAGTGCGAAGTGCGAAGTGCGAAGTGCGAAGTGCGAAGTGCGAAGTGCGAAGTGCGAAGTGCGAAGTGCGAAGTGCGATGTGCGAAGTGCGAAGTGCGAAGTGCGAAGTGCGAAGTGCGAAGTGCGAAGTGCGAAGTGCGAAGTGCGAAGTGCGAAGTGCGAAGTGCGAAGTGCGAAGTGCGAAGTGCGAAGTGCGAAGTGCGAAGTGCGAAGTGCGCAGTGCGAAGTGCGAAGTGCGAAGTGCGAATTGCGAAGTGCGAAGTGCGATGTGCGATGTGCGATGTGCGAAGTGCGAAGTGCGAAGTGCGAAGTGCGAAGTGCGAAGAGTGAAGAGTGAAGTGTGAAGTGTGAAGTGTGAAGTGTGAAGTGGGAAGTGCGAAGTGCGAAGTGCGAAGTGCGAAGTGCGAAGTGCGAAGTGCGAAGTGCGAAGTGCGAAGTGCGAAGTGCGAAGTGCGAAGTGCGAAGTGCGAAGTGCGAAGTGCGAAGTGCGAAGTGCGAAGTGCGAAGTGCGAAGTGCGAAGTGAGAAGTGCGAAGTGCGAAGTGCGAAGTGCGAAGTGCGAAGTGCGAAGTGCGAAGTGCGAAGTGCGAAGTGCGAATTGCGAATTGCGAAGTGCGAAGTGCGAAGTGCGAAGTGCGAAGTGCGAAGTGCGAAGTGCGATGTGCGAAGTGCGAAGTGCGAAGTGCGAAGTGCGAAGTGCGAAGTGCGAAGTGCGAAGTGCGAAGTGCGAAGTGCGAAGTGCGAAGTGCGAAGTGCGAAGTGCGAAGTGCGAAGTGCGAAGTGCGAAGTGCGCAGTGCGAAGTGCGAAGTGCGAAGTGCGAATTGCGAAGTGCGAAGTGCGATGTGCGATGTGCGATGTGCGAAGTGCGAAGTGCGAAGTGCGAAGTGCGAAGTGCGAAGAGTGAAGAGTGAAGTGTGAAGTGTGAAGTGTGAAGTGTGAAGTGTGAAGTGTGAAGTGTGAAGTGTGAAGTGTGAAGTGTGAAGTGTGAAGTGTGATGTGTGAAGTGTGAAGTGTGAAGTGTGAAGTGTGAAGTGTGAAGTGTGAAGTGTGAAGTGTGAAGTGTGAAGTGTGAAGTGTGAAGTGTGAAGTGTGAAGTGTGAAGTGTGAAGTGTGAAGAGTGAAGTGTGAAGTGTGAAGTGTGAAGTGTGAAGTGTGAAGTGTGAAGTGTGAAGTGTGAAGTGTGAAGTGTGAAGTGTGAAGTGTGAAGTGTGAAGTGTGAAGTGTGAAGTGTGAAGTGTGAAGTGGGAAGTGGGAAGTGGGAAGTGGGAAGTGTGAAGTGTGAAGTGTGAAGTGTGAAGTGTGAAGTGTGAAGTGTGAAGTGTGAAGTGTGAAGTGTGCAGTGTGAAGTGTGAAGTGTGAAGTGTGAAGTGTGAAGTGGGAAGTGCGAAGTGCGAAGTGCGAAGTGCGAAGTGCGAAGTGCGAAGTGCGAAGTGCGAAGTGCGAAGTGCGAAGTGCGAAGTGCGAAGTGCGAAGTGCGAAGTGCGAAGTGCGAAGTGCGAAGTGCGAAGTGCGAAGTGCGAAGTGCGAAGAGCGAAGTGCGAAGTGCGAAGTGCGAAGTGCGAAGTGCGAAGGGCGAAGTGCGAAGTGCGAAGTGCGAAGTGCGAAGTGCGAAGTGCGAAGTGCGAAGTGCGAAGTGCGAAGTGCGAAGTGCGAAGTGCGAAGTGCGAAGTGCGAAGTGCGAAGTGCGAAGTGCGAAGTGCGAAGTGCGAAGTGCGAAGTGCGAAGTGCGAAGTGCGAAGTGCGAAGTGCGAAGTGCGAAGTGCGAAGTGCGAAGTGCGAAGTGCGAAGTGCGAAGTGCGAAGTGCGAAGTGCGAAGTGCGAAGTGCGAAGTGCGAAGTGCGAAGTGCGAAGTGCGAAGTGCGAAGTGCGAAGTGTGATGTGAGAAGTGTGATGTGTGAAGTGTGAAGTGTGAAGAGTGAAGTGCGAAGTGCGAAGTGCGAAGTGCGAAGTGCGAAGTGCGAAGTGCGAAGTGCGAAGTGCGAATTGCGAAGTGCGAATTGCGAAGTGCGAAGTGCGAAGTGCGAAGTGCGAAGTGCGAAGTGCGAAGTGCGAAGTGCGAAGTGCGAAGTGCGAAGTGCGAAGTGCGAAGTGCGAAGTGCGAAGTGCGAAGTGCGAAGTGCGAAGTGCGCAGTGCGATGTGCGAAGTGCGAAGTGCGAAGTGCGCAGTGCGATGTGCGATGTGCGATGTGCGAAGTGCGAAGTGCGAAGTGCGAAGTGCGAAGTGCGAAGTGCGAAGTGCGAAGTGCGAAGTGCGAAGTGCGAAGTGCGAAGTGCGAAGTGCGAAGTGCGAAGTGCGAAGTGCGAAGTGCGAAGTGCGAAGTGCGAAGTGCGAAGTGCGAAGTGCGAAGTGCGAAGTGCGAAGTGTGCACTGTGAAGTGTGAAGTGTGAAGTGTGAAGTGTGAAGTGTGAAGTGTGAAGTGTGAAGTGTGAAGTGTGAAGTGTGAAGTGTGAAGTGTGAAGTGTGAAGTGTGAAGTGTGAAGTGTGAAGTGTGATGTGTGAAGTGTGAAGTGTGAAGTGTGAAGTGCGAAGTGCGAAGTGCGAAGTGCGAAGTGCGAAGTGCGAAGTGCGAAGTGCGAAGTGCGAAGTGCGAAGTGCGAAGTGCGAAGTGCGAAGTGCGAAGTGCGAAGTGCGAAGTGCGAAGTGCGAAGTGCGAAGTGCGAAGTGCGAAGTGCGAAGTGCGAAGTGCGAAGTGCGAAGTGCGCAGTGCGAAGTGCGAAGTGCGAAGTGCGAATTGCGAAGTGCGAAGTGCGATGTGCGATGTGCGATGTGCGAAGTGCGAAGTGCGAAGTGCGAAGTGCGAAGTGCGAAGAGTGAAGAGTGAAGTGTGAAGTGTGAAGTGTGAAGTGTGAAGTGTGAAGTGTGAAGTGTGAAGTGTGAAGTGTGAAGTGTGAAGTGTGAAGTGTGATGTGTGAAGTGTGAAGTGTGAAGTGTGAAGTGTGAAGTGTGAAGTGTGAAGTGTGAAGTGTGAAGTGTGAAGTGTGAAGTGTGAAGTGTGAAGTGTGAAGTGTGAAGTGTGAAGAGTGAAGTGTGAAGTGTGAAGTGTGAAGTGTGAAGTGTGAAGTGTGAAGTGTGAAGTGTGAAGTGTGAAGTGTGAAGTGTGAAGTGTGAAGTGTGAAGTGTGAAGTGTGAAGTGTGAAGTGTGAAGTGTGAAGTGTGAAGTGGGAAGTGGGAAGTGGGAAGTGGGAAGTGTGAAGTGTGAAGTGTGAAGTGTGAAGTGTGAAGTGTGAAGTGTGAAGTGTGAAGTGTGAAGTGTGCAGTGTGAAGTGTGAAGTGTGAAGTGTGAAGTGTGAAGTGGGAAGTGCGAAGTGCGAAGTGCGAAGTGCGAAGTGCGAAGTGCGAAGTGCGAAGTGCGAAGTGCGAAGTGCGAAGTGCGAAGTGCGAAGTGCGAAGTGCGAAGTGCGAAGTGCGAAGTGCGAAGTGCGAAGTGCGAAGTGCGAAGTGCGAAGTGCGAAGTGCGAAGTGCGAAGTGCGAAGTGCGAAGTGCGAAGTGCGAAGTGCGAAGTGCGAAGTGCGAAGAGCGAAGTGCGAAGTGCGAAGTGCGAAGTGCGAAGGGCGAAGTGCGAAGTGCGAAGTGCGAAGTGCGAAGTGCGAAGTGCGAAGTGCGAAGTGCGAAGTGCGAAGTGCGAAGTGCGAAGTGCGAAGTGCGAAGTGCGAAGTGCGAAGTGCGAAGTGCGAAGTGCGAAGTGCGAAGTGCGAAGTGCGAAGTGCGAAGTGCGAAGTGCGAAGTGCGAAGTGCGAAGTGCGAAGTGCGAAGTGCGAAGTGCGAAGTGCGAAGTGCGAAGTGCGAAGTGCGAAGTGCGAAGTGCGAAGTGCGAAGTGCGAAGTGCGAAGTGCGAAGTGCGAAGTGCGAAGTGCGAAGTGCGAAGTGCGAAGTGCGAAGTGCGAAGTGCGAAGTGCGAAGTGCGAAGTGCGAAGTGCGAAGTGCGAAGTGCGAAGTGCGAAGTGTGATGTGAGAAGTGTGATGTGTGAAGTGTGAAGTGTGAAGAGTGAAGTGCGAAGTGCGAAGTGCGAAGTGCGAAGTGCGAAGTGCGAAGTGCGAAGTGCGAAGTGCGAAGTGCGAAGTGCGAATTGCGAAGTGCGAATTGCGAAGTGCGAAGTGCGAAGTGCGAAGTGCGAAGTGCGAAGTGCGAAGTGCGAAGTGCGAAGTGCGAAGTGCGAAGTGCGAAGTGCGAAGTGCGAAGTGCGAAGTGCGAAGTGCGAAGTGCGAAGTGCGCAGTGCGATGTGCGAAGTGCGAAGTGCGAAGTGCGCAGTGCGATGTGCGATGTGCGATGTGCGAAGTGCGAAGTGCGAAGTGCGAAGTGCGAAGTGCGAAGTGCGAAGTGCGAAGTGCGAAGTGCGAAGTGCGAAGTGCGAAGTGCGAAGTGCGAAGTGCGAAGTGCGAAGTGCGAAGTGCGAAGTGCGAAGTGCGAAGTGCGAAGTGCGAAGTGCGAAGTGCGAAGTGCGAAGTGCGAAGTGCGAAGTGCGAAGTGCGAAGTGTGCACTGTGAAGTGTGAAGTGTGAAGTGTGAAGTGTGAAGTGTGAAGTGTGAAGTGTGAAGTGTGAAGTGTGAAGTGTGAAGTGTGAAGTGTGAAGTGTGAAGTGTGAAGTGTGAAGTGTGATGTGTGAAGTGTGAAGTGTGAAGTGTGAAGTGTGAAGTGTGAAGTGTGAAGTGCGAAGTGCGAAGTGCGAAGTGCGAAGTGCGAAGTGCGAAGTGCGAAGTGCGAAGTGCGAAGTGCGAAGTGCGAAGTGCGAAGTGCGAAGTGCGAAGTGCGAAGTGCGAAGTGCGAAGTGCGAAGTGCGAAGTGCGAAGTGCGCAGTGCGAAGTGCGAAGTGCGAAGTGCGAAGTGCGAAGTGCGAAGTGCGAAGTGCGAAGTGCGAAGTGCGAAGTGCGAAGTGCG
Organism: Andrena chrysosceles; assembly: GCA_963855975.1. NCBI lineage: Eukaryota > Metazoa > Arthropoda > Insecta > Hymenoptera > Andrenidae > Andrena > Andrena chrysosceles. The sequence goes on from CAWLCU010000068.1 coordinate 528,016, forward strand.
AATTGCGAAGTGCGAATTGCGAAGTGCGAAGTGCGAAGTGCGAAGTGCGAAGTGCGAAGTGCGAAGTGCGAAGTGCGAAGTGCGAAGTGCGAAGTGCGAAGTGCGAAGTGCGAAGTGCGAAGTGCGAAGTGCGAAGTGCGAAGTGCGAAGTGCGAAGTGCGAAGTGCGAAGTGCGAAGTGCGAAGTGCGAAGTGCGAAGTGCGAAGTGCGAAGTGCGAAGTGCGAAGTGCGAAGTGCGAAGTGCGAAGTGCGAAGTGCGAAGTGCGAAGTGAGAAGTGAGAAGTGCGAAGTGCGAAGTGCGAAGTGCGAAGTGCGAAGTGCGAAGTGCGAAGTGCGAAGTGCGAAGTGCGAAGTGCGAAGTGCGAAGTGCGAAGTGCGAAGTGCGAAGTGCGAAGTGCGAAGTGCGAAGTGCGAAGTGCGAAGTGCGAAGTGCGAAGTGCGAAGTGCGAAGTGCGAAGTGCGAAGTGTGATGTGGGAAATGCGAAGTGCGAAGTGCGAAGTGCGAAGTGCGAAGTGCGAAGTGCGAAGTGCGAAGTGCGAAGTGCGAAGTGCGAAGTGCGAAGTGCGAAGTGCGAAGTGCGAAGTGCGAAGTGCGAAGTGCGCAGTGCGATGTGCGAAGTGCGAAGTGCGAAGTGCGAAGTGCGAAGTGCGAAGTGCGAAGTGCGAAGTGCGAAGTGCGATGTGCGATGTGCGAAGTGCGCAGTGCGATGTGCGAAGTGCGAAGTGCGAAGTGCGAAGTGCGAAGTGCGAAGTGCGCAGTGCGATGTGCGATGTGCGATGCGCGAAGTGCGAAGTGCGATGTGCGAAGTGCGAAGTGCGAAGTGCGAAGTGCGAAGTGCGAAGTGCGAAGTGCGAAGTGCGAAGTGCGAAGTGCGAAGTGCGAAGAGCGAAGAGCGAAGAGCGAAGTGCGAAGTGCGATGTGCGAAGTGCGAAGTGCGATGTGTGAAGTGTGAAGTGTGAAGTGTGAAGTGTGAAGTGTGAAGTGTGAAGTGTGAAGTGTGTAGTGTGATGTGTGAAGTCTGAAGTGTGAAGTGTGAAGTGTGAAGTGTGAAGTGTGAAGTGTGAAGTGTGAAGTGTGAAGTGTGCAGTGTGCAGTGTGCAGTGTGCAGTGTGCAGTGTGAAGTGTGAAGTGTGAAGTGTGAAGTGTGAAGTGTGAAGTGTGAAGTGTGAAGTCTGAAGTGTGAAGTGAGAAGTGAGAAGTGAGAAGTGAGAAGTGTGAAGTGTGAAGTGTGAAGTGTGAAGTGTGAAGTGTGAAGTGTGATGTGGGAAATGCGAAGTGCGAAGTGCGAAGTGCGAAGTGCGAAGTGCGAAGTGCGAAGTGCGAAGTGCGAAGTGCGAAGTGCGAAGTGCGAAGTGCGAAGTGCGAAGTGCGAAGTGCGAAGTGCGCAGTGCGATGTGCGAAGTGCGAAGTGCGAAGTGCGAAGTGCGAAGTGCGAAGTGCGAAGTGCGAAGTGCGAAGTGCGATGTGCGATGTGCGAAGTGCGCAGTGCGATGTGCGAAGTGCGAAGTGCGAAGTGCGAAGTGCGAAGTGCGAAGTGCGCAGTGCGATGTGCGATGTGCGATGCGCGAAGTGCGAAGTGCGATGTGCGAAGTGCGAAGTGCGAAGTGCGAAGTGCGAAGTGCGAAGTGCGAAGTGCGAAGTGCGAAGTGCGAAGTGCGAAGTGCGAAGAGCGAAGAGCGAAGAGCGAAGTGCGAAGTGCGATGTGCGAAGTGCGAAGTGCGATGTGTGAAGTGTGAAGTGTGAAGTGTGAAGTGTGAAGTGTGAAGTGTGAAGTGTGAAGTGTGAAGTGTGATGTGTGAAGTCTGAAGTGTGAAGTGTGAAGTGTGAAGTGTGAAGTGTGAAGTGTGAAGTGTGAAGTGTGAAGTGTGCAGTGTGCAGTGTGCAGTGTGCAGTGTGCAGTGTGCAGTGTGCAGTGTGCAGTGTACAGTGTGAAGTGTGAAGTGTGAAGTGTGAAGTGTGAAGTGTGAAGTGTGAAGTGTGAAGTGTGAAGTGTGAAGTGTGAAGTGTGAAGTGTGAAGTGTGAAGTGTGAAGTGTGAAGTGTGAAGTGTGAAGTGTGAAGTGTGAAGTGTGAAGTGTGAAGTGTGAAGTGTGAAGTGTGAAGTGTGAAGTGTGAAGTGGGAAGTGCGAAGTGCGAAGTGCGAAGTGCGAAGTGCGAAGTGCGAAGTGCGAAGTGCGAAGTGCGAAGTGCGAAGTGCGAAGTGCGAAGTGCGAAGTGCGAAGTGCGAAGTGCGAAGTGCGAAGTGCGAAGTGCGAAGTGAGAAGTGAGAAGTGCGAAGTGCGAAGTGCGAAGTGCGAAGTGCGAAGTGCGAAGTGCGAAGTGCGAAGTGCGAAGTGCGAAGTGCGAAGTGCGAAGTGCGAAGTGCGAAGTGCGAAGTGCGAAGTGCGAAGTGCGAAGTGCGAAGTGCGAAGTGCGAAGTGCGAAGTGCGAAGTGCGAAGTGCGAAGTGCGAAGTGCGAAGTGCGAAGTGCGAAGTGCGAAGTGTGATGTGGGAAATGCGAAGTGCGAAGTGCGAAGTGCGAAGTGCGAAGTGCGAAGTGCGAAGTGCGAAGTGCGAAGTGCGAAGTGCGAAGTGCGAAGTGCGAAGTGCGAAGTGCGAAGTGCGAAGTGCGCAGTGCGATGTGCGAAGTGCGAAGTGCGAAGTGCGAAGTGCGAAGTGCGAAGTGCGAAGTGCGAAGTGCGAAGTGCGATGTGCGATGTGCGAAGTGCGCAGTGCGATGTGCGAAGTGCGAAGTGCGAAGTGCGAAGTGCGAAGTGCGAAGTGCGCAGTGCGATGTGCGATGTGCGATGCGCGAAGTGCGAAGTGCGATGTGCGAAGTGCGAAGTGCGAAGTGCGAAGTGCGAAGTGCGAAGTGCGAAGTGCGAAGTGCGAAGTGCGAAGTGCGAAGTGCGAAGAGCGAAGAGCGAAGAGCGAAGTGCGAAGTGCGATGTGCGAAGTGCGAAGTGCGATGTGTGAAGTGTGAAGTGTGAAGTGTGAAGTGTGAAGTGTGAAGTGTGAAGTGTGAAGTGTGAAGTGTGATGTGTGAAGTCTGAAGTGTGAAGTGTGAAGTGTGAAGTGTGAAGTGTGAAGTGTGAAGTGTGAAGTGTGAAGTGTGCAGTGTGCAGTGTGCAGTGTGCAGTGTGCAGTGTGCAGTGTGCAGTGTGCAGTGTGAAGTGTGAAGTGTGAAGTGTGAAGTGTGAAGTGTGAAGTGTGAAGTGTGAAGTGTGAAGTGTGAAGTGTGAAGTGTGAAGTGTGAAGTGTGAAGTGTGAAGTGTGAAGTGTGAAGTGTGAAGTGTGAAGTGTGAAGTGTGAAGTGTGAAGTGTGAAGTGTGAAGTGTGAAGTGTGAAGTGGGAAGTGCGAAGTGCGAAGTGCGAAGTGCGAAGTGCGAAGTGCGAAGTGCGAAGTGCCAAGTGCGAAGTGCGAAGTGCGCAGTGCGATGTGCGAAGTGCGAAGTGCGAAGTGCGAAGTGCGAAGTGCGAAGTGCGAAGTGCGAAGTGCGAAGTGCGATGTGCGATGTGCGAAGTGCGCAGTGCGATGTGCGAAGTGCGAAGTGCGAAGTGCGAAGTGCGAAGTGCGAAGTGCGCAGTGCGATGTGCGATGTGCGATGCGCGAAGTGCGAAGTGCGATGTGCGAAGTGCGAAGTGCGAAGTGCGAAGTGCGAAGTGCGAAGTGCGAAGTGCGAAGTGCGAAGTGCGAAGTGCGAAGTGCGAAGAGCGAAGAGCGAAGAGCGAAGTGCGAAGTGCGATGTGCGAAGTGCGAAGTGCGATGTGTGAAGTGTGAAGTGTGAAGTGTGAAGTGTGAAGTGTGAAGTGTGAAGTGTGAAGTGTGAAGTGTGATGTGTGAAGTCTGAAGTGTGAAGTGTGAAGTGTGAAGTGTGAAGTGTGAAGTGTGAAGTGTGAAGTGTGAAGTGTGCAGTGTGCAGTGTGCAGTGTGCAGTGTGCAGTGTGCAGTGTGCAGTGTGCAGTGTACAGTGTGAAGTGTGAAGTGTGAAGTGTGAAGTGTGAAGTGTGAAGTGTGAAGTGTGAAGTGTGAAGTGTGAAGTGTGAAGTGTGAAGTGTGAAGTGTGAAGTGTGAAGTGTGAAGTGTGAAGTGTGAAGTGTGAAGTGTGAAGTGTGAATTGTGAAGTGGGAAGTGCGAAGTGGGAAGTGCGAAGTGCGAAGTGCGAAGTGCGAAGTGCGAAGTGCGAAGTGCGAAGTGCGAAGTGCGAAGTGCGAAGTGCGAAGTGCGAAGTGCGAAGTGCGAAGTGCGAAGTGCGAAGTGCGAAGTGCGAAGTGCGAAGTGAGAAGTGAGAAGTGCGAAGTGCGAAGTGCGAAGTGCGAAGTGCGAAGTGCGAAGTGCGAAGTGCGAAGTGCGAAGTGCGAAGTGCGAAGTGCGAAGTGCGAAGTGCGAAGTGCGAAGTGCGAAGTGCGAAGTGCGAAGTGCGAAGTGCGAAGTGCGAAGTGCGAAGTGCGAAGTGCGAAGTGCGAAGTGCGAAGTGCGAAGTGCGAAGTGCGAAGTGCGAAGTGCGAAGTGAGAAGTGAGAAGTGCGAAGTGCGAAGTGCGAAGTGCGAAGTGCGAAGTGCGAAGTGCGAAGTGCGAAGTGCGAAGTGCGAAGTGCGAAGTGCGAAGTGCGAAGTGCGAAGTGCGAAGTGCGAAGTGCGAAGTGCGAAGTGCGAAGTGCGAAGTGCGAAGTGCGAAGTGCGAAGTGCGTAGTGCGATGTGCGAAGTGCGAAGTGCGAAGTGCGAAGTGCGAAGTGCGAAGTGCGAAGTGCGAAGTGCGAAGTGCGAAGTGTGCACTGTGAAGTGTGAAGTGTGAAGTGTGATGTGTGAAGTGTGAAGTGTGAAGTGTGAAGTGTGAAGTGTGAAGTGTGAAGTGTGAAGTGTGAAGTGTGAAGTGTGAAGTGTGAAGTGTGATGTGTGAAGTGTGATGTGTGAAGTGTGAAGTGTGAAGTGTGAAGTGTGAAGTGTGAAGTGGGAATTGTGAAGTGCGAAGTGCGAAGTGCGAAGTGCGAAGTGCGAAGTGCGAAGTGCGAAGTGCGAAGTGCGAAGTGCGAAGTGCGAAGTGCGAAGTGCGAAGTGCGAAGTGCGAAGTGCGAAGTGCGAAGTGCGAAGTGCGAAGTGCGAAGTGCGAAGTGCGAAGTGCGAAGTGCGAAGTGCGAAGTGCGAAGTGCGAAGTGCGAAGAGCGAAGTGCGAAGTGCGAAGTGCGAAGTGCGAAGTGCGAAGTGCGAAGTGCGAAGTGCGAAGTGCGAAGTGCGAAGTGCGAAGTGCGAAGTGCGAAGTGCGAAGTGCGAAGTGCGAAGTGCGATGTGCGAAGTGCGAAGTGCGAAGTGCGAAGTGCGAAGTGCGAAGTGCGAAGTGCGAAGTGCGAAGTGCGAAGTGCGAAGTGCGAAGTGCGAAGTGCGAAGTGCGAAGTGCGAAGTGCGAAGTGCGAAGTGCGAAGTGCGAAGTGCGAAGTGCGAAGTGCGAAGTGCGAAGTGCGAAGTGCGAAGTGCGAAGTGCGAAGTGCGAAGTGCGAAGTGCGAAGTGCGAAGTGTGATGTGAGAAGTGTGATGTGTGAAGTGTGAAGTGTGAAGAGTGAAGTGCGAAGTGCGAAGTGCGAAGTGCGAAGTGCGAAGTGCGAAGTGCGAAGTGCGAAGTGCGAAGTGCGAAGTGCGAAGTGCGAAGTGCGAAGTGCGAAGTGCGAATTGCGAAGTGCGAAGTGCGAAGTGCGAAGTGCGAAGTGCGAAGTGCGAAGTGCGAAGTGCGAAGTGCGAAGTGCGAAGTGCGAAGTGCGAAGTGCGAAGTGCGCAGTGCGATGTGCGATGTGCGATGTGCGATGTGCGAAGTGCGAAGTGCGATGTGCGAAGTGCGAAGTGCGAAGTGCGAAGTGCGAAGTGCGAAGTGCGAAGTGCGAAGTGCGAAGTGCGAAGTGCGCAGTGCGATGTGCGATGTGCGATGTGCGATGTGCGAAGTGCGAAGTGCGATGTGCGAAGTGCGAAGTGCGAAGTGCGAAGTGCGAAGTGCGAAGTGCGAAGTGCGAAGTGCGAAGTGCGAAGTGCGAAGTGCGAAGAGCGAAGAGCGAAGAGCGATGTGCGATGTGCGATGTGCGATGTGCGAAGTGCGAAGTGCGATGTGCGAAGTGCGAAGTGCGAAGTGCGAAGTGCGATGTGTGAAGTGTGAAGTGTGAAGTGTGAAGTGTGAAGTGTGAAGTGTGAAGTGTGAAGTGTGAAGTGTGAAGTGTGAAGTGTGAAGTGTGATGTGTGAAGTCTGAAGTGTGAAGTGTGAAGTGTGAAGTGTGAAGTGTGAAGTGTGAAGTGTGAAGTGTGAAGTGTGCAGTGTGCAGTGTGCAGTGTGCAGTGTGCAGTGTGCAGTGTGCAGTGTGCAGTGTACAGTGTGAAGTGTGAAGTGTGAAGTGTGAAGTGTGAAGTGTGAAGTGTGAAGTGTGAAGTGTGAAGTGTGAAGTGTGAAGTGTGAAGTGTGAAGTGTGAAGTGTGAAGTGGGAAGTGTGAAGTGTGAAGTGTGAAGTGTGAAGTGTGAAGTGTGAAGTGCGAAGTGGGAAGTGCGAAGTGCGAAGTGCGAAGTGCGAAGTGCGAAGTGCGAAGTGCGAAGTGCGAAGTGCGAAGTGCGAAGTGCGAAGTGCGAAGTGCGAAGTGCGAAGTGCGAAGTGCGAAGTGCGAAGTGCGAAGTGCGAAGTGCGAAGTGCGAAGTGCGAAGTGCGAAGTGCGAAGTGCGAAGTGCGAAGTGCGAAGTGCGAAGTGCGAAGTGCGAAGTGCGAAGTGCGAAGTGCGAAGTGCGAAGTGCGAAGTGCGAAGTGCGAAGTGCGAAGTGCGAAGTGCGAAGTGCGAAGTGCGAAGTGCGAAGTGCGAAGTGCGAAGTGCGAAGTGCGAAGTGCGAAGTGCGAAGTGCGAAGAGCGAAGTGCGAAGTGCGAAGTGCGAAGTGCGAAGTGCGAAGTGCGAAGTGCGAAGTGCGAAGTGCGAAGTGCGAAGTGCGAAGTGCGAAGTGCGAAGTGCGAAGTGCGAAGTGCGAAGTGCGAAGTGCGAAGTGCGAAGTGCGAAGTGCGAAGTGCGAAGTGCGAAGTGCGAAGTGCGAAGTGCGAAGTGCGAAGTGCGAAGTGCGAAGTGCGAAGTGCGAAGTGCGAAGTGCGAAGTGCGAAGTGCGAAGTGCGAAGTGCGAAGTGCGAAGTGCGATGTGCGAAGTGCGAAGTGCGAAGTGCGAAGTGCGAAGTGCGAAGTGCGAAGTGCGAAGTGCGAAGTGCGAAGTGCGAAGTGCGAAGTGCGAAGTGCGCAGTGCGATGTGCGAAGTGCGAAGTGCGAAGTGCGAAGTGCGAAGTGCGAAGTGGGAAGTGCGAAGTGCGAAGTGCGAAGTGCGAAGTGCGAAGTGCGAAGTGCGAAGTGCGAAGTGCGAAGTGCGAAGTGCGAAGTGCGAAGTGCGAAGTGCGAAGTGCGAAGTGCGAAGTGTGAAGTGTGAAGTGTGAAGTGTGAAGTGTGAAGTGTGAAGTGGGAAGTGTGAAGTGTGAAGTGTGAAGTGTGAAGTGTGAAGTGTGAAGTGTGAAGTGGGAAGTGCGAAGTGCGAAGTGCGAAGTGCGAAGTGCGAAGTGCGAAGTGCGAAGTGCGAAGTGCGAAGTGCGAAGTGCGAAGTGCGAAGTGCGAAGTGCGAAGTGCGAAGTGCGAAGTGTGAAGTGCGAAGTGTGAAGTGTGAAGTGTGAAGTGTGAAGTGTGAAGTGTGAATTGTGAAGTGGGAAGTGCGAAGTGCGAAGTGCGAAGTGCGAAGTGCGAAGTGCGAAGTGCGAAGTGCGAAGTGCGAAGTGCGAAGTGCGAAGTGCGAAGTGCGAAGTGCGAAGTGCGAAGTGCGAAGTGCGAAGTGCGAAGTGCGAAGTGCGAAGTGCGAAGTGCGAAGTGTGAAGTGCGAAGTGTGAAGTGTGAAGTGTGAAGTGTGAAGTGTGAAGTGTGAATTGTGAAGTGGGAAGTGCGAAGTGCGAAGTGCGAAGTGCGAAGTGCGAAGTGCGAAGTGCGAAGTGCGAAGTGCGAAGTGCGAAGTGCGAAGTGCGAAGTGCGAAGTGCGAAGTGCGAAGTGCGAAGTGCGAAGTGCGAAGTGCGAAGTGAGAAGTGAGAAGTGCGAAGTGCGAAGTGCGAAGTGCGAAGTGCGAAGTGCGAAGTGCGAAGTGCGAAGTGCGAAGTGCGAAGTGCGAAGTGCGAAGTGCGAAGTGCGAAGTGCGAAGTGCGAAGTGCGAAGTGCGAAGTGCGAAGTGCGAAGTGCGAAGTGCGAAGTGCGAAGTGCGAAGTGCGAAGTGCGAAGTGCGAAGTGCGAAGTGCGAAGTGAGAAGTGAGAAGTGCGAAGTGCGAAGTGCGAAGTGCGAAGTGCGAAGTGCGAAGTGCGAAGTGCGAAGTGCGAAGTGCGAAGTGCGAAGTGCGAAGTGCGAAGTGCGAAGTGCGAAGTGCGAAGTGCGAAGTGCGAAGTGCGAAGTGCGAAGTGCGAAGTGCGAAGTGCGAAGTGCGAAGTGCGTAGTGCGATGTGCGAAGTGCGAAGTGCGAAGTGCGAAGTGCGAAGTGCGAAGTGCGAAGTGCGAAGTGCGAAGTGCGAAGTGTGCACTGTGAAGTGTGAAGTGTGAAGTGTGATGTGTGAAGTGTGAAGTGTGAAGTGTGAAGTGTGAAGTGTGAAGTGTGAAGTGTGAAGTGTGAAGTGTGAAGTGTGAAGTGTGAAGTGTGATGTGTGAAGTGTGATGTGTGAAGTGTGAAGTGTGAAGTGTGAAGTGTGAAGTGTGAAGTGGGAATTGTGAAGTGCGAAGTGCGAAGTGCGAAGTGCGAAGTGCGAAGTGCGAAGTGCGAAGTGCGAAGTGCGAAGTGCGAAGTGCGAAGTGCGAAGTGCGAAGTGCGAAGTGCGAAGTGCGAAGTGCGAAGTGCGAAGTGCGAAGTGCGAAGTGCGAAGTGCGAAGTGCGAAGTGCGAAGTGCGAAGTGCGAAGTGCGAAGTGCGAAGTGCGAAGAGCGAAGTGCGAAGTGCGAAGTGCGAAGTGCGAAGTGCGAAGTGCGAAGTGCGAAGTGCGAAGTGCGAAGTGCGAAGTGCGAAGTGCGAAGTGCGAAGTGCGAAGTGCGAAGTGCGAAGTGCGATGTGCGAAGTGCGAAGTGCGAAGTGCGAAGTGCGAAGTGCGAAGTGCGAAGTGCGAAGTGCGAAGTGCGAAGTGCGAAGTGCGAAGTGCGAAGTGCGAAGTGCGAAGTGCGAAGTGCGAAGTGCGAAGTGCGAAGTGCGAAGTGCGAAGTGCGAAGTGCGAAGTGCGAAGTGCGAAGTGCGAAGTGCGAAGTGCGAAGTGCGAAGTGCGAAGTGCGAAGTGCGAAGTGTGATGTGAGAAGTGTGATGTGTGAAGTGTGAAGTGTGAAGAGTGAAGTGCGAAGTGCGAAGTGCGAAGTGCGAAGTGCGAAGTGCGAAGTGCGAAGTGCGAAGTGCGAAGTGCGAAGTGCGAAGTGCGAAGTGCGAAGTGCGAAGTGCGAATTGCGAAGTGCGAAGTGCGAAGTGCGAAGTGCGAAGTGCGAAGTGCGAAGTGCGAAGTGCGAAGTGCGAAGTGCGAAGTGCGAAGTGCGAAGTGCGAAGTGCGCAGTGCGATGTGCGATGTGCGATGTGCGATGTGCGAAGTGCGAAGTGCGATGTGCGAAGTGCGAAGTGCGAAGTGCGAAGTGCGAAGTGCGAAGTGCGAAGTGCGAAGTGCGAAGTGCGAAGTGCGCAGTGCGATGTGCGATGTGCGATGTGCGATGTGCGAAGTGCGAAGTGCGATGTGCGAAGTGCGAAGTGCGAAGTGCGAAGTGCGAAGTGCGAAGTGCGAAGTGCGAAGTGCGAAGTGCGAAGTGCGAAGTGCGAAGAGCGAAGAGCGAAGAGCGATGTGCGATGTGCGATGTGCGATGTGCGAAGTGCGAAGTGCGAAGTGCGATGTGCGAAGTGCGAAGTGCGAAGTGCGAAGTGCGATGTGTGAAGTGTGAAGTGTGAAGTGTGAAGTGTGAAGTGTGAAGTGTGAAGTGTGAAGTGTGAAGTGTGAAGTGTGAAGTGTGAAGTGTGATGTGTGAAGTCTGAAGTGTGAAGTGTGAAGTGTGAAGTGTGAAGTGTGAAGTGTGAAGTGTGAAGTGTGAAGTGTGCAGTGTGCAGTGTGCAGTGTGCAGTGTGCAGTGTGCAGTGTGCAGTGTGCAGTGTACAGTGTGAAGTGTGAAGTGTGAAGTGTGAAGTGTGAAGTGTGAAGTGTGAAGTGTGAAGTGTGAAGTGTGAAGTGTGAAGTGTGAAGTGTGAAGTGTGAAGTGTGAAGTGGGAAGTGTGAAGTGTGAAGTGTGAAGTGTGAAGTGTGAAGTGTGAAGTGCGAAGTGGGAAGTGCGAAGTGCGAAGTGCGAAGTGCGAAGTGCGAAGTGCGAAGTGCGAAGTGCGAAGTGCGAAGTGCGAAGTGCGAAGTGCGAAGTGCGAAGTGCGAAGTGCGAAGTGCGAAGTGCGAAGTGCGAAGTGCGAAGTGCGAAGTGCGAAGTGCGAAGTGCGAAGTGCGAAGTGCGAAGTGCGAAGTGCGAAGTGCGAAGTGCGAAGTGCGAAGTGCGAAGTGCGAAGTGCGAAGTGCGAAGTGCGAAGTGCGAAGTGCGAAGTGCGAAGTGCGAAGTGCGAAGTGCGAAGTGCGAAGTGCGAAGTGCGAAGTGCGAAGTGCGAAGTGCGAAGTGCGAAGTGCGAAGTGCGAAGTGCGAAGTGCGAAGTGCGAAGTGCGAAGTGCGAAGTGCGAAGTGCGAAGTGCGAAGTGCGAAGTGCGAAGTGCGAAGTGCGAAGTGCGAAGTGCGAAGTGCGAAGTGCGAAGTGCGAAGTGCGAAGTGCGAAGTGCGAAGTGCGAAGTGCGAAGTGCGAAGTGCGAAGTGCGAAGTGCGAAGTGCGAAGTGCGAAGTGCGAAGTGCGAAGTGCGAAGTGCGAAGTGCGAAGTGCGAAGTGCGAAGTGCGAAGTGCGAAGTGCGAAGTGCGAAGTGCGATGTGCGAAGTGCGAAGTGCGAAGTGCGAAGTGCGAAGTGCGAAGTGCGAAGTGCGAAGTGCGAAGTGCGAAGTGCGAAGTGCGAAGTGCGAAGTGCGCAGTGCGATGTGCGAAGTGCGAAGTGCGAAGTGCGAAGTGCGAAGTGCGAAGTGGGAAGTGCGAAGTGCGAAGTGCGAAGTGCGAAGTGCGAAGTGCGAAGTGCGAAGTGCGAAGTGCGAAGTGCGAAGTGCGAAGTGCGAAGTGCGAAGTGCGAAGTGCGAAGTGCGAAGTGTGAAGTGTGAAGTGTGAAGTGTGAAGTGTGAAGTGTGAAGTGGGAAGTGTGAAGTGTGAAGTGTGAAGTGTGAAGTGTGAAGTGTGAAGTGTGAAGTGGGAAGTGCGAAGTGCGAAGTGCGAAGTGCGAAGTGCGAAGTGCGAAGTGCGAAGTGCGAAGTGCGAAGTGCGAAGTGCGAAGTGCGAAGTGCGAAGTGCGAAGTGCGAAGTGCGAAGTGCGAAGTGCGAAGTGCGAAGTGCGTAGTGCGATGTGCGAAGTGCGAAGTGCGAAGTGCGAAGTGCGAAGTGCGAAGTGCGAAGTGCGAAGTGCGAAGTGCGAAGTGCGAAGTGTGCACTGTGAAGTGTGAAGTGTGAAGTGTGATGTGTGAAGTGTGAAGTGTGAAGTGTGAAGTGTGAAGTGTGAAGTGTGAAGTGTGAAGTGGGAATTGTGAAGTGCGAAGTGCGAAGTGCGAAGTGCGAAGTGCGAAGTGCGAAGTGCGAAGTGCGAAGTGCGAAGTGCGAAGTGCGAAGTGCGAAGTGCGAAGAGCGAAGTGCGAAGTGCGAAGTGCGAAGTGCGAAGTGCGAAGTGCGAAGTGCGAAGTGCGAAGTGCGAATTGCGAAGTGCGAAGTGCGAAGTGCGAAGTGCGAAGTGCGAAGTGCGAAGTGCGAAGTGCGAAGTGCGAAGTGCGAAGTGCGAAGTGCGAAGTGCGAAGTGCGAAGTGCGAAGTGCGAAGTGCGAAGTGCGAAGTGCGAAGTGCGAAGTGCGAAGTGCGAAGTGCGAAGTGCGAAGTGCGAAGTGCGAAGTGCGAAGTGCGAAGTGCGAAGTGCGAAGTGCGCAGTGCGAAGTGCGAAGTGCGAAGTGCGAATTGCGAAGTGCGAAGTGCGATGTGCGATGTGCGATGTGCGATGTGCGAAGTGCGAAGTGCGAAGTGCGAAGTGCGAAGTGCGAAGAGTGAAGAGTGAAGTGTGAAGTGTGAAGTGTGAAGTGTGAAGTGTGAAGTGTGAAGTGTGAAGTGTGATGTGTGAAGTGTGAAGTGTGAAGTGTGAAGTGTGAAGTGTGAAGTGTGAAGTGTGAAGTGTGAAGTGTGAAGTGTGAAGTGTGAAGTGTGAAGTGTGAAGTGTGAAGTGTGAAGTGTGAAGTGTGAAGTGTGAAGTGTGAAGAGTGAAGTGTGAAGTGTGAAGTGTGAAGTGTGAAGTGTGAAGTGTGAAGTGTGAAGTGTGAAGTGTGAAGTGTGAAGTGTGAAGTGTGAAGTGTGAAGTGTGAAGTGTGAAGTGTGAAGTGTGAAGTGGGAAGTGGGAAGTGGGAAGTGTGAAGTGTGAAGTGTGAAGTGTGAAGTGTGAAGTGTGAAGTGTGAAGTGTGAAGTGTGCAGTGTGAAGTGTGAAGTGTGAAGTGTGAAGTGTGAAGTGCGAAGTGGGAAGTGCGAAGTGCGAAGTGCGAAGTGCGAAGTGCGAAGTGCGAAGTGCGAAGTGCGAAGTGCGAAGTGCGAAGTGCGAAGTGCGAAGTGCGAAGTGCGAAGTGCGAAGTGCGAAGTGCGAAGTGCGAAGTGCGAAGTGCGAAGTGCGAAGTGCGAAGAGCGAAGTGCGAAGTGCGAAGTGCGAAGTGCGAAGTGCGAAGTGCGAAGTGCGAAGTGCGAAGTGCGAAGTGCGAAGTGCGAAGTGCGAAGTGCGAAGTGCGAAGTGCGAAGTGCGAAGTGCGAAGTGCGAAGTGCGAAGTGCGAAGTGCGAAGTGCGAAGTGCGAAGTGCGAAGTGCGAAGTGCGAAGTGCGAAGTGCGAAGTGCGAAGTGCGAAGTGCGAAGTGCGAAGTGCGAAGTGCGAAGTGCGAAGTGCGAAGTGCGAAGTGCGAAGTGCGAAGTGCGAAGTATGAAGTGCGAAGTGCGAAGTGCGAAGTGCGAAGTGCGAAGTGCGAAGTGCGAAGTGCGAAGTGCGAAGTGCGAAGTGTGATGTGAGAAGTGTGATGTGTGAAGTGTGAAGTGTGAAGAGTGAAGTGCGAAGTGCGAAGTGCGAAGTGCGAAGTGCGAAGTGCGCAGTGCGAAGTGCGAAGTGCGAAGTGCGAAGTGCGAAGTGCGAAGTGCGAATTGCGAAGTGCGAATTGCGAAGTGCGAAGTGCGAAGTGCGAAGTGCGAAGTGCGAAGTGCGAAGTGCGAAGTGCGAAGTGCGAAGTGCGAAGTGCGAAGTGCGAAGTGCGAAGTGCGAAGTGCGAAGTGCGAAGTGCGAAGTGCGCAGTGCGATGTGCGAAGTGCGAAGTGCGAAGTGCGAAGTGCGAAGTGCGAAGTGCGAAGTGCGCAGTGCGATGTGCGATGTGCGATGTGCGATGTGCGAAGTGCGAAGTGCGATGTGCGAAGTGCGAAGTGCGAAGTGCGAAGTGCGAAGTGCGAAGTGCGAAGAGCGAAGAGCGAAGAGCGAAGTGCGAAGTGCGATGTGCGAAGTGCGAAGTGTGATGTGTGAAGTGTGAAGTGTGAAGTGTGAAGTGTGAAGTGTGAAGTGTGAAGTGTGAAGTGTGAAGTGTGATGTGTGAAGTCTGAAGTGTGAAGTGTGAAGTGTGAAGTGTGATGTGTGAAGTATGAAGTGTGAAGTGTGCAGTGTGCAGTGTGCAGTGTGCAGTGTGCAGTGTGCAGTGTACAGTGTGAAGTGTGAAGTGTGAAGGGTGAAGTGTGAAGTGTGAAGTGTGAAGTGTGAAGTGTGAAGTGTGAAGTGTGAAGTGTGAAGTGTGAAGTGTGAAGTGTGAAGTGTGAAGTGTGAAGTTTGAAGTGTGAAGTGTGAAGTGTGAAGTGTGAAGTGTGAAGTGTGAAATGTGAAGTGTGAAGTCTGAAGTGTGAAGTGTGAAGTGTGAAGTGAGAAGTGAGAAGTGTGAAGTGTGAAGTGTGAAGTGTGAAGTGTGAAGTGTGAAGTGTGAAGTGTGATGTGGGAAGTGCGAAGTGCGAAGTGCGAAGTGCGAAGTGCGAAGTGCGAAGTGCGAAGTGCGAAGTGCGAAGTGCGAAGTGCGAAGTGCGAAGTGCGAAGTGCGAAGTGCGAAGTGCGAAGTGCGAAGTGCGAAGTGCGAAGTGCGAAGTGCGAAGTGCGCAGTGCGATGTGCGAAGTGCGAAGTGCGAAGTGCGCAGTGCGATGTGCGATGTGCGATGTGCGATGTGCGAAGTGCGATGTGCGAAGTGCGAAGTGCGAAGTGCGAAGTGCGAAGTGCGAAGTGCGAAGTGCGAAGTGCGAAGTGCGAAGTGCGAAGTGCGAAGTGCGAAGTGCGAAGTGCGAAGTGCGCAGTGCGATGTGCGAAGTGCGAAGTGCGAAGTGCGAAGTGCGAAGTGCGAAGTGCGAAGTGGGAAGTGCGAAGTGCGAAGTGCGAAGTGCGAAGTGCGAAGTGCGAAGTGCGAAGTGCGAAGTGCGAAGTGCGAAGTGCGAAGTGCGAAGTGCGAAGTGCGAAGTGCGAAGTGCGAAGTGCGAAGTGCGAAGTGCGAAGTGCGAAGTGCGAAGTGCGAAGTGCGAAGTGCGAAGTGCGAAGTGCGCAGTGCGATGTGCGAAGTGCGAAGTGCGAAGTGCGAAGTGCGAAGTGCGAAGTGCGAAGTGCGCAGTGCGATGTGCGATGTGCGATGTGCGAAGTGCGAAGTGCGAAGTGCGAAGTGCGAAGTGCGAAGTGCGAAGTGCGAAGTGCGAAGTGCGAAGAGCGAAGAGCGAAGTGCGAAGTGCGATGTGCGAAGTGCGAAGTGCGATGTGTGAAGTGTGAAGTGTGAAGTGTGAAGTGTGAAGTGTGAAGTGTGAAGTGTGAAGTGTGATGTGTGAAGTCTGAAGTGTGAAGTGTGAAGTGTGAAGTGTGAAGTGTGAAGTGTGAAGTGTGAAGTGTGAAGTGTGAAGTGTGCAGTGTGCAGTGTGCAGTGTGCAGTGTGCAGTGTGCAGTGTGCAGTGTACAGTGTGAAGTGTGAAGTGTGAAGTGTGAAGTGTGAAGTGTGAAGTGTGAAGTGTGAAGTGTGAAGTGTGAAGTGTGAAGTGTGAAGTGTGAAGTGTGAAGTGTGAAGTGCGAAGTGCGAAGTGCGAAGTGCGAAGTGCGAAGTGCGAAGTGCGAAGTGCGAAGTGCGAAGTGCGAAGTGCGAAGTGCGAAGTGCGAAGTGCGAAGTGCGAAGTGCGAAGTGTGAAGTGTGAAGTGTGAAGTGTGCAGTGTGAAGTGTGAAGTGTGAAGTGTGAAGTGTGAAGTGTGAAGTGTGAAGTGTGAAGAGTGAAGTGTGAAGTGTGAAGTGTGAAGTGTGAAGTGTGAAGTGTGAAGTGTGAAGTGTGAAGTGTGAAGTGTGAAGTGTGAAGTGTGAAGTGTGAAGTGTGAAGTGTGAAGTGTGAAGTGTGAAGTGTGAAGTGGGAAGTGGGAAGTGGGAAGTGGGAAGTGGGAAGTGCGAAGTGCGAAGTGCGAAGTGGGAAGTGCGAAGTGCGAAGTGCGAAGTGCGAAGTGCGAAGTGCGAAGTGCGAAGTGCGAAGTGCGAAGTGCGAAGTGCGAAGTGCGAAGTGCGAAGTGCGAAGTGCGAAGTGCGAAGTGCGAAGTGCGAAGTGCGAAGTGCGAAGTGCGAAGTGCGAAGTGCGCAGTGCGATGTGCGAAGTGCGAAGTGCGAAGTGCGAAGTGCGAAGTGCGAAGTGCGAAGTGCGCAGTGCGATGTGCGATGTGCGATGTGCGATGTGCGATGTGCGAAGTGCGAAGTGCGAAGTGCGAAGTGCGAAGTGCGAAGTGCGAAGTGCGAAGTGCGAAGTGCGAAGTGCGAAGAGCGAAGAGCGAAGAGCGAAGTGCGAAGTGCGATGTGCGAAGTGCGAAGTGCGATGTGTGAAGTGTGAAGTGTGAAGTGTGAAGTGTGAAGTGTGAAGTGTGAAGTGTGAAGTGTGATGTGTGAAGTCTGAAGTGTGAAGTGTGAAGTGTGAAGTGTGAAGTGTGAAGTGTGAAGTGTGAAGTGTGAAGTGTGAAGAGTGCAGTGTGCAGTGTGCAGTGTGCAGTGTGCAGTGTGCAGTGTGCAGTGTGCAGTGTACAGTGTGAAGTGTGAAGTGTGAAGTGTGAAGTGTGAAGTGTGAAGTGTGAAGTGTGAAGTGTGAAGTGTGAAGTGTGAAGTGTGAAGTGTGAAGTGTGAAGTGTGAAGTGTGAAGTGTGAAGTGTGAAGTGTGAAGTGTGAAGTGTGAAGAGTGAAGTGTGAAGTGTGAAGTGTGAAGTGTGAAGTGTGAAGTGTGAAGTGTGAAGTGTGAAGTGTGAAGTGTGAAGTGTGAAGTGTGAAGTGTGAAGTGTGAAGTGTGAAGTGTGAAGTGGGAAGTGGGAAGTGGGAAGTGGGAAGTGGGAAGTGTGAAGTGTGAAGTGTGAAGTGTGAAGTGTGAAGTGTGAAGTGTGAAGTGTGAAGTGTGAAGTGTGCAGTGCGAAGTGCGAAGTGCGAAGTGCGAAGTGCGAAGTGCGAAGTGTGAAGTGCGAAGTGTGAAGTGCGAAGTGCGAAGTGCGAAGTGCGAAGTGCGAAGTGCGAAGTGCGAAGTGCGAAGTGCGAAGTGCGAAGTGCGAAGTGCGAAGTGCGAAGTGCGAAGTGCGAAGTGCGAAGTGCGAATTGCCAAGTGCGAAGTGCGATGTGCGATGTGTGAAGTGTGAAGTGTGAAGTGTGAAGTGTGAAGAGTGAAGAGTGAAGTGTGAAGTGTGAAGTGTGAAGTGTGAAGTGTGAAGTGTGAAGTGTGAAGTGTGAAGTGTGAAGTGTGATGTGTGAAGTGTGAAGTGTGAAGTGTGAAGTGTGAAGTGTGAAGTGTGAAGTGTGAAGTGTGAAGTGTGAAGTGTGAAGTGTGAAGTGTGAAGTGTGCAGTGTGAAGTGTGAAGTGTGAAGTGTGAAGTGTGAAGTGTGAAGTGTGAAGTGTGAAGAGTGAAGTGTGAAGTGTGAAGTGTGAAGTGTGAAGTGTGAAGTGTGAAGTGTGAAGTGTGAAGTGTGAAGTGTGAAGTGTGAAGTGTGAAGTGTGAAGTGTGAAGTGGGAAGTGGGAAGTGGGAAGTGGGAAGTGGGAAGTGTGAAGTGTGAAGTGTGAAGTGTGAAGTGTGAAGTGTGAAGTGTGAAGTGTGAAGTGTGAAGTGTGCAGTGTGAAGTGTGAAGTGTGAAGTGTGAAGTGTGAAGTGCGAAGTGCGAAGTGCGAAGTGCGAAGTGCGAAGTGCGAAGTGCGAAGTGCGAAGTGCGAAGTGCGAAGTGCGAAGTGCGAAGTGCGAAGTGCGAAGTGCGAAGTGCGAAGTGCGAAGTGCGAAGTGCGAAGTGCGAAGTGCGAAGTGCGAAGTGCGAAGTGCGAAGTGCGAAGAGCGAAGTGCGAAGTGCGAAGTGCGAAGTGCGAAGTGCGAAGTGCGAAGTGCGAAGTGCGAAGTGCGAAGTGCGAAGTGCGAAGTGCGAAGTGCGAAGTGCGAAGTGCGAAGTGCGAAGTGCGAAGTGCGAAGTGCGAAGTGCGAAGTGCGAAGTGCGAAGTGCGAAGTGCGAAGTGCGAAGTGCGAAGTGCGAAGTGCGAAGTGCGAAGTGCGAAGTGCGAAGTGCGAAGTGCGAAGTGTGCACTGTGAAGTGTGAAGTGTGAAGTGTGAAGTGTGATGTGTGAAGTGTGAAGTGTGAAGTGTGAAGTGTGAAGTGTGAAGTGTGAAGTGTGATGTGTGAAGTGTGATGTGTGAAGTGTGAAGTGTGAAGTGTGAAGTGCGAAGTGCGAAGTGCGAAGTGCGAAGTGCGAAGTGCGAAGTGCGAAGTGCGAAGTGCGAATTGCGAAGTGCGAAGTGCGAAGTGCGAAGTGCGAAGTGCGAAGTGCGAAGTGCGAAGTGCGAAGTGCGAAGTGCGAAGTGCGAAGTGCGAAGTGCGAAGTGCGAAGTGCGAAGTGCGAAGTGCGAAGTGCGCAGTGCGATGTGCGAAGTGCGAAGTGCGAAGTGCGAAGTGCGAAGTGCGAAGTGCGCAGTGCGATGTGCGATGTGCGATGTGCGATGTGCGAAGTGCGAAGTGCGATGTGCGAAGTGCGAAGTGCGAAGTGCGAAGTGCGAAGTGCGAAGTGCGAAGAGCGAAGTGCGAAGTGCGAAGTGCGAAGTGCGAAGAGCGAAGAGCGAAGAGCGAAGTGCGAAGAGCGAAGTGCGAAGTGCGATGTGCGAAGTGCGAAGTGTGATGTGTGAAGTGTGAAGTGTGAAGTGTGAAGTGTGAAGTGTGAAGTGTGATGTGTGAAGTCTGAAGTGTGAAGTGTGAAGTGTGAAGTGTGATGTGTGAAGTGTGAAGTATGAAGTGTGCAGTGTGCAGTGTGCAGTGTGCAGTGTGCAGTGTGCAGTGTGCAGTGTACAGTGTGAAGTGTGAAGTGTGAAGGGTGAAGTGTGAAGTGTGAAGTGTGAAGTGTGAAGTGTGAAGGGTGAAGTGTGAAGTGTGAAGTGTGAAGTGTGAAGTGTGAAGTGTGAAGTGTGAAGTGTGAAGTGAGAAGTGAGAAGTGAGAAGTGAGAAGTGTGAAGTGTGAAGTGTGAAGTGTGAAGTGCGAAGTGCGAAGTGCGAAGTGCGAAGTGCGAAGTGCGAAGTGCGAAGTGCGAAGTGCGAAGTGCGAAGTGCGAAGTGCGAAGTGCGCAGTGCGATGTGCGAAGTGCGAAGTGCGAAGTGCGAAGTGCGAAGTGCGAAGTGCGAAGTGCGAAGTGCGAAGTGCGAAGTGCGAAGTGCGCAGTGCGATGTGCGAAGTGCGAAGTGCGAAGTGCGAAGTGCGAAGTGCGCAGTGCGATGTGCGATGTGCGATGTGCGATGTGCGAAGTGCGAAGTGCGATGTGCGAAGTGCGAAGTGCGAAGTGCGAAGTGCGAAGTGCGAAGTGCGAAGTGCGAAGTGCGAAGAGCGAAGAGCGAAGAGCGAAGTGCGAAGTGCGATGTGCGAAGTGCGAAGTGCGATGTGTGAAGTGTGAAGTGTGAAGTGTGAAGTGTGAAGTGTGCAGTGTGCAGTGTGCAGTGTGCAGTGTGCAGTGTGCAGTGTACAGTGTGAAGTGTGAAGTGTGAAGTGTGAAGTGTGAAGTGTGAAGTGTGAAGTGTGAAGTGTGAAGTGTGAAGTGTGAAGTGTGAAGTGTGAAGTGTGAAGTGTGAAGTGTGAAGTGTGAAGTGTGAAGTGTGAAGTGTGAAGTGTGAAGTGTGAAGTGGGAAGTGCGAAGTGGGAAGTGCGAAGTGCGAAGTGCGAAGTGCGAAGTGCGAAGTGCGAAGTGCGAAGTGCGAAGTGCGAAGTGCGAAGTGCGAAGTGCGAAGTGCGAAGTGCGAAGTGCGAAGTGCGAAGTGCGAAGTGCGAAGTGCGAAGTGAGAAGTGCGAAGTGCGAAGTGCGAAGTGCGAAGTGCGAAGTGCGAAGTGAGAAGTGCGAAGTGCGAAGTGCGAAGTGCGAAGTGCGAAGTGCGAAGTGCGAAGTGCGAAGTGCGAAGTGCGAAGTGCGAAGTGCGAAGTGCGAAGTGCGAAGTGCGAAGTGCGAAGTGCGAAGTGCGAAGTGCGAAGTGCGAAGTGCGAAGTGCGAAGTGCGAAGTGCGAAGTGAGAAGTGAGAAGTGCGAAGTGCGAAGTGAGAAGTGCGAAGTGCGAAGTGCGAAGTGCGAAGTGCGAAGTGCGAAGTGCGAAGTGCGAAGTGCGAAGTGCGAAGTGCGAAGTGCGAAGTGCGAAGTGCGAAGTGCGAAGTGCGAAGTGCGAAGTGCGAAGTGCGAAGTGCGAAGTGCGAAGTGCGAAGTGCGAAGTGCGAAGTGCGAAGTGCGAAGTGCGAAGTGCGAAGTGCGAAGTGCGAAGTGCGAAGTGCGAAGTGCGAAGTGCGAAGTGCGAAGTGCGAAGTGCGAAGTGCGAAGTGCGAAGTGCGAAGTGCGAAGTGCGAAGTGCGAAGTGCGAAGTGTGAAGTGTGAAGTGTGAAGTGTGAAGTGTGAAGTGTGAAGTGGGAAGTGGGAAGTGGGAAGTGGGATGTGGGAAGTGTGAAGTGTGAAGTGTGAAGTGTGAAGTGTGAAGTGTGAAGTGTGAAGTGTGAAGTGTGAAGTGTGCAGTGTGAAGTGTGAAGTGTGAAGTGTGAAGTGTGAAGTGTGAAGTGTGAAGTGCGAAGTGCGAAGTGCGAAGTGCGAAGTGCGAAGTGCGAAGTGCGAAGTGCGAAGTGCGAAGTGCGAAGTGCGAAGTGCGAAGTGCGAAGTGCGAAGTGCGAAGTGCGAAGTGCGAAGTGCGAAGTGCGAAGTGCGAAGTGCGAAGTGCGAAGTGCGAAGTGCGAAGTGCGAAGTGCGAAGTGCGAAGTGCGAAGTGCGAAGTGCGAAGTGCGAAGAGCGAAGTGCGAAGTGCGAAGTGCGAAGTGCGAAGTGCGAAGTGCGAAGTGCGAAGTGCGAAGTGCGAAGTGCGAAGTGCGAAGTGCGAAGTGCGAAGTGCGAAGTGCGAAGTGCGAAGTGCGAAGTGCGAAGTGCGAAGTGCGAAGTGCGAAGTGTGCACTGTGAAGTGTGAAGTGTGAAGTGTGAAGTGTGATGTGTGAAGTGTGAAGTGTGAAGTGTGAAGTGTGAAGTGTGAAGTGTGAAGTGTGAAGTGTGAAGTGTGATGTGTGAAGTGTGATGTGTGAAGTGTGAAGTGTGAAGTGTGAAGTGCGAAGTGCGAAGTGCGAAGTGCGAAGTGCGAAGTGCGAAGTGCGAAGTGCGAATTGCGAAGTGCGAAGTGCGAAGTGCGAAGTGCGAAGTGCGAAGTGCGAAGTGCGAAGTGCGAAGTGCGAAGTGCGAAGTGCGAAGTGCGAAGTGCGAAGTGCGAAGTGCGAAGTGCGAAGTGCGCAGTGCGATGTGCGAAGTGCGAAGTGCGAAGTGCGAAGTGCGAAGTGCGAAGTGCGCAGTGCGATGTGCGATGTGCGATGTGCGATGTGCGAAGTGCGAAGTGCGATGTGCGAAGTGCGAAGTGCGAAGTGCGAAGTGCGAAGTGCGAAGTGCGAAGAGCGAATTGCGAAGTGCGAAGTGCGAAGTGCGAAGTGCGAAGTGCGAAGTGCGAAGTGCGAAGTGCGAAGTGCGAAGTGCGAAGTGCGAATTGCGAAGTGCGAAGTGCGAAGTGCGATGTGCGATGTGCGAAGTGCGAAGTGTGAAGTGTGAAGTGTGAAGTGGGAATTGTGAAGTGCGAAGTGCGAAGTGCGAAGTGCGAAGTGCGAAGTGCGAAGTGCGAAGTGCGAAGTGCGAAGTGCGAAGTGCGAAGTGCGAGGTGCGAAGTGCGAAGTGCGAAGTGCGAAGTGCGAAGTGCGAATTGCGAAGTGCGAAGTGCGAAGTGCGAAGTGCGAAGTGCGAAGTGCGAAGTGCGAAGTGCGAAGTGCGAAGTGCGAAGTGCGAATTGCGAAGTGCGAAGTGCGAAGTGCGATGTGCGATGTGCGAAGTGCGAAGTGCGAAGTGCGAAGTGCGAAGAGTGAAGAGTGAAGTGTGAAGTGTGAAGTGTGAAGTGTGAAGTGTGAAGTGTGAAGTGTGAAGTGTGAAGTGTGAAGTGTGATGTGTGAAGTGTGAAGTGTGAAGTGTGAAGTGTGAAGTGTGAAGTGTGAAGTGTGAAGTGTGAAGTGTGAAGTGTGAAGTGTGAAGTGTGAAGTGTGCAGTGTGAAGTGTGAAGTGTGAAGTGTGAAGTGTGAAGTGTGAAGTGTGAAGTGTGAAGAGTGAAGTGTGAAGTGTGAAGTGTGAAGTGTGAAGTGTGAAGTGTGAAGTGTGAAGTGTGAAGTGTGAAGTGTGAAGTGTGAAGTGTGAAGTGTGAAGTGTGAAGTGTGAAGTGGGAAGTGGGAAGTGGGAAGTGCGAAGTGCGAAGTGCGAAGTGCGAAGTGCGAAGTGCGAAGTGCGAAGTGCGAAGTGCTCAGTGCGATGTGCGAAGTGCGAAGTGCGAAGTGCGAAGTGCGAAGTGCGAAGTGCGAAGTGCGCAGTGCGCAGTGCGATGTGCGATGTGCGATGTGCGATGTGCGAAGTGCGAAGTGCGATGTGCGAAGTGCGAAGTGCGAAGTGCGAAGTGCGAAGTGCGAAGTGCGAAGTGCGAAGTGCGAAGTGCGAAGTGCGAAGTGCGAAGTGAGAAGTGCGAAGTGAGAAGTGCGAAGTGCGAAGTGCGAAGTGCGAAGTGCGAAGTGCGAAGTGCGAAGTGCGAAGTGCGAAGTGTGAAGTGTGAAGTGCGAAGTGCGAAGTGCGAAGTGCGAAGTGCGAAGTGCGAAGTGCGAAGTGAGAAGTGCGAAGTGAGAAGTGCGAAGTGAGAAGTGCGAAGTGAGAAGTGCGAAGTGCGAAGTGCGAAGTGCGAAGTGCGAAGTGCGAAGTGCGAAGTGCGAAGTGCGAAGTGCGAAGTGCGAAGTGCGAAGTGCGAAGTGCGAAGTGCGAAGTGCGAAGTGCGAAGTGCGAAGTGCGAAGTGGGAAGTGCGAAGTGCGAAGAGCGAAGAGCGAAGTGCGAAGTGCGAAGTGCGAAGTGAGAAGTGCGATGTGCGATGTGCGATGTGCGATGTGCGAAGTGCGATGTGCGAAGTGCGAAGTGCGAAGTGCGATGTGCGAAGTGCGAAGTGCGAAGTGCGAAGTGCGAAGTGGGAAGTGTGGAGTGCGAAGTGCGAAGTGCGAAGTGCGAAGTGCGAAGTGCGAAGTGCGAAGTGCGAAGTGCGAAGTGCGAAGTTCGAAGTGCGAAGTGCGAAGTGCGAAGAGCGAAGTGCGAAGTGCGAAGTGCGAAGTGCGATGTGGGAAGTGTGAAGTGTGATGTGTGAAGTGTGAAGTGTGAAGTGTGAAGTGTGAAGTGTGAAGTGTGAAGTGTGAAGTGTGAAGTGTGAAGTGTGAAGTGTGATGTGTGAAGTCTGAAGTGTGAAGTGTGAAGTGTGAAGTGTGAAGTGTGAAGTGTGAAGTGTGAAGTGTGAAGTGTGAAGTGTGAAGTGTGAAGTGTGAAGTGTGAAGTGTGAAGTGTGAAGTGTGAAGTGTGAAGTGTGAAGTGTGAAGTGTGAAGTGTGAAGTGTGAAGTGTGAAGTGTGAAGTGTGAAGAGTGAAGAGTGAAGTGTGAAGTGTGAAGTGTGAAGGGTGAAGTGTGAAGTGTGAAGTGTGATGTGTGAAGTGGGAAGTGTGAAGTGTGAAGGAGTGCGAAGTGCGAAGGTGCGAAGTGCGAAGTGCGAAGTGCGAAGTGCGAAGTGCGAAGTGCGAAGTGCGAAGTGCGAAGTGCGAAGTGCGAAGTGCGAAGTGCGAAGTGCGAAGTGCGAAGTGCGAAGTGCGAAGTGCGAAGTGCGAAGTGCGAAGTGCGAAGTGCGAAGTGCGAAGTGCGAAGTGCGAAGTGCGAAGTGCGAAGTGCGAAGTGCGAAGTGCGAAGTGCGAAGTGCGAAGTGCGAGCGAGTGCGAAGTGCGAAGTGCGATGTGCGAAGTGCGAAGTGCGAAGTGCGAAGTGCGAAGTGCGAAGTGCGAAGTGCGAAGTGCGAAGTGCGAAGTGCGAAGTGCGAAGTGCGAAGTGCGAAGTGCGAAGTGCGCAGTGCGATGTGCGATGTGCGAAGTGCGAAGTGCGAAGTGCGAAGTGCGAAGTGCGAAGTGCGAAGTGCGAAGTGCGAAGTGCGAAGTGCGAAGTGCGAAGTGCGAAGTGCGAAGTGCGAAGTGCGAAGTGCGAAGTGCGAAGTGAGAAGTGCGAAGTGAGAAGTGCGAAGTGAGAAGTGCGAAGTGAGAAGTGAGAAGTGCGAAGTGCGAAGTGCGAAGTGCGAAGTGCGAAGTGCGAAGTGCGAAGTGCGAAGTGCGAAGTGCGAAGTGCGAAGTGCGAAGTGCGAAGTGCGAAGTGCGAAGTGCGAAGTGGGAAGTGCGAAGTGCGAAGAGCGAAGTGCGAAGTGCGAAGTGCGAAGTGAGAAGTGCGATGTGCGATGTGCGATGTGCGATGTGCGAAGTGCGATGTGCGAAGTGCGAAGTGCGAAGTGCGATGTGCGAAGTGCGAAGTGCGATGTGCGAAGTGCGAAGTGCGAAGTGCGAAGTGGGAAGTGCGAAGTGTGGAGTGCGAAGTGCGAAGTGCGAAGTGCGAAGTGCGAAGTGCGAAGTGCGAAGTGCGAAGTGCGAAGTTCGAAGTGCGAAGTGCGAAGTGCGAAGAGCGAAGTGCGAAGTGCGAAGTGCGAAGTGCGATGTGGGAAGTGTGAAGTGTGATGTGTGAAGTGTGAGTGTGAAGTGTGAAGTGTGAAGTGTGAAGTGTGAAGTGTGAAGTGTGAAGTGTGAAGTGTGAGTGTGAAGTGTGAAGTCTGAGTGTGAAGTGTGAGTGTGAAGTGTGAAGTGTGAAGTGTGAAGTGTGAAGTGTGAAGTGTGAAGTGTGAAGTGTGAAGTGTGAAGTGTGAAGTGTGAAGTGTGAAGTGTGAAGTGTGAAGTGTGAAGTGTGAAGTGTGAAGTGTGAAGTGTGAAGTGTGAAGAGTGAAGTGTGAAGTGAAGTGTGAAGTGTGAAGTGTGAGAAGGGTGAAGTGTGAAGTGTGAAGTGTGATGTGTGAAGTGGGAAGTGTGAAAGTGTGAAGTGCGAAGTGGAAGTGCGAAGTGCGAAGTGCGAAGTGCGAAGTGCGAAGTGCGAAGTGCGAAGTGCGAAGTGCGAAGTGCGAAGTGCGAAGTGCGAAGTGCGAAGTGCGAAGTGCGAAGTGCGAAGTGCGAAGTGCGAAGTTCGAAGTGCGAAGTGCGAAGTGCGAAGAGCGAAGTGCGAAGTGCGAAGTGCGAAGTGCGATGTGGGAAGTGTGAAGTGTGATGTGTGAAGTGTGAAGTGTGAAGTGTGAAGTGTGAAGTGTGAAGTGTGAAGTGTGAAGTGTGAAGTGTGAAGTGTGAAGTGTGAAGAGTGATGTGTGAAGTCTGAAGTGTGAAGTGTGAAGTGTGAAGTGTGAAGTGTGAAGTGTGAAGTGTGAAGTGTGAAGTGTGAAGTGTGAAGTGTGAAGTGTGAAGTGTGAAGTGTGAAGTGTGAAGTGTGAAGTGTGAAGTGTGAAGTGTGAAGTGTGAAGTGTGAAGTGTGAAGTGTGAAGTGTGAAGTGTGAAGAGTGAAGAGTGAAGTGTGAAGTGTGAAGTGTGAAGGGTGAAGTGTGAAGTGTGAAGTGTGATGTGTGAAGTGGGAAGTGTGAAGTGTGAAGTGCGAAGTGGGAAGTGCGAAGTGCGAAGTGCGAAGTGCGAAGTGCGAAGTGCGAAGTGCGAAGTGCGAAGTGCGAAGTGCGAAGTGCGAAGTGCGAAGTGCGAAGTGCGAAGTGCGAAGTGCGAAGTGCGAAGTGCGAAGTGCGAAGTGCGAAGTGCGAAGTGCGAAGTGCGAAGTGCGAAGTGCGAAGTGCGAAGTGCGCAGTGCGATGTGCGATGTGCGATGTGCGATGTGCGAAGTGCGAAGTGCGAAGTGCGAAGTGCGAAGTGCGAAGTGCGAAGTGCGAAGTGCGAAGAGCGAAGTGCGAAGTGCGAAGTGCGATGTGGGAAGTGTGAAGTGTGAAGTGTGAAGTGTGAAGTGTGAAGTGTGAAGTGTGATGTGTGAAGTCTGAAGTGTGAAGTGGGAAGTGTGAAGTGTGAAGTGTGAAGTGTGAAGTGTGAAGTGTGAAGTGTGAAGTGTGAAGTTTGAAGTGTGAAGTGTGAAGTGTGATGTGTGAAGTGTGAAGTGTGAAGTGTGATGTGTGAAGTGCGAAGTGCGAAGTGCGAGTGCGAAGTGCGAAGTGCGAAGTGCGAAGTGCGAAGTGCGAAGTGCGAAGTGCGAAGTGCGAAGTGCGAAGAAGTGCGAAGTGCGAAGTGCGAAGTGGGCAGTGTGAAGTGCGAAGTGCGAAGTGCGAAGTGCGAAGTGCGAAGTGCGAAGTGCGAAGTGCGAAGTGCGAAGTGCGAAGTGCGAAGTGCGAAGTGCGAAGTGCGAAGTGGGAAGTGCGAAGTGCGAAGTGCGAAGTGCGAAGTGCGAAGTGCGAAGTGCGAGTGCGAAGTGCGAAGTGCGAAGTGCGAAGTGCGAAGTGCGAAGTGCGAAGTGCGAAGTGCGAAGTGCGAAGTGCGAAGTGCGAAGAGTGCGAAGTGCGAAGTGCGAAGTGCGAAGTGCGAAGTGCGAAGTGCGAAGTGCGAAGTGGGAAGTGTGAAGTGTGAAGTGTGAAGTGTGAAGTGTGAAGTGTGAAGTCGTGAAGAGTGAAGTGGGAAGTGTGAAGTGTGAAGTGTGAAGTGTGCAGTGTGAAGTGTGAACTGTGAAGTGTGAAGTGTGAAGTGTGAAGTGTGAAGTGTGAAGTGTGAAGTGCTGATGTGTGAAGTGTGAAGTGTGAAGTGTGATGTGTGAAGTGCGAAGTGCGAAGTGCGAAGTGCGAAGTGCGAAGTGCGAAGTGCGAAGTGCGAAGTGCGAAGTGCGAAGTGCGAAGTGCGAAGTGCGAAGTGCGAAGTGCGAAGTGGGCAGTGTGAAGTGCGAAGTGCGAAGTGCGAAGTGCGAAGTGCGAAGTGCGAAGTGCGAAGTGCGAAGTGCGAAGTGCGAAGTGCGAAGTGCGAAGTGCGAAGTGCGAAGTGCGAAGTGCGAAGTGGAAGTGCGAAGTGAGTGCGAAGTGCGAAGTGCGAAGTGCGAAGTGCGAAGTGCGAAGTTGCGAAGTGCGAAGTGCGAAGTGCGAAGTGCGAAGTGCGAAGTGCGAAGTGCGAAGTGCGAAGTGCGAAGTGCGAAGTGCGAAGTGCGAAGTGCGAAGTGCGAAGTGCGAAGTGCGAAGTGCGAAGTGCGAAGTGCGAAGTGGGAAGTGTGAAGTGTGAAGTGTGAAGTGTGAAGTGTGAAGTGTGAAGTGTGAAGAGTGAAGTGGAAGTGTGAAGTGTGAAGTGTGAAGTGTGCAGTGTGAAGTGTGAACTGTGAAGTGTGAAGTGTGAAGTGTGAAGTGTGAAGTGTGAAGTGAGAAGTGTGAAGTGTGAAGTGAGAAGTGTGAAGTGTGAAGTGTGAAGTGTGAAGTGTGAAGTGTGAAGTGTGAAGTGCGAAGTGCGAAGTGGGCAGTGTGAAGTGTGAAGTGTGAAGTGTGAAGTGTGAAGTGTGAAGTGTGAAGAGTGAAGTGTGAAGTGTGAAGTGTGAAGTGTGAAGTGTGAAGTGTGAGTGTGAAGTGTGAAGTGTGAAGTGTGAAGTGTGAAGTGTGAAGTGTGAAGTGTGAAGTGTGAAGTGTGAAGTGTGAAGTGTGAAGTGTGAAGTGTGAAGTGTGAAGTGTGAAGTGTGTGAAGTGTGAAGTGTGAAGTGTGAAGTGTGAAGTGTGAAGTGTGAAGAGTGAAGTGCGAAGTGCGAAGTGCGAAGTGCGAAGTGCGAAGTGCGAAGTGCGAAGTGCGAAGTGCGCAGTGCGATGTGCGATGTGCGATGTGCGATGAGTGCGAAGTGCGAAGTGCGAAGTGCGAAGTGCGAAGTGCGAAGTGCGAAGTGCGAAGTGCGAAGTGCGAAGTGCGAAGTGCGAAGTGCGCAGTGCGATGTGCGATGTGCGATGTGCGATGTGCGATGTGCGAAAGTGCGAAGTGCGAAGTGCGAAGTGCGAAGTGCGAAGTGCGAAGTGCGAAGAGCGAAGTGCGAAGTGCGAAGTGCGAAGTGCGAAGTGCGAAGTGCGAAGTGCGAAGTGCGAAGTGCGAAGTGCGAAGTGCGAAGTGCGAAGTGGAAGTGCGAAGTGCGAAGAGCGAAGTGCGAAGTGCGAAGTGCGAAGTGAGAAGTGCGATGTGCGATGTGCGATGTGCGATGTGCGAAGTGCGATGTGCGATGTGCGAAGTGCGAAGTGCGAAGTGCGATGTGCGAAGTGCGAAGTGCGATGTGCGAAGTGCGAAGTGCGAAGTGCGAAGAGTGGAAGTGCGAAGTGTGGAGTGCGAAGTGCGAAGTGCGAAGTGCGAAGTGCGAAGTGCGAAGTGCGAAGTGCGAAGTGCGAAGTGCGAAGTGCGAAGTTCGAAGTGCGAAGTGCGAAGTGCGAAGAGCGAAGTGCGAAGTGCGAAGTGCGAAGTGCGATGTGGGAAGTGTGAAGTGTGATGTGTGAAGTGTGAAGTGTGAAGTGTGAAGTGTGAAGTGTGAAGTGTGAAGTGTGAAGTGTGAAGTGTGAAGTGTGATGTGTGAAGTCTGAAGTGTGAAGTGTGAAGTGTGAAGTGTGAAGTGTGAAGTGTGAAGTGTGAAGTGTGAAGTGTGAAGTGTGAAGTGTGAAGTGTGAAGTGTGAAGTGTGAAGTGTGAAGTGTGAAGTGTGAGTGTGAAGTGTGAAGTGTGAAGTGTGAAGTGTGAAGTGTGAAGTGTGAAGTGTGAAGAGTGAAGAGTGAAGTGTGAAGTGTGAAGTGTGAAGGGTGAAGTGTGAAGTGTGAAGTGTGATGTGTGAAGTGGGAAGTGTGAAGTGTGAAGTGCGAAGTGGGAAGTGCGAAGTGCGAGAGTGCGAAGTGCGAAGTGCGAAGTGCGAAGGCGAAGTGCGAAGTGCGAAGTGCGAAGTGCGAAGTGCGAAGTGCGAAGTGCGAAGTGCGAAGTGCGAAGTGCGAAGTGCGAAGTGCGAAGTGCGAAGTGCGAAGTGCGAAGTTCGAAGTGCGAAGTGCGAAGTGCGAAGAGCGAAGTGCGAAGTGCGAAGTGCGAAGTGCGATGTGGGAAGTGTGAAGTGTGATGTGTGAAGTGTGAAGTGTGAAGTGTGAAGTGTGAAGTGTGAAGTGTGAAGTGTGAATGTGTGAAGTGCTGAAGTGTGAAGTGTGAAGTGTGAAGTGTGAAGTGTGAAGTGTGAAGTGTGAAGTGTGAAGTGTGAAGTGTGAAGTGTGAAGTGTGAAGTGTGAAGTGTGAAGTGTGAAGTGTGAAGTGTGAAGTGTGAAGTGTGAAGTGTGAAGTGTGAAGTGTGAAGAGTGAAGTGTGAAGTGTGAAGTGTGAAGTGTGAAGTGTGAAGGGTGAAGTGTGAAGTGTGAAGTGTGATGTGTGAAGTGTGAAGTGAGAAGTGTGAAGTGTGAAGTGTGAAGTGTGAAGTGTGAAGTGGGAAGTGCGAAGTGCGAAGTGCGAAGTGCGAAGTGCGAAGTGCGAAGTGCGAAGTGCGAAGTGCGAAGTGCGAAGTGCGAAGTGCGAAGTGCGAAGTGCGAAGTGCGAAGTGCGAAGTGCGAAGTGCGAAGTGCGAAGTGCGAAGTGCGAAGTGCGAAGTGCGAAGTGCGAAGTGCGAAGTGCGAAGTGCGAAGTGCGAAGTGCGAAGTGCGAAGTGCGAAGTGCGAAGTGCGAAGTGCGCAGTGCGATGTGCGATGTGCGATGTGCGATGTGCGAAGTGCTAAGTTCGAAGTGCGAAGTGCGAAGTGCGAAGTGCGAAGTGCGAAGTGCGAAGTGCGAAGTGCGAAGAGCGAAGTGCGAAGTGCGAAGTGTGATGTGGGAAGTGTGATGTGTGATGTGTGAAGTGTGAAGTGTGAAGTGTGAAGTGTGAAGTGTGAAGTGTGAAGTGTGAAGTGTGAAGTGTGATGTGTGAAGTCTGAAGTGTGAAGTGGGAAGTGTGAAGTGTGAAGTGTGAAGTGTGCAGTGTGAAGTGTGAACTGTGAAGTGTGAAGTGTGAAGTGTGAAGTGTGAAGTGTGAAGTGAGAAGTGTGAAGTGTGAAGTGTGAAGTGTGAAGTGTGAAGTGTGAAGTGTGAAGTGTGAAGTGTGAAGTGTGAAGTGTGAAGTGCGAAGTGCGAAGTGGGCAGTGTGAAGTGTGAAGTGTGAAGTGTGAAGTGTGAAGTGTGAAGAGTGAAGTGTGAAGTGTGAAGTGTGAAGTGTGAAGTGTGATGTGTGAAGTGTGAAGTGTGAAGTGTGAAGTGTGAAGTGTGAAGTGTGAAGTGTGAAGTGTGAAGTGTGAAGTGTGAAGTGTGAAGTGTGAAGTGTGAAGTGTGAAGTGTGAAGAGTGAAGTGCGAAAGTGCGAAGTGCGAAGTGCGAAGTGCGAAGTGCGAAGTGCGAAGTGCGAAGTGCGCAGTGCGATGTGCGATGTGCGATGTGCGATGTGCGAAGTGCGAAGTGCGAAGTGCGAAGTGCGAAGTGCGAAGTGCGAAGTGCGAAGTGCGAAGTGCGCAGTGCGATGTGCGATGTGCGATGTGCGATGTGCGATGTGCGAAGTGCGAAGTGCGAAGTGCGAAGTGCGAAGTGCGAAGTGCGAAGTGCGAAGTGCGAAGTGCGAAGAGCGAAGTGCGAAGTGCGAAGTGCGATGTGGGAAAGTGTGAAGTGTGATGTGTGAAGTGTGAAGTGTGAAGTGTGAAGTGTGAAGTGTGAAGTGTGAAGTGTGAAGTGTGATGTGTGAAGTGTGAAGTGTGAAGTGTGAAGTGTGAAATGTGAAGTGTGAAGTGTGAAGTGTGTGAAGTGTGAAGTGTGAAGTGTGAAGTGTGAAGTGTGAAGTGTGAAGTGTGAAGTGTGAAGTGTGAAGTGTGAAGTGTGAAGTGTGAAGTGTGAAGTGTGAAGTGTGAAGTGTGAAGTGTGAAGTGTGAAGAGTGAAGTGTGAAGTGTGAAGGGTGAAGGGTGAAGTGTGAAGTGTGAAGTGTGATGTGTGAAGTGTGAAGTGTGAAGTGTGAAGTGTGAAGTGTGAAGTGTGAAGTGCGAAGTGCGAAGTGCGAAGTGCGAAGTGCGAAGTGCGAAGTGCGAAGTGCGAAGTGCGAAGTGCGAAGTGCGAAGTGCGAAGTGCGAAGTGCGAAGTGCGAAGTGCGAAGTGCGAAGTGCGAAGTGCGAAGTGCGAAGTGCGAAGTGCGAAGTGCGAAGTGCGAAGTGCGAAGTGCGAAGTGCGAAGTGCGAAGTGCGAAGTGCGAAGTGCGAAGTGCGAAGTGAGAAGTGCGAAGTGAGAAGTGCGAAGTGAGAAGTGCGAAGTGAGAAGTGATAAGTGCGAAGTGCGAAGTGCGAAGTGCGAAGTGCGAAGTGCGAAGTGCGAAGTGCGAAGTGCGAAGTGCGAAGTGCGAAGTGCGAAGTGCGAAGTGCGAAGTGCGAAGTGCGAAGTGCGAAGTGGGAAGTGCGAAGTGCGAAGAGCGAAGTGCGAAGTGCGAAGTGCGAAGTGAGAAGTGCGATGTGCGATGTGCGATGTGCGATGTGCGAAGTGCGATGTGCGAAGTGCGAAGTGCGAAGTGCGAAGTGCGATGTGCGAAGTGCGAAGTGCGATGTGCGAAGTGCGAAGTGCGAAGTGCGAAGTGGGAAGTGCGAAGTGTGGAGTGCGAAGTGCGAAGTGCGAAGTGCGAAGTGCGAAGTGCGAAGTGCGAAGTGCGAAGTGCGAAGTGCGAAGTTCGAAGTGCGAAGTGCGAAGTGCGAAGAGCGAAGTGCGAAGTGCGAAGTGCGAAGTGCGATGTGGGAAGTGTGAAGTGTGATGTGTG
The DNA here is from genome assembly GCA_963855975.1 of Andrena chrysosceles. Taxonomy (NCBI): domain Eukaryota; kingdom Metazoa; phylum Arthropoda; class Insecta; order Hymenoptera; family Andrenidae; genus Andrena; species Andrena chrysosceles. The sequence goes on from CAWLCU010000068.1 coordinate 559,263, forward strand.
AAGTGTGAAGTGTGAAGTGTGAAGTGTGAAGTGTGAAGTGTGAAGTGTGAAGTGTGAAGTGTGATGTGTGAAGTCTGAAGTGTGAAGTGTGAAGTGTGAAGTGTGAAGTGTGAAGTGTGAAGTGTGAAGTGTGAAGTGTGATGTGTGAAGTGTGAAGTGTGAAGTGTGAAGTGTGAAGTGTGAAGTGTGAAGTGTGAAGTGTGAAGTGTGAAGTGTGAAGTGTGAAGTGTGAAGTGTGAAGTGTGAAGAGTGAAGAGTGAAGTGTGAAGTGTGAAGTGTGAAGGGTGAAGTGTGAAGTGTGAAGTGTGATGTGTGATGTGTGAAGTGTGAAGTGTGAAGTGTGAAGTGTGAAGTGTGAAGTGGGAAGTGCGAAGTGCGAAGTGCGAAGTGCGAAGTGCGAAGTGCGAAGTGCGAAGTGCGAAGTGCGAAGTGCGAAGTGCGAAGTGCGAAGTGCGAAGTGCGAAGTGCGAAGTGCGAAGTGCGATGTGCGAAGTGCGAAGTGCGAAGTGCGAAGTGCGAAGTGCGAAGTGCGAAGTGCGAAGTGCGAAGTGCGAAGTGCGAAGTGCGCAGTGCGATGTGCGATGTGCGATGTGCGATGTGCGAAGTGCGAAGTGCGAAGTGCGAAGTGCGAAGTGCGAAGTGCGAAGTGCGAAGTGCGAAGAGCGAAGTGCGAAGTGCGAAGTGCGATGTGGGAAGTGTGAAGTGTGAAGTGTGAAGTGTGAAGTGTGAAGTGTGAAGTGTGATGTGTGAAGTCTGAAGTGTGAAGTGGGAAGTGTGAAGTGTGAAGTGTGAAGTGTGAAGTGTGAAGTGTGAAGTGTGAAGTTTGAAGTGTGAAGTGTGAAGTGTGATGTGTGAAGTGTGAAGTGTGAAGTGTGATGTGTGAAGTGCGAAGTGCGAAGTGCGAAGTGCGAAGTGCGAAGTGCGAAGTGCGAAGTGCGAAGTGCGAAGTGCGAAGTGCGAAGTGCGAAGTGCGAAGTGCGAAGTGCGAAGTGCGAAGTGCGAAGTGGGAAGTGCGAAGTGCGAAGTGCGAAGTGCGAAGTGCGAAGTGCGAAGTGCGAAGTGCGAAGTGCGAAGTGCGAAGTGCGAAGTGCGAAGTGCGAAGTGCGAAGTGCGAAGTGCGAAGTGCGAAGTGCGAAGTGCGAAGTGCGAAGTGCGAAGTGGGCAGTGGGAAGAGTGAAGTGTGAAGTGTGAAGTGTGAAGTGTGAAGTGTGATGTGTGAAGTGTGAAGTGTGAAGTGTGAAGTGTGAAGTGTGAAGTGTGCAGTGTGCAGTGTGAAGTGTGAAGTGTGAAGTGTGAAGTGTGAAGTGTGAAGTGTGAAGTGTGAAGTGTGAAGTGTGAAGTGTGAAGTGTGAAGTGTGATGTGTGATGTGTGAAGTGTGAAGAGTGAAGAGTGAAGTGTGAAGTGTGAAGTGTGAAGTGTGAAGTGTGAAGTGTGAAGTGGGAAGTGTGAAGTGTGAAGTGCGAAGTGCGAAGTGCGAAGTGCGAAGTGCGAAGTGCGAAGTGCGAAGTGCGAAGTGCGAAGTGCGAAGTGCGAAGTGCGAAGTGCGAAGTGCGAAGTGCGAAGTGCGAAGTGCGAAGAGCGAAGTGCGAAGTGCGAAGTGTGATGTGGGAAGTGTGATGTGTGATGTGTGAAGTGTGAAGTGTGAAGTGTGAAGTGTGAAGTGTGAAGTGTGAAGTGTGAAGTGTGAAGTGTGAAGTGTGATGTGTGAAGTCTGAAGTGTGAAGTGGGAAGTGTGCAGTGTGAAGTGTGAACTGTGAAGTGTGAAGTGTGAAGTGTGAAGAGTGAAGTGCGAAGTGCGAAGTGCGAAGTGCGAAGTGCGAAGTGCGAAGTGCGCAGTGCGATGTGCGATGTGCGATGTGCGATGTGTGAAGTGCGAAGTGCGAAGTGCGAAGTGCGAAGTGCGAAGTGCGAAGTGCGAAGTGCGAAGAGCGAAGTGCGAAGTGCGAAGTGCGATGTGGGAAGTGTGAAGTGTGATGTGTGAAGTGTGAAGTGTGAAGTGTGAAGTGTGAAGTGTGAAGTGTGAAGTGTGAAGTGTGATGTGTGAAGTGTGAAGTGTGAAGTGTGAAGTGTGAAGTGTGAAGTGTGAAGTGTGAAGTGTGAAGTGTGAAGTGTGAAGTGTGAAGTGTGAAGTGTGAAGTGTGAAGTGTGAAGTGTGAAGTGTGAAGTGTGAAGTGTGAAGTGTGAAGTGTGAAGTGTGAAGAGTGAAGTGTGAAGTGTGAAGTGTGAAGTGTGAAGTGTGAAGGGTGAAGTGTGAAGTGTGAAGTGTGATGTGTGAAGTGTGAAGTGTGAAGTGTGAAGTGTGAAGTGCGAAGTGCGAAGTGCGAAGTGCGAAGTGCGAAGTGCGAAGTGCGAAGTGCGAAGTGCGAAGTGCGAAGTGCGAAGTGCGAAGTGCGAAGTGCGAAGTGCGAAGTGCGAAGTGCGAAGTGCGAAGTGCGAAGTGCGAAGTGCGAAGTGCGAAGTGCGAAGTGCGAAGTGAGAAGTGCGAAGTGAGAAGTGCGAAGTGAGAAGTGCGAAGTGAGAAGTGAGAAGTGCGAAGTGCGAAGTGCGAAGTGCGAAGTGCGAAGTGCGAAGTGCGAAGTGCGAAGTGCGAAGTGCGAAGTGCGAAGTGCGAAGTGCGAAGTGCGAAGTGCGAAGTGCGAAGTGCGAAGTGGGAAGTGCGAAGTGCGAAGAGCGAAGTGCGAAGTGCGAAGTGCGAAGTGAGAAGTGCGATGTGCGATGTGCGATGTGCGATGTGCGAAGTGCGATGTGCGAAGTGCGAAGTGCGAAGTGCGAAGTGCGATGTGCGAAGTGCGAAGTGCGATGTGCGAAGTGCGAAGTGCGAAGTGCGAAGTGGGAAGTGCGAAGTGTGGAGTGCGAAGTGCGAAGTGCGAAGTGCGAAGTGCGAAGTGCGAAGTGCGAAGTGCGAAGTGCGAAGTGCGAAGTTCGAAGTGCGAAGTGCGAAGTGCGAAGAGCGAAGTGCGAAGTGCGAAGTGCGAAGTGCGAAGTGCGATGTGCGATGTGGGAAGTGTGAAGTGTGATGTGTGAAGTGTGAAGTGTGAAGTGTGAAGTGTGAAGTGTGAAGTGTGAAGTGTGAAGTGTGATGTGTGAAGTCTGAAGTGCGAAGTGCGAAGTGCGAAGTGCGAAGTGCGAAGTGCGAAGTGCGAAGTGCGAAGTGCGAAGTGCGAAGTGCGAAGTGCGAAGTGCGAAGTGCGCAGTGCGATGTGCGATGTGCGATGTGCGATGTGCGAAGTGCGAAGTGCGAAGTGCGAAGTGCGAAGTGCGAAGTGCGAAGTGCGAAGTGCGAAGTGCGAAGAGCGAAGTGCGAAGTGCGAAGTGCGATGTGGGAAGTGTGAAGTGTGAAGTGTGAAGTGTGAAGTGTGAAGTGTGAAGTGTGATGTGTGAAGTCTGAAGTGTGAAGTGGGAAGTGTGAAGTGTGAAGTGTGAAGTGTGAAGTGTGAAGTGTGAAGTGTGAAGTTTGAAGTGTGAAGTGTGAAGTGTGATGTTTGAAGTGTGAAGTGTGAAGTGTGATGTGTGAAGTGCGAAGTGCGAAGTGCGAAGTGCGAAGTGCGAAGTGCGAAGTGCGAAGTGCGAAGTGCGAAGTGCGAAGTGCGAAGTGCGAAGTGCGAAGTGCGAAGTGCGAAGTGCGAAGTGGGCAGTGTGAAGTGCGAAGTGCGAAGTGCGAAGTGCGAAGTGCGAAGTGCGAAGTGCGAAGTGCGAAGTGCGAAGTGGGAAGTGCGAAGTGCGAAGTGCGAAGTGCGAAGTGCGAAGTGCGAAGTGCGAAGTGCGAAGTGCGAAGTGCGAAGTGCGAAGTGCGAAGTGCGAAGTGCGAAGTGCGAAGTGCGAAGTGCGAAGTGCGAAGTGCGAAGTGCGAAGTGCGAAGTGCGAAGTGCGAAGTGCGAAGTGCGAAGTGGGAAGTGCGAAGTGCGAAGTGCGAAGTGCGAAGTGCGAAGTGCGAAGTGCGAAGTGCGAAGTGCGAAGTGCGAAGTGCGAAGTGCGAAGTGCGAAGTGCGAAGTGCGAAGTGCGAAGTGCGAAGTGCGAAGTGCGAAGTGCGAAGTGCGAAGTGCGAAGTGCGAAGTGCGAAGTGGGCAGTGGGAAGTGTGAAGTGTGAAGTGTGAAGTGTGAAGTGTGAAGTGTGAAGTGTGAAGTGTGAAGAGTGAAGTGTGAAGTGTGAAGTGTGAAGTGTGAAGTGTGATGTGTGAAGTGTGAAGTGTGAAGTGTGAAGTGTGAAGTGTGAAGTGTGCAGTGTGCAGTGTGAAGTGTGAAGTGTGAAGTGTGAAGTGTGAAGTGTGAAGTGTGAAGTGTGAAGTGTGAAGTGTGAAGTGTGAAGTGTGAAGTGTGAAGTGTGATGTGTGATGTGTGAAGTGTGAAGAGTGAAGAGTGAAGTGTGAAGTGTGAAGTGTGAAGTGTGAAGTGTGAAGTGTGAAGTGGGAAGTGTGAAGTGTGAAGTGCGAAGTGCGAAGTGCGAAGTGCGAAGTGCGAAGTGCGAAGTGCGAAGTGCGAAGTGCGAAGTGCGAAGTGCGAAGTGCGAAGTGCGAAGTGCGAAGTGCGAAGTGCGAAGTGCGAAGAGCGAAGTGCGAAGTGCGAAGTGTGATGTGGGAAGTGTGATGTGTGATGTGTGAAGTGTGAAGTGTGAAGTGTGAAGTGTGAAGTGTGAAGTGTGAAGTGTGAAGTGTGAAGTGTGAAGTGTGATGTGTGAAGTCTGAAGTGTGAAGTGGGAAGTGTGCAGTGTGAAGTGTGAACTGTGAAGTGTGAAGTGTGAAGTGTGAAGAGTGAAGTGCGAAGTGCGAAGTGCGAAGTGCGAAGTGCGAAGTGCGAAGTGCGCAGTGCGATGTGCGATGTGCGATGTGCGATGTGTGAAGTGCGAAGTGCGAAGTGCGAAGTGCGAAGTGCGAAGAGCGAAGTGCGAAGTGCGAAGTGCGATGTGGGAAGTGTGAAGTGTGATGTGTGAAGTGTGAAGTGTGAAGTGTGAAGTGTGAAGTGTGAAGTGTGAAGTGTGAAGTGTGATGTGTGAAGTGTGAAGTGTGAAGTGTGAAGTGTGAAGTGTGAAGTGTGAAGTGTGAAGTGTGAAGTGTGAAGTGTGAAGTGTGAAGTGTGAAGTGTGAAGTGTGAAGTGTGAAGTGTGAAGTGTGAAGTGTGAAGTGTGAAGTGTGAAGTGTGAAGTGTGAAGAGTGAAGTGTGAAGTGTGAAGTGTGAAGTGTGAAGTGTGAAGGGTGAAGTGTGAAGTGTGAAGTGTGATGTGTGAAGTGTGAAGTGTGAAGTGTGAAGTGTGAAGTGCGAAGTGCGAAGTGCGAAGTGCGAAGTGCGAAGTGCGAAGTGCGAAGTGCGAAGTGCGAAGTGCGAAGTGCGAAGTGCGAAGTGCGAAGTGCGAAGTGCGAAGTGCGAAGTGCGAAGTGCGAAGTGCGAAGTGCGAAGTGCGAAGTGCGAAGTGCGAAGTGAGAAGTGCGAAGTGAGAAGTGCGAAGTGAGAAGTGAGAAGTGCGAAGTGCGAAGTGCGAAGTGCGAAGTGCGAAGTGCGAAGTGCGAAGTGCGAAGTGCGAAGTGCGAAGTGCGAAGTGCGAAGTGCGAAGTGCGAAGTGCGAAGTGCGAAGTGCGAAGTGCGAAGTGCGAAGTGGGAAGTGCGAAGTGCGAAGTGCGAAGTGCGAAGTGCGAAGTGCGAAGTGCGAAGTGCGAAGTGCGAAGTGCGAAGTGCGAAGTGCGAAGTGCGAAGTGCGAAGTGCGAAGTGCGAAGTGCGAAGTGCGAAGTGCGAAGTGGGAAGTGCGAAGTGTGGAGTGCGAAGTGCGAAGTGCGAAGTGCGAAGTGCGAAGTGCGAAGTGCGAAGTGCGAAGTGCGAAGTGCGAAGTTCGAAGTGCGAAGTGCGAAGTGCGAAGAGCGAAGTGCGAAGTGCGAAGTGCGAAGTGCGAAGTGCGATGTGCGATGTGGGAAGTGTGAAGTGTGATGTGTGAAGTGTGAAGTGTGAAGTGTGAAGTGTGAAGTGTGAAGTGTGAAGTGTGAAGTGTGATGTGTGAAGTCTGAAGTGTGAAGTGTGAAGTGTGAAGTGTGAAGTGTGAAGTGTGAAGTGTGAAGTGTGAAGTGTGAAGTGTGAAGTGTGAAGTGTGAAGTGTGAAGTGTGAAGTGTGAAGTGTGAAGTGTGAAGTGTGAAGTGTGAAGTGTGAAGTGTGAAGTGTGAAGTGTGAAGTGTGAAGTGTGAAGTGTGAAGTGTGAAGAGTGAAGAGTGAAGTGTGAAGTGTGAAGTGTGAAGGGTGAAGTGTGAAGTGTGAAGTGTGATGTGTGAAGTGTGAAGTGTGAAGTGTGAAGTGTGAAGTGTGAAGTGTGAAGTGTGAAGTGTGAAGTGTGAAGTGGGAAGTGCGAAGTGCGAAGTGCGAAGTGCGAAGTGCGAAGTGCGAAGTGCGAAGTGCGTAGTGCGAAGTGCGAAGTGCGAAGTGCGAAGTGCGAAGTGCGAAGTGCGAAGTGCGAAGTGCGAAGTGCGAAGTGCGAAGTGCGAAGTGCGAAGTGCGAAGTGCGAAGTGCGAAGTGCGAAGTGCGAAGTGCGAAGTGCGAAGTGCGAAGTGCGCAGTGCGATGTGCGATGTGCGATGTGCGATGTGCGAAGTGCGAAGTGCGAAGTGCGAAGTGCGAAGTGCGAAGTGCGAAGTGCGAAGTGCGAAGTGCGAAGAGCGAAGTGCGAAGTGCGAAGTGCGATGTGGGAAGTGTGAAGTGTGAAGTGTGAAGTGTGAAGTGTGAAGTGTGAAGTGTGAAGTGTGATGTGTGAAGTCTGAAGTGTGAAGTGGGAAGTGTGAAGTGTGAAGTGTGAAATGTGAAGTGTGAAGTGTGAAGTGTGAAGTTTGAAGTGTGAAGTGTGAAGTGTGATGTTTGAAGTGTGAAGTGTGAAGTGTGATGTGTGAAGTGCGAAGTGCGAAGTGCGAAGTGCGAAGTGCGAAGTGCGAAGTGCGAAGTGCGAAGTGCGAAGTGCGAAGTGCGAAGTGCGAAGTGCGAAGTGCGAAGTGCGAAGTGCGAAGTGCGAAGTGGGCAGTGTGAAGTGCGAAGTGCGAAGTGCGAAGTGCGAAGTGCGAAGTGCGAAGTGCGAAGTGCGAAGTGCGAAGTGGGAAGTGCGAAGTGCGAAGTGCGAAGTGCGAAGTGCGAAGTGCGAAGTGCGAAGTGCGAAGTGCGAAGTGCGAAGTGCGAAGTGCGAAGTGCGAAGTGCGAAGTGCGAAGTGCGAAGTGCGAAGTGCGAAGTGCGAAGTGCGAAGTGCGAAGTGCGAAGTGCGAAGTGCGAAGTGCGAAGTGCGAAGTGGGCAGTGGGAAGTGTGAAGTGTGAAGTGTGAAGTGTGAAGTGTGAAGTGTGAAGTGTGAAGTGTGAAGTGTGAAGAGTGAAGTGTGAAGTGTGAAGTGTGAAGTGTGAAGTGTGATGTGTGAAGTGTGAAGTGTGAAGTGTGAAGTGTGAAGTGTGAAGTGTGCAGTGTGCAGTGCGAAGTGCGAAGTGCGAAGTGCGAAGTGCGAAGTGCGAAGTGCGAAGTGCGAAGTGCGAAGTGCGAAGTGCGAAGTGCGAAGTGCGAAGTGCGAAGTGCGAAGTGCGAAGTGCGAAGTGCGAAGTGCGAAGTGCGAAGTGCGAAGTGCGAAGTGCGAAGTGCGAAGTGCGAAGTGCGAAGTGCGAAGTGCGAAGTGCGAAGTGCGCAGTGCGATGTGCGATGTGCGATGTGCGATGTGCGAAGTGCGAAGTTCGAAGTGCGAAGTGCGAAGTGCGAAGTGCGAAGTGCGAAGTGCGAAGTGCGAAGTGCGAAGTGCGCAGTGCGATGTGCGATGTGCGATGTGCGATGTGCGATGTGCGAAGTGCGAAGTGCGAAGTGCGAAGTGCGAAGTGCGAAGTGCGAAGTGCGAAGTGCGAAGAGCGAAGTGCGAAGTGCGAAGTGCGATGTGGGAAGTGTGAAGTGTGAAGTGTGAAGTGTGAAGTGTGAAGTGTGATGTGTGAAGTCTGAAGTGTGAAGTGGGAAGTGTGAAGTGTGAAGTGTGAAGTGTGAAGTGTGAAGTGTGAAGTGTGAAGTGTGAAGTGTGAAGTTTGAAGTGTGAAGTGTGAAGTGTGATGTGTGAAGTGTGAAGTGTGAAGTGTGATGTGTGAAGTGCGAAGTGCGAAGTGCGAAGTGCGAAGTGCGAAGTGCGAAGTGCGAAGTGCGAAGTGCGAAGTGCGAAGTGCGAAGTGCGAAGTGCGAAGTGCGAAGTGCGAAGTGGGCAGTGTGAAGTGCGAAGTGCGAAGTGCGAAGTGCGAAGTGCGAAGTGCGAAGTGCGAAGTGCGAAGTGCGAAGTGCGAAGTGCGAAGTGCGAAGTGCGAAGTGCGAAGTGCGAAGTGGGAAGTGCGAAGTGCGAAGTGCGAAGTGCGAAGTGCGAAGTGCGAAGTGCGAAGTGCGAAGTGCGAAGTGCGAAGTGCGAAGTGCGAAGTGCGAAGTGCGAAGTGCGAAGTGCGAAGTGCGAAGTGCGAAGTGCGAAGTGCGAAGTGCGAAGTGCGAAGTGCGAAGTGCGAAGTGCGAAGTGCGAAGTGCGAAGTGGGAAGTGTGAAGTGTGAAGTGTGAAGTGTGAAGTGTGAAGTGTGAAGTGTGAAGAGTGAAGTGGGAAGTGTGAAGTGTGAAGTGTGAAGTGTGCAGTGTGAAGTGTGAACTGTGAAGTGTGAAGTGTGAAGTGTGAAGTGTGAAGTGTGAAGTGTGAAGTGTGATGTGTGAAGTGTGAAGTGTGAAGTGTGATGTGTGAAGTGCGAAGTGCGAAGTGCGAAGTGCGAAGTGCGAAGTGCGAAGTGCGAAGTGCGAAGTGCGAAGTGCGAAGTGCGAAGTGGGCAGTGTGAAGTGCGAAGTGCGAAGTGCGAAGTGCGAAGTGCGAAGTGCGAAGTGCGAAGTGCGAAGTGCGAAGTGCGAAGTGCGAAGTGCGAAGTGCGAAGTGCGAAGTGCGAAGTGGGAAGTGCGAAGTGCGAAGTGCGAAGTGCGAAGTGCGAAGTGCGAAGTGCGAAGTGCGAAGTGCGAAGTGCGAAGTGCGAAGTGCGAAGTGCGAAGTGCGAAGTGCGAAGTGCGAAGTGCGAAGTGCGAAGTGCGAAGTGCGAAGTGCGAAGTGCGAAGTGCGAAGTGCGAAGTGCGAAGTGCGAAGTGCGAAGTGCGAAGTGCGAAGTGCGAAGTGCGAAGTGGGAAGTGTGAAGTGTGAAGTATGAAGTGTGAAGTGTGAAGTGTGAAGTGTGAAGAGTGAAGTGGGAAGTGTGAAGTGTGAAGTGTGAAGTGTGCAGTGTGAAGTGTGAACTGTGAAGTGTGAAGTGTGAAGTGTGAAGTGTGAAGTGTGAAGTGAGAAGTGTGAAGTGTGAAGTGAGAAGTGTGAAGTGTGAAGTGTGAAGTGTGAAGTGTGAAGTGTGAAGTGTGAAGTGCGAAGTGCGAAGTGGGCAGTGTGAAGTGTGAAGTGTGAAGTGTGAAGTGTGAAGTGTGAAGTGTGAAGAGTGAAGTGTGAAGTGTGAAGTGTGAAGTGTGAAGTGTGAAGTGTGATGTGTGAAGTGTGAAGTGTGAAGTGTGAAGTGTGAAGTGTGAAGTGTGAAGTGTGAAGTGTGAAGTGTGAAGTGTGAAGTGTGAAGTGTGAAGTGTGAAGTGTGAAGTGTGAAGTGTGAAGTGTGAAGTGTGAAGTGTGAAGTGTGAAGTGTGAAGAGTGAAGTGCGAAGTGCGAAGTGCGAAGTGCGAAGTGCGAAGTGCGAAGTGCGAAGTGCGAAGTGCGCAGTGCGATGTGCGATGTGCGATGTGCGATGTGCGAAGTGCGAAGTGCGAAGTGCGAAGTGCGAAGTGCGAAGTGCGAAGTGCGAAGTGCGAAGTGCGAAGTGCGAAGTGCGAAGTGCGCAGTGCGATGTGCGATGTGCGATGTGCGATGTGCGATGTGCGAAGTGCGAAGTGCGAAGTGCGAAGTGCGAAGTGCGAAGTGCGAAGTGCGAAGAGCGAAGTGCGAAGTGCGAAGTGCGAAGTGCGAAGTGCGAAGTGCGAAGTGCGAAGTGCGAAGTGCGAAGTGCGAAGTGCGAAGTGCGAAGTGGGAAGTGCGAAGTGCGAAGAGCGAAGTGCGAAGTGCGAAGTGCGAAGTGAGAAGTGCGATGTGCGATGTGCGATGTGCGAAGTGCGATGTGCGATGTGCGAAGTGCGAAGTGCGAAGTGCGATGTGCGAAGTGCGAAGTGCGATGTGCGAAGTGCGAAGTGCGAAGTGCGAAGTGGGAAGTGCGAAGTGTGGAGTGCGAAGTGCGAAGTGCGAAGTGCGAAGTGCGAAGTGCGAAGTGCGAAGTGCGAAGTGCGAAGTGCGAAGTGCGAAGTTCGAAGTGCGAAGTGCGAAGTGCGAAGAGCGAAGTGCGAAGTGCGAAGTGCGAAGTGCGATGTGGGAAGTGTGAAGTGTGATGTGTGAAGTGTGAAGTGTGAAGTGTGAAGTGTGAAGTGTGAAGTGTGAAGTGTGAAGTGTGAAGTGTGAAGTGTGATGTGTGAAGTCTGAAGTGTGAAGTGTGAAGTGTGAAGTGTGAAGTGTGAAGTGTGAAGTGTGAAGTGTGAAGTGTGAAGTGTGAAGTGTGAAGTGTGAAGTGTGAAGTGTGAAGTGTGAAGTGTGAAGTGTGAAGTGTGAAGTGTGAAGTGTGAAGTGTGAAGTGTGAAGTGTGAAGTGTGAAGAGTGAAGAGTGAAGTGTGAAGTGTGAAGTGTGAAGGGTGAAGTGTGAAGTGTGAAGTGTGATGTGTGAAGTGGGAAGTGTGAAGTGTGAAGTGCGAAGTGGGAAGTGCGAAGTGCGAAGTGCGAAGTGCGAAGTGCGAAGTGCGAAGTGCGAAGTGCGAAGTGCGAAGTGCGAAGTGCGAAGTGCGAAGTGCGAAGTGCGAAGTGCGAAGTGCGAAGTGCGAAGTGCGAAGTGCGAAGTGCGAAGTTCGAAGTGCGAAGTGCGAAGTGCGAAGAGCGAAGTGCGAAGTGCGAAGTGCGAAGTGCGATGTGGGAAGTGTGAAGTGTGATGTGTGAAGTGTGAAGTGTGAAGTGTGAAGTGTGAAGTGTGAAGTGTGAAGTGTGAAGTGTGAAGTGTGATGTGTGAAGTCTGAAGTGTGAAGTGTGAAGTGTGAAGTGTGAAGTGTGAAGTGTGAAGTGTGAAGTGTGAAGTGTGAAGTGTGAAGTGTGAAGTGTGAAGTGTGAAGTGTGAAGTGTGAAGTGTGAAGTGTGAAGTGTGAAGTGTGAAGTGTGAAGTGTGAAGAGTGAAGTGTGAAGTGTGAAGTGTGAAGTGTGAAGTGTGAAGGGTGAAGTGTGAAGTGTGAAGTGTGATGTGTGAAGTGTGAAGTGAGAAGTGTGAAGTGTGAAGTGTGAAGTGTGAAGTGTGAAGTGGGAAGTGCGAAGTGCGAAGTGCGAAGTGCGAAGTGCGAAGTGCGAAGTGCGAAGTGCGAAGTGCGAAGTGCGAAGTGCGAAGTGCGAAGTGCGAAGTGCGAAGTGCGAAGTGCGAAGTGCGAAGTGCGAAGTGCGAAGTGCGAAGTGCGAAGTGCGAAGTGCGAAGTGCGAAGTGCGAAGTGCGAAGTGCGAAGTGCGAAGTGCGAAGTGCGAAGTGCGAAGTGCGAAGTGCGAAGTGCGCAGTGCGATGTGCGATGTGCGATGTGCGATGTGCGAAGTGCGAAGTTCGAAGTGCGAAGTGCGAAGTGCGAAGTGCGAAGTGCGAAGTGCGAAGTGCGAAGTGCGAAGAGCGAAGTGCGAAGTGCGAAGTGTGATGTGGGAAGTGTGATGTGTGATGTGTGAAGTGTGAAGTGTGAAGTGTGAAGTGTGAAGTGTGAAGTGTGAAGTGTGAAGTGTGAAGTGTGATGTGTGAAGTCTGAAGTGTGAAGTGGGAAGTGTGAAGTGTGAAGTGTGAAGTGTGCAGTGTGAAGTGTGAACTGTGAAGTGTGAAGTGTGAAGTGTGAAGTGTGAAGTGTGAAGTGAGAAGTGTGAAGTGTGAAGTGTGAAGTGTGAAGTGTGAAGTGTGAAGTGTGAAGTGTGAAGTGTGAAGTGTGAAGTGTGAAGTGCGAAGTGCGAAGTGGGCAGTGTGAAGTGTGAAGTGTGAAGTGTGAAGTGTGAAGTGTGAAGTGTGAAGAGTGAAGTGTGAAGTGTGAAGTGTGAAGTGTGAAGTGTGATGTGTGAAGTGTGAAGTGTGAAGTGTGAAGTGTGAAGTGTGAAGTGTGAAGTGTGAAGTGTGAAGTGTGAAGTGTGAAGTGTGAAGTGTGAAGTGTGAAGTGTGAAGTGTGAAGAGTGAAGTGCGAAGTGCGAAGTGCGAAGTGCGAAGTGCGAAGTGCGAAGTGCGAAGTGCGAAGTGCGCAGTGCGATGTGCGATGTGCGATGTGCGATGTGCGAAGTGCGAAGTGCGAAGTGCGAAGTGCGAAGTGCGAAGTGCGAAGTGCGAAGTGCGAAGTGCGCAGTGCGATGTGCGATGTGCGATGTGCGATGTGCGATGTGCGAAGTGCGAAGTGCGAAGTGCGAAGTGCGAAGTGCGAAGTGCGAAGTGCGAAGTGCGAAGTGCGAAGAGCGAAGTGCGAAGTGCGAAGTGCGATGTGGGAAGTGTGAAGTGTGATGTGTGAAGTGTGAAGTGTGAAGTGTGAAGTGTGAAGTGTGAAGTGTGATGTGTGAAGTGTGAAGTGTGAAGTGTGAAGTGTGAAATGTGAAGTGTGAAGTGTGAAGTGTGAAGTGTGAAGTGTGAAGTGTGAAGTGTGAAGTGTGAAGTGTGAAGTGTGAAGTGTGAAGTGTGAAGTGTGAAGTGTGAAGTGTGAAGTGTGAAGTGTGAAGTGTGAAGTGTGAAGTGTGAAGAGTGAAGTGTGAAGTGTGAAGGGTGAAGGGTGAAGTGTGAAGTGTGAAGTGTGATGTGTGAAGTGTGAAGTGTGAAGTGTGAAGTGTGAAGTGTGAAGTGTGAAGTGCGAAGTGCGAAGTGCGAAGTGCGAAGTGCGAAGTGCGAAGTGCGAAGTGCGAAGTGCGAAGTGCGAAGTGCGAAGTGCGAAGTGCGAAGTGCGAAGTGCGAAGTGCGAAGTGCGAAGTGCGAAGTGCGAAGTGCGAAGTGCGAAGTGCGAAGTGCGAAGTGCGAAGTGCGAAGTGCGAAGTGCGAAGTGCGAAGTGCGAAGTGCGAAGTGCGAAGTGCGAAGTGAGAAGTGCGAAGTGAGAAGTGCGAAGTGAGAAGTGCGAAGTGAGAAGTGATAAGTGCGAAGTGCGAAGTGCGAAGTGCGAAGTGCGAAGTGCGAAGTGCGAAGTGCGAAGTGCGAAGTGCGAAGTGCGAAGTGCGAAGTGCGAAGTGCGAAGTGCGAAGTGCGAAGTGCGAAGTGGGAAGTGCGAAGTGCGAAGAGCGAAGTGCGAAGTGCGAAGTGCGAAGTGAGAAGTGCGATGTGCGATGTGCGATGTGCGATGTGCGAAGTGCGATGTGCGAAGTGCGAAGTGCGAAGTGCGAAGTGCGATGTGCGAAGTGCGAAGTGCGATGTGCGAAGTGCGAAGTGCGAAGTGCGAAGTGGGAAGTGCGAAGTGTGGAGTGCGAAGTGCGAAGTGCGAAGTGCGAAGTGCGAAGTGCGAAGTGCGAAGTGCGAAGTGCGAAGTGCGAAGTTCGAAGTGCGAAGTGCGAAGTGCGAAGAGCGAAGTGCGAAGTGCGATGTGGGAAGTGTGAAGTGTGATGTGTGAAGTGTGAAGTGTGAAGTGTGAAGTGTGAAGTGTGAAGTGTGAAGTGTGAAGTGTGAAGTGTGATGTGTGAAGTCTGAAGTGTGAAGTGTGAAGTGTGAAGTGTGAAGTGTGAAGTGTGAAGTGTGAAGTGTGAAGTGTGATGTGTGAAGTGTGAAGTGTGAAGTGTGAAGTGTGAAGTGTGAAGTGTGAAGTGTGAAGTGTGAAGTGTGAAGTGTGAAGTGTGAAGTGTGAAGTGTGAAGTGTGAAGAGTGAAGAGTGAAGTGTGAAGTGTGAAGTGTGAAGGGTGAAGTGTGAAGTGTGAAGTGTGATGTGTGATGTGTGAAGTGTGAAGTGTGAAGTGTGAAGTGTGAAGTGTGAAGTGGGAAGTGCGAAGTGCGAAGTGCGAAGTGCGAAGTGCGAAGTGCGAAGTGCGAAGTGCGAAGTGCGAAGTGCGAAGTGCGAAGTGCGAAGTGCGAAGTGCGAAGTGCGAAGTGCGAAGTGCGATGTGCGAAGTGCGAAGTGCGAAGTGCGAAGTGCGAAGTGCGAAGTGCGAAGTGCGAAGTGCGAAGTGCGAAGTGCGAAGTGCGCAGTGCGATGTGCGATGTGCGATGTGCGATGTGCGATGTGCGAAGTGCGAAGTGCGAAGTGCGAAGTGCGAAGTGCGAAGTGCGAAGTGCGAAGTGCGAAGAGCGAAGTGCGAAGTGCGAAGTGCGATGTGGGATGTGTGAAGTGTGAAGTGTGAAGTGTGAAGTGTGAAGTGTGAAGTGTGATGTGTGAAGTCTGAAGTGTGAAGTGGGAAGTGTGAAGTGTGAAGTGTGAAGTGTGAAGTGTGAAGTGTGAAGTGTGAAGTTTGAAGTGTGAAGTGTGAAGTGTGATGTGTGAAGTGTGAAGTGTGAAGTGTGATGTGTGAAGTGCGAAGTGCGAAGTGCGAAGTGCGAAGTGCGAAGTGCGAAGTGCGAAGTGCGAAGTGCGAAGTGCGAAGTGCGAAGTGCGAAGTGCGAAGTGCGAAGTGCGAAGTGCGAAGTGCGAAGTGGGAAGTGCGAAGTGCGAAGTGCGAAGTGCGAAGTGCGAAGTGCGAAGTGCGAAGTGCGAAGTGCGAAGTGCGAAGTGCGAAGTGCGAAGTGCGAAGTGCGAAGTGCGAAGTGCGAAGTGCGAAGTGCGAAGTGCGAAGTGCGAAGTGGGCAGTGGGAAGAGTGAAGTGTGAAGTGTGAAGTGTGAAGTGTGAAGTGTGATGTGTGAAGTGTGAAGTGTGAAGTGTGAAGTGTGAAGTGTGAAGTGTGCAGTGTGCAGTGTGAAGTGTGAAGTGTGAAGTGTGAAGTGTGAAGTGTGAAGTGTGAAGTGTGAAGTGTGAAGTGTGAAGTGTGAAGTGTGAAGTGTGAAGTGTGATGTGTGATGTGTGAAGTGTGAAGAGTGAAGAGTGAAGTGTGAAGTGTGAAGTGTGAAGTGTGAAGTGTGAAGTGTGAAGTGGGAAGTGTGAAGTGTGAAGTGCGAAGTGCGAAGTGCGAAGTGCGAAGTGCGAAGTGCGAAGTGCGAAGTGCGAAGTGCGAAGTGCGAAGTGCGAAGTGCGAAGTGCGAAGTGCGAAGTGCGAAGTGCGAAGTGCGAAGAGCGAAGTGCGAAGTGCGAAGTGTGATGTGGGAAGTGTGATGTGTGATGTGTGAAGTGTGAAGTGTGAAGTGTGAAGTGTGAAGTGTGAAGTGTGAAGTGTGAAGTGTGATGTGTGAAGTCTGAAGTGTGAAGTGGGAAGTGTGCAGTGTGAAGTGTGAACTGTGAAGTGTGAAGTGTGAAGTGTGAAGAGTGAAGTGCGAAGTGCGAAGTGCGAAGTGCGAAGTGCGAAGTGCGAAGTGCGCAGTGCGATGTGCGATGTGCGATGTGCGATGTGTGAAGTGCGAAGTGCGAAGTGCGAAGTGCGAAGTGCGAAGTGCGAAGTGCGAAGTGCGAAGAGCGAAGTGCGAAGTGCGAAGTGCGATGTGGGAAGTGTGAAGTGTGATGTGTGAAGTGTGAAGTGTGAAGTGTGAAGTGTGAAGTGTGAAGTGTGAAGTGTGAAGTGTGATGTGTGAAGTGTGAAGTGTGAAGTGTGAAGTGTGAAGTGTGAAGTGTGAAGTGTGAAGTGTGAAGTGTGAAGTGTGAAGTGTGAAGTGTGAAGTGTGAAGTGTGAAGTGTGAAGTGTGAAGTGTGAAGTGTGAAGTGTGAAGTGTGAAGTGTGAAGAGTGAAGTGTGAAGTGTGAAGTGTGAAGTGTGAAGTGTGAAGGGTGAAGTGTGAAGTGTGAAGTGTGATGTGTGAAGTGTGAAGTGTGAAGTGTGAAGTGTGAAGTGCGAAGTGCGAAGTGCGAAGTGCGAAGTGCGAAGTGCGAAGTGCGAAGTGCGAAGTGCGAAGTGCGAAGTGCGAAGTGCGAAGTGCGAAGTGCGAAGTGCGAAGTGCGAAGTGCGAAGTGCGAAGTGCGAAGTGCGAAGTGCGAAGTGCGAAGTGAGAAGTGCGAAGTGAGAAGTGCGAAGTGAGAAGTGCGAAGTGAGAAGTGAGAAGTGCGAAGTGCGAAGTGCGAAGTGCGAAGTGCGAAGTGCGAAGTGCGAAGTGCGAAGTGCGAAGTGCGAAGTGCGAAGTGCGAAGTGCGAAGTGCGAAGTGCGAAGTGCGAAGTGCGAAGTGCGAAGTGCGAAGTGGGAAGTGCGAAGTGCGAAGAGCGAAGTGCGAAGTGCGAAGTGCGAAGTGAGAAGTGCGATGTGCGATGTGCGATGTGCGATGTGCGAAGTGCGATGTGCGAAGTGCGAAGTGCGAAGTGCGAAGTGCGATGTGCGAAGTGCGAAGTGCGATGTGCGAAGTGCGAAGTGCGAAGTGCGAAGTGGGAAGTGCGAAGTGTGGAGTGCGAAGTGCGAAGTGCGAAGTGCGAAGTGCGAAGTGCGAAGTGCGAAGTGCGAAGTGCGAAGTGCGAAGTTCGAAGTGCGAAGTGCGAAGTGCGAAGAGCGAAGTGCGAAGTGCGAAGTGCGAAGTGCGAAGTGCGATGTGCGATGTGGGAAGTGTGAAGTGTGATGTGTGAAGTGTGAAGTGTGAAGTGTGAAGTGTGAAGTGTGAAGTGTGAAGTGTGAAGTGTGATGTGTGAAGTCTGAAGTGCGAAGTGCGAAGTGCGAAGTGCGAAGTGCGAAGTGCGAAGTGCGAAGTGCGAAGTGCGAAGTGCGAAGTGCGAAGTGCGAAGTGCGAAGTGCGCAGTGCGATGTGCGATGTGCGATGTGCGATGTGCGAAGTGCGAAGTGCGAAGTGCGAAGTGCGAAGTGCGAAGTGCGAAGTGCGAAGTGCGAAGTGCGAAGAGCGAAGTGCGAAGTGCGAAGTGCGATGTGGGAAGTGTGAAGTGTGAAGTGTGAAGTGTGAAGTGTGAAGTGTGAAGTGTGAAGTGTGATGTGTGAAGTCTGAAGTGTGAAGTGGGAAGTGTGAAGTGTGAAGTGTGAAGTGTGAAGTGTGAAGTGTGAAGTGTGAAGTTTGAAGTGTGAAGTGTGAAGTGTGATGTTTGAAGTGTGAAGTGTGAAGTGTGATGTGTGAAGTGCGAAGTGCGAAGTGCGAAGTGCGAAGTGCGAAGTGCGAAGTGCGAAGTGCGAAGTGCGAAGTGCGAAGTGCGAAGTGCGAAGTGCGAAGTGCGAAGTGCGAAGTGCGAAGTGCGAAGTGGGCAGTGTGAAGTGCGAAGTGCGAAGTGCGAAGTGCGAAGTGCGAAGTGCGAAGTGCGAAGTGCGAAGTGCGAAGTGGGAAGTGCGAAGTGCGAAGTGCGAAGTGCGAAGTGCGAAGTGCGAAGTGCGAAGTGCGAAGTGCGAAGTGCGAAGTGCGAAGTGCGAAGTGCGAAGTGCGAAGTGCGAAGTGCGAAGTGCGAAGTGCGAAGTGCGAAGTGCGAAGTGCGAAGTGCGAAGTGCGAAGTGCGAAGTGCGAAGTGCGAAGTGGGAAGTGCGAAGTGCGAAGTGCGAAGTGCGAAGTGCGAAGTGCGAAGTGCGAAGTGCGAAGTGCGAAGTGCGAAGTGCGAAGTGCGAAGTGCGAAGTGCGAAGTGCGAAGTGCGAAGTGCGAAGTGCGAAGTGCGAAGTGCGAAGTGCGAAGTGCGAAGTGGGCAGTGGGAAGTGTGAAGTGTGAAGTGTGAAGTGTGAAGTGTGAAGTGTGAAGTGTGAAGTGTGAAGAGTGAAGTGTGAAGTGTGAAGTGTGAAGTGTGAAGTGTGATGTGTGAAGTGTGAAGTGTGAAGTGTGAAGTGTGAAGTGTGAAGTGTGCAGTGTGCAGTGTGAAGTGTGAAGTGTGAAGTGTGAAGTGTGAAGTGTGAAGTGTGAAGTGTGAAGTGTGAAGTGTGAAGTGTGAAGTGTGAAGTGTGAAGTGTGATGTGTGATGTGTGAAGTGTGAAGAGTGAAGAGTGAAGTGTGAAGTGTGAAGTGTGAAGTGTGAAGTGTGAAGTGTGAAGTGGGAAGTGTGAAGTGTGAAGTGCGAAGTGCGAAGTGCGAAGTGCGAAGTGCGAAGTGCGAAGTGCGAAGTGCGAAGTGCGAAGTGCGAAGTGCGAAGTGCGAAGTGCGAAGTGCGAAGTGCGAAGTGCGAAGTGCGAAGAGCGAAGTGCGAAGTGCGAAGTGTGATGTGGGAAGTGTGATGTGTGATGTGTGAAGTGTGAAGTGTGAAGTGTGAAGTGTGAAGTGTGAAGTGTGAAGTGT
The DNA here is from genome assembly GCA_963855975.1 of Andrena chrysosceles. Lineage (NCBI taxonomy): Eukaryota > Metazoa > Arthropoda > Insecta > Hymenoptera > Andrenidae > Andrena > Andrena chrysosceles. The sequence continues at coordinate 577,490 of CAWLCU010000068.1, forward strand.
GAAGTGTGAAGTGTGAAGTGTGATGTGTGAAGTCTGAAGTGTGAAGTGGGAAGTGTGCAGTGTGAAGTGTGAACTGTGAAGTGTGAAGTGTGAAGTGTGAAGAGTGAAGTGCGAAGTGCGAAGTGCGAAGTGCGAAGTGCGAAGTGCGAAGTGCGCAGTGCGATGTGCGATGTGCGATGTGCGATGTGTGAAGTGCGAAGTGCGAAGTGCGAAGTGCGAAGTGCGAAGTGCGAAGTGCGAAGTGCGAAGTGCGAAGAGCGAAGTGCGAAGTGCGAAGTGCGATGTGGGAAGTGTGAAGTGTGATGTGTGAAGTGTGAAGTGTGAAGTGTGAAGTGTGAAGTGTGAAGTGTGAAGTGTGAAGTGTGAAGTGTGATGTGTGAAGTGTGAAGTGTGAAGTGTGAAGTGTGAAGTGTGAAGTGTGAAGTGTGAAGTGTGAAGTGTGAAGTGTGAAGTGTGAAGTGTGAAGTGTGAAGTGTGAAGTGTGAAGTGTGAAGTGTGAAGTGTGAAGTGTGAAGTGTGAAGTGTGAAGTGTGAAGAGTGAAGTGTGAAGTGTGAAGTGTGAAGTGTGAAGTGTGAAGGGTGAAGTGTGAAGTGTGAAGTGTGATGTGTGAAGTGTGAAGTGTGAAGTGTGAAGTGTGAAGTGCGAAGTGCGAAGTGCGAAGTGCGAAGTGCGAAGTGCGAAGTGCGAAGTGCGAAGTGCGAAGTGCGAAGTGCGAAGTGCGAAGTGCGAAGTGCGAAGTGCGAAGTGCGAAGTGCGAAGTGCGAAGTGCGAAGTGCGAAGTGCGAAGTGCGAAGTGCGAAGTGAGAAGTGCGAAGTGAGAAGTGCGAAGTGAGAAGTGCGAAGTGAGAAGTGAGAAGTGCGAAGTGCGAAGTGCGAAGTGCGAAGTGCGAAGTGCGAAGTGCGAAGTGCGAAGTGCGAAGTGCGAAGTGCGAAGTGCGAAGTGCGAAGTGCGAAGTGCGAAGTGCGAAGTGCGAAGTGCGAAGTGCGAAGTGGGAAGTGCGAAGTGCGAAGAGCGAAGTGCGAAGTGCGAAGTGCGAAGTGAGAAGTGCGATGTGCGATGTGCGATGTGCGATGTGCGAAGTGCGATGTGCGAAGTGCGAAGTGCGAAGTGCGAAGTGCGATGTGCGAAGTGCGAAGTGCGATGTGCGAAGTGCGAAGTGCGAAGTGCGAAGTGGGAAGTGCGAAGTGTGGAGTGCGAAGTGCGAAGTGCGAAGTGCGAAGTGCGAAGTGCGAAGTGCGAAGTGCGAAGTGCGAAGTGCGAAGTTCGAAGTGCGAAGTGCGAAGTGCGAAGAGCGAAGTGCGAAGTGCGAAGTGCGAAGTGCGAAGTGCGATGTGCGATGTGGGAAGTGTGAAGTGTGATGTGTGAAGTGTGAAGTGTGAAGTGTGAAGTGTGAAGTGTGAAGTGTGAAGTGTGAAGTGTGATGTGTGAAGTCTGAAGTGTGAAGTGTGAAGTGTGAAGTGTGAAGTGTGAAGTGTGAAGTGTGAAGTGTGAAGTGTGAAGTGTGAAGTGTGAAGTGTGAAGTGTGAAGTGTGAAGTGTGAAGTGTGAAGTGTGAAGTGTGAAGTGTGAAGTGTGAAGTGTGAAGTGTGAAGTGTGAAGTGTGAAGTGTGAAGTGTGAAGTGTGAAGAGTGAAGAGTGAAGTGTGAAGTGTGAAGTGTGAAGGGTGAAGTGTGAAGTGTGAAGTGTGATGTGTGAAGTGTGAAGTGTGAAGTGTGAAGTGTGAAGTGTGAAGTGTGAAGTGTGAAGTGTGAAGTGTGAAGTGGGAAGTGCGAAGTGCGAAGTGCGAAGTGCGAAGTGCGAAGTGCGAAGTGCGAAGTGCGTAGTGCGAAGTGCGAAGTGCGAAGTGCGAAGTGCGAAGTGCGAAGTGCGAAGTGCGAAGTGCGAAGTGCGAAGTGCGAAGTGCGAAGTGCGAAGTGCGAAGTGCGAAGTGCGAAGTGCGAAGTGCGAAGTGCGAAGTGCGAAGTGCGAAGTGCGCAGTGCGATGTGCGATGTGCGATGTGCGATGTGCGAAGTGCGAAGTGCGAAGTGCGAAGTGCGAAGTGCGAAGTGCGAAGTGCGAAGTGCGAAGTGCGAAGAGCGAAGTGCGAAGTGCGAAGTGCGATGTGGGAAGTGTGAAGTGTGAAGTGTGAAGTGTGAAGTGTGAAGTGTGAAGTGTGAAGTGTGATGTGTGAAGTCTGAAGTGTGAAGTGGGAAGTGTGAAGTGTGAAGTGTGAAATGTGAAGTGTGAAGTGTGAAGTGTGAAGTTTGAAGTGTGAAGTGTGAAGTGTGATGTTTGAAGTGTGAAGTGTGAAGTGTGATGTGTGAAGTGCGAAGTGCGAAGTGCGAAGTGCGAAGTGCGAAGTGCGAAGTGCGAAGTGCGAAGTGCGAAGTGCGAAGTGCGAAGTGCGAAGTGCGAAGTGCGAAGTGCGAAGTGCGAAGTGCGAAGTGGGCAGTGTGAAGTGCGAAGTGCGAAGTGCGAAGTGCGAAGTGCGAAGTGCGAAGTGCGAAGTGCGAAGTGCGAAGTGGGAAGTGCGAAGTGCGAAGTGCGAAGTGCGAAGTGCGAAGTGCGAAGTGCGAAGTGCGAAGTGCGAAGTGCGAAGTGCGAAGTGCGAAGTGCGAAGTGCGAAGTGCGAAGTGCGAAGTGCGAAGTGCGAAGTGCGAAGTGCGAAGTGCGAAGTGCGAAGTGCGAAGTGGGCAGTGGGAAGTGTGAAGTGTGAAGTGTGAAGTGTGAAGTGTGAAGTGTGAAGTGTGAAGTGTGAAGTGTGAAGAGTGAAGTGTGAAGTGTGAAGTGTGAAGTGTGAAGTGTGATGTGTGAAGTGTGAAGTGTGAAGTGTGAAGTGTGAAGTGTGAAGTGTGCAGTGTGCAGTGTGAAGTGTGAAGTGTGAAGTGTGAAGTGTGAAGTGTGAAGTGTGAAGTGTGAAGTGTGAAGTGTGAAGTGTGAAGTGTGATGTGTGATGTGTGAAGTGTGAAGAGTGAAGAGTGAAGTGTGAAGTGTGAAGTGTGAAGTGTGAAGTGTGAAGTGTGAAGTGGGAAGTGTGAAGTGTGAAGTGCGAAGTGCGAAGTGCGAAGTGCGAAGTGCGAAGTGCGAAGTGCGAAGTGCGAAGTGCGAAGTGCGAAGTGCGAAGTGCGAAGTGCGAAGTGCGAAGTGCGAAGTGCGAAGTGCGAAGTGCGAAGTGCGAAGTGCGAAGTGCGAAGTGCGAAGTGCGAAGTGCGAAGTGCGAAGTGCGAAGTGCGAAGTGCGAAGTGCGAAGTGCGAAGTGCGAAGTGCGAAGTGCGAAGTGCGAAGTGCGAAGTGCGCAGTGCGATGTGCGATGTGCGATGTGCGATGTGCGAAGTGCGAAGTTCGAAGTGCGAAGTGCGAAGTGCGAAGTGCGAAGTGCGAAGTGCGAAGTGCGAAGAGCGAAGTGCGAAGTGCGAAGTGTGATGTGGGAAGTGTGATGTGTGATGTGTGAAGTGTGAAGTGTGAAGTGTGAAGTGTGAAGTGTGAAGTGTGAAGTGTGAAGTGTGAAGTGTGATGTGTGAAGTCTGAAGTGTGAAGTGGGAAGTGTGAAGTGTGAAGTGTGAAGTGTGCAGTGTGAAGTGTGAACTGTGAAGTGTGAAGTGTGAAGTGTGAAGTGTGAAGTGTGAAGTGAGAAGTGTGAAGTGTGAAGTGTGAAGTGTGAAGTGTGAAGTGTGAAGTGTGAAGTGTGAAGTGTGAAGTGCGAAGTGCGAAGTGGGCAGTGTGAAGTGTGAAGTGTGAAGTGTGAAGTGTGAAGTGTGAAGTGTGAAGAGTGAAGTGTGAAGTGTGAAGTGTGAAGTGTGAAGTGTGAAGTGTGATGTGTGAAGTGTGAAGTGTGAAGTGTGAAGTGTGAAGTGTGAAGTGTGAAGTGTGAAGTGTGAAGTGTGAAGTGTGAAGTGTGAAGTGTGAAGTGTGAAGTGTGAAGTGTGAAGAGTGAAGTGCGAAGTGCGAAGTGCGAAGTGCGAAGTGCGAAGTGCGAAGTGCGCAGTGCGATGTGCGATGTGCGATGTGCGATGTGCGAAGTGCGAAGTGCGAAGTGCGAAGTGCGAAGTGCGAAGTGCGAAGTGCGAAGTGCGAAGTGCGAAGTGCGAAGTGCGCAGTGCGATGTGCGATGTGCGATGTGCGATGTGCGATGTGCGAAGTGCGAAGTGCGAAGTGCGAAGTGCGAAGTGCGAAGTGCGAAGTGCGAAGTGCGAAGAGCGAAGTGCGAAGTGCGAAGTGCAATGTGGGAAGTGTGAAGTGTGATGTGTGAAGTGTGAAGTGTGAAGTGTGAAGTGTGAAGTGTGAAGTGTGAAGTGTGATGTGTGAAGTCTGAAGTGTGAAGTGTGAAGTGTGAAGTGTGAAGTGTGAAGTGTGAAGTGTGAAGTGTGAAGTGTGAAGTGTGAAGTGTGAAGTGTGAAGTGTGAAGTGTGAAGTGTGAAGAGTGAAGTGTGAAGTGTGAAGTGTGAAGTGTGAAGGGTGAAGGGTGAAGTGTGAAGTGTGAAGTGTGAAGTGTGATGTGTGAAGTGTGAAGTGTGAAGTGTGATGTGTGAAGTGTGAAGTGTGAAGTGTGAAGTGTGAAGTGTGAAGTGCGAAGTGCGAAGTGCGAAGTGCGAAGTGCGAAGTGCGAAGTGCGAAGTGCGAAGTGCGAAGTGCGAAGTGCGAAGTGCGAAGTGCGAAGTGCGAAGTGCGAAGTGAGAAGTGCGAAGTGCGAAGTGCGAAGTGCGAAGTGCGAAGTGCGAAGTGCGAAGTGCGAAGTGCGAAGTGCGAAGTGCGAAGTGCGAAGTGCGAAGTGCGAAGTGCGAAGTGCGAAGTGCGAAGTGAGAAGTGCGAAGTGAGAAGTGAGAAGTGCGAAGTGCGAAGTGCGAAGTGCGAAGTGCGAAGTGCGAAGTGCGAAGTGCGAAGTGCGAAGTGCGAAGTGCGAAGTGCGAAGTGCGAAGTGCGAAGTGCGAAGTGCGAAGTGCGAAGTGCGAAGTGAGAAGTGCGAAGTGCGAAGTGCGAAGTGCGAAGTGCGAAGTGCGAAGTGCGAAGTGGGCAGTGGGAAGTGTGAAGTGTGAAGTGTGAAGTGTGAAGTGTGAAGTGTGAAGTGTGAAGTGTGAAGTGTGAAGAGTGAAGTGTGAAGTGTGAAGTGTGAAGTGTGAAGTGTGATGTGTGAAGTGTGAAGTGTGAAGTGTGAAGTGTGAAGTGTGAAGTGTGCAGTGTGCAGTGTGAAGTGTGAAGTGTGAAGTGTGAAGTGTGAAGTGTGAAGTGTGAAGTGTGAAGTGTGAAGTGTGAAGTGTGAAGTGTGAAGTGTGAAGTGTGAAGTGTGATGTGTGATGTGTGAAGTGTGAAGAGTGAAGAGTGAAGTGTGAAGTGTGAAGTGTGAAGTGTGAAGTGTGAAGTGTGAAGTGTGAAGTGTGAAGTGGGAAGTATGAAGTGTGAAGTGCGAAGTGCGAAGTGCGAAGTGCGAAGTGCGAAGTGCGAAGTGCGAAGTGCGAAGTGCGAAGTGCGAAGTGCGAAGTGCGAAGTGCGAAGTGCGATGTGCGAAGTGCGAAGTGCGAAGTGCGAAGTGCGAAGTGCGCAGTGCGATGTGCGATGTGCGATGTGCGATGTGCGATGTGCGAAGTGCGAAGTGCGAAGTGCGAAGTGCGAAGTGCGAAGTGCGAAGTGCGAAGTGCGAAGTGCGAAGAGCGAAGTGCGAAGTGCGAAGTGCGAAGTGCGATGTGGGAAGTGTGAAGTGTGATGTGTGAAGTGTGAAGTGTGAAGTGTGAAGTGTGAAGTGTGAAGTGTGAAGTGTGAAGTGTGATGTGTGAAGTCTGAAGTGTGAAGTGTGAAGTGTGAAGTGTGAAGTGTGAAGTGTGAAGTGTGAAGTGTGAAGTGTGAAGTGTGAAGTGTGAAGTGTGAAGTGTGAAGTGTGAAGTGTGAAGTGTGAAGTGTGAAGTGTGAAGTGTGAAGTGTGAAGAGTGAAGTGTGACGTGTGAAGTGTGAAGTGTGAAGGGTGAAGTGTGAAGTGTGAAGTGTGATGTGTGAAGTGTGAAGTGTGAAGTGTGAAGTGTGAAGTGTGAAGTGTGAAGTGCGAAGTGGGAAGTGCGAAGTGCGAAGTGCGAAGTGCGAAGTGCGAAGTGCGAAGTGCGAAGTGCGAAGTGCGAAGTGCGAAGTGCGAAGTGCGAAGTGCGAAGTGCGAAGTGCGAAGTGCGAAGTGCGAAGTGCGAAGTGCGAAGTGCGAAGTGCGAAGTGCGAAGTGCGAAGTGCGAAGTGCGAAGTGCGAAGTGCGAAGTGCGAAGTGCCCAGTGCGATGTGCGATGTGCGATGTGCGATGTGCGATGTGCGAAGTGCGAAGTTCGAAGTGCGAAGTGCGAAGTGCGAAGTGCGAAGTGCGAAGTGCGAAGAGCGAAGTGCGAAGTGCGAAGTGTGATGTGGGAAGTGTGATGTGTGATGTGTGAAGTGTGAAGTGTGAAGTGTGAAGTGTGAAGTGTGAAGTGTGAAGTGTGAAGTGTGAAGTGTGATGTGTGAAGTCTGAAGTGTGAAGTGTGAAGTGTGAAGTGTGAAGTGTGCAGTGTGAAGTGTGAACTGTGAAGTGTGAAGTGTGAAGTGTGAAGTGTGAAGTGTGAAGTGAGAAGTGTGAAGTGTGAAGTGTGAAGTGTGAAGTGTGAAGTGTGAAGTGTGAAGTGTGAAGTGTGAAGTGTGAAGTGCGAAGTGGGCAGTGTGAAGTGTGAAGTGTGAAGTGTGAAGTGTGAAGTGTGAAGTGTGAAGAGTGAAGTGTGAAGTGTGAAGTGTGAAGTGTGAAGTGTGAAGTGTGATGTGTGAAGTGTGAAGTGTGAAGTGTGAAGTGTGAAGTGTGAAGTGTGAAGTGTGAAGTGTGAAGTGTGAAGTGTGAAGTGTGAAGTGTGAAGTGTGAAGTGTGAAGAGTGAAGTGCGAAGTGCGAAGTGCGAAGTGCGAAGTGCGAAGTGCGAAGTGCGAAGTGCGAAGTGCGAAGTGCGAAGTGCGAAGTGCGAAGTGCGAAGTGGGCAGTGTGAAGTGTGAAGTGTGAAGTGTGAAGTGTGAAGTGTGAAGTGTGAAGTGTGAAGTGTGAAGTGTGAAGAGTGAAGTGTGAAGTGTGAAGTGTGAAGTGTGAAGTGTGAAGTGTGATGTGTGAAGTGTGAAGTGTGAAGTGTGAAGTGTGAAGTGTGAAGTGTGAAGTGTGAAGTGTGAAGTGTGAAGTGTGAAGTGTGAAGTGTGAAGTGTGAAGTGTGAAGTGTGAAGTGTGAAGTGCGAAGTGCGAAGTGCGAAGTGCGAAGTGCGAAGTGCGAAGTGCGAAGTGCGAAGTGCGAAGTGCGAAGTGCGAAGTGCGAAGTGCGAAGTGCGAAGTGCGAAGTGCGAAGTGCGAAGTGCGAAGTGCGAAGTGCGAAGTGCGAAGTGCGAAGTGCGCAGTGCGATGTGCGATGTGCGATGTGCGATGTGCGAAGTGCGAAGTGCGAAGTGCGAAGTGCGAAGTGCGAAGTGCGAAGTGCGAAGTGCGAAGTGCGAAGAGCGAAGTGCGAAGTGCGAAGTGCGATGTGGGAAGTGTGAAGTGTGAAGTGTGAAGTGTGAAGTGTGAAGTGTGAAGTGTGAAGTGTGATGTGTGAAGTCTGAAGTGTGAAGTGGGAAGTGTGAAGTGTGAAGTGTGAAATGTGAAGTGTGAAGTGTGAAGTGTGAAGTTTGAAGTGTGAAGTGTGAAGTGTGATGTTTGAAGTGTGAAGTGTGAAGTGTGATGTGTGAAGTGCGAAGTGCGAAGTGCGAAGTGCGAAGTGCGAAGTGCGAAGTGCGAAGTGCGAAGTGCGAAGTGCGAAGTGCGAAGTGCGAAGTGCGAAGTGCGAAGTGCGAAGTGCGAAGTGCGAAGTGGGCAGTGTGAAGTGCGAAGTGCGAAGTGCGAAGTGCGAAGTGCGAAGTGCGAAGTGCGAAGTGCGAAGTGCGAAGTGCGAAGTGGGAAGTGCGAAGTGCGAAGTGCGAAGTGCGAAGTGCGAAGTGCGAAGTGCGAAGTGCGAAGTGCGAAGTGCGAAGTGCGAAGTGCGAAGTGCGAAGTGCGAAGTGCGAAGTGCGAAGTGCGAAGTGCGAAGTGCGAAGTGCGAAGTGCGAAGTGCGAAGTGCGAAGTGGGCAGTGGGAAGTGTGAAGTGTGAAGTGTGAAGTGTGAAGTGTGAAGTGTGAAGTGTGAAGTGTGAAGTGTGAAGAGTGAAGTGTGAAGTGTGAAGTGTGAAGTGTGAAGTGTGATGTGTGAAGTGTGAAGTGTGAAGTGTGAAGTGTGAAGTGTGAAGTGTGCAGTGTGCAGTGTGAAGTGTGAAGTGTGAAGTGTGAAGTGTGAAGTGTGAAGTGTGAAGTGTGAAGTGTGAAGTGTGAAGTGTGAAGTGTGATGTGTGATGTGTGAAGTGTGAAGAGTGAAGAGTGAAGTGTGAAGTGTGAAGTGTGAAGTGTGAAGTGTGAAGTGTGAAGTGGGAAGTGTGAAGTGTGAAGTGCGAAGTGCGAAGTGCGAAGTGCGAAGTGCGAAGTGCGAAGTGCGAAGTGCGAAGTGCGAAGTGCGAAGTGCGAAGTGCGAAGTGCGAAGTGCGAAGTGCGAAGTGCGAAGTGCGAAGTGCGAAGTGCGAAGTGCGAAGTGCGAAGTGCGAAGTGCGAAGTGCGAAGTGCGAAGTGCGAAGTGCGAAGTGCGAAGTGCGAAGTGCGAAGTGCGAAGTGCGAAGTGCGAAGTGCGAAGTGCGAAGTGCGAAGTGCGCAGTGCGATGTGCGATGTGCGATGTGCGATGTGCGAAGTGCGAAGTTCGAAGTGCGAAGTGCGAAGTGCGAAGTGCGAAGTGCGAAGTGCGAAGTGCGAAGAGCGAAGTGCGAAGTGCGAAGTGTGATGTGGGAAGTGTGATGTGTGATGTGTGAAGTGTGAAGTGTGAAGTGTGAAGTGTGAAGTGTGAAGTGTGAAGTGTGAAGTGTGAAGTGTGATGTGTGAAGTCTGAAGTGTGAAGTGGGAAGTGTGAAGTGTGAAGTGTGAAGTGTGCAGTGTGAAGTGTGAACTGTGAAGTGTGAAGTGTGAAGTGTGAAGTGTGAAGTGTGAAGTGAGAAGTGTGAAGTGTGAAGTGTGAAGTGTGAAGTGTGAAGTGTGAAGTGTGAAGTGTGAAGTGTGAAGTGCGAAGTGCGAAGTGGGCAGTGTGAAGTGTGAAGTGTGAAGTGTGAAGTGTGAAGTGTGAAGTGTGAAGAGTGAAGTGTGAAGTGTGAAGTGTGAAGTGTGAAGTGTGAAGTGTGATGTGTGAAGTGTGAAGTGTGAAGTGTGAAGTGTGAAGTGTGAAGTGTGAAGTGTGAAGTGTGAAGTGTGAAGTGTGAAGTGTGAAGTGTGAAGTGTGAAGTGTGAAGTGTGAAGAGTGAAGTGCGAAGTGCGAAGTGCGAAGTGCGAAGTGCGAAGTGCGAAGTGCGCAGTGCGATGTGCGATGTGCGATGTGCGATGTGCGAAGTGCGAAGTGCGAAGTGCGAAGTGCGAAGTGCGAAGTGCGAAGTGCGAAGTGCGAAGTGCGAAGTGCGAAGTGCGCAGTGCGATGTGCGATGTGCGATGTGCGATGTGCGATGTGCGAAGTGCGAAGTGCGAAGTGCGAAGTGCGAAGTGCGAAGTGCGAAGTGCGAAGTGCGAAGAGCGAAGTGCGAAGTGCGAAGTGCAATGTGGGAAGTGTGAAGTGTGATGTGTGAAGTGTGAAGTGTGAAGTGTGAAGTGTGAAGTGTGAAGTGTGAAGTGTGAAGTGTGATGTGTGAAGTCTGAAGTGTGAAGTGTGAAGTGTGAAGTGTGAAGTGTGAAGTGTGAAGTGTGAAGTGTGAAGTGTGAAGTGTGAAGTGTGAAGTGTGAAGTGTGAAGTGTGAAGTGTGAAGAGTGAAGTGTGAAGTGTGAAGTGTGAAGTGTGAAGGGTGAAGGGTGAAGTGTGAAGTGTGAAGTGTGATGTGTGAAGTGTGAAGTGTGAAGTGTGATGTGTGAAGTGTGAAGTGTGAAGTGTGAAGTGTGAAGTGTGAAGTGCGAAGTGCGAAGTGCGAAGTGCGAAGTGCGAAGTGCGAAGTGCGAAGTGCGAAGTGCGAAGTGCGAAGTGCGAAGTGCGAAGTGCGAAGTGCGAAGTGCGAAGTGAGAAGTGCGAAGTGCGAAGTGCGAAGTGCGAAGTGCGAAGTGCGAAGTGCGAAGTGCGAAGTGCGAAGTGCGAAGTGCGAAGTGCGAAGTGCGAAGTGCGAAGTGCGAAGTGCGAAGTGCGAAGTGAGAAGTGCGAAGTGAGAAGTGAGAAGTGCGAAGTGCGAAGTGCGAAGTGCGAAGTGCGAAGTGCGAAGTGCGAAGTGCGAAGTGCGAAGTGCGAAGTGCGAAGTGCGAAGTGCGAAGTGCGAAGTGCGAAGTGCGAAGTGCGAAGTGCGAAGTGAGAAGTGCGAAGTGCGAAGTGCGAAGTGCGAAGTGCGAAGTGCGAAGTGCGAAGTGGGCAGTGGGAAGTGTGAAGTGTGAAGTGTGAAGTGTGAAGTGTGAAGTGTGAAGTGTGAAGTGTGAAGTGTGAAGAGTGAAGTGTGAAGTGTGAAGTGTGAAGTGTGAAGTGTGATGTGTGAAGTGTGAAGTGTGAAGTGTGAAGTGTGAAGTGTGAAGTGTGCAGTGTGCAGTGTGAAGTGTGAAGTGTGAAGTGTGAAGTGTGAAGTGTGAAGTGTGAAGTGTGAAGTGTGAAGTGTGAAGTGTGAAGTGTGAAGTGTGAAGTGTGAAGTGTGATGTGTGATGTGTGAAGTGTGAAGAGTGAAGAGTGAAGTGTGAAGTGTGAAGTGTGAAGTGTGAAGTGTGAAGTGTGAAGTGTGAAGTGTGAAGTGGGAAGTATGAAGTGTGAAGTGCGAAGTGCGAAGTGCGAAGTGCGAAGTGCGAAGTGCGAAGTGCGAAGTGCGAAGTGCGAAGTGCGAAGTGCGAAGTGCGAAGTGCGAAGTGCGATGTGCGAAGTGCGAAGTGCGAAGTGCGAAGTGCGAAGTGCGCAGTGCGATGTGCGATGTGCGATGTGCGATGTGCGATGTGCGAAGTGCGAAGTGCGAAGTGCGAAGTGCGAAGTGCGAAGTGCGAAGTGCGAAGTGCGAAGTGCGAAGAGCGAAGTGCGAAGTGCGAAGTGCGAAGTGCGATGTGGGAAGTGTGAAGTGTGATGTGTGAAGTGTGAAGTGTGAAGTGTGAAGTGTGAAGTGTGAAGTGTGAAGTGTGAAGTGTGATGTGTGAAGTCTGAAGTGTGAAGTGTGAAGTGTGAAGTGTGAAGTGTGAAGTGTGAAGTGTGAAGTGTGAAGTGTGAAGTGTGAAGTGTGAAGTGTGAAGTGTGAAGTGTGAAGTGTGAAGTGTGAAGTGTGAAGTGTGAAGTGTGAAGTGTGAAGAGTGAAGTGTGACGTGTGAAGTGTGAAGTGTGAAGGGTGAAGTGTGAAGTGTGAAGTGTGATGTGTGAAGTGTGAAGTGTGAAGTGTGAAGTGTGAAGTGTGAAGTGTGAAGTGCGAAGTGGGAAGTGCGAAGTGCGAAGTGCGAAGTGCGAAGTGCGAAGTGCGAAGTGCGAAGTGCGAAGTGCGAAGTGCGAAGTGCGAAGTGCGAAGTGCGAAGTGCGAAGTGCGAAGTGCGAAGTGCGAAGTGCGAAGTGCGAAGTGCGAAGTGCGAAGTGCGAAGTGCGAAGTGCGAAGTGCGAAGTGCGAAGTGCGAAGTGCGAAGTGCCCAGTGCGATGTGCGATGTGCGATGTGCGATGTGCGATGTGCGAAGTGCGAAGTTCGAAGTGCGAAGTGCGAAGTGCGAAGTGCGAAGTGCGAAGTGCGAAGAGCGAAGTGCGAAGTGCGAAGTGTGATGTGGGAAGTGTGATGTGTGATGTGTGAAGTGTGAAGTGTGAAGTGTGAAGTGTGAAGTGTGAAGTGTGAAGTGTGAAGTGTGAAGTGTGATGTGTGAAGTCTGAAGTGTGAAGTGTGAAGTGTGAAGTGTGAAGTGTGCAGTGTGAAGTGTGAACTGTGAAGTGTGAAGTGTGAAGTGTGAAGTGTGAAGTGTGAAGTGAGAAGTGTGAAGTGTGAAGTGTGAAGTGTGAAGTGTGAAGTGTGAAGTGTGAAGTGTGAAGTGTGAAGTGTGAAGTGCGAAGTGGGCAGTGTGAAGTGTGAAGTGTGAAGTGTGAAGTGTGAAGTGTGAAGTGTGAAGAGTGAAGTGTGAAGTGTGAAGTGTGAAGTGTGAAGTGTGAAGTGTGATGTGTGAAGTGTGAAGTGTGAAGTGTGAAGTGTGAAGTGTGAAGTGTGAAGTGTGAAGTGTGAAGTGTGAAGTGTGAAGTGTGAAGTGTGAAGTGTGAAGTGTGAAGAGTGAAGTGCGAAGTGCGAAGTGCGAAGTGCGAAGTGCGAAGTGCGAAGTGCGAAGTGCGAAGTGCGAAGTGCGAAGTGCGAAGTGCGAAGTGCGAAGTGGGCAGTGTGAAGTGTGAAGTGTGAAGTGTGAAGTGTGAAGTGTGAAGTGTGAAGTGTGAAGTGTGAAGTGTGAAGAGTGAAGTGTGAAGTGTGAAGTGTGAAGTGTGAAGTGTGAAGTGTGATGTGTGAAGTGTGAAGTGTGAAGTGTGAAGTGTGAAGTGTGAAGTGTGAAGTGTGAAGTGTGAAGTGTGAAGTGTGAAGTGTGAAGTGTGAAGTGTGAAGTGTGAAGTGTGAAGTGTGAAGTGTGAAGTGTGAAGTGTGAAGTGTGAAGTGAGAAGTGTGAAGTGTGAAGTGTGAAGTGTGAAGTGCGAAGTGCGAAGTGCGAAGTGCGAAGTGCGAAGTGCGAAGTGTGAAGTGTGAAGTGTGAAGTGTGAAGTGTGAAGTGTGAAGTGTGAAGTGGGAAGTGTGAAGTGTGAAGTGCGAAGTGCGAAGTGCGAAGTGCGAAGTGCGAAGTGCGAAGTGCGAAGTGCGAAGTGCGAAGTGCGAAGTGCGAAGTGCGAAGTGCGAAGTGCGAAGTGCGAAGTGCGAAGTGCGAAGTGCGAAGTGCGAAGTGCGAAGTGCGAAGTGCGAAGTGCGAAGTGCGAAGTGCGAAGTGCGAAGTGCGATGTGCGAAGTGCGAAGTGCGAAGTGCGAAGTGCGAAGTGCGAAGTGCGAAGTGCGAAGTGCGAAGTGCGAAGTGCGAAGTGCGCAGTGCGATGTGCGATGTGCGATGTGCGATGGGCGAAGTGCGAAGTTCGAAGTGCGAAGTGCGAAGTGCGAAGTGCGAAGTGCGAAGTGCGAAGTGCGAAGAGCGAAGTGCGAAGTGCGAAGTGTGATGTGGGAAGTGTGATGTGTGATGTGTGAAGTGTGAAGTGTGAAGTGTGAAGTGTGAAGTGTGAAGTGTGAAGTGTGAAGTGTGAAGTGTGATGTGTGAAGTCTGAAGTGTGAAGTGGGAAGTGTGAAGTGTGAAGTGTGAAGTGTGCAGTGTGAAGTGTGAACTGTGAAGTGTGAAGTGTGAAGTGTGAAGTGTGAAGTGTGAAGTGAGAAGTGTGAAGTGTGAAGTGTGAAGTGTGAAGTGTGAAGTGTGAAGTGTGAAGTGTGAAGTGTGAAGTGTGAAGTGTGAAGTGCGAAGTGCGAAGTGGGCAGTGTGAAGTGTGAAGTGTGAAGTGTGAAGTGTGAAGTGTGAAGTGTGAAGAGTGAAGTGTGAAGTGTGAAGTGTGAAGTGTGAAGTGTGAAGTGTGATGTGTGAAGTGTGAAGTGTGAAGTGTGAAGTGTGAAGTGTGAAGTGTGAAGTGTGAAGTGTGAAGTGTGAAGTGTGAAGTGTGAAGTGTGAAGTGTGAAGTGTGAAGTGTGAAGTGTGAAGAGTGAAGTGCGAAGTGCGAAGTGCGAAGTGCGAAGTGCGAAGTGCGAAGTGCGCAGTGCGATGTGCGATGTGCGATGTGCGATGTGCGAAGTGCGAAGTGCGAAGTGCGAAGTGCGAAGTGCGAAGTGCGAAGTGCGAAGTGCGAAGTGCGAAGTGCGAAGTGCGCAGTGCGATGTGCGATGTGCGATGTGCGATGTGCGATGTGCGAAGTGCGAAGTGCGAAGTGCGAAGTGCGAAGTGCGAAGTGCGAAGTGCGAAGTGCGAAGTGCGAAGTGCGAAGTGCGAAGTGCGAAGTGCGAAGTGCGAAGTGCGAAGTGCGAAGTGCGAAGTGCGAAGTGCGAAGTGCGAAGTGCGAAGTGCGAAGTGCGAAGTGCGAAGTGCGAAGTGCGAAGTGCGAAGTGCGAAGTGCGAAGTGCGAAGTGCGAAGTGCGATGTGCGAAGTGCGAAGTGCGAAGTGCGAAGTGCGAAGTGCGAAGTGCGAAGTGCGAAGTGCGAAGTGCGAAGTGCGAAGTGCGCAGTGCGATGTGCGATGTGCGATGTGCGATGTGCGAAGTGCGAAGTTCGAAGTGCGAAGTGCGAAGTGCGAAGTGCGAAGTGCGAAGTGCGAAGTGCGAAGAGCGAAGTGCGAAGTGCGAAGTGTGATGTGGGAAGTGTGATGTGTGATGTGTGAAGTGTGAAGTGTGAAGTGTGAAGTGTGAAGTGTGAAGTGTGAAGTGTGAAGTGTGAAGTGTGATGTGTGAAGTCTGAAGTGTGAAGTCTGAAGTGTGAAGTGGGAAGTGTGAAGTGTGAAGTGTGAAGTGTGAAGTGTGAAGTGTGAAGTGTGAAGTGTGAAGAGTGAAGTGTGAAGTGTGAAGTGTGAAGTGTGAAGTGTGATGTGTGAAGTGTGAAGTGTGAAGTGTGAAGTGTGAAGTGTGAAGTGTGCAGTGTGCAGTGTGAAGTGTGAAGTGTGAAGTGTGAAGTGTGAAGTGTGAAGTGTGAAGTGTGAAGTGTGAAGTGTGAAGTGTGAAGTGTGAAGTGTGAAGTGTGAAGTGTGATGTGTGATGTGTGAAGTGTGAAGAGTGAAGAGTGAAGTGTGAAGTGTGAAGTGTGAAGTGTGAAGTGTGAAGTGTGAAGTGTGAAGTGTGAAGTGGGAAGTGTGAAGTGTGAAGTGCGAAGTGCGAAGTGCGAAGTGCGAAGTGCGAAGTGCGAAGTGCGAAGTGCGAAGTGCGAAGTGCGAAGTGCGAAGTGCGAAGTGCGAAGTGCGAAGTGCGAAGTGCGAAGTGCGAAGTGCGAAGTGCGAAGTGCGAAGTGCGAAGTGCGAAGTGCGAAGTGCGAAGTGCGAAGTGCGAAGTGCGAAGTGCGAAGTGCGAAGTGCGATGTGCGAAGTGCGAAGTGCGAAGTGCGAAGTGCGAAGTGCGCAGTGCGATGTGCGATGTGCGATGTGCGATGTGCGATGTGCGAAGTGCGAAGTGCGAAGTGCGAAGTGCGAAGTGCGAAGTGCGAAGAGCGAAGTGCGAAGTGCGAAGTGCGAAGTGCGATGTGGGAAGTGTGAAGTGTGATGTGTGAAGTGTGAAGTGTGAAGTGTGAAGTGTGAAGTGTGAAGTGTGAAGTGTGAAGTGTGATGTGTGAAGTCTGAAGTGTGAAGTGTGAAGTGTGAAGTGTGAAGTGTGAAGTGTGAAGTGTGAAGTGTGAAGTGTGAAGTGTGAAGTGTGAAGTGTGAAGTGTGAAGTGTGAAGTGTGAAGTGTGAAGTGTGAAGAGTGAAGTGTGACGTGTGAAGTGTGAAGTGTGAAGGGTGAAGTGTGAAGTGTGAAGTGTGAAGTGTGATGTGTGAAGTGTGAAGTGTGAAGTGTGAAGTGTGAAGTGTGAAGTGTGAAGTGCGAAGTGGGAAGTGCGAAGTGCGAAGTGCGAAGTGCGAAGTGCGAAGTGCGAAGTGCGAAGTGCGAAGTGCGAAGTGCGAAGTGCGAAGTGCGAAGTGCGAAGTGCGAAGTGCGAAGTGCGAAGTGCGAAGTGCGAAGTGCGAAGTGCGAAGTGCGAAGTGCGATGTGCGAAGTGCGAAGTGCGAAGTGCCCAGTGCGATGTGCGATGTGCGATGTGCGATGTGCGAAGTGCGAAGTTCGAAGTGCGAAGTGCGAAGTGCGAAGTGCGAAGTGCGAAGTGCGAAGTGCGAAGAGCGAAGTGCGAAGTGCGAAGTGTGATGTGGGAAGTGTGATGTGTGATGTGTGAAGTGTGAAGTGTGAAGTGTGAAGTGTGAAGTGTGAAGTGTGAAGTGTGAAGTGTGAAGTGTGATGTGTGAAGTCTGAAGTGTGAAGTGGGAAGTGTGAAGTGTGAAGTGTGAAGTGTGCAGTGTGAAGTGTGAACTGTGAAGTGTGAAGTGTGAAGTGTGAAGTGTGAAGTGTGAAGTGAGAAGTGTGAAGTGTGAAGTGTGAAGTGTGAAGTGTGAAGTGTGAAGTGTGAAGTGTGAAGTGTGAAGTGTGAAGTGTGAAGTGCGAAGTGGGCAGTGTGAAGTGTGAAGTGTGAAGTGTGAAGTGTGAAGTGTGAAGTGTGAAGAGTGAAGTGTGAAGTGTGAAGTGTGAAGTGTGAAGTGTGAAGTGTGATGTGTGAAGTGTGAAGTGTGAAGTGTGAAGTGTGAAGTGTGAAGTGTGAAGTGTGAAGTGTGAAGTGTGAAGTGTGAAGTGTGAAGTGTGAAGTGTGAAGTGTGAAGAGTGAAGTGCGAAGTGCGATGTGCGAAGTGCGAAGTGCGAAGTGCGAAGTGCGAAGTGCGAAGTGCGAAGTGCGAAGTGCGAAGTGCGAAGTGCGAAGTGGGCAGTGTGAAGTGTGAAGTGTGAAGTGTGAAGTGTGAAGTGTGAAGTGTGAAGTGTGAAGTGTGAAGAGTGAAGTGTGAAGTGTGAAGTGTGAAGTGTGAAGTGTGAAGTGTGATGTGTGAAGTGTGAAGTGTGAAGTGTGAAGTGTGAAGTGTGAAGTGTGAAGTGTGAAGTGTGAAGTGTGAAGTGTGAAGTGTGAAGTGTGAAGTGTGAAGTGTGAAGTGTGAAGTGTGAAGTGTGAAGTGTGAAGTGTGAAGTGTGAAGTGTGAAGTGTGAAGTGTGAAGTGTGAAGTGTGAAGTGTGAAGTGTGAAGTGTGAAGTGAGAAGTGTGAAGTGTGAAGTGTGAAGTGTGAAGTGCGAAGTGCGAAGTGCGAAGTGCGAAGTGCGAAGAGTGAAGTGCGAAGTGCGAAGTGCGAAGCGCGAAGCGCGATGTGCGATGTGCGAAGTGCGAAGTGCGAAGTGCGAAGTGCGAAGTGCGAAGTGCGAAGTGCGAAGTGCGCAGTGCGATGTGCGATGTGCGATGTGCGATGTGCGAAGTGCGAAGTGCGAAGTGCGAAGTGCGAAGTGCGAAGTGCGAAGTGCGAAGTGCGAAGTGCGAAGTGCGCAGTGCGATGTGCGATGTGCGATGTGCGATGTGCGATGTGCGAAGTGCGAAGTGCGAAGTGCGAAGTGCGAAGTGCGAAGTGCGAAGTGCGAAGTGCGAAGTGCGAAGTGCGAAGTGCGAAGAGCGAAGTGCGAAGTGCGAAGTGCGATGTGGGAAGTGTGAAGTGTGATGTGTGAAGTGTGAAGTGTGAAGTGTGAAGTGTGAAGTGTGAAGTGTGAAGTGTGAAGTGTGAAGTGAGATGTGTGAAGTGTGAAGTGTGAAGTGTGAAGTGTGAAGTGTGAAGTGTGCAGTGTGAAGTGTGAAGTGTGAAGTGTGAAGTGTGATGTGTGAAGTGTGAAGTGTGAAGTGTGAAGTGTGAAGTGTGAATTGTGAAGTGTGAAGTGTGAAGTGTGAAGTGTGAAGTGTGAAGTGTGCAGTGTGAAGTGTGAAGTGTGAAGTGTGAAGTGTGAAGTGTGAAGTGTGAAGTGTGAAGTGTGAAGTGTGAAGTGTGAAGTGTGAAGTGTGATGTGTGATGTGTGAAGTGTGAAGAGTGAAGAGTGAAGTGTGAAGTGTGAAGTGTGAAGTGTGAAGTGTGAAGTGTGAAGAGTGAAGAGTGAAGTGTGAAGTGTGAAGTGTGAAGTGTGAAGTGTGAAGTGGGAAGTGTGAAGTGTGAAGTGCGAAGTGCGAAGTGCGAAGTGCGAAGTGCGAAGTGCGAAGTGCGAAGTGCGAAGTGCGAAGTGCGAAGTGCGAAGTGCGAAGTGCGAAGTGCGAAGTGCGAAGTGCCCAGTGCGATGTGCGATGTGCGATGTGCGATGTGCGAAGTGCGAAGTTCGAAGTGCGAAGTGCGAAGTGCGAAGTGCGAAGTGCGAAGTGCGAAGTGCGAAGAGCGAAGTGCGAAGTGCGAAGTGTGATGTGGGAAGTGTGATGTGTGATGTGTGAAGTGTGAAGTGTGAAGTGTGAAGTGTGAAGTGTGAAGTGTGAAGTGTGAAGTGTGAAGTGTGAAGTGTGATGTGTGAAGTCTGAAGTGTGAAGTGGGAAGTGTGAAGTGTGAAGTGTGCAGTGTGAAGTGTGAACTGTGAAGTGTGAAGTGTGAAGTGTGAAGTGTGAAGTGAGAAGTGTGAAGTGTGAAGTGTGAAGTGTGAAGTGTGAAGTGTGAAGTGTGAAGTGTGAAGTGTGAAGTGTGAAGTGCGAAGTGCGAAGTGGGCAGTGTGAAGTGTGAAGTGTGAAGTGTGAAGTGTGAAGTGTGAAGTGTGAAGAGTGAAGTGTGAAGTGTGAAGTGTGAAGTGTGAAGTGTGAAGTGTGATGTGTGATGTGTGAAGTGTGAAGTGTGAAGTGTGAAGTGTGAAGTGTGAAGTGTGAAGTGTGAAGTGTGAAGTGTGAAGTGTGAAGTGTGAAGTGTGAAGTGTGAAGAGTGAAGTGCGAAGTGCGAAGTGCGAAGTGCGAAGTGCGAAGTGCGAAGTGCGAAGTGCGAAGTGCGAAGTGGGCAGTGTGAAGTGTGAAGTGTGAAGTGTGAAGTGTGAAGTGTGAAGTGTGAAGTGTGAAGTGTGAAGTGTGAAGAGTGAAGTGTGAAGTGTGAAGTGTGAAGTGTGAAGTGTGAAGTGTGATGTGTGAAGTGTGAAGTGTGAAGTGTGAAGTGTGAAGTGTGAAGTGTGAAGTGTGAAGTGTGAAGTGTGAAGTGTGAAGTGTGAAGTGAGAAGTGTGAAGTGTGAAGTGTGAAGTGTGAAGTGCGAAGTGCGAAGTGCGAAGTGCGAAGTGTGAAGTGTGAAGTGTGAAGTGTGAAGTGAGAAGTGTGAAGTGTGAAGTGTGAAGTGTGAAGTGCGAAGTGCGAAGTGCGAAGTGCGAAGTGCGAAGAGTGAAGTGCGAAGTGCGAAGTGCGAAGCGCGATGTGCGATGTGCGAAGTGCGAAGTGCGAAGTGCGAAGTGCGAAGTGCGAAGTGCGAAGTGCGCAGTGCGATGTGCGATGTGCGATGTGCGATGTGCGAAGTGCGAAGTGCGAAGTGCGAAGTGCGAAGTGCGAAGTGCGCAGTGCGATGTGCGATGTGCGATGTGCGATGTGCGATGTGCGAAGTGCGAAGTGCGAAGTGCGAAGTGCGAAGTGCGAAGTGCGAAGTGCGAAGTGCGAAGTGCGAAGTGCGAAGTGCGAAGTGCGAAGTGCGAAGTGCGAAGTGCGAAGTGCGAAGTGCGAAGTGCGAAGTGCGAAGTGCGAAGTGCGAAGTGCGAAGTGCGAATTGCGAAGTTCGAAGTGCGAAGTGCGAAGTGCGCAGTGCGAAGTGCGAAGTGCGAAGTGCGAAGTGCGAAGTGCGAAGTGCGAAGTGCGAAGTGCGAAGTGCGAAGTGCGAAGTGCGAAGTGCGAAGTGCGAAGTGCGAATTGCGAAGTGCGAATTGCGAAGTGCGAAGTGCGAAGTGCGAAGTGCGAAGTGCGAAGTGCGAAGTGCGAAGTGCGAAGTGCGAAGTGCGAAGTGCGAAGTGCGAAGTGCGAAGTGCGAAGTGCGAAGTGCGAAGTGCGAAGTGCGAAGTGCGAAGTGCGAAGTGCGAAGTGCGAAGTGCGAAGTGCGAAGTGCGAAGTGCGAAGTGCGAAGTGCGAAGTGCGAAGTGCGAAGTGCGAAGTGCGAAGTGCGAAGTGCGAAGTGCGGAGTGCGAAGTGCGAAGTGCGAAGTGCGAAGTGCGAAGTGCGAAGTGCGAAGTGCGAAGTGCGAAGTGCGAACTGCGAAGTGCGAAGTGCGAAGTGCGAAGTGCGAAGTGCGAAGTGCGAAGTGCGAAGTGCGAAGTGCGAAGTGCGAAGTGCGAAGTGCGAAGTGCGAAGTGCGAAGTGCGAAGTGCGAAGTGCGAAGTGCGAAGTGCGAAGTGCGAAGTGCGAAGTGCGAAGTGCAAAGTGCGAAGTGCGATGTGCGATGTGCGATGTGCGATGTGCGATGTGCGAAGTGCGATGTGCGAAGTGCGAAGTGCGATGTGCGAAGTGCGAAGTGCGAAGTGCGAAGTGCGAAGTGCGAAGTGCGAAGTGCGAAGTGCGAAGTGCGAAGTGCGAAGTGCGAAGTGCGAAGTGCGCAGTGCGATGTGCGATGTGCGATGTGCGATGTGCGATGTGCGAAGTGCGAAGTGCGTAGTGCGAAGTGCGAAGTGCGAAGTGCGAAGTGCGCAATGCGCAGTGCGATGTGCGATGTGCGATGTGCGATGTGCGGTGTGCGAAGTGCGAAGTGCGAAGTGCGAAGTGCGAAGTGCGAAGTGCGAAGTGCGAAGTGCGAAGTGCGAAGTGCGAAGTGCGAAGTGCGAAGAGCGAAGTGCGAAGTGCGAAGTGCGATGTGGGAAGTGTGAAGTGTGATGTGTGAAGTGTGAAGTGTGAAGTGTGAAGTGTGAAGTGTGAAGTGTGAAGTGTGAAGTGTGAAGTGTGAAGTGTGAAGTGTGAAGTGTGAAGTGTGAAGTGTGAAGTGTGAAGTGTGAAGTGTGAAGTGTGAAGAGTGAAGTGTGAAGTGTGAAGTGTGATGTCTGAAGTGCGAAGTGCGCAGTGCGATGTGCGCAGTGCGATGTGCGATGTGCGATGTGCGAAGTGCGAAGTGCGAAGTGCGAAGTGCGAAGTGCGAAGTGCGAAGTGCGAAGTGCGAAGAGCGAAGTGCGAAGTGCGAAGTGCGATGTGGGAAGTGTGAAGTGTGATGTGTGAAGTGTGAAGTGTGAAGTGTGAAGTGTGATGTGTGAAGTGTGAAGTGTGAAGTGTGAAGTGTGATGTGTGAAGTGCGAAGTGCGAAGTGCGAAGTGCGAAGTGCGAAGTGCGAAGTGCGAAGTGCGAAGTGCGAAGGGCGAAGGGCGAAGTGCGAAGTGCGAAGTGCGAAGTGCGAAGTGCGAAGTGCGAAGTGCGAAGTGCGAAGTGCGAAGTGCGAAGTGCGAAGTGCGAAGTGCGAAGTGCGAAGTGCGAAGTGCGAAGTGAGAAGTGAGAAGTGCGAAGTGCGAAGTGCGAAGTGCGAAGTGCGAAGTGCGAAGTGCGAAGTGCGAAGTGCGAAGTGCGAAGTGCGAAGTGTGCACTGTGAAGTGTGAAGTGTGAAGTGTGAAGTGTGAAGTGTGAAGTGTGAAGTGTGAAGTGTGATGTGTGAAGTGTGAAGTGTGAAGTGTGAAGTGTGAAGTGTGGAGTGTGAAGTGTGAAGTGTGAAGTGTGAAGTGTGAAGTGTGAAGTGTGAAGTGTGCAGTGTGCAGTGTGAAGTGTGAAGTGTGAAGTGTGATGTGTGAAGTGTGAAGTGTGAAGTGTGAAGTGTGAAGTGTGAAGTGTGAAGTGTGAAGTGTGAAGTGTCAAGTGTGAAGTGTGAAGTGTGCAGTGTGAAGTGTGAAGTGTGAAGTGTGAAGTGTGAAGTGTGAAGTGTGAAGTGTGAAGTGTGAAGTGTGAAGAGTGAAGTGTGAAGAGTGAAGTGTGAAGTGTGAAGTGTGAAGTGTGAAGTGTGAAGTGTGAAGTGTGAAGTGTGAAGTGTGAAGTGTGAAGTGTGAAGTGTGAAGTGGGAAGTGGGAAGTGGGAAGTGTGAAGTGTGAAGTGCGAAGTGTGAACTGTGAAGTGTGAAGTGTGAAGTGTGAAGTGTGCAGTGTGAAGTGTGAAGTGTGAAGTGTGAAGTGTGATGTGTGAAGTGTGAAGTGTGAAGTGTGAAGTGTGAAGTGTGAAGTGTGAAGTGTGAAGTGTGAAGTGTGCAGTGTGCAGTGTGAAGTGTGAAGTGTGAAGTGTGATGTGTGAAGTGTGAAGTGTGAAGTGTGAAGTGTGAAGTGTGAAGTGTGAAGTGTGAAGAGTGAAGTGTGAAGTGTGAAGTGTGATGTGTGAAGTGCGAAGTGCGCAGTGCGATGTGCGCAGTGCGATGTGCGATGTGCGATGTGCGAAGTGCGAAGTGCGAAGTGCGAAGTGCGAAGTGCGAAGAGCGAAGTGCGAAGTGCGAAGTGCGATGTGGGAAGTGTGAAGTGTGATGTGTGAAGTGTGAAGTGTGAAGTGTGAAGTGTGAAGTGTGAAGTGTGAAGTGTGAAGTGTGAAGTGTGAAGTGTGAAGTGTGAAGTGTGAAGTGTGAAGAGTGAAGTGTGAAGTGTGAAGTGTGATGTGTGAAGTGCGAAGTGCGCAGTGCGATGTGCGCAGTGCGATGTGCGATGTGCGATGTGCGAAGTGCGAAGTGCGAAGTGCGAAGTGCGAAGTGCGAAGTGCGATGTGGGAAGTGTGAAGTGTGATGTGTGAAGTGTGAAGTGTGAAGTGTGAAGTGTGATGTGTGAAGTGTGAAGTGTGAAGTGTGAAGTGTGATGTGTGAAGTGCGAAGTGCGAAGTGCGAAGTGCGAAGTGCGAAGTGCGAAGTGCGAAGTGCGAAGTGCGAAGGGCGAAGGGCGAAGTGCGAAGTGCGAAGTGCGAAGTGCGAAGTGCGAAGTGCGAAGTGCGAAGTGCGAAGTGCGAAGTGCGAAGTGCGAAGTGCGAAGTGCGAAGTGCGAAGTGCGAAGTGCGAAGTGCGAAGTGAGAAGTGAGAAGTGCGAAGTG